>JAVJGI010000064.1:61491233-61583087 GCA_035590275.1 Ibycter americanus | reverse complement strand
CGTGGTTATGCAGTGGCCAGGGTTTCCCTGCATGCTCTGTTTACGAAGCAGCTGTGGGGAGCTGGCAGGGAGCCAGGGCAGCCGGCTGGGGGTCTCGGCACCCACTGCCACTCGCAGTGCTGTGGCATCACCTTGTGCCGCCGGGCACTGTGTGGCTGTGCCAGAGCTCGCTGGCACCCTGGGCCCTGCTGGGAGATGGGGCTTGCTGCTCGCTGGCTTCGTTTGAGCTCAATTTTGGGGAGCAAATTCCCTATGGGCTGAGGAGGGTCAGGGTTTGGTGGGACTGTACTGCATGTGGAGGCTCTTTCCCGGCCGTGGCTGGAGAGGTGGTGGGAGTTGGGCAGCTGCCCTTAATTACAGATAGGGGCATCACCACTGGCCATCAGGAATTCACATTTTTCACTGTCTCTCTTCTATCTATGACTGATGGCTTGCAAAAAAAAAAAAAAAAAAATAAAAAACTTAAAGAAAAATCCTCTTTGCAAGGGAGAAGGTGGCAGAGACTCTTACCAGCAGGTTACTGTTTTTCTGGGAATGATACACTAGCTAAAACTAGCAAATATCTGCGTCATCAGATATTGATGATTTTGAGGTGGTGTGATTACAGTGTGTGACAGGGCATTCTCTTCCCAGCTCTGCTGACTGCTTTCCTTGTGACCGTGTGAAAGTGATTTATAGCTTTTCATCTCAGCTTTTTACCCGTAGAAGGGAGGTGAGTGTATGTAAATAACTGAGAACATCAGCTGATGAATAGTTTAACAGAAAATAATTGCTATTTGTAGTCAGAACAGCCTAATCCTAAAATAGAAGTGAGGACTGCATGTGGCAGGAAAGAAATAACATCAAGAACATCCATTTATAACTGTAATTTTGGTAATGAAATACATCCTCCTTGCTGGATAGGGCATTTGCTGTGTATGTGCGCATTTTCCTGGTCTCTCTGTGTCTGAACGCTGCTGATTGCCCAACTTGCCGCTAAGATTTCCCTTCTCACCCGTTCAGCAGATCCGTACTTACCTGCCTTTCTCTTTCCATACTCGGTACCACTTCAGCAGCCTCACTGTGTTTTGGCGTTTGGGATTTAAGCAGTGCTGCTGCTCGCCTCTCACCCGCGTCCACAGAGTCACGCTGCAAGGCAAGTGAGCACAGGTTACCGGAGTGGGGGGAAACACCCGTCCTCTGCTCCTCTTCCAAGGAAATGCCAAAATCAGCCGGGGGGCTCTCGCCCAGGCGGGCAGTGGGAGGGTTATCATGCTCCGTGTTTTATGGCAGTTATTTGAGTTTATTGCAATAATATCGAAGCAGATCTTCAGCTGCTCTCCAGCAGTGCAGTGCAATATTGTCCACCATTATACTAGGTTGTACCAGATGAAAACTTACCAGCTGTTTTTAATCAGAGAGTTTGCTCTGCCTGTCTGTTAAATATTGTCTTTTGAGCTTAATAGCTGATTTAATTAGGGCTCATTCAGGCAACCACAAGTCTTTGCATGAGGAGATGGTTTCCTTACACTCAAGAATATTGCGTCAAAGAGAAAAGATCAGATCTACTTCATAGATAATTTTTTCCTTTTTTCTTCCTTTTCTTTTTAGTCCACTATTTTTTAAATACTTGCACATGACAGAGTGCCTGTGTGCCTAACAGATGAGCTCTGAGCCCCAGCATGCAGTCCTGGGGGCTTCAGCCTCTTCTGATCACAGGCTGATCCCACTCTCCTGGCCAGCAGCAGCGGCTCGGGGTCCCCTTATTGTCAGGAAAAAGTGTGCTGGGAGGCACAACATGGCAAAAGATTTCTCATTGCTTTAGGTTTCCCCCCAGAGGGCTTAGTGAAGCCATCAGTGGTTGGTTTGCCACAATCAAGGTGACACAAGAGACTTGGAGCTGCTTCCCAAGCAGAATGGCTTTCCAGAAATGTCATGCCTGGTATCACTTCTTAGGGCTCAAAATCAGAAAGTTTTCTGATTTTGTGATTTAAAAAAAGACCAAAACAACCAACCAACCACAGTTTTTATTGGAATTATTCGTTTTCTGGAAAAACCATTCTTAACAGGGAAACGCAGTTTTTGATCTAACTAAAATACTAGAATGGAATTATTTGAATGCTGCTAGAGACATGAGTAAAATGACAGCAGAAACCCAGAAGTGCCTGTACATACTGATGGGCTTCTTTTATGGTTGGTTCAGAAAGGAGCTGTTTATTTTCTAACACAAGAAAAAGCGCCTTGCCAAAAAAAACCCCAAAACAAACCCAAAAAACTTTCCCAGCTCACCCACCCCGTGCAGCAGGGATGTGCCTGACGAAGTGAAACGCTGCATGTTGCCTGCATGATCTCAACTAAGGGTGTCACCACGCTTCCCATTTCAAGGTTATATGAGGTGTTCTAATAGTTCTTTCCATTTGATTAACTTTCTTCACTGCTCCCCTTTCTGCTCCCCCTGCATCAGGTGTAAGCTAAAGTCACAAAAAGATAAGGTGTAATTTTCAGGTTGTTTTCTGGGAGGATGTGGCCCTTTCTGCAACGTGTGAGAAAGTGGTGGAAGGTCTCAAAGAGCCTTTGTGGCTGCAGGCATCAGAAAGGGAAAGGTCACCACTAAAATCGACCGACTATCTGTGTTCTAAGGGTGTTCTCAGCCAGCCCCTCTGGACATCAGTACGTGCATGGCGAGGAGAGTTTTGCTGTAGCTTTGAACGGGAGTGAAAACAAACCTTCACCGAAGGCAGGAGGCATGCAAGTTTTTAAGGGACCTGAAGTCAGTGCAAAGTTTCTCCATCCAGCAGCCACTTTCTCAGCTATGTTGTCTGCACTGGCTGATGCCGGACCTTGGCTTGGGTTTCTCTTCTGTCAGACCATAGAGGGTATTTCCAGAAAGTGATGGTCAAGCTGAATCGTAGGGCAGGAGCAGGAGAGCCTCTGAAAAGCAGCAAGCCCTACATATGCACCAGAAGCAGAGAAGGACAATTCTGGATTTAGGAGAGCCTTCAGTCTGAGGAGGAGGAGGAGATGCATAGTTTGCCTGTGAGGTGAACTGGGTCTTGTCTCAAGCTGAGGTGTGTTGCTTTGACATCACGTGTAGGGTTTCTGCTTTAATGCTGGAGGCTGGACAGCAGAGGAGATATTCCCAAGGCAGCCCCATGGTCCTCTGCAGTTCCTGCACAGCCCCTGATGCTGTGGGCACAGGGCTGGGTGGCATTTTTGGGCACCCTGAGCTGACCTGGCTCTGCTCTTGGGGATGCTGGTCTGGCAGATTTAGTGGGATGTGCCTAAGAAGAGGCACTGAGGGAGCTCATACCCTAAGTGAGGAGTTGTCTGGATGGGCTGCAAGTAGAGGTTGAGGGATGGAGAAGGGACTGAAGCACCAGGACTTACATGTCCGGTGGGATCAGACACATGAGTTGGTTCCAGGGGTGTGTGCTGAGCTGTCCCTTAGCTGCCCAGAGCTTGGTGGCTGGAGCCTTCACCCATGGTTGTCTGTGCCAAAATCCTCCCCAGTATGTCTGTGCCTCCAGGGCTGCAACAAGCACCCCTGGGTCAGTTTGTGACCCCTAGAACCTCATGCCCCCATGCATCTCCTCTGCAGGGATGGTGGGGCTGCACCTCTGCCCACAAACACCCTGTCCCCAGGGGCACAAGGGTCCTGGCTCTCATCCTTTCATCCCAAGCCAGTGCAGGGACTGCCATCCTCGGCTGTCCCTTGGGAAAGGCTCCTCGCAGCGCCTGTTTCCCATCACCTGTTCTCACCCTGATACAACCCCCCTCTTTGGGATGTGGCAATACGTGGAGGGGGGTTGGATCCTTTCAGGCAGGCAGAGTTAAACCTCCCTGCTATTTTTCACAGCTTTTCCTCATTCTGGGAGACAAATAAACACACAATTGCTGCTAGATGTACCATGAATCTTGATAGGTTTTGACTAGACTGAGGACTCAGTTTAGCTGTCTCTTACTCTGTACCACAGCTCTGCTGCGGGGGATTATGGCCAAAGACAAATTCTTTCCTAAACTGCACTCCCCCCATACTTACTACTTCTCTGCCAAACATAATTTCTATCCTGTTTCTGCTATATGAAAAGATAGAAGAGCTTTTCAGGAGGGTAGGAGGGGACCCAGCTTCAACAACTCATTTTAGATGATCACTGCAGCAACAAAAACTCAGTTGCAGGAATTCAGCTCTTCTGTGCCTTGTCCAGAGGCTCCTGGATCAATTGGTTCTCGGAATATTAATTTCAGTTTGCTTTCAATGCTGGCTTCAGACTGCAGTCAGGTAGTGGGAAGGCAGCGACGGCAGCGGGTTAACCCTGCCTGCTCCGTGGGCAACAGCAGCGATGGGAGAGCGATGGGACAGCTCTGTCCCTGCAGCCGCCGCAAGCAAAGGGCAACCCTCCCGGCTTGAAAAGCATTGCTCGGCGTCTGCATAGCTATCCAGCTGGGAAAGCAACTACTCATGCACGGCGTTCCAGCTTTCCCGACTTTCTGATTGGAAGTGAAATGTTGCATTAATGAGATTTATTTTATAACCCCCAGCCACCAGCTGCTTTGGGGCAAATGCCTGGAGTGGGACGCAAAGAGTTAGTGCTCCTCTACACCGTCGCTTTACTATGGAAAGGTCAAAGAAAACAAAGTAAAGCTGTAAGGAACTGATTCAGGCAGTGATGCTCTACAAGCATTTTTCTGTTCAGGTCACCATCAGTGAATTTGGGCTTCGAAGAGGTGGGTCTGATGCTCCCTGAGCTAAGTATTGCTCACAGTGATGCTGGTGTAAACCTGGAGGAAGCCTAAGGAAGCTCAGCTCTCCGTTCCTCCTCCATACTCCCTCCACCAAGTCTGGCAAGCCATTTCTGCGTGGGCAGGATCAGGCTCCCGTAGTACCTCCTTGTTTGTGCCAGTCGGATGGGCAGGATTTGGCCCTGTGGGCATTACAGAGTGCTGGAGGTGGTACGCTGCTTGGCAGGACAGGATTCAGATCCTGCTGTTAAAGCACCTTTCTAAGAAAAGCGAATGGCAAGCGTTCAGTGAGGGAGCACAAGCACTGGAGTAAATCAGTCCTTGGTGTTCTCGGGTTGTGGCTGCTCTTGGGACCCTTTTTCCCCTCTTAGGTGGCAGAGGGGCTTGGTGCAGTCTTCTCGGCTGATCTGCCCTTCTGGTCCTTACCCAGCCCCATGTGCTGGCTGGCTGGTGCTTTGTTGGGGGAATCTTAAGATATCCAAACTAGGACAGACACCCGCCCAGCCTCCTGCAATCACCTATATTTAAAATCGAAAAAACCCCTCTCCTTCTGAAGCAGTCATCAGAGATGTCAAAAATCCCCATACCTGCCTGGGTTTGGTTAGTCACTACATCACTTTGAAATTTCACGGCAGCATTGGTCACGGCTTGCCGGGAAACTGGGAGGAAAGTGCTTTCTTACATGCTAGGTAATCCCACTGAATGCGAGGGGATGGCTCCGGTACAACGCAGGGGAAAAGCTGACTCTGCTTGGGAACACTCTTCCTTGCAGAAACCACCGTGGACCAAACTCTGCTTATGTTCTTATCCTGCATGCTCAGAATAACTTCAGTAAATAGTTCCGGATTTTACATCAGGCAGTTTGGAGTAGGATTTGTCCCTGTCTTCATTTGAACTAACGATTGTCCTTTTATCACTACCTGTTCTGTAAATATTTCTTTGAGCAAAAAAAAAAAATTGTGTTGAAAAATGATAGCTGGGTTTTTGGTCAGAATTGCACATTTTATTGCATCTAATACAGCAAATGACTATTCCCAGAAATGAGCATGCCAGGGCACGAGGAAAACAAAGAACAAAGCAAGAACTTGCAGTATAAGGTAAAGCAATTCAGCTGATAGGGAAACAGAAAGCAATAAATGAAGGAAAACTTACATAATCATCTCTTCCACGCAAAATGGGTACCTCGGTTTTATTTCCAGCTTCCGCACATTAGAGAATCTTATTTTAGGACCTTTTCTTGAACATTTGCACTTTACACCTACAAGAGAAAGCATTTTCTGATGTGCCTGCAAAGCCTCCTGCACACCAAGTGTCCCTTCCCCGCCAGCCTGTATGCGCACAGACAAACTTCGGCTGGGTCTTTCAAGCCTTGGTGGGAAAAGCTGAATTTTGTTACTGCTGTTGAACTCCAAAAGAAGAATATTTTCTTTTCTATATCCCAGGAAAACCTAGTTGACTCTCTGGGAAATATGGTTTCGAGCATTATATATATGTTCTGAGCCTTTGTAAATATGAGAGCTTTTTAAAGTGCACCTGCTGTGATTAAATGTAATTGTATTTAACAAAAGGAAATGAAAGAGTCAGAACTGGCTTTAACCTGAGCAAGTACATGCACATCTTGGCTACTTTCTCATTCACTCGCATCTCTCTTGGACTTTGTAGGACTTTCAGTCGCTTCTCCTCGCGCGGATGCTGCGGTGCATTCGCAGCCAGACAAAAGCCGAGCGTTTTCTAACCACCGTTTTTGTGCACGGCAGGCAATGCACCCTGGCACGCTCGGTGGAATGTGTGCTACTGCATCAAATCCAGCCCTGCTCTATTTGCCCTGTGAAACCCACCCTCGGTTTCGAAGGAGATATTTGAGCTATATTCCTGAATAATAGAGAAGATGGCATGACCTCCCGCACTGAGCTGGGGGTTTGCCTGCCAGGGAAGACACAACTTTGTCGCCCGTGTTTTACCTCTGCTTCCACCCTTAAATAACTCGCAGCTACCTGACCCACAGCTTCCATGCATCACTCTTTCCCAACATGCAGGGGACAGCCAAACGCAGCTCAGGGCTATCAAGAAGCGAACATGAATTCCTGGGAAAATAACCCCCCTGGGAAAGAGGTTTACGTGGGAATAAGCAGAATAAACCAATTTACCTTCCGCGCTGGCTAAGCACATGGCGATGAAGAGCAGAAGCAAAGCTGCTGTCAGGAGCTTCATGGTGAGACAGCAGGTACCTAAAGAGATGCCGGGGATTTTAACGTGTGTGCCCCTTCGGGTTGGTCCCCCCGATGCCGGTGTCGCCGGGGGGAGGACAGCAGCGAGCGGTCCCGGCGGTGCGGGCGCTGCCCGGGCGCTGCCTGCTGCTGCCTGCGCTCTGCCGCCTGCCTCCCCTTGTCCTCTTTTAAAACAGCTCCCGCTGCCCTGGCTCCCGGCTCATTAATATGCAGAGCAACTCCACGGCTCCCTCCGCTTCCTCAGCCCTGCCGGGGAGGGAGGGGACCGGCACCCCGCCGCCGCGCCTGCCCCGGGGGGGGGGGGGGAATCCATCCCCCACCGCCCCCAGCATCCCGGGGGCGGGAGCTCCGCGATGGGGCGCTGCCCCTGCCCCGCTGGGACACCCTTCACCGGGAGGAGGTTTGCTGGGGAGGGGGGTGTATCTGTGTGAATGGGGCTGCTAGGTGGGACACCCCCCCCCCCCGACGCTTGCGAGCGCTCCAGGGAAGCCTGCGCTCCGCAGAAATTCCCAGGCACCTTGGAAATAAGATTTGGAGAAGGCATCACCTGGGAAGGGGTGTCACCTATTACCTTTAGCATTAATTTTCTAGCTTGAACAGGCTTCTAAACCTAAAGGAAAGCTTAGTGAATTAAATGGGGGGTGAGGGGGGGGAGTATTCCTAAGAGCATTGTTAGGTGGGTTTGGCATGTGGAATGTTTCAGGAAATAAGATCAATTTAGGGTTGCTTTAATGAACGCTCTGACAATGTCCTGCTCTGTGAGGGACAGGGCAGCAACACGCAGGGACTTCACGGGTGTAAATATGTGTTCCCTCTCCCTGGCCGAGCCTGTTCCTGATTTTGGCAACAGCTAAAACAGCATCTTTAAAACCCAGATTCCAGATTTTTGCCTAAGTGAAATGGATGAGGATCAGAGTCGGGTCTCTAATCTCCTTCGGAGTACTGTATTCAAAACACATTGCAGATCACCGCCTCTGCCGAGCCCTGCTTCATCTCACCCCCCTCCCCAGCATACCAGCCCCCGCTCCCCACTCGCACACCCATCGCTGTTATTAAAACCGACCGAAACCAGCCACCCTGCCAGTTCAGGCAGCGCTTGGGAAGGACACGCCACGCACTCCCAGCTCCACTTGCATTTTAAGTTTCCCACATGGCTTCGTTCCTGCCGGCTCCCATTGGCAGCGGCCATCCCCGCTGCGTTCCCGGCCCGGGTGTTGGCAGGCTGTGAGTACAGCCCTACCACACACAGCCTGCACGTTGCGCACAGGCAGCGCAGGCAGCTGCCTTGTTCCTGGCCTTGGGTTTCATGCGAGACGTGCCGACACGCCGAGAACAGCCTGCCTCTGCTGCCCTGCATGGGATGGGGGAGCAGGGGTGGGCGGCACGTTGGGGACAAGGCTGGGGGACGGCTGGCTGACGTGGCAGGGAGCTTTTGGGGTGAAAGACCCGTTCCTGGGCAGAGTTTGTGTGGCTGCTACTGGTGCAATGGGTTGGAGGGGTGGTGCGATCGTTTTTGTTGTGCTTTGGGTATTTGTGCTGCACGGCTGTGAACCAGCTCCTGAGGTCCTCATTGCACCCTGCTAGGTGCGTTATTAAATGCCAACAGGACTGAAAAAACAGGTTTCTTCCACAGCCTGGTGATAAAAAAACAGTATGACGTATGGCAGATCTCAGTTCAGACCTTTGAAATAAATTGTCATTATCCAATTCCTTACATGAGGAAGGAAAACAATCCTGCAGGAGAGTACTTTGTACTTATTTCAGAGTCGCTATCGGCTGGGTGGTGAGGATGCTCACTGAGCACCAGCGAGAGTTGGCTTAGACAGATCTGTGTCCCATCCAGGGCTGTAATCCTGCCCTGCTGTGGCTTGGGGTAATTCCCTCCTTGCAGCCTCCTCTCCACCGTGTGCAGGAGCAGTCTCAGGGGGAACTGTGGGAAGGCAAAGCCATTTTCCCTCCCCCTCTGCTAATAAAAATTTGGGTGCAGCTTTAGCTGACGGCAATTTGAACTTCCCCCAAACCAGGAAACTCGTGTATGGGCTGGAGAAAAATTGAAGGAAATTCTTGAGCTTTCCAAAAACGAATCCCTTCTTCTTGTATGACTCTTGCTCATGTTGCAAGAGCCAAGCTTATTAGCTGTTGAATAAGCAAAGTGCTGCTTTAGCTCCATTTTACACGTAGAAATGGATGTATTTGAGGGATGTGTGTAAATACGGTAACTGCTCGCTATGCGCCCGAGCAGTTCGGTGTCTTTATGCCAAGCGCTGGCTTTGATAGTAATTATTTCTGAGAGCTCAAAGGTGTCTCTTGCCTGGTGTGACATTTTGGTGGCCGTGTACAGCTGTCTCTGACACCTGCTCTATCTCAAAATGATGACCACAGAAAAAGAAGTTGTTTTAACAAAGGATTTGAGGGGAAGGAAACATATATGGAATTCACCACAGTCTGCCCCAAAAGGAACCCTGATAATCCAGATATATTTTCTTTGTGCAAGCGTATGCTAAGCTGCTGAGCATACACAGGTGCTTCGTGTGCCTACGGTATCTCCAGCAGTTCTGCTAAGCCTCAGCAAACGTGTTTTGGCAGGCAGCCGATGTTTCACGTGGCTGGGGAGGGCTGTACCGGGCGAGCCGTGGGGTGAGCACCATTCGAAGCACCCATTTCAGCTCCCACAAAGCTGCCCTACTGCATAGTAATTAATCAGGGCTTGGGTTTTGCTCCCCACAAAAGGAGTGTTTCAGACCTGGCATAGTCATCAAGGTCTAGCTGTGGTCCTCAGCTCTGCAGATGGGACGTGCTCAGAGAGCTGTGCCCATCCCCAGGGGACCATAACCATACCTGTGCACATAGCGTATCGCCTGCTTTGTCCCGCTAATTAAAGGGGCATTGTCACTGGTGAAAGGTCTGTCGTTTCATCTCATTAACTATTCTTTTCAGGTCTCTGCCCCAGCATAAAGCTCCCTGGCACACCAAGGGTGAAGCCTGGCTTTGCCTCTGAGGGTAAGACCTGGTGATTTGCCACCCCCAGGAGGGTGGTTTGCAGCGCGGAGGGCAGGGACGACTGGTTGCCTCCTCCTAAAATAAGAAAGATGAGTTTGAGCAATGGGATTACCATTTGAAGTGAAATCTTCACCGTTTTTGGCCACCTGGAAGCAGAAATGTTCCAAGCTGAGCACAACGTAGCTGAGCTGGACCAAAATATTTGCACTTTAAGACATGGAGACAACCCCCAAATGCACATTGCCCTTCGAGGGGAACTGAGCTGCTCATCCTCAAAATAAATAGTGTCGGTGTGAAAATGGGAGAGCTCCAGGTGAGCTGTTGGGTCTGCCAAGGTAGGGCATTTACGTCTTTATGCCAAAACAAGATTTGGATGGGGTCCATGCCCTGTCCTCAGGTGAGGCTTTTCCTCTGGCTGCAGGTGTGCACAACATCCCAAGCCACCACACAGAGAGAATCCCTTAGATATTTCCCTGCATCCCAGGGACCAGAAGTTATACTATTACAATTGTTACCATTATTAAAAATATATCAGTATTGCTGGTTTTGGTTATGCTAGTTATTTCAAGTGGAGGGTGAGCTATGATTTGGATTAACTGTCCTCCAAAATGTCGTAGTGTTTCGTACAAGGAAGTTGAAGATGCCAGTCATCACGAGAAATCTTTGTAAAGCAGCCATGAAACTGAAGCTACTTATTGCTGTTGAGGCAAGCTGATGCGAATGGCTCATCTGAGTTTGATGTATAAGAATATCCCAATCAGCCCGTCAAGGAGAAGATTAAGCATTTGAAGTGACGTGACATAATCCCTGCATATCATGTCAGGAATTTGGGAGAGGAATTAGGCTTAAATGCTCACTAGAAAATTCAGCATTAAGGTGGAGGTGCACAGATGCAATACATGTTGTATGGAGCCTTTTTTCCCCTAGGTGCTGCACTTCATTTTTTTTTTTTTTTTTATGCCTTTTTGGTGTTGTAACCATTTTGTGTTGAGCACCAGATGCGATGTGTTATATGGGAGAGGTGGTGTGAGCCTCCTGCAGCTCACGGGCCCTCAGCCCTTGCAACGGAGCGAATACAAAACTCAATCCCAAGCTTGAAGCGAGGGGAGAATTGCCTCAGATTTTGGGAGGGTGTCGCAAGCCTGCTCCCGCGGTGCTGTCCCTAGTTAGCAGAGGATGTGCTACAGGCTGTGGTCAAATCCGCGATTTCACCTTTAGCTCTAAGTGGCCTTTTTCTTTCCCCAATAGCCCTGGACAGTAGTTGTGTCATCCTTGCATATGTTTGTCTATCGTAAGTTGAAAGTCAAAGCTTTGGATTTCATCTTTTGTCTCTGGAAACATGAAACATATTTCAGGGAAAACAGCTGTGTTCCCTTCTGTGGAGTTTCACAACGGATGAATTCTGCAAAATAAGGCTTGTATTGTTGTTGCAGTCGCTGCTTTCTTTTGATTTTTTTTCTTTTTATTTTTATTTCCATGATGAGATTAAATTCTAGACGCTGCTCCTTCTCTTGGGAATAGTTTTAAGGCAGTTCTCTTCATAGACCTAAATTATTCACCAAGAAGGATTTTTTGCTGAGATGAGAATGAGTAGGTTGAATCTGGGACTGTTGTCATGGCTTGGAGCTCTTTGAAGCTCTCCGTCATGAATCATTAAAGAGGGCTGCAATAACATGGCAAAACAGAGAACCAGCTCTTTGTGTAGGTGATCTGAGAATCACCTTTAGATATGCACAAAAGGATTAATCCTGCCTGTGGCTTTTTATGTTGAGAAAATAGTAAGTTGTGTTTAGTTTCCTACTGACTCATTTCCTTGCATGCTACAACTTACCATTGGTTTTCACATGCAAGTACAGATTACACTTGATACAATTTTCTTAATAGGCATGGAAGCTGAGAATAGTTGTAGGTATTTATTTTGTGCTTAATGACACAATGAGTTGGATGGCTTTTTTGTTATCCACCCCAATGCTTGCTATAGTGCAGAGGGAATAATGCGAAGGAAAGAAAGGCAATTTGTTTGATCTGACTCACTCATGTTCCTGCTAGCGCTGGCCAAAGCCCTGAGAGGTCTCCATGGTGTCAGGTGGGATGAGAGCTGCCTGGGACAGGGACGGGGATGGTGCCGGCCCTGTCTTCCTCATTGCGTTCTCCCTTTCCTGATTGTTTTTTGGTCTTTGGTGCTGGATTGAGAGAGCTTGGGCAGGGGTGCTTTGTTACTCCCCAGACGTGCAGCTAGAACATTACACCGGCTGAATAACACAAGGGCAATTGGATGGAAAACCTCTCCTGTTGCCCCAGGATTGGAAACATATTGTGCTGTCCTGATTTTCTCATCACATCGCTTTTTGTGTGGGGGTAGTTTTGGGTAATCTATGGGTGCCAGCTTCTCAGATGAAAGGCTTTTGGGATAGGATAGGGTGTTACTGTATGTAATAAACTGCAGCCAGCCTCTCTCTGTGCTATTAATGCCACTTCTCTGAAAAGAAGTGGCTCCGCTGCCAACCCATCCACATTCCAAAGCCCAGGGAAACTGAAAAGCGAACCACAAGGTGTTTTATTTTTGCAAGAGAATAGGACCAAATGAGATCAGCACCTGAATAGTTTCTAATCCAGTCCTAGGTGAGTTCTTATTGAGATGGAGGGCTATGGCAGCAAGAGCAAAAGATGTTCAGGCATGAGAAAACCCATTCCTGACCCTTCTTCTTCTTGCAGCTCAGCAGAGCTGGACATAATTTCAAACCCTTCCAGGGATGGCAGGAATGTGCTTCAGCATCTACTGTGGGGACTCAGCACATCCACCTTCAGCGCTGGTCCTTGTGGGATGAGAGTCCCTCGGGAGAGCTGGTGAGCATGAGCCTGCTGCAGGTGCCCATGTTGCAATGGTTTTATGAGCCTTAATTCAAGGAAACCAATCTTGTGTGGGAGAGGGCAGTGATGCTGTGAGCTGTTTGTGGTGTAAGGGGCTATTAACCATGAGTTACAGCGGCAGGAGCAGACGGTGACAGCCCTGTGCCGGCAGATGTGGTGGCAGGGACATGCAGCTACCGGAGGGCTTTTGCAAAACCCTGGAGGTGTGGGGCTTTTCTGTCATCTTCTAGGAGGGCTTTTGCATCAAAAAAATGAAGATATAAATTGTTTGCTACATGCAAAATTGCAGCAGCAGAACCATGCAGTGGGGTCGGGTCCGCCTCAGTGCTGCCCTCCTTGCCTGCCCTCCTCTCCTTGCTGGGGGCCTGTCTGGGTCTCCCCTGTGCTCTGCCCCTCTCTCTGCAGGTTCACACCTGCACAAACCCCCTTTGCGAGGCCAAGCTGTGCCGTCTCCGTGCCAGGAGCACCTCACAGCCTGATCCATGACTGGCTGGTGGCATCCAGGCAGGGAGCTGTCCTGGGGACCGCACATACAAGGGAATGACTAGGAAGGGGATGCCTTCCCCACTAGGAAGAGGTAATGACTACTGCGATGCGTTTTATGGTTATTCCGTCTCTGGTGGCTTCTGGCTTCTGTTTTTGGACTTGTGACTTCATGTTCCCAAATCAAAAAACTCCCAAAACTCTGTGAGTGTGTGAATGCAGCACTCAGCGGAGGGTCTCCTCTGCAGACTTCGGGAGGTTCCTGTTCGAGCTTGCTCTAGGGTAACTGTGAGCTGTTCACGCTTGCCCAGTAACCACAGCAACAAAACTCCCTAGAACCGAGAATTAAAGCCATTAGATAAAAATGCCCATAATTTAGAGTGATTAAGCATGGAGGTAAATCATCTCACGGCATCTCCTGTGACGGCAGGCAGAGGAAGCGTGCGGGAGTGCCCGTGGTGCCATCGGAGGTGGGTGCGTGCAGGTGCAGGGGTGCTGGGACCAAGCATCATGGTGGCACCCAGTCTGGCTTGGGCACCAAGCTGCAGCATCTGTAGGTGTCTATGGGGCCCTGCAGGATTTTCCCACCTCGTTAGTGTTTTCTGTAATGTGCAAAAAGCCCTTGCAAGCTTAATGAAGCCCTATCTCCTGCAGACAGCCTGGGTGCTCCCCATCTCTGCTCATTTTCTGCTGAGCTGTGCATTAGTAACGATGGGAATTTTTCATATGTTGATTTCCCCCCCCTTGGGATAGAAAACATATGTAATATCTTTAAAAATAAATAAAATGAGTGACCTAACAATGCAGACTTTGAATATTTGCTGGAAGATTAGTAGGCTGCAATCAATCATAAAATGAAGGTTTTCTTCTGAGTAATAAATATGTTAATTATTTTATCTACTCAGATAAAAGCGTAATTACCATAGCACTTGTGGTGGGGGTGCGTAGTTGTTATGCCTGGTTTTTCTAAGAAAATCAGTTAATTCTGCAAATAAAACAACCAACATTTCTGCAAGTAAACCAAGTGACACTCCTGCTGGCACAGCCCGAGCCTGGCTGCAGCAGGGGCTCCTTTCTCTGCATCTTCCACCTCCCCCGGTCTGGAGGGATCTGCAGCATCCCCCTTCCCAATTTAATCTGGCTGTGCACCTCTCCTGGCAGTGGTATAATCAGGAAGGACTTGGTGGAGAGTGCCTCATTGCTCTGAGCCCTTCTCAGGCTGGATTTTCCTGCTTTTCACAGGTTTCCCACCTGTTTGTATGGTCAAGTGTGACTCCTTCACGTTACCCGTGTCTCCTTCATGTGTAGGCTGCAAAACAGCTGGGCCAAGCACTTCACAGCCCAGTTTGCCAGCAAATACTCTGAAGTCCCTCACTCCGTAAAAGCACAGTGATTTGGCCAGGCTTGTGGATCATCACAGGGTGAGATTGGGAAGGGAAACAGCAGGTCCCACTGCGCAGCATCCCCTCCTCACTGCACCCTGGTAACCCCGTCGGGCTTGGCTGGTGCTGAGGGTGCCTGCACCAAGAATAGCTAAAGCACAGAGAATTCACGCTGCGCTTTACTGCGCTGTCATACCCCTGAGGAGCTAGAGGTGAGCTTTTAATTTTTTTTTAATTAATAATCTGAAAAACCACACAAGGATGGCACATCGGAGAAGCGATATGGTGAAGAAGCACTGGGTTTTGTTGTTGAAATTAAATGAGAAGTCAGCTAGACAGCAAGGCAGGGCTGATAAAATCTATAAATGTCAAGCACAAAAGATGTCGTGGAGCTGCGCACCAGCAGTGGGACTGGGACAGGGACTGGCAAACTGGTGGTGCAGCCTCTGCTCTCTGCGAACCGCCTTAGGTGTCTCCCGCAAATTCAGGGCTTTGCCGCTTTCACTCTTGGGGACAAAAATATGTCCGGCTCATGATTCTTTCCAAAGGCCTTTGGCAGCCTCTCCTGGCAGTTGGCTGTTTCTGAAAAGGCAGGCAGTTGTTGCTAAAGCGATTTGGAAGCAGAAGTGGTGCGCTGGAGCCCTAATGCTGCAGGAGAGGATTAGTGCCCGAGGTTGTCCCCGTTGCAGATGGGGCTGGCTTCGTGCTAGCAGCTCAGCTTTGGAAGGAGAAGCCGGGAGGCTCGTGGGTGTGCAGTACCTCTCTGTCTTTCCCTTCATCCCCTGTGTCAGAGCGTTGCTCTGTTCCCAGGAAAATTTTGGAGAAACTCAGCAGCCAGCAGTTCTTTGGGTACATGCTGAAGGTTATGCAAGTATCTGTCCCGTTCCTGAGAGCTCCCCGGATCTCTGTGGCTTGAAAGAGAAGTTTTAGAGCAGTTGAATTTTATAGAAGTGGATGTGGCTTTATGGATTCTCTCTGAGATTAGGATACCTAAGAGTTAATAAGAATTTCAATCAAGAAGACGTTAAGAAGGGCAGAGGGAAAACAGATTAGCTGTCCTCTTGCCTTGCTCTATAAGATGATACAATGAGAGAATGTGATGAGATCAATGGAAAAATAGAAGGAAATGAGAAATCAAAGGAAATGCTGCTTTACAGGTTATTTCATATGGTGAATTGGGAAATTTTCCCTTCAGGGGATCAAATATTCTCGTATATTTTTAACAGAGCTGGATAACTCATGACTGCAAAGATGAAACCCGTGATAGAGGCTGATCCCCCACAGGGATTCAGAAGGAAATGATCCATTTCAGGTACAAGCGGTGGGACGCTGCTGGATGTCCCCTCCCCTGGTGCTCTTCAGAAACCACGCAGAGCCGCGGCATCTGCCAGGGCGTGGCTTCCCACAGCGTTCAAGGTCCAGGTTATCGGAGCCGTGAGTCCAGGCTCATCGTAACAGCTACATCAAGTGACCAGTATCGGCATCTCATAGCGGCTGAGCTGCAGACGCCTTCCTTTGCTACGTCTGTCAGCAAAGCAGCATTGCAGATGCTCAAAACCAAGATAGAGAAAAAGATTTCCATCCTTCCCTTTCAACGTTTCTGTAACGCCTCTGGACTCATGGTTCTCATGTCTTTAAACAGATCCTCTCTGGGACTTCAGATTTGCTGTGGGCTTTGGTATTCCATGTCCTAACCGACTTGCTCTCAGAAAAATAAGTACTTGCCATGAGGCCTCATCCCCAGCAGTAGCTCTGCTCCCCACATTTCCCTGGAGGCCAGATCTGGTTTTGTTTTTTCTTCTTTTAAAGCAGATCGCTGTGCCCACCCCATAGCTCTGGGGCACTGCTCTGCTGTGTGTGTGTTGTACGCTCCCACGGCTGCTTCTGCCACCACCAAACCTCTGCCCAGCTGGAAATCAATGAGAAAAGTCTTGCACTGGAGACTGAAAAAATAATCTCCATGTTCTTGAGTAAAGGAGTGGTTGCCCTGTCCTTTTGGCACTGGCAGTCAGCGGTTAGTGATCAGCTCCAGCCAGCACTGGCCTCTGTGAGCAAAGATTCAAGGTTTTTGCAGCCACGTGCTGCTGCCAAAGCTGTCACCTCTCCGTGTGAGCACACACAGGCTGGTTTTGCTCCTGTCCTGATGTACAAGCCCCTGGTCTGAAGTCTCGACCAGCTGGCTGGGAGCGGACAAGCGCTGCCGGAGGCAAAAATGAATGATTTATCTTGTGCTGCTGTCATAGTTTCTTAAGACTGAGGTGTCTCCAATTAACTCCTTCACCTGCGTAAATTCTTCATCAGGATTTTTATCTCTGGTGCTTTGCACATATTTGTTGGTGATATCAGCTAGATTAGACATGGTTTCCCTTCCAGGCATGTCGGTGGGCTTTTCTTTCCTGCTAGCAATGACTTTGTCCACGCCATGCAGCATCTCTTCCCCTTGCTATAGTGAAATTTCCATAGATACGGCACTTTGATGACATATGAGCCACATTTTAGCTGCAGGAACACCTTGACTTCAACAACAGGCTGTTAAAAGCTCCAAAACTGAAACTCTCCACAAATGCAAACAACACTAAAAAGCTTTTAAACAGCATTGCTCTCCGTGTCTGCGAGCGGTGGGTGCCAGCAGAAAGGAGGTCAGCTCCAAACAATTCCAGCCTAGCCCCACGCTTGGCTTCCAGCGTTTGAATGTGTTTTGTTTTGATATCTTATACTGCGGGTATTCTGTTCTCTCTAATTGCATTTAGTGCCTGGCTTGGGAAAGGCTGTTCTGCTGCGAACGCAGCTGTGCCCCCGCTTCCCGCGCAGCCCACCCCTTCACTCCGAAGCTGTCAGGTGGGACGATTGCCTTGCGGGGTCTGTTTTTGCCAAGGAGACATTGAAATTATTGGCTGGTTCTTCAAAGATCTGCAGCGGCTCTTGATGTTCCTCACCGGAGCAGGGCAGCGGAAGAAAGTCGCCTGGGAAACGCTCTCCGGAAGTGAAAATGGAATTCTTTAATGCTCTTGAATAGCAAAATACAGTTTCTAAGTATGAGAAGCAGCCCACACAGCCTTTAGACATGTTTGTACCCAAACAAACCCACGTTGTACCCAATGTGCTAATTCCTTTAGCACGTAAATAGTTCCGAAAAAGCTGTTGGGTAAGGCTGGCTGCAGAGAGCAAAAGCCAGGGTAGGTTTGCCTTTCCCATGATGCTGGCCTGATCTTATATCCACAATCATGCTGGCTGGTCAGGAGGGTTTTATCAGCTAAGAACGTAATTACTAATTTGACTCCTATGTGTAGGACAGGATGACCTTGCTTTTCCTGAAGAAGGTCTTATAATGGTCCAGTTCAAGCTAAGTGACCATTTCCCCCCCTTCCCTTCACCCCCAAAATTATATCCAAGGGCATCTGCAGTTACGCTGAATTTCTCAGAAATTTCTCTTTCTTTTGTAAACTCTGGACGCAGTCGCAGCAGACGGCTGAAGATGTAGTACACCAATGTCACTTTTAAATCCTCTTATATTAACTTTCATACACCTCTGGGCTTGCTTTGTCCACTGAGTGTAACTAACATCAGGGATTTCCATTCCAGCCATTTAGTTCACCCCTGACTTCGTGTGTGATTTGGTTTGGTGTCACACTTGGAGCTGCAGAGGTGGGAATCTGGCTGATGAGACCGGGCAGGGAAAAAAGGTGTTGTAGTTGTTGCCTCAATGTCAACAACCTGTTGTTTTAAGGTATAATTTGTGCCTCTGTCTGCACAAATCCAGCTGGAGCTAAAGCATGATAAGACAAGTTGATCTCTAACATTCTTTATCTTCTGTTTTGTGCTGCTAGGAGATAATTTTCAGGGCGAGGCAGCTGGATTTTGCATGTAGTCTTTCTCTAGCAGACGCGGCCATGATGCACATTAGGCTCCAGATTTAAAGGATTCCCTGTCATTGTGGGGAAAAAAAAGAAGAAACTGGTAGTGGTTTACAGCAGCCTTTAGTTTAACGCCCTTTGCTTTGTTTTATTTAGCCTGAAAGGGAAAAGAGCCAACATTTTCTGCAGTGCATCGGTGCTTGCTGCAGTTCGAACCTGTACAGAATTTGTAACGTTAAAAATGAAATGTAGTCTGTAGATACCCATAGTTCAAGCATTGACAGAGAAAAATCAGAGTGGGAAGAGAAGCAAAACGAGAACCACGGTGCAAATTACAACAGTCTTAATGACTGAGGCAGAAACGAGCTCTGCCTCTGTGTGCACAGACCACGGTGGGAATTCCCACCTCTGCAGCCGCGCAGGGAGCCCAGCCGCTCGCTGCCACGCAGGGCAGGGCAGGGCAGCCATGTGTTCTAATGTGTTTATGCTTCAGAAGGGTCCTCCAGGTGCTCTCCAGGCCCAGCTCTCGCTTTGTATGTCCTGCTGTTCTGCTGTTGAACATTTCAATATCCAAACCACGTCACCTAAACTGCCAGCTACGCTGGCTTGTGGTGGGCATGGAGATCACTCGCTGCTGCTCCTTACCAGGACTAAACAGAAAGATGCATTAAAACCAATTTCTTGTTTAAACATAAATATTCACCTCTCTAATGTCACCATGATTAGTCCTCCTTGCCCAAAAGCTGGTGGAAGCCAACTAAGCAAAAGAAGCAGAAGCAATTTCCCCTCTCTGATTTCCATGGTGGAGTTTGCTGGATGTGGGATTGATGGGATTGACAGAGTATTGCACGTCATTTGGGCAATGCCTTGAACAGCGTAAACCACATCTCAGATCTTCAGGACGTATAATTCAGCATAACTCCATCAGTCAAAGCTCCGCTACAGAATATTCTTGTTCTTTTCAGTGCATAGTTTTAACAAACTCAGAGGCCAAATCTTGCATCTTTCCCTAATTTGTTCAAGATGCATGCTATAAATCATCCCTGATTTTGACCCGTGAAGGAAAACTAACTTGACAAATCCCTTTCTATATTCATTTTTGTCAAAACATTATTTATGACAACGGGTAGGCTGCTGATAGCTCTGGCTATTGTTGCCCGGGACCCTGTGGGTTTGATGTATGTTCAGCCTGAGTCCATGCGGATGCCTTTCCTCGGCTGTTTGTTTCTCATGTTAAGACTCGTGTCTTTCAGTGAAGAATTTGATTTATTAAAAAATGCTTTATAATAGAGTAAGACAGATGTCAGCAGTGTTAAATACCTCCATAAATTTTTGCCTCTCTCGAGCAAGTTAAATGTGCAATTATCTGAGGCATGATGAAGGCATCCCGCACCAAGGCAACGCTTTGGTAACCTGATAACGTGAGCAGTTTTAGCCGTGTTCTTACGGAAATGAAGTTATGTGATTGCACTGTCTCTCTCTTCTCCCACAATGAATATTTAAACTTGATAGCTATTTCCAGCTGAGCTTAACAGAGGGTTTATATCACACAGGTAATTTCTGATGGGTTGCAAGTGACAGCACTGGTACCTGTAGCTGGCTGATTTTTTGTGTGGCATGTGGGAGATGGGGCAGGTCTGAAATCGCTGTTTAACACCGCTGTGCTATGCATGCGGGTTTTCACCTCCGTGGGAGTTTGAAGAACAGCCTGTGGTCCTGCCTGGAGCCTTGCTTTAGAGAGGTGGAGGCTGCAAGGGCTAAATAAAGCCCTGAAGGCTGCTTCTGTATTAATTTATGCTTTCCTGCCGCTACAGAAAAAATTTTCTCCTTCTATTCCCAGGGTGGTGTCCATGGCGTCTTTCTTTGCTTGTCTCCACCCTGTCACTGCCAGGTTCCCAAAGCCCCCCGGGGCTGTTTCCAGCCCCCACGATGCTCCAGAGCCTTGGCCTGGGTCTGGCAGCACAGAGCCCTGACACAAACCCTGCTTGGGGCATAGCCCGGGGCCATGGCTTTCCCCCCCCGCCCCCAAGTTGTGTTCAGGGTGCAAATCACATGCTGTCCTCTTGTCTTGCTCTCCCCATCTGTAAATTAGCAGTGCCAATTATCTTGCAAAAATAGGTGGAGGGTTAATGGCTTCAAACAATGATTGTAAACTAATTTATATGTATATATGCGTGTATATATATAAAAAGATCATTTAGTATAATTGCTTAGAATTAACATGAACCTTCCTTACTTTAAAGCAAATAAACATTTGTTTCCCAAGCCATAGATTCACAATAAATAATCTAATAATAATAATATACATGGATATACGCAGGTATCACAGCTCCTTTCTGACCCACCTGCCTGGGTTTCTTTCCCAGTGGGAAACAAGGTGCACAGGGACAGGGAGGCAAAGGTGACATGTCCCCATCCAGGGCTGGGAAGTGCTCCTGGATCCTGTACCATGGGCGTGTCGGGACAAAACCACATGACTGGTTCTTTTAAAAAATCCCGTTGTGGATTTTTAAGGCTTTGAAATCATATAAACAGGGTGAAATTTGCATGATCAATGCAACAGTCCCAATAAACATCCTTCTCCTCTCTCGCGTGCAGGAGTTACTGTGCTGTGGGTCTGCCCCATGGAACGCAGCGGCTGCAGCTCTCGGCTGTGGGGCAGGCACCAGCCAGGGGGAAAACCTAATGAGGGTCGTGGGGAGATACGCTAGTCCTAGGGCCTGGTGGGTGCCGACAGGCATAATTTATCTGTCTTTATTGCAAGTTGATTGAAACTGGCCCCACGCCTCTATTTTCCTGTCTTTAACACAAACTCATCCAGATTTTGCGTTTTGTCCCCCTGCCAAGCGCGATGTAAACCACCGCGGTGCCTCGCTGCCTTTAATCACCCGAGCCCTTTCCCGGGCTGCGCTGTGCTTCCTTATAGACTATAACTTCCATATCGTTCACACATAATCTTGTTACAGCTTTATACCTACTTGCATGATCCACTTATCAGCCAATAAATCTGCTCAAGACCAAATAGCGGATAACGTGAATTCCCTGGTTCCTGGTATTGATTTCCCAGGCACTGTCTTGGGCTGTGTCACTTAAGGCAGTTTCTAAACACTGTATTTTTGCAGTGATGCTTAAAGCAAACACATCTCGCCCTGCTTCTCCCCCCATGAACCTGGTTTATTTTTATTCCCCAGCCATTACTACTTGCTGTTTTCACCTTGAGACATTTCCTGTACAACCACTCTCCTTTCATAAATTGTTCTGTGGGTAATAAACCACTCTGCCCTCTCCCTGAGCCCCCTGGGCATGGGCAGAAGGGTCGGAGCAATCTGAATTCCAGATCTGCATTTCTGAGCCTTCCCACTTCTCTTTGCCTCGATATATTTATGCTGGATTTCATGTTAAAGGGAGGATTTTAGGAGAAAGTTGAATTTTATTCTATGGTTAAAAAAATCTGGATTAGGGGGTGCTCTCCATCACCTGGGTCAATGTGCTCACGCTGAGGGATAAAAAAACCCCAAATCCAAACCCCAAAGCAATCAAAGCAGGAAACTTCAAGTCTGACAGTTTTCTGTGAGTTGCAGGTGATCTGGGAGCTAAGATTTAAGTGGTGGATGAAGAAGTTCAATGCAGTAGTTTTGAAATATGGAGCTATAAATTCCCAATTTTCTACATGCACAGCCAAGCGTGTACTTGTATATTTATTTTGTTGAATGTTAAGTGGATCAATTTGACTGAGGTTGGCTTGATTTTTTTTTTTCCAGTGGAATTTAATTCAACATAAACCCTACTACTTAGTCTTTTTGTTCATATTTCCTCATTTAGATGATTGGGCAAGGAAAGGTTGGGAGCAAACAGAAAATACTGGAAGCAAAATAAATGTTCTCTAATCTCTCTTCAAGCCCAGACTGAAATGTTATTAGTACTTCTGGGTTTGCCTGGATTAGTTTCTTAAGAAGCTGAAGCTGAAGAGATCTAAATAGATCATTAATTTAGTAAAACATGACCTCTCCAGGGACTGAGCCGAGTGAGTATCACATTGCTTTGCCTTTCTCCCATGTACACACAGGTTTCTTCTTTACAGCCCTTCTTCAACGAGGGAATGATGTGAGCAGAGAGCTGTGGGCACCACACAGGCAATGGGTGCCTTCAGCCTCCCCTCCTCTTCACCATGCTCCTTGCTGTGTATTGGGTTTAAGAAATGTGAGCTGGAAACAACTCACACCTTATTGCCTCTACCACAACGTCAATTTGAGTCTTAGCTTATGATGATGAATGTTATTACTCTCTTTAACCAGAGTAGTTCCTTAATTCCTCTGCAATCTGCTGTCTTACACTTTTATCCAGTGAGGAGATGCTGATCTGGAAAAAAAAAAAGCTGTTTTTCTGGGGTGTTTCTTTGAACAGCACACACGTGCCTGTTCCTCTGAACAGGGGAGAAATCTGTGAGCAGGTTGAAAGGTTTTGTGGTTGAGTTTCTGGGCTTGCGATGCTGCAGGCTTCCGAAATCACCTGGGAGAAGAGAGGGCTGAGCCAGGAGCAGCAGAGGAAGGGAGAGAAGGGAGTCCTTTATTCCCATTTCTTGTGATACAAGGGCATGGAGCACACAAAGAGAAGCTTGCTTTAAATGGAAAGATTTGTTTTAACTTTGTACCTGGTGCACAAATAACTGAGAGTAGTCATGGCCACAAGGGTGTAAATGGGTTGGAAATGGGGGTGGATAGACCTGTGAAGATGGGATTGCTGGGTATTACCAATGTTGGTCCAGATCAAAGCTCCGGAAGGTGCCCAGTGAGTGATGGCTCGATGCTGTTAAGCAGTTTTCTACCTGTCGTTCATCTCCCTTGCCAGGCTAGCAGCATCCAGCCTCCCCTCTGGTGTGTTTCCATGCATGGGCGGTGGAAGCCATGGAAAAAAAAGCAATCTGAAGGTGCTGACTTTGGCCATGGAGGCTGAATTTCCAATGGGATGGTGCTGACTGCACTGATGGCTCAGTGGCTTTACATCCAGCAATACCGCATGTTGAGCAGTATTTAAACCATTTCCATGACATGTTGTAGGCTTCCGCTCCGGCATCCTTGGTACCACTGCAGCACAGCCGCATGGCTTCCAGCGGAGCAGCTGCGCTGGTGTCACTGGGAATGCAATCTGGCTCCGTGCATCCTCCGCCTGAGGAAAGGCAGCCTGCGAGATGCGGTGGGTCCTTCCCCCCACTCTCCGAGCGCGGTTGATTGCAGCATCTGGTTGTAAGTGTGAGAGTAATTCCTTGTGGGCTTTAGTATTGGTGGTAGAAAAAAGATTGTATTTTGTGAGGTTTCCATAAGTGACACCTGCACTTCAACAGCTGAAATGCCCTGAGGCGGCTCACTTCTCATTACTGGAGGGTTTTTTTTTTAACCCTTTCCACAAGGATGGCCCCCGTGGCGGTCGCATGACGGCAATGTTTGGCATTTGGGGCTGGCTTTATGTGGGGTTGAGCAAGATCGGACTGAATTTATGGCCCGTTTCCCTCCTTTCCTCCCAAATAACTGGTTTAGGGTGGATCGGTTTTTGGAGGCATCTCTGTGTCTCTGTTGCCTGTTGAAGGACTCTGCAGGGATGGCTCAAATACCACCGTGCCCATGTTGCAAAAGTCTCATCTTAGGTTCCTTACAGAGCCAAAGCTCCCACTGAACAACTATTGAGTACGTACGAATGGGTCAAAATCTCAGGGGTTTAGGTCACTTTGTGGAAAAGAAAACCTGCTCACATTTAGGGACAAAATATTTTCACAATTGCAATGAATCTGCCAAAGAAAATACATTTAAGCTATTTGGGAGGAAATCAGAATGAAACTTTCTTGCTGAGCTCAGAATAACAAAACCTGGAAACATGAAGCAATTTGTATCTTGTAGGAGCTGTATCCAGAATCAGCAGCCGTAAGTCTCAGCTTAAGCAAACAGTGAATTTTTCTCAGTTCTTTTTCTGTTTCCATAGTTTTTGATAGGAAAAGAGAGTTGACACATAACCCTGACATTGTTAGTATTCTTCCAGCTGCTTTCTATTTGTGAGAGTGTGTGTGTCATATTTATCTTGTACTCTTTAAATAACCACAATTTTATTAGTACCTCTTTATAACCTCTCTAAACGTAGTACTATTTTGGGAGGAACATGACAATTTTGCATAAGAAAACATGGAGTGCTATATAAAATGTGAAAGGAAGGGAAGGCAATGATGATAAGTGGAGCTGAACAGAATGTTTCCGGATAGTTTTCTGAAGGAAAATGTCCCTTTGCAAAATCAACATTTGCAATGGGCAAATTTCAGTGCTGTGAAGTACCTTTAATTTCCTTTTGGAAAAAACGAAATTGATTTCCTAATCTTATGAGAAAGGCACTTCTCGATTCTCTTTCTGCCTACTGGCAGGAAGCAATGTGGATAAAGGTCTTCTAAGTGGGCAGGTAAAAAAAATAGTAAAAAAATCACCCTCAGTGCTCCTGAAATTGAATTGGTTTATTACATCTTTTTTGTTCATGTTTTACTTTATACCTTAATGCAGGATGAACATTTTTTAAACTTTATACTTTTTTGTGGGATAGGAATTCCATGTTCTTTTGTCAAAATAAATAAATAAAAATGCATACTTATTTCCTACTTTTAATAGTGCTACCTCTATACGGTAAGAGGGGTGGGTTACACCCCAGTTTAGCTAAGCATTTAATCATCTGTACAACTTTCAGCATCCAAATGAATTTAAAACTATGTGCCTAGAGCATTACAAAATGTTTACATGGCTAATTTTGGCCCCAGTCAAGTGCTTTTCTGCTTCAGACCAAAATGACCAACTTGACATATGGAAGTAGTGGTTTGATTTTTGCCTCCTCCTAATATTTCTAGGCATAGTAATGGGGGCATTGATACTATTAATGCTACAGAAAGTTTATTGTCCAGTTTGGGACTTCTCAGCTTTTTTATTTCCTTTGATTTCTGAACAGGCTTCCAGGAAAACACATCTACATTGCTGAAGGTATTGCTGTGATTCATGACTTTTTCGTATTTTCCAGTAAAAAAGGGCTTAATGCATTTAAGTCCCTTCAAAATTAATTGGCATGTTTAGCAGTTTCCAGTAATAAATATTACTACATCTGTTCCATTGTTTCCTGCTGAAAAGTTGTTTTGATTTTAATTTGTTTCTGATGATTCTCCCCAGCCTCCGTTTGGGGAAATCATTCCCTTGTAATTCATTTCGTTTGGAGCCCAGCTCTGCCGCTGGTGTTTCCCTGCGCTGGGGCTGCAGCTGCCTGCGCCGCACCTGCAGGATGGCGGCAAGCGCCTTCGCCGCAAAACGCACCTTGGTGCCATAACGTGGTGGGGTATGATGAGTTTCTATAGGCAGCAGCTAGGCGGAGGGTTGTCACCAAACGAGGCGATTTTTTGAACTTTCTTGCGTATGGCTCCTTTCAGCTTCCCTGCATCCGTACTTGCTGGGCTTGTGAAGGGAGCCAACGCAGCGTGGCCAACGTCTACTACACTGCTTGCAAAATATTCACAAGTTTTCTTTAAATGATGGCCGCAAGGCATTGCTCGGTGTTTTCCTTGTTGAAATATGGCAGGGATGAAAGCTGTACGTGCTGTCCCTCGGCTGGTGGCTGCGGGGTTTCTGATGGCGTGGAGGCACGCTCATAAATCCTGTAATTGATGGGCACATTTCTCGTGTCAAGGATCACCACAAATCTCTTCCCAGAGGGAAACAAATCGCTGGCTGGATGTAGCTTTCAGTCCTGATGGCTGAGGTTTGATTACCTGAAGCTATCCTTGATTTATATTTTTCTCGTTCATACAAGTGTGTAGCAAACAATGCTGAGCGGCTTTGTAAGCTTCCTCATCCCTGTGAAAACGGTACTGCAAACCTGAGTTACATAGAGAGTAACTGTTGGTTGTTATTTTACTACTTTACTGTGCAGGGCTTTTAAACTTGGCTTTGGTGAACTTAGAGCCAAGGTAGACCACATACTTTGCACGGAGGGTTTCTTCCTTCCGTGTTAATGTTTTAATTGTATTGCCCATGAACACGCCCTACTGTGGAGTTTATTTTCATCTCAGGATTTCTGGTGAGAGTGCGAATTGCTGAGAACGTGCTGGGGATGTTGTGGGCTGGGAAGGTTCCCTCCGCTTTGCTGGTGAGGGGTGTGAGGGGTCCCAGGACCAAGCTGGGCACACACGTGTTCCCCAAACCGCGGAGGAATCGGACCTTTCCCCACCCACCCTGGGCTCCCAGTTTCAGCACTGGTGATTTATTTCATGTCAATTCCTGCTGGTGGTGACAAGTGACTTTGGGTGATCTGTGTGCTTAATAAAACAAGCAGAATCCATACGGAACGTTATTTATCTTGAGTTATAGATTTGTTAGTGACTTCTATGTCTTGCGATGCACAACTGGTATATAGATTTGAGCAAAACCACGTACATATTGGCAGTGACCCATTTCTAAGAATTTGGTCTTATTATCTTTTTCCTTTACAAATTACAATACAGCTGAAACGATTGACGTGGCAAAAAATTGAAGCACCTATTAAGGTTTCATCCTTTCTTCTGGGATCCTTAGAATAAATTAAAATATACTTTCTGGGAAGGTATCATGTGAGTTACAGACTTCTACTCACATGGATGACTGTTAAGCCAAAGCAGTATGGCCCACATGCTGCCAAGGCTGTGCAGAAGATGTTTTGATTTTCATGCAGAGCTAGGGAACTAAGCGGTAGACAGAACTGGAAGCAAAACACAGTAGGTTTTTGTCCATAAAACCAGGTTTTCCAGTGGGACTAATCACCCTGAAGTCATCTGCTTTAGTGGGCGCTCTGGTGACAGCATGCCGGTACCTCCTGCAAACCTAAACTCTGCTTGTGCATCCACACACAGACAAACCCACCCAAGTCAAGTGAATTACTTTTGCATTTTTGGAAATCATTTCTGCCCCCGTGCGTCTGCACCCCAGGGTGAGCTGCACTGTCCCAGCTGCCGGCTCCTCAGCCTCCTGTGGTCCAGGGCTGAACCTTGGATGTTGTGTTACAGAGGTGCATCGTTAGTCTTTCCCACCGAACATCTGGTCCTGCTTGCTGTTACTATCCTCCATCCAAATTTTGCAAATGTCCTTAAGTATTTTGGAGTGCTTGTCGCTGCGCAGGAGGACAAGCACCTTGATGAATAGCATCACGTGCAGTGGAGCAGCGGAAATGGCCAGTAGATGAGGCGAGTTTCAGTGGGGAGGACAGAAGCAATCCGAATGAGAAATTGGAGGGGTGGGATGCCTGCAGATGCGCACCGGCCCCTGCCGAATAGCCGGGGTAGCCTATTGCCCACGGACGAGTCAGGAGAGGTTTCTAGGACAACTGCTGGGCTTTGGGAGCAGGGAAAGAATGGAGCCAAATCTTAAAGTCAGATGAGGAGAAAATGAGTAACATCTGCTGAGACGTGTGAAAGAGCCATTTGTGCTCACTGCAACCTGAAGCGTTTCTTGAGCAGCCACCGCAGGCGTGGGCCAGGCTCGCTGTCCCCGCACACATGCTGGCCGGTGGAGGGGGTCGTTAGGGATGATTTATGTGCTCGTTACAGCCACAGCTCCGGACGCTGCCCTGTGCTTTGCTGGTGCGTCCCCACGGCCTCGGCGCCCGCACAGGGGCTTTGCTTCACCTCTGTGCGGTCATACAGAAAAGCCTCTGTCCTGTCCAGAGGCAGCAGAGAGGTGAGGTCCTGGGGACACTGCTGCTGTACATTTATTAGTTATATTCATGGGTGATAAAGAACAACTTTCTGTCCTTCTTCCACTCCTGCCATCTGGCACCATGGGTGTATAGAGCTGCACGTCCTCTGCAGCTCGCTGGGGCTGCCTCCTCCCCACTGATGCTAAGGGTGAATTTCCCCTTGACTTTGATGGGGCAAATAACTCTCCCTGCTTCCCTTGCCGGCCCCTCTGCTATTTTAATGGATCAGCTTTTTGTCTTTAATTAGGCTATTTTCTGCGATGCAGAATGTGGTTGGAAATGCTCGAGCTGGAGGTAGCAAATAGTCCAGAAGGATTGCACCTGTGGTAGCTAATCAGCGGCCGCTTCAGAGAGCTGAAATTAGGAAAGCACACAAAAGAGCGAGCAATGGTTGAAAATGAGGATGAGCGGCCCTAAATTTCTAAGAGCAATTATGTTTTCACAGCTGTGCTGGTTGCCCCAAATGCATAGAAATCAAGTCAAAACCAAACTCCTTTAGCTCAAAGAAAATTAACCTTCATATTTAAACTCAATGAGAAGTAAACTTACTTTCCCTTCAAATGAATAATACAGTCTTGAAAAAACCTAGCGGCAAGTTATGTTGTAATTACATTCTTCGAATTAAAGTTTGTCAGTCCAAACAAAATAAATAGAAGAGCAGGCAGGGCAATAGATATATTATGCTTGGAATAAAATTTGGCCCTGGTATATTGTTTTCATGCTGAAGCTATGCCAAAGTTAATCTACTGTAATTGCGTCTATCGCCAGCTTCTAGTATAAATAAAAGAGACAACCCAAGAGCTGTTGATACAATTCTTTCATTAACATCTTCTTGCCACCATGGAAGGACTTGGCCAGATCTCATTTCGCAGGGCTCAGGCCATGAGTTACTGAATTACTCAATAACTGTTAAATTTTGCTTTGAAGGCAGCCAGCGAACGTCTCCCTGCAGCTCCCACCCTGCCGCTGCTCATCAAGATTTGTGGGCAGGAGGAACGCGGGAGCGGTTCCCTTTTCATCTGCAAGGAGCATCTGGGGAGGGCAACGGGTGCTGATGGGCTGTAGCTGGGTGGGATGGGGATGGAGCTGTCTATGCCAGGTGGCAGGGTTTGCTCTGCGGGGCTGGGGGGGTCCCGGGGGTTAGGCTGAGCAGAGGTATACAGGGGATGCAGCTCCTCTGCACCAGGGCTCAGCTTAGGCTGGGAACTGGGTTTAATTTGAGCTCTTCCTTTACTCTAACAACATCCTTTTGGCTAGCACATACTGAGGATGAGTAGGTATTTCTGACAGAAAGAATCTCTCCACAGAATGATACAAGGAGGGAGAGGTAGCTGTTTCTTACAAGGGTGGGATTTAATCCCATGTGCTTAATCTTTAAGCATGCTTTGAAGGGACTCGCTTTCCATCCAGCTCTGCCCTGCCTGCCCCTTGCAGAAGGGAGGCAGCCCGTGGCTTGCTGCCATCCTGCTCAGCACCCTTGGGTGCTTGGTGTGCCAGCACTAGTATCTCTGGCATACCCTCCCTGAAGATGAGCTCTTCTGCTGTCTTTAAGAGGCACCAGATTTTTTTTTCTCTTTTGCTGCTTTTCTGTGAGTTCCTGCTGTCCCTTTCCTTCACACATGCTGCTGTTTGGATGCTCAAGGATTTTGTCTGAACAAGGTATTAAGTTACAGTGGGCCAAACCCCACACTGGCCACAAGGTTAGGAACAATGACTCCTGGTAATGCCTCAGATTCGTGGGATTCTTCTAGCTTGAGAGTGTCAGAGAGCTTTTTACAGCATGACCTAATCCCGTGCCAGGCAGTATACAACACTGGTTTGGGGATGTTGCAAAAAAGCTTGCCCTAAGTTCATGCAATTTAAAAAGATGCTGGGGAATGGAGCTCTCTACAATCTACGTGTGTCACTAATGTAATAGAAGCAGAGAAAGAAATAGTTTGACCCACATTCCTAAAGTTATTAAGCAGCAGAAGTGAAAAAAAATCCTCTCCTATGTTTGATACATTTTTCCCTCAGTGACTATTACTTGTTTCTTTGCATCCCAAATAGGAAATTATCTAGATTATGAAAGCCAAAGGAAATAGAGAAAGTAAGTAGGTAGGACAGGGTACCGAGGAAAGGTTAAATCCTTTAACAAACCTTGTCTCCTTACATATAATGTGAAATATTCCAGGTTTGATCATCTGCAGCTTATTTTATACTCTTTGCAGTTTATTGTTTGCTCCATTGGAGAAAGATTTAATTATTTTAGCCTGTCCCTATGTGAGATCAGACATTCATCAGTGTTCTCTGCTCTCTTTCCGAGGGGCTGAGTTCACTTGGCTCTTTCCTGGGAACAGCATTCAGGGGAGACCTGTTCTTTTAAAGGCACTCTGTGATTATAAATGAAGGGTTAAAAAATATTCCCTCCCCTGTTAATTTTGTATGCATTAAAATCTAACTTTGTGATTCAGCTGGTTCTCCAGGGCACTGCCCAGGTCACCCTGGCTGTGACCATAGGCACATCCCTGTCCCAAAGGACATGCTCCATGCTTCAGCATGGACCCATACCCATTGCTTGGAGAAGTAAAGCTGTGATCTGCCAAAGCCTCTTGCTGTAGGAAAGATCCTAGAAATGAAAAGAAAAATGTTGATGGTTCAAGGAAAAATTGCCCATCTGGGGGTTGATCTCTAATCCTCGTTGTCCCTAGGTGTTTACTTGGTTGATGGGTTGCAAGCTGATTATATCTGCCCCCCGTTCTCTTGCTCCTTGAGGATCCTGGGAAAAAGAACAATACAAATTCACAAAGTTCTCTGTTTTACCAACAGACTGAGAAAAAGGGAGAGAAACCAACAAAGCCTACAGACATTGGTATGGATTTATGCTTGATTCTGTGTCATTGGGGAGGTACTCAACTCCTGCCACCCCACCAACTGATCTCCAGCTCCTCTGCAAAGATGGAATCAGGACCTGGGTCCTCAGGCTTTTTCCTCCTGCCCTGCAGTAAGGGAGAGGAAAGCAGGGCTGGTACCTTCTCTCAAAACACCTTGGGCAAGCGCAGGGGCCCTGGCCTGAGGGAGAGCTCATGGCACAAACCACAGAGAACGGGATCCTGAGGACCCCTGTTCACCCCAGAAGCTCACTCCAGCAGCCAGGCCATGCAAGGCACACGGAAAATGAGCAAATTGGGAAGCATCTGCTGCCTACGGCTCCCTTGATGTTCCAGACCATTATTTTTGCCCACATTTAATTTAATGCATAAGCACCTCAGGAAAATATCAGAAGGGTACGGTCCTGCCAATGAAGACCTTTTGGTCTGCTCTGAAGAACTGTGATGTGAACGTAACGTAAACCCAAGGAATGAGGCTGGGTAAAGCTGGAGCTGTACAGTCATATTTTGATTTAATATACTTACAGCTGTGATCCTTTAGTGCATTTACATGGCCACTGTTGGGAATGGTCCATGAGAGCTCCTCTTTGCTGCTAGCAAAGACGTAGAGTCCTTGAATTCGATTCAGGAGAATCAAACTCTCTGACTAACTAAATCCAGGATTTGTCACTTCAAGGGCAGATTTCAGCTAATGAATGCTGCATATACACTTAAACATTCCTTAATTCTGAGTGCTTTGTTGTGCAGTAAACAAAGATTTTCTGCCTGTTTTCCTGTATAAATATTTATAAATAAAGTTGGTGGCTACTGGTCAAACATGAATGTTTGTTGTTCTCAGTATTTTTGGACATAAGCTACCAAAGATTTACATGTGTTTTTAATACATAGTAACTTTCTACTGCTGGAAGGCCTTGGAATAAGATCAGCTACGGGAATTGCTTCTAGAAGAGAATTAGGCAGTCAGACGCGCAGAAGGTTTTATGTGGTTGTTGATCGGGTGCTGTTTTGCTAAAGATGCTTGGAAACAGGCAGGCTACGCAGAGGGGCATGACTGTACTGAATTCAGATCGATCTCTGACTGTTCTTTTAGTGGATATAAGCAGAGATATATATATAAGCACACTCAATTTTCTGTAGGTTTTGAAAGAGTTTGTGCAGGAACAGGCTGGGTTTTGTCGCTGTGACCTGGATGCTCTGTGCCTTGACCTGCGCAGACCAGGGTGTGCAGAGGTCAAAGGAAAGGTAAAGATGTAAAGAACAGTTACGTGCCCAGTTCTCAGCTAAACTGGGACCTGGGGTGGCAGTTGGTCAAAAAACAGCGCTCCCATTTGTCCTTGGTGTTTTAAGCTTGCTTTGTAATCGGGGAACAGAAGCAGACAGTTCTGTGTGTAATTCCAGACTTCCTAAAGTAGATACCCAGGCGGGACAGGTAAATCACCACCTGACTCCCATGTATAGCTCTCCGGTGGGTGATCCTGGTGGGTGCAGCTGCTCCCAGGTGTGTGTGCTGTTAGCTGGGGCTGCTGATTTCTTTCGTATGCTTGTAAGCCGTGCTGTGAAGACACAATCCCACCCGTCTCCCAGCACCCCCCTGCCCCACAGGCATCAATGTTTTCTTTTATGCAGAATGAATGGCCAGAACTTATATGTGAAGTGAATCAAAGTCACAGTAACCAGCAATGTGTGTGGGTAGAGCTACATGGCAAAATGCTGGATGCCAGATGAAGTGACTTAGCAACTCCCCAGATCATTCCCCTCAAGCCACGAGGAGAAGGAGAAGGGAAGATACCGTCTTCCTTCAGGAATATGAGCAACCTCTCCCCATAAAACCAATTGATTTGAAATGCACACAATTATAATTTGACAATCCATGTTCTGCCAGTAAGCAAAATAAAGGGTTCTCCTGGATTTGCTAGTGAGAAAATTGCTGAATTTATTTCAATCTGAACCAGATTCCCCACATTCTGGGGATAGGAGAGCGGACTCTGTGGCAGACAGGCTGGCTGGGGGCTCGGGCGGGTGATGGCACATCGGCATCTTGCTGCTTGTTGGGTACCACTGCGTGGGGACTGCTGTGCCACCAGCCCAGCCTGGCCAGTCCCTCTGGGACTGACTGTCAGGGACGAGATATAGTGGGACCAGCAGCTTAAGCCAGGCTGGAGCGCTGACAGCAAACGTAACGTTCAACTCTTCTTTTTTTCCCCTTTCGGTGGGAAAGTCACAGTCTTGGCTTTGTCGCAGCATTAACCCTCCCTGGGCATTTTGAAGGATGGCGATGTTGAGTCGTGTTTTAAAACTGTGTGGCTTCACCTGAGGCATTTGAAGTCCAGGGAGCCTGACAAAGCTGTCTGGTTATGTCCTTAGTGTTTGACTTCCGAGAAAGTCTTGAGAAGGGCAGAAGTCTGCAGCATATGGAAGAAGCAGTATTGGTATCGCTATCCAAAAAGAGGGTGAAAAGGGGCTATAACTCAGGGTAAAACATGGCCTTGATGTCACTCTGTCACAGACAAAAATCCCCGCTGTGTTCAAAGAAAATCGATTCCTCTCCACTGCATGTGTTCCTCCTTCTCCACACCTACACTCAGGACAAGTTACTTTTCACAACTGCAGCTTTAGGACACTCAGTAACGTGTGTGATATCCTACTCGTGTGGCACCTCCTTATTCCTCCTTTTAGGCTGTGACAGACGTAATCCTGCCACTAGCAGAGCGCAACAGGTAATAAATTACACTGTGTATAACAGCAGTCCTCACAGTTTCCATAACTTGTTTGGGCTTGTTATGATTGTCCACAGCCTCCACTACATTGGCACACATGCAAAATACCCGCTGCATTTTAAAAAGAGTCTCTGGAGATGAGAAATGAGCAGTGTGGAGATGAGAGTTAATACATCATGTGTGAACTGGCCTTTCTTTGCTTTGTTTGTTTTGCTATTTGTTAATGGACCAAAGAGGTACCCTTGACAACAGATGGAAAATTAGTCCCAGTATCAGCCAGGGGCTCCAGTGAAGATCATGGCCCATTGCACAGGAAGGATGCATTCACTATCCAGAAGATCTTACAGTCTAATTTAAGCCAGGAAACAGAAGGGAGGTAGATGAGGAGGAGGAGTGTGGGGGGAAGAGATCTAGCCTCCAGGAAAGTCATTAAGGAACACATGCCTTTCTGACTTCATGTCTTTTTAAAGTGTATTTTATCTCTCTCTGTTGGGCTTTGAACTTTTTGGAGTTTATTTAAGCTATTGCAAACTTGCTGACTTAGGGAGCAAATAAGCCTTTGGGATCAAAGCAGCTGGTATTGTCAGAGGTATTGAGGGTGAAATAACACATTAGCAGAAAGAAAGCTGAGAATAAAAATGGAAAGAAAATCCAACTTGATATTTTGTTCCCTTTTGCTTTTAACCTCCTTCCCAGCTTGATCCTTTTCATTTGAACAAGTATTAATTTTCTTTGTGTGTAACCCAACAGTATAAATATTTAATGGTCCTAGATTACAGAGCTGAAATATGATATCAGTTCCAACCCTAAAGATTTGTGCAAGGTCTCTTCCTCCCATTTCGATGACTCCCACATTGCAGGGAGGAATATCTGCCATCTCTGCGGGAGGAGCATCTCAAGCTCTATTTTGAGTTCATTTTCTTTTTTTGGTCTTGTCTGAGGCTCAATGCATAAACACCTCTCCCACTCCCAGTCTTCCCATCGCTATTTTCTGGTGACATGCTATGACGCACTGAACGATGCCTCTAGGTTATCGGGGGACCAGAGCATGGAGGCTTGTGAGCCTGAATGCTGCTTCCTAAGGCTTATGGCTTGGGAAGGGTGCAGAGCATTCAGCTTGGAAAAGTCCGTGCCAGCATGGTGAATATGGGCAAGGTGGGCACTATGGCAGGGTCAAAGCAAATGTGATAAAGTTACTTGCACCAGTTTCTGTTATGCAAGTAGACAGATGTTTCCCTTCTCTTTTGCTTTCACTCTTAAATAAGCCAAGGGAGAAGTACAGAGTAGAGGAGCATTGGCCACCGATTTTCAGAGGTCTAATGTGGAAAGTAATGGAGATTGCAGTACTTAGGTCTGCAGAAAATCAGGCCAGGCCTTTACAAGTCTATATATAAATTTAAGTGCCTACTTTCAAAGTGGAAAAAATAAAAGAACTGAATTGTGGCAATGTAAAATGGCATAACAGTTGATAAAAATTTGGGGATCGAAGCCAAAGCCCATGGGATATCAGATACAGTCTCCCTTTTGGGGACGATGGATGTTTACCAAGGCAATTGGCAGTGCTGTGGGACAGACCATCTCCAAGGTTCAGATAAGGCTCTCCTTCCTTTTGGAGTATCAATGGATCGCAGGAATAATGGAAAACAGTCAAAATCCAGATACCCAGACACCCCTGTCCACTGCCCATGGACAGGGCAATGCAGTTCAGCCATATGTAGCAACCAAAGAGCTCAATTTGATGGGAAGGTAACAGCACTTAAGGTGAGTAATTAATTAAATACATCCAGATATAGAACAACAAAAAGCACTACAGACAAACTGCAAAGTGAGAGATGATCTGAAGCAAGACTTGAGTTAACTCCTAAGCTCCAGCCCACGGGAACAGCAAGTTTTGCAGGACTTTGGCACTCATGTAATTAGATGGTTTTGCTGAGCGCGACTGCTCAAGTGATGTCAGACCCTGCCAGGATCCTCGACTTGTCTTTTAAATCCATCTCTGCTCTGGGAACGAGTGCTGCAAATGTCAAAGGAGCTTAAAATATTCATTACCAAACCCCATCATTCCAGCTCCAAAATGTTCACGGTGATTTTTCTCAGTTGGTTTCACTAGGTTTGGAGAGTCGCCAGCCGCATTATGTGATAAGCCACAGCAAGTCAGCATTGACAGAGGAGTCAAAAATAAAAGTGTAAAGGACTGTCCATTTTCCTCATCCTTCAGCCAAAGCAACTTTTCAAACAAAGCGCTGTGTTCTAAAATCCTTTTACCCAAGTAAGGTTTAAATCTGTGGCTCACAGGTGTGATTTCACAGCGTTAATACGACACTGCCATTAGCATGTGAAAGTGTACATGACATTCCAGTGCACATTTATAGCAAAAATGGGACAGATTCACAGCTTGTGTAAACCACCGACTGCCTTTTTATGGCTCTCCTTTGATTTATGCAAGCTGAGATTTTGAGGCAAAGTCAGTAGTCTGGTCTTCAGCCCCTTTTTTTAATTAATGGTATCAAAGTACATTCTCCAGAGAGAGTCTGAGCGAAGATATAACAACCTTTCTAGTTAGCTGAAGGATCTAAAACATTGCTGAAAAAATTGTTTCCAGGCATTTCAAATGATAGGGTCTTTTTCCCTTTCAAAAAGGAAGGAAAAGAAGTATTTTTTTCAGTTAAAAACTTAACCTATTTCTTCCAGAAAATGCTAGAAAAAAATACATAGGCCATTCTGGAAATACTTTTACTTATTTTTAGACATACTGCCAAATGAACATGAATATGTTATTTGAACATATTCATCTATTTTCAAGAACCTTTTTAGAAGAGTCCAAGAAAAATCTTCCCCTGCTGCTAATGAGAAAGTATTTACTGGCTGTTTCAGATTGCTTTGGGTTGAATACCATATATGTTTGTTGTTTGGATTTAGTCAGTGTTTTAATTAATTCAGCTGAAATAGGCTTAAATTGCAGTTTTCAGCAAATACATTTTTTTGTGTCTCAACGGACAGGGCATTAATTACTTCTGTAATTAAAGAAAAAAAGTGTATAGGGAGTAAATATGCCTGCAGCTCTTTTGGATGCTTAAAAACACCTTCTTTTAAGAGGTGCTGGCAAAGCTCAGACTTATTAGGGACGTGATGGAGGAGGCCCCCGCAGCCCTGGGATGCCAGCTGATGCTGCTGCCCTGTGCAGACGGCATCCCCAAGGATGCAGCCTCAGCACGTGGGAATTGCAATTGTTATTTAAAAAACAACAGGCATTTATGTCGATATTAAGAAATCCTTTAGGGGCAATATAGCCCAGATCTAATTTCTGCTGGACCAATTTAGCCACATCAGTGTGTTTTGCAGATACGTACTGGCCTTGGTCTGTAAATGAAAGCAGTACGAGCCCGTGATCCACAAGCTTATCGTCCCTGTCCTGTTAGCAAAACAAGCCGTAAATAGTCAAAATCGAGGAGTCATGCCCTAACTGTCACAAGATGGGCTTAATAACTGTGAAAATAAATGGAGAGGCTGGTTGTCTTTTGGTTTTGAGCCATCAGGCTAATGAAGTCTAGAATTCCACCGTTCAACTAAAATGGTTGGAGAATGCAGGACCTAATGTAATGTCATGATTCCAGATTGAGAAATTAAAGACAGCTCTGATTGCAATGGCAGCAGGGTCCCACACAGCAATGCAGCTTCCTACGAGCAAGGAGCATCCGCTGGGACAGCGCAAAGTCCTCGTCGCAGGAGTCTTTTCCGTCTGGGAGGGAGCTAGCCTAAAGGGGCAAATGCGAGAAGCAAACAGATGTCATAAGTTTCCATTTCTGTAATTTAAGATAAAAACCATACAGGCACTTGTCATGGCTTTGGTTGCAGCTCGTAACGCCATGTCCCCGCGAGTACTGGCTGTCTAGGAGCTATCAGCAGCTGGGTGATGGACCAAAGGAGAGCTTCAGCCCCTGCGCTTAGACTCAGCACCTTTCCAGACAAATGCACTTTGAGTACAAATCAGACTTTTAATCAGTCCCACCCTAAGTGACTCTCTGTCCCATGGGAGGAAAGCAGCCTGCCCAACTCCCGGGTCCCTCCTGCCCCCAGGCATGTGCTGGGCTTGAACAGAGGAGCTACTGGCAATTTTTATTCTGGTCATTTACTCCTTTTTTCAGAGTCCGACTGCAGTACAGATGTCAAGGCACAGCTGCTTACCATTTTTTTCTGGTCGATCATGTGAATTGTCCCCTGGTAGGTTGCTTTTTTTTTTTTTTTTTTAAGTCTAACGTCTGCTGGCAAAATCTGTGATTTTTTTTTTTTTTTAATTCGCATAATTAGTCACAGTGCCTGAGAAAAGACATGAAATGCTCCAGCAAAAAGATGTATATGTCAGCTGTGGATTCCTCACTGTCACCTTCACAGCGAGGAGGCGTCTCAGCAGCTGTGCTAGAAACGTGGGCTTCTTGGCTGTGTGGTCCTGCTGCTGTGTCCCACATCCCAACTTGGATCTGCACGCTCATTTTTAGCAGAGACTCACTTCAAACAAAGCCCCCCAGCCCAGTTCCTCCCTTGGGCTCATCCTGGTCCTGCAAAAAGGTACTGGAGCTCAGCATCCCATGCTGCCCATGCTGAAGCCAGCAAGCACTATTGGAGCATGCAAGGTGGGAGCGGGAGCTTCTCCAGGCATTTGAGACCATGTGGGAATCATCATTTTCCAGGAAATATGTTTTGAGTGCAGTCCTTCCGTGAACGTGCCTCCTCTGACAGCCTGGGCTGCCAGGTCCCCAAAGCATGGGGAGAACCTGGTGGCCTGTAGATGGGACAAGGAAGCTGTTTTGTGCATGATGTCCTAAGCCATTAAAACCTGGTCATTTATGAAACATCACAGCCCTGGTAGGGCTTTGCGTGCTTGGGCTCCACATGGTTCTTTGGTCTTGGGCAGGTTGCAGTGTTGTCCCTTTCCTCAGCTTTCCTTCCCTGCTTCTGGGATGTACCATCTCCTAGAAATGGCGCTGCAGGAACAACTCTGCCTCTCCCTGACACCCAGCACCAGCGTAGGTGTCCCACTACCCACACCCTGCACCCTCCCTGGTGTGAGTTAACTCTTTAGGTACAAAAAAATCAGCCAGTGGGTTTGGTAAAGCTTCTAAAACACCCTGTACATCAGCCAGCACGAGATTACATGGAGATCGAATTAGCTGGGAAGGAAGCTTGGAGCAGGGGGCAGAGCGGGGGCAGCTGCCCACAGTCCATCAGGGCTCCCCCAGCATCCACTGCTCTGCTTTTCCTGGGGGATCTCACTCCTGCCTGGCTGCTGGGGGAAACACGGTCCCCCAGTGTGTTTTCCTTTTTCTCAGTAAGCCTCTAACCATAAAGCAGCAAAGAGCTTTGAAACATGTTCTCTAAATTCTTGAAAACTCAGGGTCCTCTCGCCAGTGGAAAAGGGATGCGAGCGGCTTGCCTGGTTCCCAGGGCATCACCTGGGGCTTTTGCCAATGTCTGGGTTTGAGATCACCTGGCCGTGCCCTTATGGGCTCCTGGCACATCTGCGATAGGTGAGGGGTTTTGGCAACTTGGTAGGAATAATATACCCGAAATGGGTTTGTTTTGGAATACTTCAAGTTGTTAAGAAAACGTCAAATGTTTCCACTCTGACATTCCGTCTGTTTGGCTGCTTAATAACAGTGACTAACTGAGCTCCTAGCAGTGATTAAAACTTCAGCAGCTCAACCAGAGCAGCACTGTAATTATTGCCTTCTAAGCACCATCCCTCACTCAAACAAGACATGCTCCGTGTTTAAGCTTTTCTTCGACGTCAAGTCTCAGACTAGTTAAGTGCAGGCAGCTTCTCCCCTCCAGGTTCAGCACTAAAGCTTGTGCATGCAGGGAATTTCTCTTTCTACCATATTTTAGTTGTAGAAAATCAGATTTACGTCAGCTTGACAGAGAGTAGAAATTTGGCTGCTGGTGTGCATAACATATCTGTGTAAGATAAACTACATCTGAGATTTCTGTGGGGGCTGATCCAGTTTTAGGTAACACCCTGACATCAGTAGCCCCACCCAAAAAGAGAAAGCTTTCAAAAGGCTTTTTTTTGGTGTCCTCTTCTCTTGCGCCTCTGAAGTGAACACAAGCAGGTAAAATCAAACATAGCATGTTTGCAAACTTTTCCTGAAGCCGGGAGTGGGTCTGGGCAGGGAAGATTATCTCCAGATCCCAGCCGCTCTGATGGCTCGCAGGGATGCCGGCCGTGGGAGCTGCTGCTGCGGCTGTGCAGAGGGCGGCCGACTTCAAAGCAGGGGTGGGAATTTGTTCCCTGGCAGTATAAATAAATCTCTCCCTCCGTGGCATGGCTGTGGAAGTGTTCAGTACCGGGGCGTGGTGAGGCTTTGCTGATAGGGATGAAAGGAGGTCAAGAACAAATTTCTGGATGCTGCTGGGGCATGTGTTCACAATTCCTTGTTTCCTACCATTTTAACAGGTCCCCGTGCATTTACTCATCCTTTATAGAGTGTTAATCTCCTGTCGCCCATTTTCCAAGGGTTTGTAACTGCAATCTGTTTGTAAACTGCTGCTCCTAAGCAAAGATAGCCTTGACCAAAAAAAGTGATTTAAAAAGAATTTCTTGATTAAAAAAATATTGTGTCAGACAGATGATAAACAGGTGGTAACTGGAGGGAAGTCTGGTTTAACAATAAGAAATGAAATTGTTCCAGCAATCCAAAGAAATCCTATTACAGTGCTGGGGTTGACCACGGCACCAAGGTAAGGGTAAAGATCCTTGATTTTTCTTTAAATCACGGTCTTGGGTATCTCACAGAATAAATGGGATTGTCCTTTCTGTCCCAGGAAACAGGTGAGAATGGGATTTAGGAGAGTTAAATACTTCATCTAAATGAAAGGAGACAAGAGGCCCTGGCTGTTCCACCAGGCTTCCCATAACTGCGTGTGCTTCGTAGCTCTCAGCTGTGGGGCTGGGGTAAATCTGGGCATCCTTCTGGTCCCTAAATACAGTACTACTGACCCATGCATCAGAGTATTCATGGGGGTCAAACCTTTCTGGGGTGGTCCAAGATAATATTTACCCTACAGCTTATTACTTCTTAAAATAGCCAAATTTTTCTGTCCCTGTCCAGCTCAGCTTGCTTTAACCATGCCAGTTCCCCAGCGAAGGCAGAGCCAGCTCCCCCCCTACAGCAGCATGGTTGTATGTCCTTCCTCCCAACCGAGTCGTCCTGGGTGGTGCTCGGCCCCTCTGTGTGTCCTCATGGCTACAGCTGAGCCTCTTTGTTCAGCCTTGGGTAATTTTCCACTTTCCAGACCTCCTCCATGCAATAAATTAAGTCAATCTGGCTTCCCAGCTCAGCCCCTCAGTGGTGCAGTGTTGTAGTGCTCCCTGCTCCCAGCTCCCAGCCCAGCGGCTGAAGGTCTTCTCCAGTGTGGGGGATCTGCCTGCCCACACCAGGGACACAGCATGTTTCCTAGCAGTTATGCTAAAAACACAACCAGAAATCCTAAGCTGTACATTGCCTCAGTCCACAAATTGTCACACCAGTTTGTCTTTACTTTTTAAGAGAGGAATGTCAGGTGTCCCAGGGTGGCACCTCCAACCTGCCAATAAATCATAAAGTCATTCTCTACGATGTGCAGCAGCTTATATCAAAGTAATCACTAAGAATAACAACAACTCTTTGGCTTTTATTCCTTTATTTTTCACTCTGTTTTACTTCTAATCCTCAGATCTCTGCACAGATCACCTGCTCCAACCTGGCTGGAAACTTCAGGTGCTGTTGAAACCGCCCAGTTTGTCCCAGTGAAATCAGGGCATGTTCCTGGGACTACCATAAAGAGCAAACCAGGGGAACACTGTGGGCACACAAAGGAAGAAAAATCCTGGAAAAAATTATGGCAATGAACAAATCTTCTGGTACCCATTAAAAGGTAATAATTCTAACCAAAGGAAGGGGGATTTTCCCGTTGTGAAATGAAATAATGATTTGTGTGTGTGTTTGAATTTAAATTTAGATTTTTATGAAGTATGTTGTTCAAAGGCCCTTTTCTTCCCAGGGTAGTTTGGTTACGACCTTCTCTTAAAGAAAATCTCTGCAAAGAACACAGCCTCTGAAGCTTGCTTTGCTCAGCCCTCACCGTGCAAATAACCCCACGCCCTGATATTTGGCAGCAGATCTTTCACTCTTTTAATTACTGCTGTGGTCCTGGTAGATGCACAGCACCTCAGAGTTGAGTTTTGAGTGTTTCCATGCTAAGTTTGTGCCGTAAATAAATATGGATAGCCACAGAGCAGGTGAGGGAGATCCCTGCCTGATGCCCTACCGTGGGCTGGGCATATGCAGGTTGGAGGATGCTCAGCATCCACCTTTCAGACCAGTTTTCGGCTGCAAATGATGCTGTGGCTCTCCCGGCTTTGTCATTTTGAGGCTGATTTAAGTCTTCAGAGGGTGCCCGCCCTGAGCCGCGCCAGCAGCAGAGCTGGGCTGCCGCCAGCTCGCCCTGCCCTGTCTCCTGGGGTGCCCAGGCTGTTGCTGTGCTTTGCTGAGGTTTTTCCCTGTCTAAACCATATCATGGCAAATGAAGCGCCCAAGGGCTTTTCAGTTAAGCCTAAGTCCAAAAACTTCTGCAACGTGTTCCTCTCACGAAGCCAGGTTTAAGACCCAGCTGTCTGGATGGCAGCGCTTAGGTTGGATACAGGTTTTTGAAAGAGCCGCTGCATTTTTTGTGCAACGATATTTAAGAAGCTATTGCAGAGTAGTTATTTATGAAAGGCAAGCTAGCGCATAGACACGGCCTTTTATGTTGCTCACTCCTTGATGAAAAAAGGTACTTGTTGTGCATCTTGAAATACTTTCCTGAGCAGAGAGGAATTTACACTAAAACATGTGCGTGCTGTGCTTTGAGGCAGCAAGGCTGCGGTCCATGCAATTAAAAAGAAGGTATCGTTTGTTAAAATGTTTGCTTTTGCTGAGCACAATGAAGACTCTGTGCTGTTATTAGTTGCAAAAGTAACCACTAATATCATCCTGGCCCCACTCCAAGAGTGAAAATCAACTCAGGTCTGTGTCATTAACTCAATAACTGTGTCATCTGAGTAATTGCTAGGATCTCAGTTTTTTTTCCTATTCTGCATGAATCTCTGCGTTTTAATATTCAGGTACATTAGACTGTAATTTCCTATTGATTTTTAAGCTGGGGAGATGAAGAGAAGAGATGTAATTTTAAGAGGTGTTATCAGTTATTTGATTAAATTAATTGCCCCCCTTCACATACAGTAGTCACATAATATTCTTAATTTGACAGCAGCATGAAGATGTTATCTGTATTCTTGAACTCTGATTGCCTACACGGCGTGTCCTCATCCTTCCCCTCTTGGAATTGTCTGGTGGGTGTTTTGTAGGAGATGGAGAAAGGGAGGTCAGCTCTGGTTTAGGCTGTGAGGATTAAACATTTACTCTCTGCAGAGGAATTAAGTTGTAGAATGAAAGGCAGACACCAGATCAGCTCCTGCTCATTTACTCTTTTGGAAGGAATAACATCTTTCCATAAAATCTGCGTAGCCGGTGGGGCTCTGCCTCCAGTAATGCTGGTTTTACCGGCAGACCTGACTGCCTGGGTAACTTGGTGCCCAGAGCAAAGCGCTCGTCCAACTTGGGAGGATGCTGCTCTGCAGCTTCGGGCACATCTTCCGGAAAAAAAGGTCACGTTCCCTCAGTGGCTCCTGCAAGCAGAGCCATGCCCACGCCTGTGCAGCTCTTCCACTTCTCTCTCCATCCCTCCATGAAGGATTTCTTAAGGCATTTGTTAATGTCAAATGTCCTGAATGTTGGGATTACTATAATGTGCTAAGCCTGATGGAATAACACTTGTCCTGCATCCCTAATTAGCTCATTTAGTTCTTTGACTGAAAAATTGCAAAGCACTTTCTGCCTCCTGCAACTAGATTAAAGCGTTTTTCTGCAAAAGCAATCACGTAAAATGTTTTCTTAAATAGTGTCTATTCAAAAAAGTTACTTTAATAAAAGTAATAGAAACTTTTATTGGAAACAGCTAGTGCTGCATAACTTACCTTGAGCATTTTTCATCTTTGTATTTCAAAGTGCTTCGAAAAAAATGAAATATTATTATTATCATCCTCATTTTATATGTGGGGGAAGACCATGAAGTTGCTGAGTTGGTCTCGGGGCACTGATAGCACAGGGAACAGATCCTCAACACCATGAGGTCTCATCTGAGTTTTTATTGAAGATGCTCCTGTCAGTGGTCCCATATTACAGTGTGCCCATTGGATACCTCTTTCACTGACACAATATTTTAATCATGCATGAGCCTTCATCTCTTTACCTCACTGCATTTATAATGCAGTTTCTCTCTCTAATTTTCTCCACTCATTCCCTGCGCTGACTGGGAAGAGCCTGAGTTACCTCGGCCAATAAACCCCTTTGGCATGTGGGCACGCACCGAGTTCACTCGTGTAGAATTCCCCTGGAAATTCCAGCTGTGGGTGCTGGCAGCGTAACCGTGGTCCCAGCCCTCTGCGGACAACCATCACGTGGTGTCTGAAATGCAACGTAACCTCAGAAATGAGAATTTGGCCCCACTGCTCAGGATCCAGATGGATAAATTCAAGCTGGGGGCCCAGTTTTGACCCGCGTCTGATTTAAATGCAAAGTATCGTAAATCGTTTAAAGCCATTCCTGCATGTGTTTAAGCTTACCCATGTGAGCAGGCTCATTGAAGTCAATTATGAACAATGGCATTTCTTTCTTCTTTATTCACTGCTGATTTCTGGTACAGGGTGTAAATGACTCTTTTATTGCCTTTGACACCAAAGTCCCTTAGCCTGCCACTGAAGAGGCATCAACTAATTGATAAATGCTGCTTGATCAGGGGGGCTTTTAATTTTCTAATCCTATTAGAAATGATGGATATGTCAAATAACTGTGCTCACTGGACAGAACATACTATCCTGCTCTAAGGTTTCCAGTTTAATTTTTTTGTAAGCAATTGGGCAGAACCACTGATTTAAGACAAACAGATGCTCTTCAGCTGTACTTTTCCACAAATGATTTTGTTCTGTTTTTTTGTTCCCCTACCAGGCATATCAAGTTCAAAAGAAAATGTTGCCTCTCACTAATGAGAAGATTAATCGCATTCACATATGCAGCAGACTTTGTCAATTCTGTTGAAAGTTTGATGACCTTTAAGAGACAAAGTTTTAGTGTGCCCAAAATAAATAATTCATCCTTCACAGATTTGCCCTCTGTATCCATCTGCTTAAATCTGAAGCATGCTGGTTAAAGTGTCTGAGCGTAATTATTTTCATACTTCATCAAGATAAAAATCTCTATTTTCCTATTGTACTTCAAGGCACAATTGCTCTTTCAAAGATATCAACAATCGGATATACATGGGGTCCGTTTTCGCTCTGACTTATGTCCAGCTCTCCATAGCATTCTGCAAAATCTCACAGAAAGCTCCGAATTTCTCTTTTCTATATGAGTTCCTTTTCCAGCACTGAAAGCTGAAATGTGTAACTAATCCTCCTGCAAAACCTCTGAAATTATCATCTTCAAATGCAACCAGAAAATTCATCTCTGTTCTCATGTACAGGGAGAAAAATGTCATCTAGGCAAGTGGCAAGATGGGATTTACTTTGATTACTGCAATTATTGACACTGCCGGGCTGCTTCCATCTCAGAGGGCTGCAGGCAGCCAACTGCCAAGAAAATTCCTTGCCCCCTTCCCTCCCCACTTTGCTGATTTCCCGCTCCACCTGTTGCTCTTTTGGGTTTCAGCCCAGCTTTTGCAAATAACGATGCGTGGCAAATCACATCGGCGAGGAGTGCAGCCAGAGGGGCTGCCGACGGGGTGGCAGGCGCGGGGGTGGGCGCTGGTGCCCGTCCCAAGGGACATGCAGATATCATGGGTCCCCTCCGGCCACCGGCATCAGGGGACATGTTGGAAGCCTCCTGCAGTGACCACATGCAGGTAAAGAAGCTGATTATAAAATAGCCAAGCAGATGGTCTCTTTTGTGGCTACCTGTGAAAATAAGTACAGTCCGCCGATGTCCCTGGGAGGAAGGAAACAACTCAGCGGACATCACGCAGATCTTGGTTTATTTAGGACACTCTCTGAAAGAAATGCTGAATGAATATTGCAGCCACTTAAATGAATCTTTCCTGGCCCCACATGAAATTAGACTGAACTGGCACCACGTCACCTTGTTACTAGAGAGAACAAATATTCCCTCTGGCAAAAATCCTACTTCAGGCTTGAAAAAGAATTTTTTGTTTTCCATGCAGGAATTGAAATTGGTCTTAAATGCTCTCTGGATTTAATGTTTCTTGTTATAAATGAAACAATGAAAATGAAAGAGGAAATAATAAGGGATTGTTGGGTTTTTAAAGGTGATTTACAGATGAAAGGAAATCCTAGAGATTAGGAAGTTGTTTAAATACCAGAGACAGTCAAATATGGAAACATTCCAAAATCAGAGATTAGGGAAAAAAAAAAAAAGATATGAACTGCAATGAACAAAGCCACGTAGGAAGGGAAGGTATATTCAAAAAGAAAAAAGTATCCAGGCAAAGAAAAACAAAAAGCCTCTTAAAACCAGAAACAAGACACCTGCTTTTCTGGCAGTTACCAGCAGCAAGGAAGACTCCACCTGCCAAACCCAATTTTTAACATCAGTAAATCATCACGCAGGTAAAATAACAGGATGTTGGAAAGGAAACAATTTTCCCTAATTAGCATATCAGATACCACTCTCACACACTCAGCGCCTGCAGGATTGAGCAAGAGCTCGGGGTGGAGATAACCCCTTTTTCCCATCCAAACGGTGCACATGCCTTTGCCTGCAGGTTGCGGGGTGGGGTTGGCTCCCATGGGAAGGGGGTGGGATGCACTTGCCCATCCAGGGTGGCTTGCTGGGACCCTCCACCCCAGGTGCCAGCTGAGGGACTGGTGCTGAGCACTGCATCACCGATAGGGCAGGGAAAGCTGGAGGAGAAAAAGGATCTTGAGATGCTGAAGCCAGTCCCTTCTTGGCAACGAAAGGGAAATTTTAAACAGTGGAAAGGGAGTGATCAGATCTGTTGAAAAAAGGAGGAGCAGCGTGGTTGTACAGAGATCACCCCTCCTAGCGTGTCATATATGCTCGTGCTCCAAAATACTTCACAGCTCAGCCCACAGTGCATATGAAACAGAAAACCAGCAGCACGTGAATGGAGTTATGGGATGGGGGAATGTGTCATAAAATAAACCACCTAAATTGAAAGCTGAATTTTGAGCCTCTAGATCATCTTAAAAGTCTGTGATGTATGTGGAGAGTCGGTCTCATGGCTTTTGTTAAATTTAATGGGAGTGTTATAGCTGAAATCCCTTCCATTGCCTTGGAAATGTATCGCATAGTGTCAAGGTCGCTCTTTGTGGAAAGCATTGATGGCCAGTGATTTTGGTTTTAACTTTTGAAAAATACTGTCATGACCACCTTTGGCCTGTGATGTTTGCTTGGCATAACGTGGACTGAACTGTGGGCATGCTGATGCGGAGAAATAGCCCAGAGGCTGCAGCAGTCTTAGGATTTCAGGAGGAGGGTAGGAGACCACTTAGTTTTGCAACATTTGAGGATCTGAATCGTTTGCCAGCATTGAATTCAAGCTTATTTGCGAAAAGAAAGAATACATGAAATAATAACCTAATCACAGTCATATAGTAATTTTATGGGGATGCAAATTTGGTGAAGGTGCCTAGCGAGAATCCTAACTGAAAATCTGTGTGTGAGACATCCTTCAAGTAAGTGCGTAAAAATTGAAGTAGATCTCAAAGCTATGTGTAAGGGAACGGCTCTCTGAATGATATTCCTGGACACGATACTGCCCTTCTCTGCCAGTCCGTGTCGGGATGAACCAGGCAGAGAGCCAAGCTCTTTTGCTTTTAGTGGTAAGTGATGTTAACCTCGCCACGCAGCTCCTGCTTCAGTGAACCTGTGGCTTGATGTTTTGATTGACCAGTCAGAAACAAGCCTGGGGACGGTATCAAGGGCCCTTCATCTCTTTGATCAGTGATCAGGATCCCCCCAGCGTATCTCACTCCTGTATATCACCAAAGTTATGTTAAAGACCGTGTGAAAATTACAGCCCAGTTAATACATATTAGTGTTTCTTTAACGGATAGGAAACTAAAGTTTGCTAAGATACATAAACAAATTCCAGAGAATTTCCAGCTTTGACATCTTGACAGGGTATGATGAATGGTTTGGCATTATGACAGTATCTCTGTCAAGATAGGGAGCCTTGGGATCTAATTGCTCTTTGAATGAGCTGTTCAGCAGCTTTCCTATCTGAGGCCATATTATATGGTTTACGGAGAACAGTAGAAGGTCTTGTTAGGGAAGTTTATCTGACTTGGCTCTTGGGGCTTTATCCTGTCACCGAGATCATTACCGTGATACCTTTCATGTGATTCAGCTCTGTTCCTCTATTTTTCATGCAAAACCAATGTCTGACTCATAGCCCACAAATCACGTTGGTACAACAGGGGAAGGGCTTAGTGGTGTGTTGGAGGAAAGACCCGTTAGCCTCTTATTATGGTTAGGTTGTTTTCTGTGACAACAATCTAACAAAGTGAAGTGTAAGTACCTGGAAAAAAAAAAGACAGTTGTAATTGCCTATTATTCACCAATAATTTATTAAAATCAGTGTCAAGAATAAATCCTTGAAAATGAGGCTTCACATATGTACATGATTACTCCTATGCCTGTTTGCAGACTGCAACTGAAATAAGCAATGATTCATCGGGAATGAAGTTTGAATTAATTAGAGAATCCCTGGCTGGCGATGGCCACCCTGTTTTCTCTAGGCGCTCGATGGTTTTGGAAAGATAATGGCTATTGGCACACGCAGTGGTGCAATAGACCCATTACCAGGTTTTTCCACTTTCTCCAGAGACGAGCAGCATGTTGCAACACCGCAGAGTGTCGTAACATGGAGAAGCCCCAGGAATGTGGACGGGATGTTTTTCATAATACAGTTTCCATCCTGCCATCTCTCGGTTATTAATTGCAATTTTCAGCGTAAACAGAGATATATCTGGACCAAGGCTTGGCACAGCTTGGCTGCTTACATCTTGTATCTCAGCAAATTAAAAAAACCCCAAGCCCCAGCAAGCTCAGCGGGGGTGCAGGCTGCGCGAGCAGGACGGGGTGTTCAGCATCCTAACAGAGACAGACTGTATATGTGCCTATAGGGATGCTCAGGACCACAACTAAGCACAGGAAGGCCAGTGGCCTTAACCAAGCGAGATCAGAGCTCGCAGCCTGCCCATACTCTGCTCCTCCATGTAACATCAAGTAGATACAGCCCCTTGTGGGAAAGGGAATGCAGAAAACAAGGAATAGTTGTGCAGCTCAGTCTTTAGGTACCCTTCCTCTGTGCACCCGTAATAATCCTTGAAGCTGCTGTCTTGCAATTAAAAGAGAATATTGGTATTTAATTAAACTTGTCAATCAACCAGAAATGAGTTTTCCTTATCAAGAGGAGCTGGATTTGATTTTGCCACTTGGAAACGGAGGTTAAAGACTCTTGTAGAATAAAACTTTAATTAAGAAAGGAGATTTAGATTAACATATGAGGCAGAGAGAGAATGAAAGGCCCTTGAAAATCATCTGAGTATGATTCATAGGAGGAGAGGAACCTAAATATGGGAACAGTTGTTTTTTTTTTAAAGAAAAAGCTATATGGTGCTAAAGCTCATGGGTGGAAGAGGCACAGGAGGGATTTTTATGAGACTAGGATGTTTCTATTCAATCCACTTTCCTGCTCTTAATATTTAGTCATTTCAGATATTCAAAGTCTGGCCAGAAAGCGCATACTCCGTGGGGCATTAACAAATCCTAGGGATTTGGATGCTTGACTCTCAAAAATTTAGATAGCAGAGGAACAAATGGTTCTTTTGGAAGCTTTGGAAAAATTGACTGTCACTTTCTGGCTGTGGTGGTGATACAGGGGATGCTGCTCACCTGCATCTCCTGCCTCAGCCTGCAGAGCCCTTGTCCTGCCCCGGCACGTCTGTGCCAGCAGCTGCCCCCCGGACTGTGCCCTGATAATCCCAATGTGCTAAATTCAATGCTCAGTCATGTGGGTTTTTTCAGACTTGTTCCCAAGAAACACTGATTTTTATGGCATCAGCTCCTGATCCCTGGGTGGCTTCTTCATCCCAACTCAAGTATGTCTCCAAAGGTTCCTGTCTCAGGGACTCGTAGTAAAATCACTTACATTTTCATTTTTTCTTTTGGGTACTGGACAAAAGCGAGTCTCTTTTCCTAAATGTGGCTGAAGCATTTCAGCTGAAACTAAAACACATCACCAGGGCTTAGACACGCAATGCAGAAAATGTTCAGCACAAAACCTGAAGCTTGGAAATCATATAGAACACGAGCAAAGAGCATGGCCACAGAACTCAGCCCAGGGGAGCTTTCTCCTGTCTTCTATTGACTTTGGATCAGACCCTCAGAGAGTAAGCTTGTGATGAGAGGGATTTCATGAGTATTCAAAAATATGAAGTGTCTGCAGAGAGCAGTCAGTTGGGCAGACTCCATTTTACAGGCTGCTACCTGCTATCTCAAGCTTAATTTGTCCTGCTCCCCAGACACTAATTACATTTGTAGGCGAGGGACTGGAAAGGAGACAGGTTTGCTACAGGAATCCGTTGGGAAGAATAAATTAATTTTAATCCTAAACAAAGTTTGAGAAAGGTTGGGTTTGTGCAGTTATAACTTCTTGGCATGCAGAAAAAGCCCCCAAAACAAACATTGAAGAATTTCCATTGAAGAAGTTGAGTTAAAGGAACTCTCCACCCCAAACCCCACCTGTAGCTGCTCCAGTACTTTGGTATTTTGTTACCTGACTGAGTACTGGTGAACAGACAGAAAAGGAGGATGAAATGGTTTTACTAGGATATATTACTCGTGGCAGCTGTAATGCAGTTAAACACAGACACCCAGGTTCATCACCGGCCCCAGCCTTCGAGGAGAAGACTTCTATTTGGCAAGGGAGGGTGCCTGCACGAATGCCAGGAACAAGGTATTTGGATAAATGATGGATGGCACTTAAAATCTGTTTTTCTGTGATGAGTGAAGATAATTGGTTACCCTTAAAGCACAGCCGCTACCAGAGTGGGACTCACTCTGTGGGGCTCATCAGAGTGAGTTCAGGCTCTAGGAAATTTGGTGAATTAGGCACCGGTGGTCTATTGCTCCACAGGGCATGTTCGAGGGGTACGGGGTGTGATCCCAGAAGTGCTTGGACGGGTAGGGAAATGGGATCAAATGCTGGACATTTGGGAATATTCTACCTCAGACACTACCCCAGTCAGCAGCCTCCTTACAATACCATTTATTTCAGGGGAAATAGGAAAATGTTGAAAATACACTCAGAGAAATCAGAATTCATGAGACTGTGCTCTGCTCTGTGCATCGTCAGAACAGCAGGAATTGCCAGTAGGTAAAAGAAAAGATAAACCAAATTGTATTAGAATAAAGAAGGTACAATCCAGCAATAACTTTTTTTTTTATTATTTTTTTTAAAAAAGTTTGATTCTGCTAAATAACTTCCCATGCAGTTTAGGATAGTCTGTGCCTGATGTGCTTTGTGGCAATTTGAGTTTCGTTCCTGGGCCAGCGTCTTGCCCCACATGCATCAGACCTGATGCACAGAAATGCAGGATTACACCTGGGCTGGCTTTCAGCTCCGGTGTGCGATGCTGTGTCAGTAATAAGGCTGAACGTAGGGAGATGCTGGCTGTAGGATAGCAGCGCAGCTTGCTGTGGGGACTGGAAAACAGATCTGCTGTCACTCCAAAATTCTTCCAACTGAGCGATGTTGAAATCTATGTTCTGAATTCTTGGGTATTTCTACAGCCTGCCCAAAAATATAGTTTTCCATGGAGCAAACAGGCAAATATCACAAGGCAAACTGAAATTTCATAAGAATGTACTGAATGGCTAATGTCAATGGAAAAGTACTTTATATGTTGCCAGAGATATTTTGAGGCAGAAATAAAGAAAAAGAAGAAAAAATCCCAACCTCCCAACCAAATAATTTCCTATCCACTTATAGTTCCTTAGTGCTTCCCTCTGAAAAACTACAGGAATCAAAACCAACAGATATAATTAAACCCATATTAGTAATACGGGAGAACGCTGCCGGAGCATGCAGCGGTAGTTGTGCTGCCCAGCACACAGAATAGCATGAAGCTGGGCTGGAAGGCTGCTGCTAGGTTGAGAACTTGCTTTTAAACTTTCTCCTTGCAGTATTTTTGTGCTCAGTCATTGGTTTCTCCATTGAATGAATTGTTCCCCCTCAATTTTTTTTTCCTCATCTGTCTGCCTGGACATGTTTCTGGATATTTGGATTGTATCGCCTGTGATCAGTACAAAATCTGCTCATCAAAAAGCTACATGAAATATTCAACTTTATAGCTGTGAAAGATGTTTGTCATTTGTTGTGATCTAACCTGGAAGAAGGAATTTTTCCCTGCAGAAATTGCACTTTAAAGTTTGTCAAAATATTTTCATGGTGTTTATGGAGGTCTTAGCCCAGGGCTGCCCTCAGCACTCACAGCAGGAGAAACAGTCTGCTCCTTAATTCCCTCCAGGCGAGAGAGCTCTGGTTTGAGGAACAGAAGCTTGGGGTTTGGGATTTTTTTCCCCTCATTTTGGTTGCAGTGCTCACAATTCACCTTCCTGCTGGGAGCTTTCGCAATGCACCAAGATACAGGAGGGGTCTGGGGCTGGCTTTTGGAAGGTTGGGGCACTTTGGTCTGGTTCACCGGCCAACAAATTGGGGATGTGGAAAGTTCTCCCCAGCCAGAGGGAACAGCAGCTCCTCTCTGTCCTCAGCAGGAGAAGCAACGCTCAGCACTCCCTTTGTGGCCGCTTGTACGTTCAGCTCCCGTTCCTCTTGCTCCGTGTTGCTTCTTTATATGCAAAGCCTGGAAGTTAATCCCGCAGCCCAGCCCAGCCAGCCATCAGTCTGCAGGCACATACAGACTTTCCTTCTGGAGTCACATGTTGGTTTTCTTTGATAATTGTTTTAGATGCATCTGGGTCTGCTTTAGGACCCAGACCAGAGCTATGTACTCTTCTGCAGACACTGGGGCTTATCCTGAGGTCTTCCACGTGTTGTTTTCATTAGCATCCTGGTTGTATCCTGGAGAAAAAAATATCCAGTTTTGGAAATACCATGTGGCCAACAGGATCGTACATTTGTATTATACAACCCAGCAGTAGGGTTCCCCTTTTCTGGGAATTCTTTGTTCTGGAAAAAGTAGCGCCAAGGCAGTGAGATTGATTTATGTCACCAATAGAAACCAAACTCTCAAAGCAACGTTTCACAGAGAACAGCTCCAAGGGCCTCGGTATGGAGGTGACTAATGCTGCTGCCCCAAGCCCCACAAGCTCCCTCCCTCTGCGACCAGCCACAGGGAACAGAGTCTGGACATGCCATGCTGTGCTGCATGGGGTTAGTTACCAGGGCGGGCTGGTTATCCCACCTGTGAGACTCCCTTTCCAGCACGCTGGTGCCTGAAGTGACCCGAGATGTTTTTAGGAAGCAGAGGAAGACAGCAGAGCAACAGATGCAGGGGTTTTAAATGAAATAATAAAAAAGCTCCTGCCTGCAAGCTGGGAAAGTAAACCATGGGGGCATACGTTCACCTTGTTCCTGCAGCCTGGTCTCTGGGGTCCTTAGACATGTGGTGCTGGCTACAGGCTCCTGGGGTAGTTAAACCTTCAGTCTGGCCCACCGTAGCCTTTTTTGCATTTTTACATTAATCTTAACTATGTAAAATTAAAAAAAATAATTTTTACATAGTAAGTTTCTCTTACTGCCAGGGTAAGACACATTTTCCCCATCCTGATTTTCCTCATCCTGGCTGTTCAGCCTTCAGAGTCCTGCTGTTTTCATCCCCCTGTTAGTCCCTACTTTCTTTACTTATATGATGGGACTCAGGCAAGGCTCTTGGTGCTTTTACCTATTGTCTATCCCAATCCACATGCCTGGGAAAAAAACCTTAGCAAGTCCAGCGTGTCTGGACACGTACTGTAGCAAATGGCTCTGCATCACAAGAGAGGATCATATCAAAGTTCACATCCCGGTCCAGGAGGCTCCTTCCCAACTTGCTGCTTGTGGATTAATGCACGACATATAGACACCACGCCCTACCTAATGTGATCAAGATGCGGCGTTCTGCATCATGCATCTCTGAGAACGCCACATGTGTTCATTTTATTTCATATAGTAACAGCATATAATATTTGGGATCAAAATACCCTAGGTGATCACAGAGCAGCAAGAAGAGGCTGTTTACTCGCGGGTTTCCATTCCCTTGGCTGAGCGGCGTCTGTTGTGCGGCCAGGTCTGAGATCTGCGCTCCCCGGGGCCTCGGCTCGGCAGATGAAAGGGGCGGCAGGGCTGCCTGCACCCAGCAGCGGCCACATCAAAGCCCCGTGCACATCTGCTGGGGGTCAGCACAGCCCCCCTCCAGCCGGCACCAGCCAAGGTGCGAGCTCTGTCTGCCACGACGGAGCGCAGCCGCAAACCCAGCCGCACGTTTCAGGCATCGGGAAGATATTCTGGAGATGAAAAACATAAGGATTAAGCAACAGGTGTTCACAGGGGAAGCATTATACAGGCAAAACTTCAGAACACAGAAAGCACCTTTCCTCTGTCGGTACTTACACTTCAGCTTATTTTTTTGAGATCTGAAATTCATGCAAATTTTTCTACTTGAAGCACAATGGTAAAAGAACCTAAAAAAATTTTGTTTGCTACCCTCATGCTGACATAGAGGCCAAAGAAGTGTCATACCGTGATCTAACTCACTGGATGGTGTGACTGTATATAAGTATCCACAACTATAATAAGTATCATATAATGCCAGAAGTGGATGTAAGCTATTAACAATGCCGAGGTAGGAAATCCAGGGATCATGAGTTAAGTGACTGTATTAAACATTTTATTTGAGGTTCAGATGTCACACGGAAGAGCACAGAGCCCTGAGACGGGATCCAGACCACCTGATGATGCCAGTTTGCACATCACTGGTACCACTGCTGGAACCACACTGATTTGCACCAGCGGGGAACCTGGCACTTACAGATGCGGTTGCAGGGAAGGAAAATAGCTGTTGCAAGAGATGCATATTCAGCATTTCTGGTCAGAACAGTGTGAAAAGAACAGATTTCTTCTCACATGCCAGCCTGAAAAGAACTAAGTGACTTTTGCAAAATGCTCACCGAGAAGCCTGCAGAGGGAAATCCAGCTCAAGAGCAAACTGACAGAGGAAAATCATGACCCAGTAAAAGCAAATGGATAGTAAAAGGAAAGTGTATTTGAACAGCATTCACAACTAGTGGGAGTGACAATGTTGCACACTCGTGCGCCAGAGGCTTTTCTTCACTTCTGAACCAGCAAAAGGATAGTTTTAGCATTCTCTGACACTAATCTAAAATGCATTAGTGGCTGAAAGCAACATTAGCTCTTGGTGTTGAGAAATTTCCTCTGCCACAAACATAATTGTAATAAAAACTGAAACACTGAAATAAATGTTAGAACATTTAAAAATCATAAAGCCTTCCCTGTTGCCACTTTTCTTCTGTAATAAATTAAAAGCACGACAAATTTCACCCAAAGACACAAACATTAAGAAATCATTTGGCAAATTGCTTTTTTCAAGCCTGGCATCTCTAGCCTGAGGAGAGTTTTGGAAAGGTCACAGGAATTTGTTCCATGAATGGCCACTCTTCAAGCCTAAGGGAGTAAATCTGTGGATCTGGGGCACCATGATGCTGGCCTGACGAGGACAAGAGGCCAGCTGGCAGAAGACCTGCCTATTCTTTGCCAGGTGAACTGTGCCACCTTCTCACCTTTATCACGTGCATAGATACCTGTGCTCAAGGAGGCACCTGAGCATCTGCTTAAGTCTCATTTCAAAGGTGTGTAAGGCCTTTCCTAGAGATGCGTTCCTGAACAGCAGCCAGAAGCGATGACATAAGTTGTTACACTGACTTGGGTAGAGACACGAGCACACCATGAGCTCCAGGAAGCCCGGTACTGCCAGCAAGTCCGGACCCTCAGGCTTTTGTGCTTTGAGCATGGACAGACTCTGCCCAGCGGGTCCGAAGGAGGCAGCAGGTTTTGCATGCTGCCTTCTTGGCATACAACCCGCAGCTCACAGCATCAGCTTTGGCAAATTCCCCTTCAGCAGGAGAAATTGGGATATGCGGAACAGACAAGAACCAAGTTGTTCAAGACTCACATTTGGCATGCTGCGTCCAGAGCGTGGGGCTCATCTTTAAGTGCCTGAGTTTGTAAACACCCATCGACTCTGCTTGTACAATAATTTCTTCTGAGAAGTGAAGGTCCCTCTGGATTCAGTCCATATGCTCTGTGTCAGAGGGATCTGTGCAGCTCCTGCATCTTTGTGCCTCCAAATCATTTCTCACAACAAATTAGGGGATGCAGCGATATACACATTTTTATCTTTACTTCTTACAGGTGCCAAGCTAAGGACCCAGGAGCGCTGTGTTTCATGCAAGAAGTGTTGCAGTGCAAGAAAGCAAATACCCAGCCCTAAGACATTGCTCATTGTCCCCTTCTTGTTGCTGGCTCTTTGTTGTTGTTGCCAGACACTAAAATGCTTCTGTTTCTATCCCTATTCAGAATTGGTATCCTCAGTTAGAGTCCCAAAGGCATGTGGAGTTCCCTGTGTTAAGTGAATTTTTTATGGGCAAAGTATTAAGAAAAAGTATTATGTGTCCAGCCACCAGAAGGAATATTATATGCCCATAAGGAAAAAGAAGGGCTGTTTCAAAGAAACATTCACCAAACTTTGTATCATCAGCAAAACCGCACATTCTCCATGGGACGAGGGTGGAACTGTAATCCCTCTGCAAATGACAAGTGTGGCCTTCCCATGGCATGCCAACATGAGCCCAGGTTTCCTAAAAGCCATCTGTTTTGCCATTTATGACTTAATGCGAGCTAGAAAAAATGTGGCAACAAGCTGTTTTCATCCCTGAGGACAGTGCCTTGCTCTACCACATGCCCTGGGAGGGTGATCCCTGCGAGGCTGAGGCTGGGAGCCAGGGGAGTGGCACCAGGGCTGCTAGAGGTGGTCACCAAGGTGGTGGAAAAGCAAAGCAAGGTGGAAAATGTTCCCGTAACCACCAGGCTTTGGGACTCTTTCTCATTTGCCCCCCAGGCAGGAGCTGTAAGCCTCAGCATGTCACGCTGGGTGTAGCTTACTGAAACCTCCTCCCCAGCAGACAAGGGGCAGGGTAATCCCATCCCGTCCAGGTGTGATGTGGGCTTTGAACCCTCGTTGCTAAGGAGGAACTCCCTGGGTGCCGGAACAGAAGAGCAAATCCAAGCAAAACCAGTGAGTTTTCACCTGGGCAGAAAACCCCTGGTGCCCATTGCAGGCAGAAGGGAAGAGCTACTGTCCCACAAGACTGAAGAAAACAGGGAGCACCTTTCCCGTCCAAAGATGGCTTTTATTTTCTGCTTGAGCAAGGTGGAATCAAGTGTCTGTGCAACCAAAGAGTGAAATGATGTGGAGAAAACACTGGTTTTATATCCATTCATACTAAAAGGATTTAAGTTCAACCAAGGTCTTCTTCTGGCTCTCTATCAGCGCTGGTTTCCACTCAGGGAGAACAAATACATCTTTGCTCACATAAGAAGAATCATGGCCCAGCCCTCAGTGACTTTGCTGCAAATTAGCCAGAGGAAGAGAGCTAAGGCTTGCAATGGAAATAACTCTCATCAAGAACAAGTGCTCCGAGGGGCTTAGAAATGTGATTTTGTTAACTTTCTGTCAATGTTCCCTGCAGGATAAATGTCCATTTAAGAGCATTAGCGATGCATTCCCTTAGAAGAGACACTTGCAGGACCTCTCCCTTCCCAACCTTCTCACCAGCTGCTCAACTCACTTTGGAAGGGTGAAAGAATGAGCAGTTGGAAGGGCTTTGAAAAGGTTGCAAGTGGAGGCAACACACAACACTTGTCAAAGGCTGCATGACGGCTCCTTTTGCATGGAGTGTGAGCAGCTGATGCTTGGAGCGGGAAGGGGAACAGCAGCTGGGGGAAGAAGGCACTGTGAAAAGTCCCAGCCATGAGCAGGTACTCACTTGACAGTTCAGATTTTTTGTTCTGAAAAGGAAGGACATGTCTTCCTCAGACCGCCCGCTCCTGTGGCGGCGGGAACCTTGTTTGTACACCAGGAATGCAGCATCCCACAAACAGGGATGCAGATTTCGGCATGGCGCAGAGACAGCTCCCACCTGCAGTAACAAGAGCCAGGTGTGATGAAAAAATGGTTTTAGCAGACTAAGCTCAACACTGCTTGGTTAGGGCATGAGCTGAAGCTCACTGAGAGTCTTCTTGAACACAGGTAGGTAGGGCGAGTCTGTTCATTTATTGTCCATTTAATTGACTTGTTTCCTGGCTGAAAATATATCAAAATGGGACCTGAACCCCTCTTCGGGCTTCTGGGCCTCAGCATTCAGGATTGTCAGCTTGAAGACTGTGATTTCAGTCATTTAATTCATGATTAAAGCTCCCCACTAGCCAGCCAAGAGGCCATGGTGCTGCCCCAGGGGCAAGGGGGAAACATCTCCTCGCAGCATCTTTTGAAGCAGGATCTGGAAGACAACATCAATGCAACTGGTGGCCTCTTATCCCACAGTCAGTTCCATCAGGAGGAGGTCTTCTCTTGGCACTGACTCCATATCCCCATCTCCTCTCAACAGCAAAGGTTTTCTTTTCCTAGATGCCCATCTAGGAATTCCATCTTTGCTAAATTTCCAGATCGCCCGGCAGACAAGAAGGCTGATCTCTGGTTCCTAATGCCAGAGCACAGAGAAATGTGGGAACATGCTGTGCCAAGCCACGAAATCTTTTTAAGATCCATTCAGAGATTCTAAAATATTAGAGCAGAAGTGCATGTCCCTCAGCCCACCATGACGGGAGCACTGGGGTTGTCCCAGGGAGAGGATGATCCCTGGCAGGTCCCATCTGTCTCCACACAGGGACCACAGTGCAGAGGGAAGGGAGGGCTGTAACGCCCCAAACTCCCTTCTGCCTTACTAAAACACCCTGCTTTTGAAATACTTCTCTGACGTTCACACCCCTTCATCTCTTTATTTTTAACAGCTAACATTTTCTGAACCTAAATGTCATCTCAGCTGTATTCCCAGAGCTTAATTCATTCTGGTCCCATAACCATTCTTTTATGCTTATAGCATATATTTTGAATTAGCGAAATTAGAATTCACTCTGTTGTCAGTGACTGTCAGTTACCATGTTTTTGACTTTCAGTTGCAAAACATGTGCAGGTTGGAGAGGCAGCAGAGTAAGCTGGTATTTGAAGCATGAATTAGACTTTTAATAGACAAAAAAAATGCTAGGAAGACGGGACTTATAAATTACTTTAGACATGGGGCCATAATTATTACATGCATTTGATTTCTGTATACATATATAGGGATTTTTAGGAGGCTGGTTGCTATGGCAACTTCTTTACTGCATGGTCCATATGTTACTTCTGAAATTCTTTTTCCTTAATGGAAAATTACACCCATGGACATGGATGGCATTTGTAAATCTCCTAAAAAAGCAATAATTTTCCTTTTCTTCCTAAATGTCATCAGCTGTGCAATGGAAGCCTTTGAAGTTTGATTCTCCCCCTCGTCAGTTCACCAAGCAAGAGACGTGAACTGCATCCAAACCTTCCCTCCTCTGCCTCTAAACCTTTGCCTTGCCTTGCTGGAAGCTTGCCTTAGAGTAAATACCCTGATTTTTTCATGGGACTAGATCAGAAAAAGTTGTGTTAAAAATAGCTATCTGTCCAGGTGACAGCTGAAAGTGTAGGGAGGTTAGCAGAAGAGCTTGGACACCCATCCCAATGTGAACTCAATTCTCTGGATGCAAATGTGTTTGGATTTTCAGCTCCCAAATCAAACCAGATGAATAAATGTTTGGTTGTTTCTTTTTTCCTTGCTTTTCCTAAGCGGTGGGGGGGGGGGGGAAGTTGCATTTTGCAGGTTGCAAAATTTCATGAATGCACACGTCAATGCTGCAACGTAGCACTGAAAAGCTCTTGGTTTCAACAGTGCTTTTGCCAGGAGGTTTCATACCTCCTTTCTGGGACCAGGGCTTGCAAGCTCTGCTCCATCCCCCAGTAGAATGGAGGAACTACGGTGAGTTCCTGACTGTGAACCATTCCTGCACTGTCTCTGACCCCCAGTTTGCCGAAGCCAGCACCCCACGGTGTGCACACCTGGAGCAGGCAGGCTGGCTGCAGCTCTCTGGCGTGGTGGGCACATCTTTGCCGTTGATTTAGGAAGGCAAATTTTCCCACGCTCTGCCTGAAAAAGGGTGAGAGGAAAGTAGTATTTCTGAATGCAGAATGAAAACTGGTTCTGAAAATTGCCATGGAGCAGAATTATTGCCTTCCATGTAGCTCAGTATGTCACTGTTGTACAAAACCGAATGAAAAGCTGGAAAGCAGAACAAGCTCAGCTCCAGGTGTGTGCACAGCTGGGAACACCGTGTGCTTTTGGCTGCTGCACCATGCTCTGCTCTTGGGGTGGATGGGGAAGCAAATTAGAGCCATCCATAGGCACACTGGTACCTTTTGATGTGGGTTTTGTTGACTTTGAATCTTTAAGCAGTTCTTTTAATGTAGTAGCATTTCTCTATTCATTCATTGGGGTTGGGAAAAAAAACAATAAACCCCAAACACAACTACCTGCACTGTTGCAATCAATGGCCTTGCTGGTCTGTTTTTCAAGTTTTAGCCAAGGGATTAGGAATCCACAATGGAAAACTCCAGCACTGCTGATGGAGCAATTCCCTGAGCTGAGAGCCAGACTGGACTGCGGTGTGTCCACGCTCATACCATGCCTCAGAATTTCATTGCGGCCATCAGCCATGAAAACATGTGCATCTGTAAAATATGGATTTCAGTGAGGCTGCATTAGGGGTGGATTTAGCTTTGTGTATCTGAAGTTTGCCCAAAATCCATTTAAATGTATTTTTAACCTTATTTTTCCCAGCAATTCTTATTAACGGCTGTGGCTTGGAAGCAACCGCCTTTATATACCTAAAGAGTCTGTGAATGTTGACTTCTCAGAAACATTTCTCGGCGCCGTACACAGCTGCACTTCTGTTTTACATTGGAAAGGTTTGACACCTTAGCAGTATAAAGTTATAGGTTTTATCCCTAAAACTTCCCAAATGCAGTTTCCATTATTAACACAATTGTGACAGCTATAGTTTGTTTATATTGCTTCACCTGGGGCACATAAACTTAAAGGACTGAAAATACCTCCATGCAATAAAAGAATTTTATATAATTGCTACCTCTTGCTGTAAGGGACAGCTGGCCTTTGAAAGTTGGGAACTCATTTACGTCATTGAAGTAAAATGTAAGCCTGGGGTTTAAATGACTGTAATTTATGTTCCTGAAGCATAAAACGCAAATATGGCTGTCCAAAGGGCAAATACCTTTCCAAACAAACTAATACTCATAATTCAGCTTGGAGAGTATGTATGTCTATGGTCCCCTGCTAGGAGGCTACCCATGGCTGTCCAGCACTGCTGTTTGCTTTTGATACTTATGATCTTATCATCTCTGGTTCGTTATACCCAGTGTTAAAATTTCGATGGACAGCTTCCCAACTCAGCTGTTGCAAATGTTTCCTAATCTGCTGTGCAAGGCTGTGTCAGATCCCTGTGCACCCACCAGGGACGCATCCCCAAATTGCCCCCTGTTGTCACGGGGGGCTCTGACCAGTCCAGCCCACCAGATAGATGTGGCCATGGCTGTGTCATTGAAGCATCTCTCATCACTGACAATAGCTGATTTCTTGTGGCTGGATAAAAATCAGTGCCCTGTGAGCAGAATAGCTAAAAATCACCCTGCAGTTCTTGTGCTGAGCATTTTCTTGTCACTGTCTCTAAGCATTTGTCTGAAGACCATTTATATACTTTGGGTTTAGGGCCTGGTTCCAAACAGCTGTTGCTTGTTTAGCATTTTTAAATTTTTTTTCTTTTTTTTTTTTTTTAATTTATAACACTGAAATTCTCTCTGGAATGGGCTGACACCAAAAATGTTTATTCTAGTCCTTGGATGAAAGCACCCACCCATGGTCCATGCTTTTATGATTTGCAAATTCACCAACACTTATTATGGCATTGCAAAACAACAGCAACAAAAAGAAATTCAACCACAGCTCCCTCGGAGCAAATTCCAGGCTCAGAGCTCTGCTGCAAGCTTGCAAGCCCATCATCACAGGGGAGCCTGCATCGGTTTAGAAGGTACATTTCCAAATCTCACTTCTGATGTGATCACGCTCTGCCTTGGCTCCCTCCAATGTTTGTCATTTGCTTTCAATATAATCTGTGACTTAAAAATAATTAATCTCATTTTCATAGTTTTCAGGAGTTTGGTTGTGCTGCCCGGTATAGCTCAGCCGAGAAGAGCAAACGGCAGATTTTCTTAGTCTTGAATGTGTAAGCGTGAACACTGCAATCAGGTTTCTAGTGCAAAAAGACTGTAGAAGGTGAATTCAAATATCACCTGAGCGTTGCGTGGGTGAGCTCAATTCCTTCCCTTAAAGCACCTTTTTGGGCAAAAGTGAGCACAACTTCAGACAAATCGTATCCAGCTAAAAGAAGGTTAGATATTCAGGTCCTGCCCTCGTTGCAGTAGTGACCACGAACTTGCCGAGAAGGTGAGGACACAGCTCAGTGGGTGTCCGGCTGATCCCCACCGTCTCCCTTCCATCTCACGTGGGCTGGGACCGCGGGGGGGCTGCAGCTGGGCACATCCCTCTTACATGTTACTGGAGTTTTATTCAATGCGTTAGCCTGGTGTTGGGGAATGCCGTGGCTCAGTGGGAACCCTGTGTTAGCTCCTGTGGGACAACACGTCCCATCTCCATAGAGGTTTTCCCCTGAGATGGGGAGATGCGGGCACACACACATGGAGGGAGTGAGGCAGGCGGGGATCCTGGCCGTGCCACCAGCTCTCAGCAGTTTGCAGGCAAACTCTTGCTTACAGATTATTTTTTCTTCAGAATCATAGTGGAAGTATTGAGGAGGGAATTTGGGAAAAACACAGAAGTGGCTTTAGAAAATGTGTTTGGAGTCCTGCTCTCCAGCAAGAAGGGGAACCTGAAAGCAAGCCCAGTCCTTCCTTCCCAGCACAAGTACAGCCTCCGGGCCCCCGGGATGTTCCGTCATGTCCCGGGAATGTGCTTCCTGGACACGCTGCATCCACCTCCCTCCGCTCGCCCGTCCTGCCGGGACTGGCCTCCCTCGCTCCCCTGGCCGAGCCGGCTCTGCGGGGAGCCACAGCCTCACGCCGGGGACCAGGGGGCTCGTGGAAGGACCAGTACCGAAGGGCAAGACCTTCTTTTCACCGGGCTTTTGGAGCACAGCTGCTGCAGCTGCCTCTGCGGTAAATAGTAAGTATGGATCGAACACCCGTGTTAGAAACCCACAGCGTGCAACCGCCTCAGACGGCACCGAGGGCAGTTGCGGACCTGCTTTCCAGCTGCACCGTCGAAAGTTTGCCAGAGGCAAACAAGCTGAAGCTTGAGCAAATGCAAAGCTAGAGAGCTGCTGCACCCATGAACCCTTCCCTGATGGGAAACAGTCACAGCTGCCAAATGAAGAATATATTCGCTAAAATAAATTGAATGGTGAACCAGACCATCAAGTACGAACCTCCGGTTGCTGCCATGTGTGCACGGAGGTGGTGATGGGGCTGGCAACTCAAAGAGCGTTTTTCTTCCTCACTCCCTTTCCAGGGCTGGATGTCACAGGATGCAATGGAATTTTAATGTGTTTCTATGAGGACACTATAATGAGGAGGTTTGCTGCCAAGCAGGGGCTCGTCCCTTCCTGGGGACTCACTGATGGAGGTGACTGCCGTGTTCAGGGACTGCTGTCAGGGTCCAGGCAATCCTTTCGAGTCCTACCCTTGTGTCACTGGTACCTTTTCTTCTCTACCTGCTCAGAAACAGCTGCAGATGCTGAGAATTTCAAGCCTACTCTTTAAGATCTGTCATGGCTGAAATGTCTATAAACACCTTGAGTCTCTTTAGAGATCTCTGTGCTTGCCAAACTCTGCAGCTCACTAGTATGTCTCATTATACGCGGTGCTTTCCCCCTCCTGCAGCCCATGATTATGTGAGAACTGCAGGGAAAGTATGTTTAAAGACTTCAGTACATCCTCAATGCCTAAACTGAAAAAGTAGAGGAAAAAACTCTAATTTAATCAAAAAGTTGAAAACCTTTAATATTATTTAAGATGACCTCAAGACTTGGAGCTTTACTTGCAGCTTTTTTCCAGCATTGGCAGTTATTGATATTGAAATATCGGAATTTTCACCCCTTTTTTTATATGAGTAACCCAAGACCACAGATTGCTCATTTGAAATGTGCTGAACATTAACCACCAAATTCTGTGTTTTATTGATAAATCTGATGGCTGAAATAAATCTGATTAGAAAACAGGAAAAAGCAATCAGTAAAACTAGTGCCATGATTCACCATACCCTCACTGACTGAAATAGGTTGCTTATAGGAGTTGAACGCTGTTTTCAAGTAGAAATCCATACTGCACAGCTGACTGGGGTGTGACTGCCCACTAAAATGGATCCAGGCTATTAATTAGCAGGTATCTTATGTGTGTGTGTGTTAAGAGGATGACAAGATACTTGAAATAGAAGAACTGCAGGGATATATAAGAGGCAATAATTTCTTGGGTTTTGACTATAACAGAAATTGCATTTTCTCTTCCTCTTTAAGGCTGGGTCTCACGTGGTACGGTTTGGGGGCTGCACAGCTGCATAGCATCGTCCACCACAGGAATGTTCTTCTAACCAGTAGGTATTGCATCCCAGTGTATCTGTCTAAGGTTTGTTATTAGGATCAGAATTTGGGAGCAAATATCCCAATCATCTCCACTTATTGCAATTCAGTGTGCACCATGGAGCGGTGCTGCAGCACATGAACCGGATGGCTTTTGGGGGACTTGAGAGCAGACAGCGTGCTCCAGTTCACCTAAATGCACGGGTCACTAATGGTCACTCAGTACGGGCACCAATCCCCGCTGAAAACATCTAGCATGGACACATGCTGCTCAGACCTGCTTGCTAAAACTAATATAGATGTAGCCACTAAGGGTGCTCTGCCCACGAATATGCTCACTCAGCAATAATCAGCCCCCAGCTCAGTGTTCCAGTTCGCCCTTCCGGAGTGAGGTTATTCCTGTCAATACCAAACAAGAAGAGACACTTATCATTTTAGGGACTTTCCACCATTTATCTTCCCATCCCCTCTCTCCTCCCCAGGTGTACACTTGATACAGTCACTTTTCTCCAGGGAAAGAAGCCGATTTCGTGGCGGACAGGAATGCTGACCGACTTGCCTTCTGCTGCAAGCATCCATCAAACCCAGCCTCTGTGTCCCCTGGAGTCTTAATTTTCCTCTTGACAGCAAAGACAAATGACTCCCCCAGGGCTGTTTGCTCACGCCTACTTAAGGTTTCCATGACGTTTCTTGAAGATGACCTGTTTTTTAAACACACAATGAGTTTTCTTTCCATTGCCGCCTACCAGTGTGAAGGCAGAGATAGATTTGTTTTAAGAAAACCTTGTGGTGCCAATCCCTGACGCATCCTCCCTCTCTGCTTTTTGCTTTAGGCTTCTTCTGGTTCCTCGATGTTGCCAGCTGTAATGCTTCTCCCCCATCTAGGGTTGTCCTGCACAGGTACGGTGATATTTCATTTGAGGTGAAACAACCAAAAGAAAATATATCTTTTCGTATATTTTTCAATCCACCACAAGTTTTTTCCAGTTCTCCCTAAAATCGGGCTGTTTTTTTTTTCCTTTCTTGTTCTTTCCTCTTTCCTCTGCAAGGTTTCCCCCAACACCATGCCACCAACTCCCAAATGGTGGGAATATTCCCCATAGGAAAAATCCCATGTCTCTAGGATTATCCTACTCTCTCTGACCACTGCTGACACTCCAGGAGTCCACAACTTGAGAGGCTGGGAGGTGCCGTTCAAATCATCAGACCAAAGGAAAGGAACAGTTTGTGTGTTGTTTAGGATGATGGTGTCACTGGGTTGTTCGAAGTGGTGCAAGCAAACACGTTACACTGGGAGCATTTGCTGTGAAGACAACATACGGTAATCACCAGCCTCGCCAACAGATAGTTGGATAGTTGGACATTAATCTCCTTCAAATTAATTGCTTTTAGATTTTTAATAGATTTTAAGGTTTTTGGTTTTTTGTTTCTTTATTTATAAGATATTTCTGTAAACAACAGTCATGTTTGTAAGTATCTGTCTCAATTTCTTTCCCAGTAATGTCACCTGGGAGCAGAGTACAGCAGTGGCCACACTCTCGCCTGCTCACAGGTAGTGTTTTCTCTGCAGAACAGTGCCTTGAAAACAGTTCTCAATGAACCTGAACTCCACGTGCCACAGCTCGCTGCAGACCTGGGAAGGCAGGCAGGCAACACGAGGAAACAGGAGCTGGTTTTGTTACTGCAATCTGCACGATGAGGCGTGCAGAAATAGGGACAAAATAACTTCAGTTCCCCTGTCTTCTAATTTTGGAGAGCTTAGCTTTGCAATATAGCTTTTTAACATCATCCTTGGCACAAACGTCCTTCCCTTGATTTCCCTCCTCCCAGAAAACACAAAACCGCCCTGCAGTATCGTACGCAGAGTAGCCTGCTCTTGTGCTGGGAAATACCACACACCCTTACTTGTAAGGAACACCGCCAGCCCTGGCCATGATCTAAATTCCCATAAAAATGAAGGGACTCTCTGGCCAGATTTATCCGGGTGTTGAAAAAGAGAAGAAAGTGGTTGCCACTTTCCAGTTTCCCTTGGCACAAGGATTTTCCAATCAGCCAAGACATCCCAGGAATGAGAAACGGTGCCGGACCACCTGCGTGCTGGCTCTGCTCAGTGGCCGGCGAGTCCCTCCAAGCACCAGAGTTTCCAAACACAGCAGATCAGCCCTGAGGTTACACAAAACCTCTTTTGGATCTTTTCGATCCCACCTCAATGACCCCAGGGCTACAAATGCTGCCATGGGACCTTCTTCTGCATTGGAACGAGCAACTTGTTCACATGAAAACCACACAACCTAGGCACGCCACCCTACAAACCCTCCTTGGCTACTGAACGCAGCAACCAAGTTCTAGATAGTGATGAGTTGCTGTGCAAAGGGAAAAGGTCTCTCTCAAACCCATTGCTTTGTCCTCTTACCATTTTTGTCTGTGGCTGCTTATTATATATTGAATAATTTAAACAATCCACATGCCATAACATGCCCCTAAATGTTTAGTGGATTGTCCCCAAATTTGTTTTGCATGTTTATCCTTCCATTCGTTAGGAACATAAATGTTCTTTGACTTCGTCCTGTGCCTTTCAGCATTATTTTATGGAAATTCCGATTTCCTGCCCTGAAAGAAACCCTGATGATAATGAGAGGCTTGAAGCTTTTCAAACAAAAAAAAGCAGTTTGAGTCAATTCTGCATTTTGTTCTTAATCAAAACTAGTTGTGTGCATTTGCATCAACAATGAGCTCAGCACACAATGCTCCATATGGGCTTGGCTGCTGGCATTCAGTGAATGGCAGGAGCCACTGAAAAAGTGCCCTGGTTTTCAAAGATTTAGGGATGACCTTGCAGAAGTGTCATTTGTCACTGCCTTGTCCAGAATCATGAGAAAAATCCCTGGAAACACGCTATGGAATTGCAGAGCCCAGTGCCCACATTGCCAAAGCAGCGCAGCAGCACTTTACAGACAGACGGTGGGAAATTATAAACTGGAAGTTTTTGATGCAGCCTGAAAAGATTTTTTTCATGATGCTTTATCTGGATATTGGTCTTCCACTCCAGATGTTACTCATTTTTCCGGCACGCTATTTCAACTCAGTTTATACCAAGTCTACCATAAATATGAATGCAAACAAGCTACGGCCCATTAATCTGGACACCTATTTGCAATTCTAAAGCGTCTAAACCACTTGGAAACAGCCCACAAACTTTTACTGTTCCCCAGTTCAGACCTGATCTTGCAGAACCCCCTTCACACTAATTCCAGTCGAGTTACACCCAGGAGGGGGTATCCATGTATGTGCAGTTTTAGGAGCACGTCCCCATTTTTGAGCACGTTAATAGCACCCAGAAGGGCCACGGCACATGGGCTTTGCAGGTCTGTTCTGCAGAGCATGAACAATTAGGAGAAATAGGGACGGCGAGTCGCACAGGCATCCCTGGACGCGCTGTCGTGAGTGGCTGGACAAGTTCTGCTCAGAAAGGATTTATTTCCACTCATTTTGGTCTTGTGGCTGTGCGAGGCTTGCAAAACCTTTCACCTTCTTTCCCTGGAGTCATATATATTTTATGAGAAATTTAAGAATTACCTCTTATTAAAATGGGGATAGTGTAATTACCAATAAAAAGCAGATGTTATGGCATGACTAATGCTTGAAAACGTGTATGTAGCAAGCACAACATACCAGCACATCCAGGCTTTTCACTAAGATAATAAAAGTTGTCTTTGTTGAAACTAACTGGCCCAGTTGCAGAGGTCTGAAGTCGCAGGGAAATCGTTACGGAAAACACTGAAAGGCTCCACGAAAGGGCAGCTTTGCTCCCACCGATGTCAGCAGCAAAATGTAACTCCAGAAGGTTGAACTGGAACCCCCCCCACCCCTGTTCGCCTTGCCCACATCAGGAGGTGTCTGAAAAGGTGTCCTGCTAAAGCACCCCAGCTCGCTGGGCTGAGAGCATCCTTCCCCTACCAGCCGTAATGAGCCATAATTAGTGAACTCCCTGACACCTCCGGCACCTCTCGGGGGTCCATAACCCACCTGCAACAGTCAAGATCATTCCCTTGGATCAGTCCCAAGTATTTTGGCAAGGCGTATCTGGAGCGATCTGCGTAGGCTGACTTTTGAAACAGCAATGCGCAAACATCATGTAAATGGAGTTGTTCAGCAAATCTGCTCAAGCCAGTCCCAGGGTTCACAAACTTCTGAGCTCAAAAGTTCCTCTCCCTTCCTTCCCAGCAAATTGCATTTATGGCCGTAAAAGCATCTTTAAAGACATGCTCAGTTCGCAAACGAGTGTTTGCAGCTCAGGAAGAGGGTCTGGTCTTCAGGGTGTGGGTCTGAATTTGGGGAGGCAGGGAGGATCTGTGCCTCAGCCGGGGGAGGCTGCGAGGGCAATGGGAGCTGGAGGTGGGAGCTCAGCACCCAGGGAGCCCACTCCTGCCTTTTCTGTCTTCAAATCCCAGGTCTTTGAGTCCTCCTCTGGCCCAAACCCTATGCCTTGCCCAAAGCCCAGTGATTCAGGGTGCACTGGAGGTAGCAGAAACCTCCCCGTGTCTTTTCCTTAAGACCCTCCCATACTCCATCATTATTTCCTCTGCACATTAATGCCATATTTCAATTTAAAGGAAAAAAAGTATGCAAATCCTCCGACTATTCTTGGCCCTGCAGGAGTGCCAGCTCACTGGAGAAACCTCCTGTAACGTGCTGGGTGTGTTGCAGGCTCCAGGGGTTTTTTCCGTTGGTTTGTACTAGCATTAGCTCTGTCATTTTGTGAAATGAAACTAAGACATATGCATAAGCAGCCTTGACAGCAATTAGTTCTGGCAGAATTATTGTGGTAATGAATTTCAATGAGGCTGGGGTTTGGGTGCCTGAACACTTCATTAGCTGCCGGTATATCATACTGATGCAGTTGAGAAATCACATTATCAGAAACCACTTTTTACTGCAGGCAGCAACCAGGATAATAAATGGGATGAATAATAATATAGTCCATTCAAAATCATTTCTGTGCTTTAGAGCTCTGGAATTTCAGTAAATAGATCAAATAGTACGTGGGAATGAATCTTATGCTGAATTTCTTTGTTACCCGGGTATTTACGAGCATTTTTAATGTATTGTCAGAGGAGCTGCTCCACTCTATTACACTTGCCAGTTAAACACTGAAATACATACATGTTGATGCAGTAATAAAATTATCTGTCATTTAGCACAAAATATTTGAAGCTTGAATGGAGGAAAATAGATAATAACTATTGCAGTGTGGATTATCAGAAAGCCTTTGTTGGTTTCTATCTATTTACAGGATATATTCTTTTTTTAAAGTATGGAAATACAACATGGCTTTGAAAATGCACAACTGAGGGACAACTGAGGCATTCCCCTACTTTCTTCTGTGTTTATAAACCAGAGAAAGACACGTTATTATGTCACGGTATCACTGTCTTTGCAGTGATTATTATGAAAATAAAAAAATGCATTAATCTGATGCTATTTCTATTGAAATTTACCCTTTTGAATGTGTCACTATGGCTGCTGGTTGCTTGGTTTGGAGTCCATCAAACAGGCTCTCCCGTGCCAGTGCAGAACAAGGTGCAGGAAGGGGATGGCTGGTTTCTTGGGGTTTAGATCAGCAGTTTGTCACCTGGCAGGGAGAAAAGGAAGTGATGCTTCCTTAGAAAGAAGCCAGGCTGCCTGTGAGCATCCCAGTAAGCCCAGGATGCCTACAAGACTGTAACTGGGGAGGAGGAAGGGGATACCTCTGCTAGCAGGGAGATGGGGTGGGTGGGGTTTCCCCCCATTTGTGATGCTGCCCTGGAACCCTGTCACCAAGGCAGCCAGGCAGATGCGGGACGATGCTCTCCCCACTGGCTTTCCCTTCTTGGGTGCTTCTTGGGAACTTGGTAACTACAAAAATATCCTTTTTCTCTCCCTGCTGAACAGATGGGTTGCAGTTATCTTACCCAATGTGTAGATTCAGGCCTATTTGAATGAGATATTTGTAAGAAATCCTTAACATGCAAAAAGCCCTAGAGACAGGTCTTTTGATCAGAAAAAAACAGAAGAAAGTCGATGTGGTTGGGAATTTAACAGCAGTAGTGAACAGGCAAGAGGCAGACAATTTTTCCAGTAGCGATATATTTGTGTGTGTTTATAACAGCAAGATGACCCTTTTTTTTTTTTTTCAATGAAATAGTGTCTTGTAACAGTGGTGATCTGATAAATTAGCTTTTCAAATAAAGACAGAGATAAACTGGAGCTGAATTGAAACAACAAGTCCAAACTCTTTTAAAGACTCGAATTGTGTACGCCAGTTTTGATTGGAAAACTCAAAAAGAGAATATCTAGAGGAAAAGAGGGTTCTACAGATATTTTTTCAGGTTCTACCCAAATTTTATTATTCTTCCCTTTCCAGAATGCTCACAAGCATCGCTGATCTACCAAGATTTTCAGGAGGCTGGAAATCACCCTAAGTAGCCCAAGCCTGTGGGAGTCCCATTTCTTTGTCTTGGAATCTGCCAAGGCAGCTCATGAAATCAGACACAGGTTTACCCTCAAATCAGGTACAAAGGCTGTCTCTGCAGGCCGTGGTTTCATACGGTGCCAACCAGCAGTCTGTAAAAAGTCAGGGAGCAGGACATGGAGACTGAGGTTGTATCTCTGAAGCCTGGTTATTGCTGCTCTTCATCAATACAGGGAAAACATGACATTTCGTATTTTTCCTGCATGAACTACTAAAGACTGCTTGAGAGTATACGAACTAACTTGGTATTTAAATTTAATTGAAAACCCTACAGGAGAAACCATTTCATTGCTAGTGCCTTTTGCCCATTGATAGCATAATTTTATCGTATTTGATCAAATACAAATTTCTTCAAGGAGCTTCCAGGAGATCTGGAGACAAGGGATGAGACCACTCCCCCACCATACAGCCCAGGAATCTTGGAGCACGTCCTGCTGACCAGGGACAGTCCTGAAGACTGGAATACCAAGCTCCCGCTTTGCAGTGACCAGGCATCCCCCGAGTACCTGGCGTCTGCTCTTGCCTACCTGCCCTACTACAGAACGCCTCAAATTTTGATCAGCCCATCTTCCCTCACCACACCTCACATCAGCACAGAAACAGAAGAAAGCTTCAATGAAGACAAGTTTAACACTAAGCAGGATGAGACAGTGAGTTATTTGGCCATCTCCACGGGATATTTTCTGTGTTACAGAACATATGAAGAGCTTCTTGGCCAGTCACTCACATATGGGTTAAATGCAGAGAGAAAAAAAGCCTGATAATGATGGGAAAGATGAAAGCAAAGATGTTGAGACAGTAAGTTGCAAGGGTAATTGCTAAATCACTCCCCGAGATTGCACAGCCAGGGAATGCTCCTTCTGCCTCAAGCAGGAGCACCCACCCCACCAGCCTCAGCGCATCCCGCTTGCCCCAGGGCTTCGGTGGCCTTTCCGATGGCACCAGCGCTGCAGCTGAACCAGACACACTTCAGCTGAACCAGACACAGAGACGTGCTTTACCCGGGTATTGCTACTGCACCGTCCTTTAGTTGAGGTCACGCACAGAGACTCGCAGAATTGGTGCAGGCAGTGCTTTGCATGAACACATACTTTAAGGGCAGGAAGAGACATAACTGGGGAAAAAGCCCGAACAGATTAAGCCAAAGGGGAGAGCAGGAGCCCTTGCAGCTGCCTTCAGGTGTGTGTGGTGGGACGTGGCCCTGTCTGAGCAAGCACCTTGGCTCGCTCTATCGTGTGAGCTGCCTCTTAGGAGTGCTTGTCACCCTGCACGGACTGTTTCAAAGTCTACATGGTTAAACTGGGTTAAATACCTGCAAATCAGGTGAGGTGAAACTCACCCTTAGTGTTTCTGAAAGGGGTAGGAAGGGAAGAAGGGAGGTGAGCACATCTCACACCATACTGTTCCCCCAGATTAGTCCCTTAAGAACAAAATAAGGAATTGTGCTCTGAAAACATAATGCAGGAGCAGAGCTATCTGCCGGGAGAAGTTACCCGAGGCAGCCATGGCAAGGCTCTTGTCCCTTGAAACAACCCTGTGGTCCCGGTCTCCTTCTGTGGGGGGACATGGCTGGCTCTGGATGAGATCTGTCCCATTGCTGTGGGGGGCAGCTGCCTCCCCAAAGGCAACATAAATTCCAATGTCTCATCACCGCTTTTTCATGCATTTAAGACCTTAGGTCTTAGTCCTCTATGTGTTTTTTTCAGACCATCCCACCAAGGTTGGAGTTGGACAAGAGGGCACTTTCTTCTATGACCTATGAAGAGCCACCAGCCCACCAGGTCCTAAGAGCCAGCACCTCTGAACACTGCCTGCCCACCACCTCCTTCCCCAGTGGGCTGCCGGGTCTGAACCAGCCCTGTCCCTCCAGTGGGTACCTTCCTTACTACAGGACAGAGGGAGAGCTCTGTATTGGCCCGGCTCTGGGGGACAGGTTCTTCACCAGGATAGAAGGTTGGGAGAACAAAGAGGGAGGACAACGGGGAGAAACAGGTATTTGGCGTTTCGGTGCCAGCTGCCTGATGTGCTGAGAAGAAAGCAGGGGGGTTGTCTTTGTCACTGAAAGACGGAGTCAATGCAGGCATAAACGAGAAGCTCTTGAAACCTACAACAATGAGAAAATTGCATAAATATGGAATAAAAATCCTCCTCCCTTCAAACAAAATGAGGAGAGATAACCTGGACTGTGTAATGACAGCATAAAGCAGCAGAGAGCGAAATGAGTGATTTGGGGGAATCCGGGTAAACTTGCTCTAGAAAACATCCCTAAGGAGGAGGGTGAGGAAGAGAACTGTGTTTTTCTGCAGCTCATCCCAAAGGCTAGATGCTCACTTGAGGGATGTGCAGCTATGGGGAATGCCCAATGGGAAAAGAGTAAGAATTATTTAAATCTAAGCTGCTTGGAGGAATTAAGCAGAGACATAATTTCCAGTAGGGATTGGGAAATACATTTCCTCTCCCCTTCACTACAATCCTTCCATTGTATTAATGGCATCTGCTAGACCTGGTTACAGTGCACAACAGCCATACACTGGAGAAAAAAAAACATTTTTATTTAAATTCTTTGTCAGTAAAATTTTTTGAACACATTTCCATTATGTCTGTCTTCGTTTCACTTGCACAGTCAGTAATGAAAATACTCCTGATTACTTTAATATGTGCAACTATGAGCTTCTAATAAAACATCAGTTTTGACTCTGGAAAACTGAGCAACAGCATCCAGGAACAACTTGGCTTTGGTGAATCTGGACCGATTTACACCAGATAAGGATCTGACCAAAAAAAAGGTCAGCTTGGTGTTTTCTTTGCAATTGTGAAATCTTGCAACATACTCTCCTTACTGCCAACAATGTCACCTCTCTGAGACACCACACAAGTTGATGAAACACGGCTCTTTCCCATTCCTGCTCTGTGCGTAGACAATTTCTGTTCAAAATCGATGTGTTTACCCCAACCAGCTGGTTAATCTTTGAGTGCTTCTGTAATGATTACACATGGGTATTGACAGCCTGCATGTAAACGTACCAGCGTTAGCTGTTTTCTCTTAGTGATGGAAGAAGCAAAATGCATCATATTTAGCTATTTCACATCTCCATAGTTAGACCAGTTTTCCCTGGGGTTAAGCAGACACTGAGACCAGGAAGGCTACAGCCATGTAACGTACATAAATATTTTGATAATTTCTGCCCACACTGCACTTAAGTGTTTTCAACTGGCAGCGAAGGGCTTTTGGCTGGAAGCTGGGACCAGGCAGAGGACGGGAGCTCCAATCCCAGTCTTTCTGCTAGGGACTGCTCAGGATGAAGTGATGCATCACGTCTGTTTCAGGGAACCTGGGGTCAGACAAACTGATGAAAATTCATCCCAACGTCCATGCATAGCTGCCCTGGCTGGAAATAGGAACATGACTAGAGCAGCCGATGTGCCTCCTGCAACCCCGCATCCTTGTGGGCACCTCAGTATCATTCTGGCAGCTTCTCACTGAAAAACAAGATGAATCAGACTCTGGATGAACCAGGTCAGGCTGTCTGAAATAGCTTCTGGTTTTAAGCACAAAGAAGGCCTGCATCTTGGGTACGCTGAAAGAAAGCCATGCAAAATATAGTGAGATTATCCAAACTCAAGGGATCAGGCAGAGGAGGGAGGGAGTCCTGTCTGAAAAGCAGGTGTGATTCATTCTGAGAATATTAAATTCAGCATTTCCATAAATTTGGCATATTAAAATAGTTTAAACTACGTAGCATCAAATCCACAAGTCTGCCTGACTTCCACTAGATAGAAATTAGCTGCCTTCTATTGGCTGTACTTGATAATTTATGGGAACAACGAACATCAGAAATCAAGGATTTGGGAGATGAGAATATTACAAGCTTTACCCTTATGGATCAGAAAAGCCTAATTTTAATCAAAAGCTGGCAAATATCATATCATATGTTGCCATCTGGAAATTGGAGCTGAACAAAACTCATGATTTTAATATATTTTCCATACAGCCTTGCTCAGAGGTAAAAAGGAAAGGATGGAGGGCAGTGTTGGAAGCTTCTGTGTTTCTCTCAAAGGCTTACGCTGCTTTATTACTTTTCCACATAGTTAACATCCTGTACACAGACAGCAAATGATTTTTCTCAAACTGCTCCGTAGATCAGGTTGCTACCTTAGAGAGGACATGATGTACCTTTACCCCAAGAGAGGTCCTAGTCAACTGGAAACAGCAAATAGTTCACTTCAGCCTCATATACTGATAATGTGTCTCCTTTCATCTCTCCATTTGAAAAATTCATAATTATTGCTCTAAACTCTTAGTACTTCAATACTAGTGGTCCTCTGGAGTTTGAAAAACAATCTGCAGTTACTTTGATGCATGCTGTGTAGTCTTCATTGATCCCATTTAAGCTTTTAATCTCATGAATTCACAAACTCAATTCATAAAACAAAACAAACAAACCACAGCAAAAGATGCCTTTTAATAACAAAAGTGGTGACGACCATCGCTGTCTTTGGGGATTTCTTATAACGCAGGTTCTTCTTTCTCAAGAGCTGATGTTAGATTTCATTTGGAAAGGGGGGAAAGGGCTTAGTCACAGTATTTGTTCATCTGTGCACCCCTAGGGAAAAACCTACTTCAAAGTCAATAAAAAGACTCACACAGACATTGCAGGGCATGGAATGTGTCTCTGAGATCAGGTACGAGAGGTCGTCTTTACTAAAACACTGCGGGCCTTAAGATCTAGACTGAAAGCTTCCCCAAACCAGTAAGAAACCCCCCTCAGCCTCAGCAAGGTGGGGCTGGGCCTCCAGCCGCCCCGTCTGGTGCAGAGCAGCGGGCTGGAACGTTCCCTTGGCAAACCTGAACTCCACCAAATGCTGTTTTAGGGAGAAAATTAGCTCACCGATGTTTAACTGTATTGCTATGCATCCTGCCCCAAGGACTGTGATTAGCTAAGCTCTCCTTCCTCTCCAAAATCCCGGCTACGTCGACGTATATGACTTAATAACTTTACTTTGAACTCTGTTAGAAATGAAGCTTTTGGCAAGTAGCACTTATCACAGTGGAGCAGAACCCAGCATTAAACAAAGAAGCTTAAACAGGTCTCTTCCCAGCGATGTGATAGGGAGGAATGGAAGCAATTCATTAATATGAAACAACTTGGCTTCCATTCAGAACTGTATTTACGGTGAGTGATTAGAGAATACCTCCAATATACACCTCCCATATAAAAACCAGCACACGCACATCACCGGGTGAGCCCGTGATGGGGGAACACACAGCCCTCCAGCTGAGACAGTCTAATCCAGGCTTCTCTGCTTTGCAAATGCAATTTAGGAACCACAGCAGATATTAGGAACCGTGTTTTGCAGAACGGGGATCGGCTGAAGGTAGTGCCTGCAGGCTGTGCTGAATGCTAACCATCAGCAGGAATAAATGGAAACACAAAGGGATGAAGCAGTGAGGGATGCAAGCTCCGCTGCTCCGCATGGAAGCTGGTGCATCAGGAGGGGAAGCAGCTGTGCTTCCCGTCACACCTGGACTCTCAAACAGATTTGATCAGCCTATCCTGACACACAGGCGCATTTCTGTATCTGTCTAGAGCTCTAGCTTAATCCTCACCAGGAGTGTGCGTGGAACCCAAGTGAGGTATCTGCCCAGAGCGACTGTTCCCCGACACACAAAGAGGAAAGCTGGGCTGGGATGAAGGCGCAGGCTGGACCTGTCCGTAATCCTTTCTGGGTTAATGATACAGATGGGAATGGATGACACAAAAACCAATAGCCCACTGACCTACATAATGCCCCATAAATCTCCCTGTCCCTGCCCCAGCGCTACCAGTTCTCATTAACTCCCTCCAGGCTCCCAGGCTGCTGGGGGCACTTTCGCCTTTCCCAGGAACGCAGGCTGATGGGATTTGCAGGTGTGGGTAAGGCAGAAAGGCACCTGATCCAAGTTATGTAGTCTTTATTTTGACTTCTGCGGTGATCATTAGAGTCTCACACATGGAAAAACTGCATGTGCTATGTTTTTTAGTTAGCAGTCTTTTATCGAGGCTGGTGTCCTTGGGCTAGTTTCTGCTACTGGTAAATATAAATGGAGAAATGAATTCCCCAGGACAGCCTTACATCAGGATCACCTGAGCTGTGGGAGTCCTCCAAGTTAATGTTTCAAATATACACATTGTGCAGGGGAATGACTGTGTTTCTGCTTTTCTGAGCACCTCCCTCCTGTGCAGGGTGTTCTTGTGCATCAGTTACTGCCTGGGGCACAGCAACCCGCATGGCAATTGCCTGTGGTCTGGGGTGAAACTGGGGCATCTTCTCATCTTATTAGCTGGGAAGAAAAAAATAACGCCAAAGACCAGAGGTGGCACAAAACTGATTCTGTTGCAATTGCACCAAGGAGCAAGCACACTCCACGGTGGCTAGTGCTGAGCAAAATTATCAAATCAAAGCAGCTAAAATGGAAATTCTTGATGGAGCAAGATCTGGAGGCAACTGGCAACACATGCAATGCAAAGGGAGTGTGGCGGAGAGTGAGGAGTTAAGCTTGCCTGGCTGAACAAAGGGCTGTGAAAATGGACACCAACCTGGCTGGGAAGCCAGGATCAGCACCAGGACAGGACGCAGTGGCCTCTCTTTCCCACTCGAAAGCTCCGGAATGGCTGAGACATCAAAAACCCCAACACAATATAAACCTGAACAATAGGGCTCTGACAGCTGCAGAGCGTTTGAACAACGTGTCAGATGGGAAAGTTTGTAAAATCTTCTACATCCCACCAGAGCATGGGAGTTGCAGCTTTTCCTGGTTTCTCTGACTGTATTTTCCCTAGACAGCGGAGTTCCTGTCAGCGTGTGGGGTGAGCGTGGGTCCTGTCTGCAGAGGGGAAAGCAGAGGGAATCACCCCAGCGATGCCGAGACAGCGGCTGTGGTGCCGCTTGCTTCGACCAGAGGTCATGCCCCTGTCCCACCACATCCTCCCAGGGACCCGGCGCACATCCACAGCCACTGCACTTTGCATTTGCTCCCTAAATACATCTCCTCCTGCAGAAGCCTGCTTATTGCTTCCTTTGAAGACCTCATTTTCTTACAGCATCCTCACGAATGTGTGCGCTAGGTCAAGGTGACGGTAACTCACTCCAAGCAGCTGCCCTGTTAGCACCTGATGCTGGATAATAATAATGATTAATGAATCTTAATCTTTCTGTCACAATTCCCTTTCATTAATATTTATATCTGGCAGATGTACCCCCAAGGGGGAACTTGAATTGCTAAGTATTAGTCTGCTATGTACAGCTGGCATTTTCTGCAGCAACTTTGAGGACATTCTTCTAAACAGCGTATTATGTGCAATTTTATTTTCAACTCATTGTTAATGCTGTCACGTGTCAGCTTAGAGAAGAATGTTTATTTTAGGCCCCCTCATCTGATGAAGTAAAAAAGAGAAAACCTTAATACCAATATTCTCAGGAAAAAGGTTCTGATGTAGAAGAATGATTACATGCTTAAACAACTGGCATTATCACAGAGGTCAAGCTCAGCTATGGATACACCACTGAGCCTCCTAATTAGAACAGGGTGTAATTTAAGGCATCTTTAGCAGCCAGTGATTTTAAACGTGTGCCATTTTCCAGTTAGACGTATGTGTTCAGCTGCTAAAAGTCTTGTGCAGCACTTTTGGAAGAATAAACATTCAATTAAATGATCTAGTTGAGTCCTTATGATTGGGTTGAAGTCTGTTTATAACTAATTCATAATATAGCATCATTAGCCAAATGATTAATTGCTAATTACTCTATGAAAACAAATTAATCACTGTGCTTTCCAAACCACAATCCTCTCTCTACACCATTGCAAACCATTTGGCTCTGGTCTATGATTGCCTTGATTTATTTCTAGTTATCCATCTAAGCCCTAGCTATTAAATTCGGAGGAATCTCCTCCCGGCTCTCAGCAATGCACTGTCAGCTGCAGCAATAGGCAGCATGAAAAACATTTTCAATTTTTAAAATATTTTATTACCCTCCCCAGACATGCCTGAACCCTGGCTGGCTGGATATGATTTCTTTGATTGTGCTTTCACTTGAAAGTAGGAACATGAATCTTGCAATGACGTTCATGTAAAGACTAAGAAAATCAGCAGATGAAGATGTAAAATACGGTCAGCCTTTGTGTCTGAAACGTTCCTCAGCCTGCAAAGACTTCAACCTTAGAGTCACGCTTTCCAAAATAAGTTGTTAAACCATGTGAGCCCAGAGAAAGCACGAACAGGTTGTATGTAAAAATAAAAATAGTTGTGTGCATAGTTGTGAGTTTTCTTCAGGAAGTGATGGAGATGTCCTAGCACCTGGGAAAACGTGGCTAACCACGTCCAGCCCAGCGAACCGGTGAGAAGGACACCCGAGTCCACCCGCCATGGGCTGCAGCAGCCAGGGGACAGCAATGGGCATGGAAGAAGCTTCACAGTCAAACCGGCCCCCAAATGAAAGATTACAAAAAGGAAAAATAAATCTTCAAATGGCCATTAAACACCTTTATCTCTGCTTGTTCCCAGAAAGAGAAGAAAAACCAGAAATGCTTTCAGAGAAAAGGGGCTGGCAGAAAGGGATGTGAACTCTCGGGGAGCGTGCTGGTCATCTGGCAAAGAAAGGGGCCATGGGGCATCAGTAGGTAGCACAAAAATCCTGAAGCCCACCAAAATTGAGGGTTGCTCTGAACTTCCTGAGAAAAGATTGCAAAGGGCACGCTTAAATAACCACAGCAGGCAGACGGGTGTAAAATCACCCACGGGAGGTGGATGGCTTAGGGGATCTCAAGAACCGAGTCCTGTGGAGACATACCCTGCAGGTCCATGCTGAGCTTGTGGTCCCTGAAAAGCACTGTGCTGGCCTCTGACACACGGCCACGATAAGATAATGAGATTGTATGATTATATATGTAAGATCTTATATATAAGATTCAGATATACAGCCATGAGAGATTAACCACAAAGCACAGCTGGCACATCACTGCTGTCTGATGGGTAATTTGCCAAATAGCCCCCAGTTGACCCAAATCAGATCTACCTGAAACCCCTTGACAATGAATCAGGTTTCTAGCATCAATTTGTTCCAGCTTTTGAGAAAAAATCGTGAAGCTGATTGCTGTAGCAGCTAGAAATGGGGCACAAAAGCCCTCTCTCTGGGTGGTGGCACTACCATAGCACTTCACCGGGTGATTTTTATTAGAAAGGAAGCTAACATCGCTAGTGATACAGAAGACATTGCTTTCTTCATGCTCTAGGTATGATTCATAGCAGTTTTAGTATTTTAACAGAGTAAGTAGCTTCAGTGATGTGCTAGAAATAAGGGTCGAGCCTGTTTTTCAGCTTGGATACCGCATGGACCCTGTGCTGATTGCCAGATTGCTTCCTGGATGAGAGCGTGACTCGGCCATCAAACATTTTTTACCCTTTGTATTCAGCTTTATGTGCCCAAAGCTGCTCCTAATGGGGTGCAGATGTTTCTCCGACTGAGTTATCACAGAAAATGGACAGGAGAAGGAACTACTGAAAACTCCAGAGGAGCTGAAGGGAAATCACAGCACTCTTGAATCACCAGCAAGGAAATAGTTGGGTAGAAAAACACAAATTACTTTTTTTTTTTTCTTTTTCTCCAGCAATCACTGCTGCTGTCTCATGGGGGAGAGAAAGGACAGAGATGAGAATGATCCTTCTTATGGACCATCAAGAAATTCTGAAGTTTAATGAAACATAAAAACATACAGAAGGAAAAGGAAAGGAGACAACTCAGGCTGCAGGTCCTGGAGATGAGCTGGCAGGGAGCAGCAGCACCTCAGGTTCCTCAATCCTGGCCCCAGTGTGTGTGTGTGTGCTAACAGCACTAATGCTGCTAATTGCACTAATTGCACTGGCTGTGTGGCATTACCTGCTGCAGGTATTTCCCTCCGTGCTCCCCAGGATCTTCACTGCTGGAGCAGCTCTGCTGATGGGGCCGGGATAGCTGAGGAGTGATGGGGATGAATTCAGAGCACACTGAGACACGGTGCCTACAGGTGCAGCTTTGAGGTTTGGGTCACACAGACTAAAGAAAACACCATGCAGCAGCAAGCAGCCATGGGGTAAGAAAACAAGCTGAAAGTTTCTGTTTGCCTTCACATGCACCATAGTTCTGGATTTTTTTTTTAATAGATTTTTCACTGTTTTTCCACTGAGCAGCAGCAGTGGATGGAGTGGGATGATCTTGGGATAACTGGGGAACTAGTCTTCTGATGTTTCCTTTAAGTCCCTCACTGGGAGCATTTTTCTCCCTCTTACTTTTCTTCTCTGCCTTTTTACAATCAAAATGCCTGTGGTTTGAGAGGCAGGGCTGAGGGATGCTGAGGTGGAAACAGGAGCTTTCTGCCTCCTCCCCACACAGCCCCAGCCTGCCCTCATTCTCCAGTGTCTACTCCTCCTCCCATCCTCACACAGCAGCAATAACAGAAATGCAGTCAGCTTTGGACTGACTCCTTTGACATTACTCCCCCTGATAGGGATAGGCAGAAAGCCAGAGAAATAATCCTGAAACTATTGTTAAAAAACCCAGAAAACCCCCAAAAAACTCCACAGGGAACCTGAGAAGATAACAATATTCCATATGTAAAACTGTCACAGTCCCAACTTGAAAGGGCACTCGCCACCCTTGGACCCTTCAGACCAGTCTGTCAGCTGCATCTGCTAGCTGGCACCTGCGTGTACTCGGTGTACAGAAAATAATTGCATAGGTGGCGGCCAAATGCTAAAAATCATGGTCCTCAAGGTGGTCCGCATCAAAGCGGAGGCACGGGAGAGCTGCAGCCGCCTTTGCTAGAGCGGCAAGATTAGAGGAAACCCAAGAGCAACCAGGAGCAAAACCATGGACTGATTTTTAAAAGAAGAAAACAGCTTTTTAAACCATCGCCTAGTTGATGATGAGCAAGGCATATGCATTTAATGCTGAAATGAAATGGATTTAAAAGCCATCATCAAAAAATGATCTCAGCTGCTGAGTGCTGTGAAAGCTCCTCCAGGATGTCCAGCGGCTGAAGAGGGCTCACAGCCCCCACCATCACCCGCCACCCGCATCTGTGTCCTCATCCCGGTCCCGACCTGGTGCCCCCTGCAAGTGCCGCAGCGAAACGTCCAGCATGCTCTCAGCCTGGCAGCAATCTCCTCCGAATGAGGCAAAATCAAAGGAAAGGGCAGAAGGCGGCATTTGGTAGTGGGTGCACAGCCTGGTTTTATCATTACTTAGGGCAAGAAGCTGCCTTTGAAAACAGAAGGTGAAGTTTTGATTCATACCAAAGGAGTGATACACTTTTTACTGCCTCCCGAGATGTGATGCTGCAGGAAAGCTCCAGCCCTCAGCCCTGAGGATAGGACTGACACAGCCTAACTGTGCCTGGGTGGCTCCCCACAAACAAACTTGGCATTTTCAGATTGGTAAAATAAATAACAACTGCTGTTGCCGTTGGTAATGAAATTCAAATACTGGGAAGGGACAAGGGTCCTTAGGACGGTGATAAAGGACTATTTTTATACCTCAGCAGTGCAGGGAGGCCAAACCGTGGTTTCCTCATCATCAGATTAAAAAGAAATACAGATATACATCCTCCCCCACCAGCAAAGAAAACACAACTTGTGTGAAGCTCATTGATCCTTTCTGCTCCGCTCCAAGCAATTAGCCTGGTCTCACTGAAATCCCTTTGCCGGCTTTGTCCTCCTCAAACACACTGGTCTGGGGACACCAAGGGCATGCTGAGACCCAGCAGGGATCCGTAAGATCCCTCTACACCCAGTATCAAACCCGAGGACAATGTTTTTTTGACTATTTTTCCAAACTCAAAGCAGCTGGACGGGATACGCCAACAGGACCCAGCCTTTCTCTGTCATATTGAATTAAACTCTTCAGGTGGGGTTGGAGCAGACAGGTCTGTGCAGAGCCCGAGTTGATATCCTAAAAGTAAAACCCTTTAATATACCCCTGAAGGCACGCCCAGCCTGCTGCAGGGTCTGTCCCGCTCGGTGGAGTCCCTGTTTCGGAGCGGGTGTACGCAGGTTAACAGCACCCTCTGCAGCCACCCCGGCCGCGAAAGCTGGGAAAATCAGCCTCTGAGAAGCGTTTTAATCCGTCTTCCCCTATAAGTGGGGACCGTTATCCTGGCTTCTCGTTAATTGAAGAGAAACTTGTCGTTGTGATATCAGCTTGATGTAAAGCGCATCAGATGTGAAGTCGCTCATCCCTGCCCGGTGGATCCCAGCCGTGAGGAGCCCACGATGCGGCAGCCAGGCCATGGACCGGGATCGGGCTCTGAGCTGCATCCTGGGGCCAGGTCAGCTCCGGCAATGGGCAATTCCATCCAGCCAAGCTCAAATATGTTTAATTTCTCGTTGGTAATGCCTGCTTTGAAACAAAATGAGAAAAATATTCCAGTTAATCACAGGCAAATAAAGCATTGTTTTGCAGGATATAGGGGAATATGTTACCTAAAACCCCTCAAAGAATAAGATTTCTCTATGTGTTGCAATTTTATAAGATTGTGCTGTATAGGGCTGAAAAAATCTTTAGCTGTTAGGCTAAAAAGAGACTCTCCCTTAGCTGAATGACTACAACATTAATTTCCCAACCCCGGTGCCTTCGGAGAGCTGCGTGTGTTTCTGATAGAGACTGATGCACCCAAGCACCGTCTGAGGAGCTGATGGGGGAACAAAGCAGAAGTCTGTGGAGGGATGGTAGGCATGACAACTGCCCGAAAAACACCAGCAAAATGCATTTTCAGCCTGGGTAGTTTATCATGTTTCCTTTTGGTGGCACTGTCTGCCCAAATATTATCAAATCATCAGCTGCTGTTCAGGTGGAAATCTTTCCTTGGGGGTCTGGCTTCCTCCAGGGACCGAAATGCAGCTCTTGCTGCTGGGGGAAATATATTGCAGCAAATTGTTTCTGTTGCTTCCCCAGATTTTGGAGGAAAGGTGTTGAACTACACAATTAAGTAATTAGTCAGCATCGCAGCAGCAATAAATATCCACTGGGCAAATGCTGGTCGAGGCTGCAGCTGAAGTTTTTCTGTGTAACTTCCTTTCGGTAGCGGTCACACTGATGGAGACTCTGAAATGACAGCAAGGATGCACAGTCATGAGCCATTTACAAAAATAATACATTTTGAAGAATAAGCATTTCCTTGAGCCTTGGACTAGATGCCACAAAAGCACCACCTGGACCACATCTGGGCTCTGAACGACATACACCTAGAGGGAAAAGCATCCACACAAAGCCCCAGCCCCTGCTGTAAGGCCCATCAGCCTGACCTGTGTGGAGCCCAGCATGGGAGACGAGCGCTGAGACAGCCCCACATCCCATGGCAGCACCAAAACCCAGCACCATATGCTGTTGTGCAGGAAGGTGACCCTTTGCAGCACCCAGGCTGTTGAGACCCAACTGCCTGGTCACCAGCGTGACTGTGTCTGATGAGCAATTGGATTTGCCAGCATTATCTTGACTTTATTTTTTTCTTTGAAATACGTGTTACAGCTTCACTCTGTTAAAGCTCAGCAGAAGGCCTGGCTCTCTGCTCCAGCGTATTTGCTTTCCCTGGTTATCCAAGCAGCTGGAGATGGGTAGCTCTTAATCCCACAGCCTCTCACCGAGCACCAAGGCAGGTCCCACACATGCCCAAGGCAAAGGGGTCACATGCAGGCGTTAGTGTTTGAGGTGTTTCTCATCTTTAATAGCTGGTGGAGCCAAGATGCTCAAGGAGCATCCAGCCCCAGCTAAAGGTGCAGTGTTCTTCCCTGCCTTAGTGGCCTTGGAGGAGCCTCCAGAGGGAGCTTCTCTGCATCCTGATTTATAAGGTCAGAAAATTGTCCTGAAAAAGTTTGCAAGGGGTGAATTCCCGGCTCAGACAACTGCCAGGATTTCTTCAGCAGACCCAAGGCTCCCCTCTTCATTTTCCAGTTTTCACTGCTGATTTTTCATATCCAAGCCCTTCTCAGCTGCTGTCTTGATTTTTCCTTTCACCACCACTGATGCTGCAGGTCCTTCCAGCAAGGATGAATGGAATTCTTCCTATAGGCTCCACAGTGAATTAATGGAGCTTAAACAGGACATTGTGAGCAGGGAATCAGTGGGACTGAACACAAACAAAGGATGCTTCTCCGTTAACACAAATGAGAAACCATCTGACTGTGCTTGTTTAATCCAATCGTTGCCAACAAAGAAGTGGTGTTTGCTTCTCTCATGTAAATTTTCCTGCAGCTTTCAAGCACTCTGCTTAGTATTGGCAACTTCGAAGATCTCACTTCGACCCTCTTGTTTGTCATTCTTCTTCCTGATGTTATTGGTTGCAGAGATGTCTCCATGCAAATATGAGTGTTCACCTTGTAAAATTAGCCTGCTCCTCTTTCCCTGATGATGAGCTTCTACCCCAGCCCAGCTGGGCTTGGCAACCTAACAAAATCCCTTTCCTACAAGAGAATAATAGAAAAAAGGGTGGAAGAATGTTTGGAGGAGCAAACACGGAGAAAACTATTTAGCTGAAGACAATCATACACACTCAAACCCCCATTTAAACTAAATGTTAGGACTAAATACTTGAATTACTCACAATTACTGAGATTTTCAAGGCAATTTACAAAAGCCAAGGTCCAAATTGCCATGTATATTTCTAGGCAGTTAGATATCCAGCTTCCACAAGCTGAAAAGAATGGTTTATTCTAATTTTCAGTTGCCAGTGGGGTTTGCGTGAGGAGCTGTGCATTCATGTGCTGCTATTACAGATGTGGTATTTAGCATATGCATATAAGTAGGAGGGGTTTGAGCACATGAAGCTGGAGCCTGACCTCATCTGGTGAGTCTCTGTCTGGTGTCTGACTTGACACAAGACCTGAAAGCCAAGAATGGGAATTGTTTTACTTAAATGTGCATTTCTGTAGTGTAAAAGTGTACCACCTGAGCTTAGGTTCCCACTGGATCCCAAGCCACAGCTCAACTTAGATGCCCAAGGCTGCTGAGATGAACAGCTCAGGCAGACAACTGCAGAAGGGAAATGTGAAGTTCAAAGGGACAAATCCTGTCTCAAATGTTGAGAAGATTCCTCCCCACCACCATCCCTTTCTCTGGGACCCTCTCATGTCTCACCCCTGCAGACCTGTGCCCTGCCTCCTGCCTCCACCTCCCATTCTGCTCCTGCCCACCCACACAGGCTCTGCTTTGCCTCCAGTCCTCCCAGCTCCCCTCCACCCTCAGAGAGGGCAGGACAACCACCACAGCTGACAAACACCTCTGAGGGCTAGGCACTTCTTTCAAAGTTTTTTCTGTTTCTGCTGTTGTTTTCCAATAAAAACTGGCTGAGGCTCAGGTTTTCTCATTCATGTGTTTGAGCAAAATTGCTCAATTTTCTGCTTGAAACATTAACCATTGTCCAAGAAATGAAAATAACGGAGAGCATGGCAAACTTCCAAGGGCGTTTTACAAGGACCTTTGTCCATCAGGAGGTCACTGTCAGGGGCACAACATGTGATGGTTATACCTGGAGCATTTTAGGATTTAGAAAGAGAATGTGGGCAGCCGGGGCAGGGCTTTGCCTTTCAACCACTGGTGGGTTGGAGGGCAGCAAACGCAGGATCTCTCCTGCAGCTATTTGTGGTGTAAGTGCTTTGGGATGGCTGTTGCAGATGCTTGGCTGATGGAGCGTGAAGCTCCCTGAGCTTGCAACTTGCTTGTAGCCTCCAGAGACATTCCTGTCTCTAACCTTGGTGCAAACCTCCTCCCTGCTCAACCACTCTTTCTACATGCCCCAGTTCCCTCTGGGAGAGTGTGGAGGGTCTGATGTGTAGGAGAGCAGGTCACAGGAGTCAATGTTTCCCGGAGAGATCTGGGAAAGTATTTTTCCCATGACTGTCACACTGCTATTGCAGGCAGCACAGCCTGTGCTGTTGAATTCTGCTCTGGTTGAACATCAACCCATCCCTTGATCTCCTCTTTGGCAGCTCTCTCTTCTCTCCCTGTAATAAAACTAATGTAATGGTGGTGCTGGTGAAGGTGTCCCTTTGACCATGAAATGTGTTGGGGCTGAGTTGCGCGCTGTGAGCAGGCGGCTGTTGATGATACAGTCAAAGCTTGGAAACTTGTTCATGCCTTTGAGCAAAGTGCTCCACTTAGGCTCATTAGCAGTATAACCACACGTTGCCCTCCCAGCCGCCTCTGCCAGGGAAACTTCCTGCTCTTTCAAGGTCTTATCAATAGCTGCTGTGTCGAAAATGAACCCGGGGGATGGGAGCAGGGAGCATGAGTCACAGCTGGCTGTCTCCTCCTGACAGGAGGGAGAAAAATGCCTTTTCTTCCATACTGTAACTGCCTGCTGCAGCCTTGCTCTGCTCTCAGCTTCAAGCATGTCCGTACCCTGCCAGCTCATCTCAGCCAAAACCTCTGTGGCTTGTGGGAGGGTCAGCCTTGCCTGGGTGGGAGTGTGGCTCCAGCTCACCAGGCTCCAGATGCTGCTGCTTCTCCTGCTTTCCAGAAACTGGCAGAGGAAGACCTCAGTACGCTGGAGAGGGCTGTTTATGGCCCTCAGGTGAAGATGTTGGATGGTGCTAGGAGCTGCTTGTGGAACTTGCCCTGACTGCTGGCTGTTACTTAGCCTGGCTGTGATCTCGGGGGATACGTTGGATGTAACTGGGAAATCTCCTGGCTGAGAGCAGCCTGTCCCAGGAGGTCAGCTCCAGCACTGTGCAATTGCATCAGCTGAGTCTCTTGCCTGTAGGTCTGGAGACATATCTTCTCATGGGACATCAGCTTCTTCAGGCGTTCATTAGAGGTGTTTCCTATATAAGCATACAGGTACATAAGCAAGTGGGTGATGAAAAGACCGAAGGATTCCCCTCACTGCCTAATTCTTCCTGGGACACTGTTCATCCCGTAACACCTAGCCAGGTCCTGGGCAAGGAAGGGCAGAGAAGAGCTTGGCAGCTATTCATAGTGGGGGTCTCCATGCCTGTTTCTGGTGTCTTCGTAGTCCCTAGTCCATCTTCCACGCACATGCCTGCAGAGAAAGCTCTCATGTTTTGCTGCCCACAGAAATGAGCTTGTTGGGTAGTTCTTGGAGAGCATAACTATTTCTGCTATGTGGCCCCTGATATGTCTTCCTGCTGCCTGGATCTGTCAGATTGCCATAGCCTGTGACATTGCCCTTTTATCACTGCTCGCACATTGCTTCAGGGTGTTGGTGTACACTGCTTCCTAATTTACTGGCCTCTGCTCATGGGACTCAGCCCCTCAAAGAGACACCTAGCATTGGACCCTGATGACTAGTGACTGGTAGCAGCAGTGAGGTTTAATGTTGTTTTACTTCTATTTTGTCCAACAGCTTAAGCCATTATATGTTATTAATAGGTTAATATTTAAAGGGAATTTATCCTTGTCAACTGTACTTCCAGTGAAATGCATCCTAGCCCAGAAATCTTTTACGGCTGGACAAGAAATTTATAAACCCTTTTCATCTCTCACATACTCTGTCCCTGCTGAGTCATTTCGTTAATTCCCAGAGCAGTTAAGTGTGAATCTACCACGAGTTACAGAGTCTGCCCCAGTCCCCACACTGCAGTGCTCGCCCAGAGAAAATATATGGCTCCTGGTAAGATGGTGGGACATCGCTTCCCTTTCATCTGTAGCATTATAAACCTGTTGCGGGAAGGATGTAAGCTGGTCAAAAGAGTGTGGTGTGATGAAAAACAATGGATTTCTGTTTGAAGAGGAAGCAGACCTGAGAGTGTTCAGGATAACACAATTTCCCTGTTCCCCCTCTTGGCAGGAGGAAGAGGATTCCTCACCCCTAATTGAAACCACACTCATCTCCCTCTGACCAGCACTTCTTGTGAGTGGCTACAAGCCCAGGCTGGGATTCAGAGCAGCGGAGAGGATGGGTCCCTTCCCAGTTCTCCGTGTGGCACTGCTGCCTGCTCTCAGTAAAACCAGCTCCTCCACAGCTGGGGGACCGAGGTCTGTGCGCAGGGCTCGGTGAGCAGCAGCATATCTGACACTGCTGACTGCAGAGAAGAGCCACCAGCTTTTCAGCCCATGGGCAGGACTTGGCAGCATGCTGGACAGTCTTTTGGAGTGCAAAGACACCCCTGCTAGAGCCACTTCTGGAAGCAGGGGAGCTCTGCCTTGCTTTAATGGGTCCCAGTTCACTCCAGTATAACAGCAGCATGGCAAAGAGCCTGCAGCCAGCCCAGCAGTGGCACAGGCTCACTTATGCAGAACCATGAGGTGCTGCAGTCTGTGTGGAAGTGCCTCATCTGCTCACAATCCATAGCTGATGGGATAAACTCTTTCTGAGTTGCAGCCACTTCACTTGAGGGGCAAACGCACCCTCAGAAACCACAGAGGAGCAGGGCACTGAGGGGCCCAACTATATATTAATACAGCTATTAACCACTCCGAGCTTGTGCACAGGTCTCTGCCCACCTTGGGGTTGGTTTGTAGGTTTGTGGGCACTGCTAACAGCAGCCGATAGCAAGAGCTGTCAGTGTCCTGCACCCCGTGTCCACAGGTACAGCTGCAAGGGCACCCCAGGTCACCTGCTGTGCCCATCCTAGCTTCTCTGCCTTCCTCTTCTAGGCTAGGAGCTGTTTGCAGTAAAGTCTCCGTAACATTTGGTTTCAACCACAAAGACCGTTTCCAGTATTCTCCTGGAGTTAGCAGATGTTCTGAATCTGGCACGGAATCGTGTACTCACAGTGAAAGAGAATTCATATGATTAATGGCGCTATCTGAATAATTACCTCATTCAGCCAGCTTTTCTTCTGGCTTCGCAAGAAAATACACATGAGACATGAAGACTCTTTCTGTATTACTGTATATATGGAATCACATTTCTTCTAAAAAGAAAAAAGCAAATTCATTGGAGAAAACAAATAACTGACAAGTTTCCACAGTGCCTGTGCACACATGTTGTCTCCAACATTTATCCAGGACCACAGCCTCCCCCCCGAAACCCGCTCTGCAGCATTAAAGACCTGGTGCTTGAGGAAAACCCTCCTCATGGAGAACATGCATTGTTATATACATTGAAAAATCTAAAGTTTCAGGTGTAGATTATCTGAGCTGATAACCATGCACCTAATATCACATTTCTATAAACAATTTCTAGACAAAAGCCGCCTTCAGCCGACTCGGTGGTAGGGTTTCTTGTGTGTACGTGCATGCACAGAAGGGGACATTGTTTTAAGGTCTTTTTGATTAATTTATCAATGGAAATTAAATACTAATTATCTAAGTAAAAAAAATAATAAATTAAATATCTATCTTTTCAGCCAGTATTTTTGCATTCAGGATTTCTTGTTTATGAACTATCAACATTTTCTGTAGTTACCAGAATACATAGACAAAATACATTTCAACAAAACCCAGGCTGGTATTCTAGGAAGGCAATGTAGCAAACCTGATGCCAGTCCTTTTAGAAAGCCTCCAAAACTGATCCAAGGAATTGCTGTCTGCAGAAATCTGATCTCTGTAGAACAAAATTCACTTTGGGCTGCTGTACCCCACAGCCAGATGAGACAGATGTATACGTATGGTGGCGAAGGGCCAACACATCTTTTTGCAGAGCAAAGTCATGCCCCCGTAGCCCGAGAGGACTTTTTCTGATGGAGTTGGTGAGCACAAGGATATCAGTGATCTGGTGAAGGACCAGAAGGATGTCCTGCTGTTTAGTGGCTGGGGGCTATTCAGGCTAAGGCATTAGATTTACTAATTGAAAGTGCCACACAGGAGGCACAACAGCCAGGCTAGGTTCAGAATCAGGTATTTACCATTTGAGAAAGAGAGCCCAGTCTTCAGCGTCAATCAGAAAAATATGTTAGGAATTGCCAGAAGAGGGTTTGAGATGAAAACAGAAAATATCTTTATGCTGCTGAGTGCCTGGTTTGTTCCTATCACTTGAGATTCTGGCTGCCCAGTTCAAAGACTTTTTTTAAAAAAAACAACAGACCGAGAAGGGTGAAAAGGAGTATCTTGAATGAAAGGGGAACTAAACAGAGCAGGGCTCTTGACTCTGGGAAAGACAGGAGTGCGGGAGCAGCAGGTAACAGGGTGATAAGAAAATTGTGAATGCTATGGAGAAGGAAAGGGGTAGGGAGCAACAGTTCATTGCTTGCCAAAATCCAGGAACTGGGGATATCTCCTGAAAAGATAATAAAGAAACCGGGGTTGTCTCCTGAAAAGGTAATAGAGAAATTGGGGGTATCTCCTGAAAAGACAAGGCAGTGTGATTTCAGTCAAGTAAATGGAGATGCTTTTCAGTTGAGCAAGGCTATGTGAGTTATACCCTTTACCTCTGGACTGATAGCTTCAATTTAAAGTTTTACAGCACGTTTCCCCAAACCCCCCAGGTTTCCCCCCTCGCCCAGAACCCCCGCCCCTGCTGCCTGGCCGAAGGGGCGATGCTGCCCTCCCCGCTCCTCCAGCCCCGGCGTAAGGAGCAGCCCGGTCTGACCCCAGCTACCCGGCAGCCAGCCGTGCCCATCGGTCCCACGCCGCCCCC
>JAVJGI010000064.1:61474183-61491133 GCA_035590275.1 Ibycter americanus | reverse complement strand
CTGCCCAGCGGGGACCTCCTGCTCGGTGAGGACCCCCATCCCGGACGGGACCCCGTGCTCCGTGAGGAACCCCATCCCGGAGGGGACCCCGTGCTCCGTGAGGACCCCCATTCCGGAGGGGTTCCCCAACCCGGAGGGGACCGCTTCCCGGAGAGCACTCCCTGCCCGGTGAGGACCCGCAGCACAGAGAGGACCCCCTGCCCGGTGGGGACCCCCTGCCCGGTGGGGACCCCCAGCCCGGCGAGCCGGGCTCGGCAGCGCAGCATGGGCAGCCTCCAGCTGCAGGACTTCGCGGCGGGCTGGGTGGGCGGTAAGTGATGCTGTGGGCTCGAGGGGGCGGGGGGCGGGGGGCGGCACAGGAACGTGCGTGGGAATTAAATCCCCCGCGTCACCTACGGCCTGTGCCCCCCGGCGTGCTCCTGTCAGCGGGTACCTGCTTTGCTTTGCTTTGCTTTGGCTCAGAAGTGCGGTTTAATCCAATTTCCACGGGGCGGGATACTTAAAATTTAATTATCGGTACGTGTGATGCTGCTGCGCGCCCAGGGAAGTGGGGGCGGCTGCCAGAGCTCCCCCCACCTCCCCCGCACGGCCCCAGCTCCCCCCGGCTCTCCCTCCCTCGCTCTCCCGGCTGGAAGCACCGCCGGGCTCGGAGGCGAGCAGGCGGGGCTCACAGTAGCCACCGCGGGGTCCCCCGGCCACACACCCCCCCGGGAGAGGCACCGCCTGGCTGTGACCCCGCCGTCCCGCTACGGCAAACAGGCTGGTGGCCAGGGAGGCGATGCTGGCAGGGAGCGGTATCGATCCGGTCTGCTGAAAATGCTGATTGCACACCCCGGGAAAATAGCCAGCAGGAAAAGAAACGTGAGGATCCGTAGGGGTGCCGGTGATGGGGTTTACAGCTGGATGGGAGCGGCAGGACAGGGGGCCACCACAGCACCCACCGCAGCACCCAGGTTACCCCTCGCACCAGGCTGGGGAAGGGGCTGTGGGGTGGCTGACGGGTCCCGACCGACCAGGTGAGATTAATAGGTTAACTGACTCCAAAAAACCCCAGAATCTCTGCCAAAAGGTTACGCGAGCTGCTGAGTTTTGGATCTCTGCAGCCTGCGGAGGCTGTGCAGCGCGCAGTCACTCCCTCTGTCCCGCTGACCCTCTGCTACTGCTGCACACCTCCACGGGTGGGACACATGTCCTAGGGGGTGGGAGCCCCCAGTGCGCAGCATCAGTGGCAGTGGTCAGTTTTCATGCATAGCACTGGACCACAGGTGGTCTTAGGTTAAGGTCCAGGAGGAGAGAGGGTATTTTATAATACATTTTTGGGTAAAGTCATAACGTGTTGACCAAGGACACGGTGCTCTTTTCAGTCCTAATTGACTACAAGTGAGAAATTTCATGTCATCTCTAAAGCACTTGGGGATGCTGGTTTGCATGGAGACTTGCAGATGGGGCAGCAGCACAAATTACCCACCATCTCCACAAACACCCTAAAAACTGCCCGTGGTGTTTGCAGCAAGCACACAAAACCATTATCTTGGCTGCGGCACATGGGTTGCTCCATCCTCCTGGAGAAGGGGGAAAGCAAGCTGTGCTCTGCCCTGCCACAGGAGCTCCTGGCAGTGAGCGGCACGAGTAGGTGGGCAGGATGGTAAGGGGGTATGGGCCGGTTTCTCCCAGAGAGCCATGGGGAATGAGGCTGGATGTAGAGATCAATACAGAGCAGGATCTTCTTTATCTGAATCATCCCTGACAGCTACCTATATAAACTGCTCTTAAAACAGCAAAAGATGGGGGTTCACAGGTCCCATCAGCAGTCAGCTCTAGGGCATCTCTATGTGAGTCAGGATAAAGCATTGCCTTGTGGCTAACCCGAATCTCACTATTCTGAGGCTAAAATTTTGCATGGGCTTACAAGCGTGCAAGAGGGGTTGTTCGTGGACAGGACATACAAAGACAACACCTCCTCTTCTTGCTCAGACACCTTTGAGATGTAAAGTTGATGGAGTCCAGGAGGGTGTTCAAGGAAAGATGTGCAAGTGTTTCTGCCCAGCTTTTACCTGTTGTTAGAGACAGGGCGCTGCAGGGAGCATTGCTCTGGCTTGGTCCAGTACCACTGTTCCTATGGAAATCTCTCCTCCTCCCCTACAAACCCATCACTTCCCATCACAAAAGCTTCCTCAATGTTTTGCATAATACTTTGCTGTCATCCCCAGGAGCTGCCAGCGTGGTTGTGGGCCACCCCTTGGACACGATCAAGGTAAACCACTTTGAACTGTGCTCTGATGTCACCACACAAAACCCCACCGACAGGGAGGTGGCCTCTTTCTAGAGATGACGCTTCAAAAGACCTTCACTTCCCCCGTCACCCCAAGGGGGAATTTAGCCAGGGCAGAAATGTTTTCATAGACTTGCTGCCTCTCCAATGCTGACTTTGAATGCGAAACTAAAAGAACTGGCTGATAATGTGCAAGTTCCTCTGGTGACGATTAATGCTGAAAATTAAACCTGGCCTTACTTAAAGTGTAGTTTGCTGAACAGTTCTGCCAATGTTTTATTGAACTTTGCCACTGACAAGTTTTCAAAGGGCAATGGGGGAACTATATTTGTTTTGCTGCAGGCGCATTTTTGCTTGTTTTCCTAGTGCTGGCAGTGCTGGAAAGGTGGAGTGCTGAAGTTGTTATCCCTGGGCTATGAGATACAGTATTTACTGTTCCTGCAAGACAATTATTCCTCAGAGGAAAGGATTTAGAGATGTAAGAAGATATTTGCTAGCATGATGCAGACAAGCCCATCACACACCAATACTGCCTGACCCAACCAAGCTGACTGTCGCTACTTGTGCAGAGATAGAGGAAGACCCTGTACCTTTTGCTTTTTGTACAGTGGGGTGGGCATCTCTGGTGGCTTTCACTGCTCCAGCTGCTCTGCCCGTGTGCTCTGATCTGCTTTGAGCCTTGTTGCTGGCATCAGGCAGGGCTGTCAGATGAGGCAAACTCAAGAGCCACTGGTCCTGTTTGCACGTCAGAGACCCTTGGAGGGTGATGGGGAGGAGGCAGGGTCAAGCGCAGCCCACGCCACATCCTTTCCCCAGCCATCACAGCCATCCCCTTGCACACAGCTGGCTCTCCTTGGATCAGGAGATGGCCTGCCAGCCCTATCCTTCCTGAGCTGCTAAGGTGATACCAGCTGCAGGAGCACTGCTGTGTGAGGAGGGGTGCAGATCCCACACAGGAGGAATGGTCAGGGTGGGAAGGGACCTCTGGAGCTCACCCCGTCCCAGCCCTGCTGAAGCAGCTCTCCTAGAGCAGGACCCACCACGTCCAGGTGGGTTTGAATGTCTCCAGACAAGGAGACCCCACCGCCCCTCTGGGCAGCCTGTGCCAGGGCTCTGTCACCCTCAAGGTAGAGAAGTTCTTCCTCATACTCAGATGGAACTTCTTGTGTTACAGTTTGTGCCCGTTGCCCCTTGTCCTGTCACTGGGCACCGCTGAAAAGAGCCCGGCCCCGTCCTCCTGGCTCTCGCCCTGTAGATATTTGCAGCCATTGCTAAGGTCCCCTCTCAGCCTTCTCCTCTCCAGGCTGAACAGGCGCAGCTCTCCCAGCCCTTCCTCACCAGGGAGATGCTCCAGTCCCCCCATCATCTCCGTAGCCCTGTGCTGGCCCCTCTCCAGTAGCTCCCTGTCTCTCTCAAACTGGGGAGCCCAGCAGTGGACGCAGCACTCCGGCAGCCTCACCAGGGCAGAGCAGAGGGGAGCATCACCTCCTTTGAGACCAGGCTGCCTGCAGCACCCGGGCGATGGGCAGGATACGGGCAGCGCAGGCAGGCTCTGCCCAGCTTGCCAAGGCAGTGCCCATCCTGGGCTGGCAGTCACGGCATCGGTGCCAGATTTGGGGGAGTTTGGCAACAACTGAGAGAGGATCCTGCTGGGAAGCATCCAGTGTCTGGATGCCAAGAAAGAGCGAGCCATCCTTCAGTGCTTATAAAAACAACTGTCAGGCTGACCCCTCTGTTGCCCTTGGCTTTGGACATTGCCTGGGAATACCAAGCAGGCAGACTTGTTACCTTTCCAAATTTAGGGGAAAAAGTGGAGAGTTTTTACACAGCACAAAGCCAGCAAAGGGGCAGCTCAGCGGCATTCGCAGCCCCCAGGGGATGGGGGTCCTTCCCTGCCTGGAGGAGGAGGAGGCAGGGCTGGATGTGAGGTGGGGTGGGTACGTGGTCCCCACACCATGGTTCCCATCACGCAGGCCTCCTCCTTCAGCTCGCCCCTTCCCAGCGTTGCAGCTCCCATCAAACCCAAGCGGCTGCTTTTATCAGGGCCTTGCAAAACTCTAAATAGTTTTACATTTACTCACTTTTCATCCTCCACATTGCATTCATTTCCCCAGAATTTTCTTCAGTTTCTTGGTGTCACCCAAGAGCCCTACCTAATCAAAACATAACAAAAAGGAGAATTTTCCCGAGGAATATCCATACTGGTATCAGTTGACTTTGACAGAGATGCCAGCAGGGATTTCAGCGCCGGGTGTTAACAGCTTAGCTAAGGGGCATGTGTGCGAGGAGCGGTTTGTGAGGACACTCAGTTGCCCTCAGTTACTCAAAATATGTATTAACCTGAGCCTCTAAATACCTGGTTACTGTGTAAAAGAAAAAAAAACAACCCCATGGAGGCAAAATGGAAATGTCTGGGTTAAGCATTCAGAGGAAGCCAGGAGGGAATGCAGGGCTGTGTACCACGGTCACCCTGCCCTGGGCTGCTCGGGGTGCCCCCAGCCTCCCCGCCAGTCCCTGTTACCCCCAGTGTGAGTCATGGCACACACGGCTCAGCACCCACTGCCCGGGCCTGCCTGCCTTGCGCAATGCGTGCTGCACGAGCCGTAGCCGGCATCGTCACGTACCAGCTTGTTTATAAGGGCTCAGTAAATATTCTGCTTTTGCTGCTGCCTTCTCATGGTGCTCGGTGTGTGCAGGCGGCTTGCACAGAGAGCCCTGGGGTGAGCCCGGGCTTTGGTCCTTGCCGCTCCCCAGTGGGGGTCCCGCCGTGGCACCCCACCGGCCAGCCTCTTGCAGGACTCTCGGCCAAATGATTGAGCCATTCCGCCTGCTATTTGCTGTCTAAAAGCTCTCCCTAGGCACAAACTCTGGAGGACACACACTCTTACGGGCTTTAAATTCCCAAATAAAATTCCTGCTACAGTCAGGGCTGAGCCATGGGAGGGGACTGGGCACTGTCCCTCCAGTGCAGGTTGGTACTGTCCCTCCAGGCTCCATCATTCCTGCTAGCAGCTGTGCTGATGGATATGATCAGAATGCTGTTCCCATTCCCGAAAAACATCCCTGATAGAGCATGTGTGAGTTTTTCCTATTAAAAATGGGCTCTTCCCTCAGCCTAAATTAGTTGCTGAAGCCTCAGGTCCTGCAAAGTGAACAGCATTTCCATTTCCTCGCACACCTCTAAGCCCAAAAATGCATCCCTTGTTAGATGGTTTTAGTGCAAACTTGTGAGCAGCTTGAATGAAAGATGATCTAAATATATGTGTGGGTGTATATATATGTGAGAGGGGGAAAGTATGTTGTAACACACAGGCTTTGTTGTGACTTACACGCCATTTCTTGCAGCTCTTGTAGGCATTTTGTGGAAGGTGCATAACCATTGCTGTCCAGAAACAAAATGTCTTTGTTGGAAATGATGTAAAATGTATTTTTGAGTGAAGCTTGGAGAATTTCTGAGATGAAGCTGAATTATATTGGCTCCATTTAGTATTTCTATATCTTAAAATCCACCTTGGATCAGAAGGGCTCCGGAAGCCTCCCAGGGGAGCTCTCCCTTCTATCCTTCATAACACATCCCAACCTCCACTGAGAGCCCCCACAATGTCACTCTCCAATCTCCACATAAATCAGGACCTTGCCAATGACAGCACCGCACACCAGCAGTCTGCTGTGACGCTCTGCTGGGCCAGGGTGACTTGTCTGGGCTCCAGAGCAATTTGACAGTCATCGATTCCAGATGTTGCAGAAAGCTTTGTGGACCACTCTGAGATCCTGTTTAGCCCTGCTTCTGGCAAAGTTCAAGGCGGGTGGATGCACATGTATCTTATTTTATTGCTCTGCTTTCTTTACAACTGAGGAAGGATTTGCTCTCAAAGCAAAGTACACATTGTTTACATTGCATGAGCTTTCATTGGGCTGGAAGCATGGGATTTTAATCGCATTTTATGAATGTCTTTTGCAGACTCGTTTGCAAGCTGGACAAGGATATGGAAATACACTCAACTGTGTTCTCACTGTGTACAGAAATGAGTCTGTAAGTACTCTGCCTTACTTAAAATGTGCTGGTAGAAAATGCAAATAGATAAACAGATGAATACATAAAGCAATTATACAAAATCACTGTTGACACCAGCAGCTATATAATGACCAATGATGCTGGTGCAACTGAGCCTGCAGATCCCTACAACCTTCTCTTGCTCAACTCTGAGGTAACTCTCGTGGTTACTCCTATAGGGCAAAGACAGATCCCTGGCCTGGAATGATAAATGTCTCCACATGGGTCAGGGTATTACATCCACAGTGGCTCTTTTGCCTGTATCTGCTGGCAAGGCTCTACTGGAGGTATTTTACTGACTTTGGTGATGCCAGGACAGAAGCTGTTCATAAGAGGGACTTTTACGTGGGTTTCTCTGCTTTCAGCATATCCTGTGTTCTGCACAATCTTTACAGGTCTTTAGCAGTATGAATTAATTTTCATTTGCTCAGCATGTGCAAATGGCTGGTTCCAGAAAGCATCTGCTACTTGAATTTGCATTTCTGGCCTGATGGACAAGTTGAGGTTTACACTGCTCAGTCCCCTTCGCTCTCTTAGCTCCGGCTCCCTTTCCTGGGCAGGTGGCTGGCTTCTTCAAAGGCATGTCCTTCCCGCTGGCCAGCATCGCTGTCTACAGCTCCGTGGTGTTCGGTGTCTTCAGCAACACGCAACGACTCCTCAGCCAGCTCCGCCATGGAGACCCGGCCCACGCGCCGGCGCTCGCCGACGTGGCCGTCGCCAGCATGGTGGCAGGGTTCGTCTCCGTGGGCATCGGCACTCCTGTGGACCTGGTAAAGATAAGGCTACAGATGCAAACGCAGCCATACAGCAAAGGTAGAAAGCAAGAGTTTTTTTTTTTCCTTTCTTTGCCAGTCCTCGGTGTTTACCGAGAGCTTTAGGATCGCTTTGCTTCAAGGTTCGGATCTCTGCTGCCTTGTGCCACCGCAATTCAGCTGAAAATGCTTCCTTCTGCCCCAGGATGGACCCCATCCTGCTCAGCTCAAGGGGAGCCTTTTTATCAGTGACATCGATCAGATCTCTGCTGGCATTTCCAGCGGATTGGGATCTGTAACAAACACAGGGCAGGTCTGCTCAGGACTAGGAGCCGTGGGAGCTACCTTCCTCACGTGGCCGTGGGGCAGGAACAGCGAGTCCCTGGGCTGGCGGGTCCCCTGGAGATCCCACCAGCAGCACCACCACAACGCCAGCTCCCCATCTGCTGCACGCTCTCAGTCCCGCATATATTTGCCCATAAACCCCGCTCTGTTATTCCACCCTCCTCTGTTCAAAAGCAAAAATTTCACATGTATGTTTAAAACCCGCTGGCTGTTCGGGGCAGGGTTACAGGTAACCCAGATGCAGGCACGCTGGGTCAGGAGGAGACGCTGGCAGGATGGCAGTGGGCAGCCGTAACCTCTCCAGAAGCTGCAGGGAGAAGGAGCTGCTTCTGCTCGAGATGGCAGCTGAATTGCATTGCAGGCGGCCAGCGGGGAGCAAACCCCCCTGGAGCACGTGCACAGCCGAAGGGAGACATGGCACAGCTTCAGAGCTGAACAGCTTGGATTCAGCATTTCTCATGATTACACTTGTGGTGTTTAACAGTTAAATAGTGATTATTTTTTTTTATTGCTTTGATAAAATGATATGATGTCCATTTTTAAAGGCCTCCATGCAGCTTAGCAACCTAATGCCCTTTCCAAAAGCTGCTTGGTCTATGTGGGAAGGGCCAGGCTCTGAAGATGTCAAGGTTTTCAAAGATGCAGCTTGGCACCAGATGTGGTTAAAATCCATGAAAATCGGGCACATAGCCTTAAACCCATTTGGAAATCTCACTGGGCACATGCCTATTGGGAGGCATGCAATGCATCTAAGAAAAATGTGTCCTGAAGTATCTAAACATCTTTTAAAACCCATGCTACATGTTGATCCCCCCGAAAGAAAATGGATGGCAGTGATTTCTGTTTGATGGTGGTGGGCTTTTGAGGAGTTCTGTAGCAATATATTACAATGGCTGTATCTTTTTTTTGCAGCAAACGTTAACCCAAAGCCCACAGTTCCGGGATTTCCTGTATACCGAGGCCCAATTCACTGCTTTAGGACAGTCCTACAGAAAGAGGGGATAGCAGGAATATACCGAGGCATGGGAGCAATGCTTCTGAGGGATGTTCCTGGGTACTGCCTCTATTTCATCCCTTACACATTTTTCTGTGACTGGATTACCCCTGATGGATGCATTTCCCCTAATCCCTCCTCCATCTGGCTGGCAGGGGGTGTAGCAGGTAAGCACCTTTTTTTCCCACAACACTGGCAAAACAAGGAAGGTTCCCAGGGCAGATTACAGGGGTGGCTCAGGAGCCACCACATCCTCCTGGTCACCAGGAGAGGAGATGGGGCTGAACGACCTTCCTCCCCCAGGGCCAGATCCCCTGGCACCACATCTGCGCTTTATGATTTGACAAACTTTATGGAAATCGTGTTATCAGACCTTCATGGGGCTCAATGTCAGCGAGAAGGAAAACAGCCAGCGCCTTCACCTCCCTGGATGTCTCACGGCAGCCTGCATATCACATTGCCAGGGATACATGGCAGCCAAGATGCCTTCAGAAGAGAACTTCAACCTGTTGGCTGCCCACCAGGAGGGTGTGCACCCTACCTGCGCACACCAGAAGCAGAGCTGACTGTTACTGATCTTCTTTTTTCCCTGTGTACACAAAGCAAGGCTGGCATGTGTGTCCCCCACCACGCTTACGTGTCTGAGGTCTCCCCTGCACCCGCTCCCCATTCCTTGACCATTTCTAAATTGCAGACCCCTAAATGCAAGTCAGTCCTTAGCTCAGGTAATGATTACAAAATGCCTTCTCTGTTTCTCCTGCAAATCAACAGAGCCCTGGCTCACCTGGACAGCTTCTCTAGTATGCCCCAACACTCAGGTAGGTCCAAACAAGCTCCAGTCTGTCCAGCTGGGCCAGGTATTGTGGCTGCATGCTGACCACCCCAGAGAGGCAAAACATTCCACCCAGCTGCAGGCTAATCAGTACAAATAGGCAGCTGCTTTATAAGAATGATGATGCATATCAGCTGTGTGGAGCCTAATCCTCATTGCATGAGATGGATCTGCCTCTTACTCACATTCCCAGCTCAAACTTTGCTTTTCAATGGCATGATCTGAGGACTCCAGTTTTTCTGAAACTGCCCCAAGCAGCAGCTCCCTGAAGCTCAGGCTTGTCCCAAGGCATGTCCATGTCCACCAGAAGCACAGCAGAAGATGTATTTGCACCTAGGGGAGCACCTCCTGGGCTGCCTGCATTTGATTACCAGTGTCACCCCCAAAATCTCAATGCTTCTTCCAGAAACAGGGAACTTTGCTCCCAGAAATACCATTCCTGTGCCTGAGCAGGGTGAACGCCCTGAAATGAAAATCCCATGAATACGATGTTGTAGATGAGAGGTGAATTTCTGAGTTCACTGACCTTCAGCCGAGGAAATATAGAGAAGAAATAGTTCAAATACTTCTGCATTTTTCTAGGAGCCATTTCCTGGGGGACTGCTACTCCAATGGATGTTGTGAAAAGTCGACTTCAGGCAGATGGAGTTTATTTAAACAAGTACAAAGGGACGCTTGACTGTATCTTGCAGAGCTACCAGAACGAGGGCTTAAAAGTAAGTGATATTTGAAGTAAAATCTGGGTATTAGGCATTTAATTTTCAATTGGAAAATACAATGGCTGTTACAAACCTGTCTGCAGCATTGAGAGACGGCTAAAGCCAGTTACTGCTAAATTATAATAATGACAGTAGGTAATTATAGTGCAAATTCTTTCTAAAACATAATAGTGAGAGTAGTAATGTGCCTTACAGCAATGGGAAGGGAATGACTGGGGGTCACAGTCTGATGGTGTAATTAAAATAATGCTTCATGTCAGTGCATTTAATTGTGAATATGATTTGACTCGTGAATCAGAGGTAGAAAATCTTGCCTCTGTGATTGCTTCTACAAAACGCAGAGGTCAAATGCTTCCCATTGGCACTGAAGTCAATGGTAACGATTGCAGTGGAACCACGCTGGCACCCTGGCTGTATTTGGTTGCCTTGGGCAGTGCTTTGGTGGAACTGATGCTGTGTTTTGCACTGCTCACCCTCATTTTGCACCAAAGTAGAGCTGATTGAAAATATTATTAAATCAGAACTACCCTGGTTTCAAACGTGAAGGAGGGCTGCGTGCCAAAATGACCTTATCTCCTTTTTCTGGCTTTGTCTATTAGTATAATAAAAGATGTTTGTTCTACCTGCAAACTTTGCCTCAGTAAAATGTGAATTGCAGAGACCCAGGGTTTGCAGCTTTATTGCATTGCCAGTGCATGGTTAGGAGAAGCGACGCCTTCTGATGTTAAAATAAATCTGTATTTATTTCAGTTGCTATCCAAACATCATGCGGGCTCTAGCTCCAAAGTGTTAATTTTCACATTTTGAGGGAAAAGTAACAAGTTACAGAATGAAAAATAACCTGCAAAATCACAAGTCAGTGTGATTTAAATATTTGCCAACATGTTGCTGTGTTATGCCAGCCATCCCAGCAACCTGCAGCCTGGATTGGTTTTTGCCGTTGAGTGAAGAAAGTCGCATTTATGTGAAGCACAGGCAGCAGGAGGGATGCACAAGGCAGGCTGTGCTCGGAGGGTCCACGGAGGGTCAGAGCGCACCAGGCTCTTTGCAGGCTGCCTGCCCTGTGCGCTCAGTTTGGTGTGCAGTTTCACTGTAGGCATAGGGTGGCTGAAAAGGGAATTTCCATGTGTTTTCCCTTCTCTCTCCATCCTTATCCTCACCTCCTACTCTCCTTGTCCTGCCTGAATATTAACAACTAGTTCAGGCACTTATATTTTGTATTTGAGGTCTGAGCTGCTTGCAGTATTTCTGCTATTAAGCCTGGCACCCAGACCAAAGCCAGCAATAGGACTGAGTAACAGTTGATGATAAGACTGGATCCTTCTCTCGTAAGGAAAATCTTTTTGGATGTTGGGAGACACACAACTGATAAATGGCAGACCCAGGTCTGGATGTTTTTATTCTGGGACAAAGGAACAGCATTCGTAGTGCTGGAAGTAACTGCCTGATGTACTTAAAAAAATGTAAATATAGCCCTCTTCTTTCTCCATAGTCAGGTGTGTTCATTCTGATGAGAAAAACGTACGTCTCTGGACTTTTGTTCATAAAACTTCATTATTATTTAACTTGGCTGTCTCATGTTACTTTATGGATACTGCAAAATCTGAATTTCCTCCCAGAAAATTCTATCTTTCCTAACAAAATAAAACACCCCAATAAATGAAGTAATATCCTAAATATCCCAATATTGCAATTTCACATTGCAAACTTGGATGCAGACTCCATCCCAAACTATGTGAGCATATTTCGATTCTATCTCATACAAGTCAGCACCTTGCGCTGGGTTTATTGGATACAAGATCTGGTGGTGTTTAGCAGAACTCAATATTTCAGGGGAAATACTGGTTAGACAACTAAATCTATGGGCTTCTGGTCCTGGAGCTGAGATCTTTCGTGCTTTCTTACAGCAGCCGTGGGAGCTTTGCCTTTGTAAAGCCTGGAAGGGGGCTTGCTTTGCCGATGTTTTCATGTCTGTTCTGAACTTCTGGTGTTTAGATTAGTGACCACAGTGATTAGCCTGGGTGGTTAGCGGAGTGATTTTGTGAGAAACAGGCCAGCAGAGATACTCCCTGCAACTGTCATTTTATAAATAGGCTCACCCCGGAGTGAGTGGTTTCTGTTCACCCTTGTATGTACTAGGCACAGTGTTTGGAGCGAGGAGGGGGGTCAAAGTGAGACAAGCCAACTCCAGGAGCGACAAGGGCCCCTCTCTGCTTTCCAGAAACCACTTTACTGTTCAAACACTTAAAAGCAGCAAGGTCTTTTGCTCTTGTAGGTGCCAGCATCTTTTTGAAAAATATATTTTGAGCAGAATGAGGAAGCCTGACTGTGGATATTCATTATCTTAATGAAAGAAAATGCTGGGATGTGTATGAGCCCCAAAGCTTGACCTTAGGAACCCAGTGTGAAAATATCAGCTGCTATTGAATATTTTTCCCAAAGCTGGTGGTGAGAGCTAGTTCTCGGCAAGGTACGGAGTAAGTCTAGTTTCCTTTTGATTGAGAAATTCTTTCTATGCTCAAAGCTGAAGCCTGCAAAACAGTCTGTGTGGCACAGTGCCCACATTGGCTGGGCTGGCTCGCAGCCACACCGCTCCCTCTCTGCATCCCAAATGTCTTCTGTGCCCATGGACCCAGCCCCGGGAGGCACAGCATTTGCTGCATGAAAGCAACAGCCGTCTTGTTGTAGCCTGGGGTTTGCATGATCCCCGCACGCTTATGTATGCAAAGGAAAGGAGGGACTGTAGCTGGGTAGGACAACATTGGAAGACATTTTAGGTCTCTTGCTTTCTGCTCTACACCAGTGGCATGAGGCTATTTTTTCCCCCTGTACCTCTTGCTGGCAGATACAGATGGGGCCCATAGGGAGCATGGAGCACAATGACACCAAACCAGTGACTTTTTCCATCGCGTTTCTATTCTCCAGCACAGACTTCAGCAAAGACCGGCAGCGAGAGCTGTCTTCTGAGCAAACCAAGATTTGGTTCTTCAGAATCCCACCATGACTTCATTCAGTGTTTTCTTCTTCTTCTTAAAACAGCCCGTATATTCCTATGCTCTAACCTTTCTCCATCCCCAACAGGTCTTTTTTAGGGGCATCACGGTCAATGCAGTGCGAGGATTCCCAATGAGTTCAGCCATGTTTCTTGGCTATGAACTTTCCCTCAAAGCAATGAAAAGAGACCAAACTGAGACCAATCCTTAACTTCCAGGTCAGCGCATCAAGACCCTCTAGCTTCTTTAAAATTAGAGAATTAATCTTTGAATCAAATGGAGTTGCAATGGTATAGATCCTCTGAAAGTCAGGTAACTTACATGGGTATCAACCTCTGAATAGTCAAACACTTCAAATTTGGGTCTGTGGGATTTGGAGCAGACAATAGATGTGCCGATGGATTTTGGTTTCATTCCAGATCTCCTGGAATTTCACTGCAATCTGTTCTGATTGTTGTGATTGTTTTGATTAGTATGAATCAGAAAAGAAAATCTGAAAGGAGAATACTCTCTAACATTTTATAAGTTCTGAAATCTCAATCTCACTAAAATCCCTGCACAGTATCCTTTCCTCCCTTGATCCATCCACAAAGACCTGAAATTAAGCCCTTTCAAAGTGTCTTGACTATCAGCTCAGTTTTACTCTTCTTCTCATAAACCTAGGGGTGCATAAAGGAGCAGCATTAAAAATATTTCGTTAAAGAAACTTTTTTAGCAGTTAAATACTCAAGCTTATTCTTGGCAGTCTGCTGTTTTCTGTAGTACTTCATAAACCTCCTTCTTTCTTATTTCAAAAGCGTTACCAAGAAGACCTGAAAGTCTCCTACTTTCCTGAGCCAAATGAGCAGTGTGGTGTGGGTGAGGGCTCGGCTGCTCTGACCGAAGACTCCCGTCCTGCACCTACAGCATCTGCTTTCTCTTCTGCCACAGACTTAGTCCCTGGAGGACTCTGACAACTGCACCAGCTCAATCAAATCCAAAGACCATTTTCTTATCAAATCTGTCACTCTGTTGTGTCAGAGCACCTTAATAATTCCCATGGAGGTGTTGGGCTTTTTCACCGATGACCTTTTTCCCATTGAGCCAAGAGAACAACTTATTTCCCTTACCCACACAAGTGACATGCCCAAAGCCAGCCCACCCGCCATCGGCCGAGGGAGCAGCTTTTGTACAACACTGCGTATAATGCTCATCTTTTTGTGAGCAAGGAAGGACGTGGGTACACAGGTGCTTTTTGTGTTGCAAGACCTGGATTCCCACCAAATCCTAGCTTGCTTTCAGGATCAAAGAAATGCATGACTCCACCTGTATGAATGGATACTCATGTTTTACATCACAGAACTCTCCAGTCTGCCACAATTTAACACTTTGTCAGGAAAAAAATGCAAAGGGCTTCATCTTCAGTTTGTCATCCAAGGTATAAATTAAACTGGGGAACAGAGGGATGTTAGATTTAGAGACTAAGCTGCTCTTTTTCTTCAGAAAACAATAAAACTAGTACACATTTCACATAGATGGCTGCCTGTTAATTTACCTAACTCGCCTTGTGTGGCCCTCCAGGGACCTGTTAGAGGTATTTTTGTAGACCTTCTGATCTCCCTGACATGACAGTCCAGCTTGGCAACTGCCAAATCCTGCTGGCATCACTTTGCAGCCTTGAGGCACCATCACCAAAGGGAGTCTCTTTAAGGGATGCAGAGTTTATCCCAAACTATTCTCTAAAATACACGGGCCAGCTTCAGACCTCCAGCTCTTTGCTGCAGTCCCACTGAGACAACTGTGGTGGACCCAGGTCTCTCTTTGGTCTACCTCAGCCTCTCAATTATTCCAAGATCTTCTGCATCGTGATTATTTCTGTTTATGCTGTTAAATATCTAAATCTTTATTTTCTAAGCATGGAGCTTCTGATGCCAAAACCCAAGAAGAACCAGCTGTGCTGGGACAAGAGGACTCTGGTAGCACTGGCAGGAGAGGCTGAGGGGTAACAGCCTCGCATGCAGAGGGACATGTGGCATGGGGAACAGTCTGGGACAACACTGTCCTCTGGGAAAAGGATGGTTCCCCCCAACTCTGCTCTGGACAAGAAGAGCTCTGGGAAAAAAGCCCAGCAATGGCAACTTCAGCAGATGCCCTCAGTGAAGGTTTCTGAGGACAACCGGGAGCAGCTGTCCAGCTTTCCTCCATAAAAGGAGGAGAAGGAAAGTGAAACTCCTGCGTTCTCTCCCCTGGATGAATGGAGGAATTGGCAACAAGACCTGAAGACCTCAACAGAAAGTGCCTAAAAACTCGGGTCTGGAGCAGTACTTAGAAATGGGGGCCCCAACCTTGGGCTGCTCTTCACTGGGGCCTGAATTAAACCCAGAAGTGTGGCTTCCCCCAGAACTGGCCTTAAAAAGTGGGAGAAACAGCTGGCGTTGCTTCATCTCAGGACTTGCAGGCAAGGAGGCTCACAGTGCCTTTGAGCTTGGCACAGACACAGAGAACTGGTTTTGATAAACATTATGGATAAAATTGATGAGCCTTCACACAAGTATTTGTTGTTGGCTGTATTTAAGGATTCATCCTTTCCATGTTACCTATTTTAATGCATATACGTAAAACATGTTCTTTAGATGCATAATATCCTATGTCTCCAGGGATAATACTAGGCGAGACTGTTTTTTCAGTGCAAATAAATCGGGTTGCTTATCTGCCTGCATTATGTAAAATGGACCACGAATTAATTAAACTGATGAGATTTGCAACAAGCTGTGTATCTGAATGATCCTGCCTTCATGGTGCCCAGGTTTGGTCTGATCAGTGCCCCCCTGGGTGTAAAGCCCTGAGATCAGTGTTGGAGTGGGTGATTCTTTCTGATATTCTTCATCCAATTAAACAAGTTTTGAGATGGATGCCCAGGATTTACTTGGACAAAACTCTTGTGTAACATACACCTGCCAGAAGGAGCTGTCAGGGAGAGCTGTGGACTACCTGGTGTAGAAAGGGAGTAAAAGGGCAGAAAGGTTTTAATATAAAAACATAAAAAACAAGTGAGACATGAATAAAAAGCTTTGGCCACATGATGGCATCCTCGTCTGTGGCAGGGCATGGCCGTGTGCCCCTGGTTGGAGCTGCCAGGCAATCTCCTTCTGTCGTGCTCCGTTCAAACCCGAGTCCAGGTCTGCTGCAGACCAGCACACGCTCCCTGCCCCGCGCAGCCCCATGCTGGGCAGTGTGCAGGGGATTTTGGGGTGACCCTGCCCTGCCAATGGCTTCCCGAGCCTGGCAGCGTGGGACGCAAGCCCTGGATGCACTGGTTAACGACCACATCACCCCGTTAGCATCCATAGACAAACCACAAGTGAGGCAAAGCAACACCAGGCTGGAGCAGGAGGGTTTTGAAGGTGGCAGCAGCCCTGGTCCCCGCGCAGGAGGTCAGGCTCACTCTGGGTCAGGCACAGCAGGGCTGGGACAAGCAGCTTTTGAGGCACAGCACTTTGTGGTATGGTTGTACCCATTGCTATGATAGATCCTGGCACATGGAGCCTGTAGAGGAACTGTAGAGGGTTAATATTGATAATACACAGTTGTGGGCTTACTTCTGGGGCGGTGGGTTGGCTGATGTGGATAATGTACAGCTGTGGCTTGTTGGGGCTAAGTAGCTAAATAGCACTGAGGAGCCTCAGAGGGAGGGAGCACTGGTGGAAGAGGAGCACTGGGTGAAAAGAGAGGAGGCTGGATGAAGAAGAGCCCAGGGATGTAGGAGAGACGAGGAAAGGCCCCGGGAGAAGCTGAGAGAAGAAGGGGGCCTGGACGAGGAGAGGCTGGCTGGAGGAGAAGCCAGGAACCCGGACACAGAAAAGGCAAGAAGCAGGGTGGACTGGCCTGAAGAGGAAGACGGAGCAACAGCACAGACAGTAGATGAACCATTGAAACCTTGTGTGGGACTGGTGGTGGTGCCGAGGCATGAGAGGGCTGGTATGGGACGGTAAAAGCCTTGTTGCAGCCTG
>JAVJGI010000064.1:61448368-61474083 GCA_035590275.1 Ibycter americanus | reverse complement strand
TTGTGTGGGACTGGTGGTGGTGCCGAGGCATGAGAGGGCTGGTATGGGACGGTAAAAGCCTTGTTGCAGCCTGCTAGTGCTGCGACAGGAGCCCAATAAATAATTCAGTCTTGCTTTCAAAGTAGTGAGTGTGTGGCTGTGTCACCAAGGAAAGAATCCAGGTGTGGGGCTGGGTGATGCCACACAGAGGGTCAGCCCCATGTCTTGAAGATGAGGGATGGCAATTACAATTTATGCACACAAGAGACTTGACAGGTCTGTGTCTTGTAAATGATTTTCTTTATGATACATTAAATGCATTAATTTTTAGAGATAATATCATTATCCATTGATAAAATTTAGGACCTCTAAGGAATTCTTTTCAGGGACCTGGTGATGGGAGCTTAAAACAGTGCCTTGTCTGCCAGGCAAACAGCCGTACATACAGCTGATTCAAATCCCTTGTACAGGGCACTGATTACATATGTTGGTGATTTTGTCCCTGAATTAGACAAAAGAAAAATCCCCCTTGTCAACAGAATTCAGGATACAGACCTGCTCCTCTGTCCATGGTGGGGCCATAGTGACCTGCCATCGGTGGCACGTTCCCCAGCACCATGCACACTGGAGTGGGAGAAGCCATCTGCTTGATAGCTTGTTCACAGATGCTCAGAGCCCCACATTTCTAAGATAAATGCAGTAAATCCTGAAATGGGTAAAAAATGAGAAGGGAGACCAGAAGGACGAGGGATCCCTACTCCTATGCTTTTCTTGCCTGGAATATGAAAGCATACTCAGACCTGTCATGCCTCAAATAAGTCTGTAATTGCCTGACTTTCATGTCGCTGGTGGTGTTCCAGCTCTTACAACGCCCCATATTACTTAATGAGATTCTGGCTGTGTAGCTGTTTTTCCCAGTTTATACACTATGCAGTGCTGTGGAAGGAAAAACAGGTAGTAGCAGCTTATTTCCCCATTTGAAAAAAACCCACAAAAACGAAAAAAACCAAACAGGAACCAATCTCCCAGTGAAAAGCTGTTTTTCTGGAAAAGAGCCCTGACCTGGAGGAAGGTCTTTGGTGCTGGGAGAAGCTTTGTGATGTCCATGGGGGGTGAGGTGGGAGCAGGCTGGGGCTGCCCTCTGGCCAGGGGCAAGGAAGGGGCCACCTCCCCTCCCTGTTTCTGCATCCCCGCTGCTGCTGGGCACCTGTATTGTCCTTGAGTCCTTCTCCCAGGCAGGCTGAAGCTGACATCCCCTGCAGGAGCTTGTCCCCAGCATTTTTAGCGCCTCCTGAAGCCCTCCCTGCCTGTGATGGCTCTGGGCCAGGCTGAGATTTTCTCACGCCTTGGGAGTCCCTGTCTTGTGTGTCCACACCTCAGGGGAAGGTGAAATCACAGTTACCATCTCAGTTTCTCTTTTTCGGTTGTACTCTGAGAGGAGTAGGTGATGTCTTTGCAGGCATTCAGATATATTATATCTCCTTGATTTATCTGAAGTTCTGTGTTTTGTTGTAGAGATTGTTATAGCAGAGATTTCTCTCCTAGACATTGCATTCAGGTAAGCCAAGAAGGACAATGCCTGTCTTGTGCCTGTGAAGAGAAAGATAAAATGCAGAGTCAGAGGAAACAGTGAGATCCAAGAAGACAAGGGGGAAGAAGTTCAAGTTGCTAAATTGAATATAAGCTGCACAAGAACAGCTTCCTTCTCTGAAGCCATCTTCTTCCTATATGTGCTCCTAATAGTGGTACATAGACTCATCACTGCCAACTTAGGTAAGTAGTATGTAAAGAATCCTTCCAGAGATGGGCTCTGAAAGCAATTAAACCATTCAGTGAGGGGAAATTTAAGTAGTTACACTGACTTTCAAAGCAGTTTTCCTAAACTGTAGATCCTGTGACAGCTCCAGAATCAAACAGCAGTGGAACAACCCACCTGTTAAGAGCCATGCATGCAGCAGGAGAGTGTCTTTTTAAGGGGGTGTCAGAGGTCCCATATGAGGTTTCACTGTAAGATATAAAATGATGGATACATCAAGAAATTCCTTCTTATTATAGGTGAAATACTATGGCTACTGGACTGCAGAACACCAAATCTCCAAAAAGAATACAAAGGTCCTTTTGAGTGATGGAGAAAGCAATGGATAACCTTGGGTCACAAGGAGAAACATCTGGAAAAAACAAGAACCTTGCAAGTGGGGAAGCATAGGCTGAGACTGCCCTGCCACCAACACCCAGTGCTTCCAGACTGGCACTTACGCAGTGCCTGCTGTAAAAGCACCAGGACTTACACAGCTCATCTTCATGGACTGGACCAGCTCATGGTCTATTCCCCCACGTTTCAAAACATTTTAGCACTAATGTAGCCTACTTTACACATAGTACAGAAAATCCTGCCAACCCTTATGGAAGAGAGCCAGCCTATTCTTACTCATGCAGCTAGGTATGAACCAATATCTGTGCTTATTTCATGCTTAAATTCTGATTGCCGTGTTTCAACCAAGCAGTCTGCAGATACTCAGCATGAAAAGGAAGCTGCGATACAGGTCTGGCTGGTGGAGGGCTCCAATGCAGCCATGGAGTGAATGCCTTGTGCTGTCTGTCTGTCCTGCGTCTTCAGCCCTCCTCTACATGCTGCACTGAAGGAAATCCAGCACCCAGGGTCATCTCACAGTGGGACAAGCAAGGAAGGGTGAGTGGACTTATGATCTGAGAACTCTGCAATGTTTCTCTTTCACGGTGTGAAAGTAGTCAGGCCCACAAGAGAGGTTGCTGAAGTGACAGCAATGGCATCAGGAAAACCTTAAAATACAAGAGAACTGGTGACCTTTCTGGACAATTCCTGCTTTCTTCTGCTTACTTCTGGAGACCGTTGGTTGTGACATGCAATATGTGCGATGCCCAGGATGGCTGGCATGTTGCTGTCAGGGCTTTTTGCTTTTAGATGCCGCAGCTCTTGCTAAATATCATTGCAACATGGAAAGCTTGGCTCCCCTACTAGAAAACCCAGGAAATCTCCGGTGACTGTACTATTGCATGAAACGAGGGTGACTTGCAGCTCTGAAGGTCCCTCTCAGGTGTGCTGCCCCATCTCATGGTTCCTGAGTACCGCTAGTTTTGCTTAGTTATTTGAAATGATTTCAAATTAATTACATTTTTTCTGAAAGTGATGGGAGCTCCATTACCTACAGAAGCTAACATGAGTCCTGAGGATGTCCCACAGTCCATCTGCTAGGGCAGAGCGGAGCATGCGGCTGTCAGGAGGTGCCACTGCCCTCTTCCAGCTGGCACGTGAAATGTTCCCTGAGTTCACCTGGATTTTACGCCTTTCTGTCACAGGCAATCTTGCTATTACTATGCTGTGGTTTACCCTTTTGTGGAGGAATTAGAAGGATCCTATTTTCCTTTATTTCTGCACTAGTGTACTGCGTCTGGCTGAGCCCCATAGCAGCCCTCATCGGGCTGTGCTTGTATCGGTAGCTAGAAAGGTGGTGATAGCGCACCAGTGCTCTGGCTGCTGCTGAGCACCGCTCGCACAGCATCACAGCTGTCCCTGCAACCTTCCCCTCCCTCCCCAGTAGGCTGGGGGTGGGCAAGATCCTGGGAGGGGACACAGCACTGAAGCCCCGCTTCCCGGGAAGCAGCCAAACATTGCCTGCTGATGGGAAGTAGAGAATAATATCTTTTGTTTTCCTTCGCTTCCACGTGCACAACTTTTGCTGTTGCTTCATTAAACTGCCTTTATCTTGATGCACAAGTGTTTTTTCCACCCCCACCCCCCACCCTGTTCTGCTGAGAAGGGGAGTGATAGAGCGGCTTGGTGGGCATCTGGCATCCAGCTAAGGTCAATCCACCACAACTGGCATATGTCATCTTAATCTAAAAGGAAAAAAATATTACTCCAAGCTACGTTATCTCTGGAAAATGAAACTATCAATAGCATCTCTTCATTTGCGGTCTTTGCAAGCTCTTACATCTTGATCAGCGTATAGAGCAAATGTAAAACAAGCTGATACATTATCTTGGTGTTTTTCTTCTACAGGGAATCTTTTTTTCCTACATTAGAAAACCCAAACTGTACAGAGTTTCTTGGAAACACTACAGTGGGATGCAAATTCTCTCATGAGAACTCAGAAGACCTGGAGGTTTACGCTTACCAGGTTAAAATATCGATCTGGAAATTGGATGTTTGCACATTTTCAGTTGATCAACGCATCATCAAAACAGGTGCTTTAAAAGACAATATATCCCAAAGTATTTACACATAAACCAACAATGTACAGGACATTAGATGAGGATTTTCAAAGGAGCCAGAGGGAACTGCCTGTAAGGGACCACAGAAGTATGTTGGGAGAGTTTTGTGTGTTCGCCTTTTCCCAATACCTGTTCTGGGCTGGAATCTTATAATCCTATCACAGGAAAGGTGTGCCCCCGAACCAGGCACCCCCAGCTGGTGTGCTGCCCTGGTGCTGGCAGCATCCCTGGCTGATGGAGCTCTCTGCCCCCTTCCTTACTCTGCTCATCCTTTAGTCTGTAGGGAAGTGATAAGAAGTACGGGGATATACGATCTGCTGATGTACGGTTCTGCCCCAGGCTGACCACAGCCAGTTTCCCAGTGGCAATGTAGGGGATGTTTCTATGGGCTATTGCACCCACTACCTTTGAGCGTGGGGACCTTTATTACAAATCCTGGGTTTCAGTTTTGAAAACTACGTTTTGGTGTTTTGGTTTTTTTAATAATTATTTTATTTTCCCAGCCAGAAATATTAAAAGGGAACAAAAAGCCTCAGAAAGAACAGACTTAGCATTGGTGGCACCCCACCGGTCTTTTGAGGCTTGTGGGTTCAACACCTGAGAGAGAAGTGGACTCACGCAGTCACCTTCCTACCTCCTGCAATTTGGCTACTGAATTTGTTAGGAATTTTTTTCGGGTTTTTGGAGCCAAGGTTGAAAAACCTCTGTTTCCTCGCTACTCTATTTCGGCCTGTGTTGCTGAAAGAGAGATTAAAGGAGAAAACAGGGGGAGATCAGATACCTGGACATGAGGACAGAAAATAAACTGCTGATCGTATTTAACACACAAATGACAACATGTGAAAATACGTTGCCACAGCTGGTCATCAAAATGAAGACTTCTAAAATATCAAAACTAAATGTTTAATGATTGTATAAAAAAGATGGTCTTTTTGCTGGGATGGCAGAAAATACTAATTTCCTCTAAATGCCGGAACCGAGCCTAAACTCTCCAAAGAGAAGCTGTAACCGGTGCCACTCACGTCTGTGCCCGATCCACTGCTACTCATGGAAAGTTATTTCTCTGCCAGTTTGACTTCTGGTGATTTCTGATTCACTGTAAATTGAATACAGCTTCTCTGGTGGACCTATTTGCCCTGGAGCAACAACAGCATGGGATGGATCTCACTGAACAATCAAATAGAAATTAAAAGATGTAGAGATAGTGCTGGCACTGCTGTGAGGCGGAACCACAGGCTCAGGGAGCAGCTCAGGAGCAGCTCTGGAAGTTCTGCGGTTCTGATTTTCAACTAATAACAAAACCACAGGTCTTGTCCTTTTGGGCTATAGGCCTGGGAAGAAGTTACCTGATCTGCTCACTGTCCAGTGAACATAATTATATCTCATGTATGGAAAGGTCCTGATTCTATATCCTGCGTACAATTTACGCCACCAATTGCTTTCACTTACAGAGCATGGCAGCGGCATTGAGACATCATTCCTTCGGTGAAGAGGCCCTAGAGACCCTGCTAAGTAGATCAGATTTTGTAAAATCCTTGCAAAGACAGAGCGTAGCAGTTACTGGGCAAAATGGGATTTGTAATGAACGTATTTTCCTTAAAACCAAGAAGCAGTAGAAACTCCTGGCTGTCATGAAGAGCCCCTTGCCCCACTCTCCCAATGGCTTGTTACCATATTCCTTGCACAACCCTGGCTAAATCAAAGATGCTTGTGAATTCTTCCCTTTAAAACCATGTGAGAAACCAAGTGTCCCACAAATATTACACATCGCTTACTTCCTTCAGGGATTTACGTTTCAATCTAATTGTTCTAGCTCTTGCCATGGGGCTTTACTGGCTGAAGAAATAGAGAGCAGCACACCCATTGCTTTGCTTGAGCCAAAAGCTGTTTCCTCAAGGGCGACATACCCATCACAGAAGTCTCTATTGTTTTTCAGGGAATTGCAGGCTGTCGATCACAAATCAATTATTTTAGCCCTTCTCTAACCACCCAGTGCCTTGAAAGATGACACTGCCTGGCTCATGTGTGCCATCCATCCCCATGACACACTTTTGTGCATCTGTTGATCATAACGTAGCCTGCTGCCAGCTTTAACTTGCCAAGGGAGGGTCTGGCTTTTTCTAGGTATTCCCTGGGGCCTGTGTGAAAGCTGTAGCTGCCTAATGGGATGCATATTTCCCACACTAAATTATGTGAGGACAAACTTCAAATAAAAGGCAGGGAGCACCCGCCCCAACCCGGAGCTGGTGCTCGGTATGCAGGCAGCAAGGCAGGAGCAGCAGGCAGGTCCTCCTCCGCTTCCCTTGGCGTGCAGGCAGTGGAGCCCCGCTCCGCCAGACGAATCCTTTGCTGGTAGGCAAATGCCAGGAAAAAACAAGCAAATTGCAACCCGATGTTTTCTCTTTCCAGGACAGTTTCCAGAGGGATTGCACTCATCCTCTAGCCAGAGTGACCAGCAGAAAGCCCAAGCTTTTGGAGAAGATCTTTGGGGTGTAACAGGATTTAAGGCATAACAGGAGGAAAGCTTAAAAGTCAACACTGGGGACCTAAAAGAAATCTGAAGGGCTACCGCTTGCTCTGCCAAGGTGTGCAACTTGAAAAAAAGGGAACTTCTGCAGCCAAAGAAAGCTCTAGCAGACATTCAACATGATTTGGAGACTCCATGTGAGAGAATTTCCAAGTTAATACTATTTCGGTCACGTAGGACTATTTTTGCATCCACTCCTTTCTGCTTAAAAGGGAATGGGTGGGATGCGGCATCGCAGTCAGTGTTAGCACTCTGAGGGCCCGATCCTTATCTGCACACGGGTGCACTTGCACTTGGAGGAGGTGGGATCACAGTCAAGGACTATGGGATCGCTCTCCAGAGGCAGCAGCTGGGTGTAATTCAGCATAACAACTTCTCCAGGCACCACTCCACAACTCTGTCCGTTTGTCTGGCTGCTCAACAGACCCCTGCGGCGTTACCAACTTTCTTTGAGAAAGGACCTGCTTTGAATCCATGGGGAAGCCAGCTTGCAGCCTGCCACTTTGTTTTCTCAGGAACTTTGGCAATGCTGAACGTTCTTGTGTTTTCGCTTTCATGGAACTATAATTTACATAAGCACAGGAGACAAAACCCACATCTGAAAAAAAAAATGCTTTCGTAGATTTTTAACTATTGTTTCCTGCCGGTTTGTGATATCATAATGTTCAAATTAATCACTTCTGAGGAGCAGTTGTGAATTTCCGCAGTGCTAAAGAAAGTCACTGCAGTAGGTGACTCAATTCCACGTTTGATTTCTCTAAAATGCTGTCCAAGCTAGTGGGTGGGCCCTTGGTATCAGTTTTATAACTGGGTTTTTCCATATTAGAATGGGAATTTTGTGAAGACTCAATTAAAAGGAGTGTCCTCCTATTCTTCTGTCACCCATCAGACTGAGTTGCACGTGAATGCCAGCATGCTGTCATCCATACTCTTCTCTTGTTTGCTGCTCTCTGTGCAAGCACAGAATTGCAGTGTCCGTGAAATTATCCGGTATACAACACATCTGCTTGTAAGTGGCTGTTTAGCACCTTCCTTCTGTAAAAATGTGTGCTTGTAAAGTAGATGATAATAGATACTGATTTCTCGCTTGTTATTCTTTCAGGAGAGAAGTTCTGTAAGTTGCCCATGTAGGGAGACAGCTGCCAGTGTGAGTACATCGCTTTGGAGAATATCATGAAACTAAACAAAAATGTACTTGTGTGTTGAATGCTAGCAGGGCTGCATTTTAACGCTCACTCTTTTCATTTTCAGTCATGTTCGTGTCTTCCCATCGCTGAGGTAAGCCTATTTGTTTTAAGCTATTGTAGGTGTTAAAGAAGTTTGGGATTAAGTGTTAAGTTTGTTCACTTTGCTCCTTGTGTAACTTTTGCTTTCGGTTATGAGGAAGATTTTAATCACTAGTAGCAGCAAAATTGAGCCTGGTGAATAGCGGTGGGGAGGGAAGCAGAAATCTGCCCATTATCAGTGCAATCAGCACCAAGTCAGAGTCAGGTAAAAGTCCTCTGCGGACTTGACTTACAAATCAAAAGATACAGGCTCTCACTTTGAAAATCTTTGCCAGACCTTGTTTTATGGTTAGGTGCCTAAAGACCGAGTGAACCTGGGCCAGAGGTATCAGGCCTCGGATGCTTAGCTCTAGGTGTATCCAACACTATTTCATTCTTTAAAGCCTCCTCAGATAGAGTAAAACCCAGCATTAGCTGAAACTATACTTCAAAAAGGTTACTTTTACAGTCTGAGGTTTTCTGAGAGATGTGACAGGTGTTTCTTACACCATACATGATGATTTGGTGTTTTACAGCCCCCCCCAAGTTTTCAATAGACGCAAGATATGTTACATTTCATTGTGCCATGCTGCCATGTTTAGCAATACTTATTTCTTCTTTCTGAAGATAAACACAAAATGCATTCTAACTTTCTCTAATGCCTCCTTGGTTTAACAGCCTGGCCATGAATTGGCATGCTTTGTGGAAGGAACCGAACACATGCTGAAAAACAACGTATCTTCAAGTGCAGTTATTGAAAGGCTTAATCTAACCTTTCAGACTCAGCTGGACAGAAAATTCTGTGAAGTAAGACTACATTTCTCTAGATCCTTGTCTACCTTTTACAAAAGAAAGGATTATTTATAATTTAAACATTTGTAGCCAAGTGTTTGATTAATTTCCAATGTGTTTTAAATACTCGTTTCATGCAGGAGGCAGATACGATAGCTGCAACATGCATGAGGCAATGGAAAGCTATGAAAATTGGCAGAGGAAGCAGGGAGATGTGTTCTGCCCACTGTGCCCTTTCCCTTCTCCAGCCCCTTCAGCATGAGGACCTTTAAACACAGATCTCTGGGAGAGGAGCTTTATTTAAATTGCTTTTTTATTCTCCTTTCTCAAAATGTGTTTCTATAATAAATAGTAATGATATAAAACCAGAGAGCAGATGTGCAGAAGCTGCATGGCTGGGGACAGGCAGGCAGAGGCATCCTTCTCTTCTGGAGCATTAACCCTACCTAAGCTGCAGTTTCTTCACGGATGCTTGGATAGAAATACTGCCGCAACCTGCAGCATCTTCAAACTTGTGATGATGCTCAGGAAGAGTCCTGGATCCCCAGATGCAGGGAAATATCCTTTATTTACATATGAGCAAAACTGTTGTGTAATTCAATGAGACACAGAAGATACTAACGTTGCAGTGTCTTGAGCTCCTTTAAGCTAGCTTCAATCTCACAAGGGGGAATATTGTTAGAATGGCATCGCAACACCAAGCACACCCATTGCCCTAGTCTTACCCAGCTTCTCATACTGCTCTATCTGCCCTATCTTCTGAGCTGAAACTGCCTAGTTTAAATTACATCAGCTACAACTGTATGACATTCCACCTGTCGCCTTCTTAGTCACCACGAAAAGCCACTCTTACACTCACTGCTCAAAAACCAGTTCTTTACGAACTGTTTTTGAAATCCTTGCTTGGCTCCGAAGAATGTATATTTTATCTGTTTCATGTAAATCCTTTATTTTTACAAAATCTTTGGTAACCCAATCTTTGTTCTTTCTTCTATCACAGAGCCTGGCACGCGGGAGTCAATGCCAGTACAAGACCAAGGGAAATGTGAAGGAATTTTTGAATAAAATCCTGAGAACCTATCAAGAAATCAATAAATCTAGAGCTTAAAAAAATTTTAAAAACCAAAAATTCTTTTATAAGAAGGGGGAACAGAAAAGTTATTTATTGTATTTATTGTCCACCTGAAATATAAAAGATAGAAATAACAACTGCTAAACCAATAAAGCTATAATTTACCTGAATACCAAAAGTACTCAAGAATCTTCGTTTTATATGTTTCGTACTTGGTGAAAGGTTTGAACATCCTGCTTTCATACCAGTGGGTGTCTAAATGCTTCTGCAAAGCTCTGGTCCAACAATTTCACTCACATGAGATGCTGCAGCAAAATGCACACTCTGCCCACCAGGAAAATTTGTGGACTTGAGATGCAAACAGAAATTCTGTGTTTTCTTTCTGCATATATTTTTTTTTTTAAATAATATTTACACACCATGAATAAGTCACTTAGCTTCTTTCTTGCAAGGTTGCAGATTTTCCTGCCCATAGCCATGTTTGTTTTTCCTCTTCTAAATATTTAGTAGTAGAGAACTCATGAACACCTTAACACACAAAAGCAAGACCATACCCAGGGTTAATTACAAATTCTTAATGGGTTTGTGTATTTGGAACGTTGTGGACAACTGTTTGTTTCTCAAGATGTATTTAACGCTGTCTTTGCAGAGTGCGATGAGCTCAGATATGCTCTGTCACCTCTCCACTCAGCTTAACCGAATGAGAAGATGCAAAAAGGGAGCTTTGCCGGAAAAAAACCCCACTATGAGGGGAGACACCTCAGCCACCTATTCCAGCCTTACTAGTAGTTTCTTAGATCTCTTCACACAAGGGAAAATCCCGACCAGGTGACGGAAGGTCAGATTTAATCTCCTTTGTGCCTCAGAGAGGAACAAAAGATATGAAGCATTGTAATAGGGCTTTTGAGATGGAGAATCTTAAAAGACCTCAAAGTCATTTCTTCACCACCTCCACTGGAGTATGGTGGATTTTTCAGACTTCAAGGAACAAATGCAGACATATAATTCCCTTTCTTTTTTGCAGTGTAAAGTGTGATATTGATGGGATTAACATGTTCTAGGATCAAAAGCATGACAGAAATGCTCATCAACTACATTAGTATTCTTAAGGCTTCCATTAATATGGGCTTGGGGGAAAAGACAGAACTAGATCACAGAAAATGCATCTGATACAGCTACATAAAAGGAGTTACACTTCTGTAATATATATCAGATCAAATGCATTTCTTGATGTGTTTCTGCCACCTGCTTCCACTATGACAATAAGATAATAAATATTAAAATACAAAGACTGTTTCTGTGGTAATGCCTATGCAGATGAAACCAAGAAATAAAACAACTATTTAACTCTTCTCACATTTTCATATCTTCCTACATTTGCTGCTCCAAATTCAGCTCAGACAGCTTTCTCCTAAATAACCATTTTTTGGTATTCTAGTACAAAGCAAGGTCATCCACATTTCTGATAAATCAGCAGAATGCTTATGCATGCTCCTGGCCTTGAACAGAAGAAAAAGGCTCATTAACATCCATAGATCTAATTGAATCTATGATTTCAGATCTCAAGTTTCCAAATATCGCCTCACCAAATACTGATATTCAGTCTTGATATAATTTTCCAATTGCAAGTCCAAGCTATTTCAGTGTTTCCATGATGCTTTGCTTTTCACATCTTTGTGTGTGCCGTTCACCAGCACTGTGTCTAGTCATAATCTGTAGCAAGTGTAAAATCTGAAAAATGTTGATTTATTTTTATAGATGAGCAAAAGACTTCCCAGTTCTAGGACTGCAGACAGCTGTTCTAACCTGTGTTTTCAACAACTGCAAAGAAAAAGAAAATTCTTTGTCTAGTACTTCCACTCTGAAAACAACTTAGGTTTATGAAATACAGTAATTATGAAATTGTGGCACACGAAAAAGACGTATCAAAAATTCAGTTCTACCCAGCATAAGCTGGCAAGAGTCAAATGTAGTCAGTCAGCTTCCAGTCAAATCACTTCTGTGAGCCAGTAATAGGAAACTCTTGCACAGAATCCGAAAAAACAACCAAACTTACTAAACTGCAGAAGACACATCTGCAAAATATCTGCTCATCTGATGGCTCGGTTTGTAATCTGCGTGAGAAAAATGATCATCGTGTGCTGAAAGCATTCGGTGCAGAATTGTGCAGCCTGAAATAAGTGCCTCCACAGCTGTCTCTCATTGTACACGTACCCCTTGCATCTGTGAGCTGATGCAAAGTGTTTGCTTGCACTGGTGACCTCCCCCAAACCCCTGTGATCTAGAGTCCAGGAAACATGGTAGTCCTCCATCCTCAAGTATTTTAGCCCTCTGCCTCCCCACAGACATATTCAGATCTTCTCCATGGGACTCTAACACCCTGTGAGGCTTTGCAAGCCCCAGGGCAGCCCTGTGGGAAGGGTGGGATGTCTCTTGGCAGCACCGAACACCCCTTCAGCCAGCCCTGGGCCAGCCCCTGAGCAGATGTGGGACCCAGCAGATGCTCATGGGCCTCCACTTTCTCTCTTGAGTTTGGTTCATAATAGGATTGTAAAACTTCCAAAAGGAACATAATCCATTGAGTTACTTAATCAGTGTAACAAGTACCTTTTTCTGTTATCTCAATTATCTTTCCCTAGCAGCTCTCTAGAGGGACATGGCATACTACACTCTGATGGAGAGGATGTGAAGAATTGGTCAGACAATTGGTATACAAGATGGCTTGTCTGCACAACAAAATTATATTGTGGAAGGGATTTGCAATGGAGAATTGATAATCAACTGTGATTTTAGGAAGAAGCTCTTCTTCCAACCATTCAAACCTGTCCAGGTGTCCCCGGCAAGGTGTGTGCTTGTTTTCAGGTATGTACAGCTCCCCACTTGCCTGGCTTCTACAGGTCACATCAGGAAAAGGAGGCTCTGAACACTATTTGCTTTATGATTTCTGAGACAGAAACCCTCGATATCTGAGGATGCAGGGCAGGAATGGCTACTTTCTTCATACTGGAAAGCAACACCATTACCTCTGTAGACAGCACCTCTTTCTCCAGGAACATCTGTCTCACGAGAATTAAGTGTTGGGAATGTGCAGAGCAATTCCATACCACATATCACCACAACTATATGATTTTCTCCATTAGCATGAAGTAATGCTAAACCATATGCTATGAGTGACCCAAAGGCACTCGAGAAGTTACTTTACTCTTCAGCAAGGAAGAATTCTCCCAATTAAGCTACACCACCCAGCACACAACCCTTTCTTCGAAAGGTTTTGTTGCCAACAGCAGTCAGCCAGAAACCCATTCACAAGGTCTGCAGTTCCACAGTAGTATTTTCTTAGTTCGGGCATCCACTTAGTAGCATGGCTATTACAAAACTTCGAGTCTTGTCTTCAGAAACCTGGCTGGGACAGCTTTATGTGCTTGAGTCTTTGCTACGATATTTTACCAAGGCAGAAGTACAGCAGCCGAGCCAAAGCTCTTGTGCTCCAGTCCGCTATCCCCAATTTTATATAATTCCATGACCCGCTGCAGGACAAGCCCAAGCCTTAAGCAGTGTCAACAATCTAATAAGAAGCTGTCTCCAATAACATACAGGTGAACGCTGATTTAGAAGGTATTTTTGGAGGGACTAGAACTGTCCCAGTGCATCTGGTATGTTCTTGTTTTTTCCTGGACTTCTTGTACCCCTGTAAGAACAAGTCTGGTATAAGCCATGCTATGGGAAGGAGAGGCACTGGGCTGTCATTCAACGCTCCACAGTAATAAATCACACATGGTATTTAAAGGAAGTTTTACATATTTGTGTAAGAAAGCTGATCTTATCTGGCTAATCCTCACAACACCCTCCTGAGGCATGTGGACAAGCCTCACTCTTCTTTACAGAAAAGTAAGGAAAGAAGACTTTGATGAGATAGAAAACTCTCTCCCCAGCACTCTGCATTTTACAACTGAAGACTGACAGCACTTGCCTGCAGAGCTCAATACACACCAGGGTTTAACATTGCCAAGGCACAAATGACAGCACACACAGTATCAGGTGGCGCTACTGGGAAGACTAAAGCCAAAGTAACAACCATTTCCACTCTGGTTTCCCCCCAGATAAGCCTATACCTGCCCACAGCTGGTTATAGCTCCCTTCCCATTTTCTCTGTTGGTCTCCCACTTTTGATTCAATCAATGAAAGATCTCCAAAAGTTAGAACTAAAAATTCCCAGGAGTTTTACATGCATCTCTCATGGAAGCAACCATGGTGATCTATAAATAACAGCATCTTCATGGACACACACTCCGTAGCGGAAGTTGCATAACAAGCACCAGTTCACAAAGTAATTTTTGGTGGTCTTACGTGAACTTCTATAAATAAGCCTAAATGTTCACACTACTGTTATAAGACACAAGATAAACGTTGCCTTTTCCTGCTGAGACACAGGATGGATTAGAGCTAAGCAGCAGCAGCACGGCTCAGGCAACCAAAGGAGTGAAAAGGCTGGAACAAGAAGGCAAAACGCTTCTTCACTAACTCCACACCTACATTGCTATAATGGTCTTTTTGCCTGATTCACATACAGGCTTTAAAAATCCAAGACACTTGCAAATGAGCAATGTGTCTGAATTGCTTCTGCTATCTTAAATCTAGTAGCATAATAATACATGAAACAATCCTAAATTGATACCAGGTTATAATCTAGAAAAAAGGGACAGTAAGAAACTACATTCAAGATATTTTTCCATGTAAAAGATCAGTGAGATTTATTTTCACTCATGTCAGAAAGAGCATCATCAAGAGGCCTCACAAGAAACAGATGCCCTTGATTTCTTTATTGCATTCATATTGCTAGTTTTTAATTTGATAACTTTCAGACTAAATAAATATTTTCCAGGAGTAATAGGTCAACAAAAAGCCCAGGAGTGAGGGGAGTTTCCCCTGACTCCCCACAAAATTGGAATTGTAAAAGAGCAAAATAAGAGGGAAATCATGACTTAAGAGATGTAGATAATGATCAGCCTACATCTGACTTTGCAAGCAGCCTGTGGGAGAGAAGAGAGATGTTCTGTCTGACATCGACTTCAGGCAGGATATAAACCAGCCATTGAGATAAAAGATTGTTCCACAGCGGCAAAAAAACTTTCTCACTCTCATTCTGCTGTGCTTCCATACACCTGACATCATATTATCAAGTAAAATGCAATAGAAAGGAAAGCATGAAGACTTAAAAGATCCCCCCTGACCACAAGGTATTTTCAGCAACATAGTGCAATTAGAAATAAAGGCTGTGGTGTTCACAAGGAAGGAAAAGTGCAAAAATGCATTTAATCGTTATCACCTGCACCCCTAAAGACTAGTTGCTTTAGCACATCTCGCAATGGTTTATGAAAGCAGGCATTTAGGGCCCAATGATCCCCTTCACTGGTGGCTGACTGAGGCAGAAAAAGTTGTGCAACAGTTTTGGGGAAGAGGGAAGGGAAATGTAGGTTGTTTTAAAGTATGGTCTCCCTGCTCCTTGCAGACTCTGTGATATCAATGGGCTATGGAGGACAAGACGGGCAGGTGAAAGATAATTTAATGCAGCTTTCACCATTCCAAGAATCCTCTTATTGATCTATGTGCAATTAAGAAAAGCTATGTGTCTATAGCACATATTATGCATATTTCAATACAATTCCCCCATTTATATGGGACACGAAGATGAGGGGCGAAAAAAGTGGCAAGAATCTAGCAGACTTCTTGGGTTAAATGGGAGCTGCCTCTCAGCATTGCTGTTGGAGCTGTTCTTGCCACCCTGCACCAGCTTAGCTTTGTGTCAAACCTCGGGACAGAGTAGAAGACCAGAAGATCCTAATGACTGCTGAAAATTTTGTTCCCTTCTAACTGCCTTCTGGAGGGGTCCAGCAGGCAGAAAATGCTTGGGCACTGGAACAACCAGGTTATGGGGAAACAGAGTTTCCCAGGAAGTAAACTGAGAAATCCCCTTGTGCGAGGGGAAACCACCTGGGAAGTGGAGCAGTGTGGGTGAAGCACGGCAAGAGGTGAATACTGCAGGAGTGCTCTGCTGCCAGCCCCATGACTACAGGAGCAAGGCAATACCAGTTACAGAAACAAACAGAGAATTTTATCCTACTCTTGTTTAAGGAAGAGGAGCTATGAAAAAATGAAAGAGGAAACCCTCTGTCTGATCGTATATATGAGAGATGCATCAGGAAGTAGTCAGCAGAGGCATATGGAAGCCTAGTCTGATACTTGTTTGATACTAGAAATATTTTATCAAAATGACATGCCCTAGCAGAGGTCGTTCTCTTGAACACAAACGCCTTATGAAGACATTTAAAATCTACTTAGTCAAAATACAGACAGAATTCCTGACATAAACAAAGTAACTGAAGTTCTTGGCAAGTAGATTGACTACAGTATCAACAGAAGGTTCAAAAATTCTCCAGGGAAGTGGTGGTTAGGAAATCCTGACCAGCATTGACAGCTTTGCTACCTGCTGTCCCCAGGAGGTGATCCAGTGACTAGAAAATGCCTGGGGTTTTCGAACAACTAGTCTGTGCTAAACAGTCTCCTATGCAGGAATCATGGGGCTGTGTGGGATGGAAAACTGTCCAACCTAAAAATAATCTTTCATTTTCCATCTGACTTTTCATGCAGCTGGAAGAGGGCGAAGACGAACGGGACTGTACCCGCACTGGGTACCCTCAGTAAGTTTAGGCATATCATGAAATTGTACTTGGACAAGACATCAGTTTTTCTGTTCACAAGGGCCAATTCTAAATGCATTCATTAAAGGTATCTTTTCAATCAACACATGGGTAAGTACTTGCGGCAACATGCTTCATCTTCTTCACATTGATCACTAATGAAAGAAAACCTGGCATAACTATGACTCCTTACAAGTCTTGTCTGACATGAAAAATATAATGGATACATCTATAATGAATTCTTACAAGATCTAACTTAATCTTTTTCATAATAAATGTAAGATCTAAAGGTCTGTGTCCTCAAAGTAGAAATATTTCCAAGCAGTATCTAGCTATGAATATTCTCACTGGAAAATTTACAAAACCATTTTGTAATTTCCAGCAACTGAAAACTAAGGAAAAACTCCTGGTTTTGAATGAGGTGTTCTGAGAAAACCTGAAGAGAATTAATAATGAAGACTGAATGCTTTTTGTTCCCATTCAATTTTTCCTTAAAGTTTCTTGGAATGAACCAAACACTGCCACATGGTTCTACAGCTGGCATTCTTCTGGCTCCATTGTGAAATGAAGTTCAGCTATCACCATGCTTTGGTTTTACTTCACATTTTGGTAACTCTCTTTGCAGTTACCCCTACCAAAATTCCTGATCAAGCTGGAAGACCAGTTATTGCAGATTAACCCACAAGGATTACATTGGTTGGAGCCCAGACTCACAAAATAACAACAGTATCCTACCACATAGTCTTTTCCAAGGACCATCCAGTCCTGTAATTTGGCTGTATTTATTACAAAAAGACACATATACACTCGTAAAGGGCATCTAAAAGTATAATGAGAGACAAACAATGTCCAGAATCAGCAAGAGTACACAAAAACATAGCAGCTAAAAGACACAGCCTTGAGAATGTCTTGATCTTTCCGACAGTGTGTTTGTGCTTACATCCAGGTTGCGGTCCCATGTGGTAAGTCCTAACAGCATGAGACATGTTCATGACTGTACACCTGGCTTGAGGTCTGATCTTATTATTTGTAATTTTCTTGGACCAACCCCAGACTTTTAAGATCTTCAAAATTAGATTGTGCAAACTTTCTTATCCCGCCAAGTTAAACAAACAGAACAATGGTATGCAGGTGTGGTGCAATTAAATTAATAATTAGATTGTTTAATAAATCAGACGCGCAGATTACAGATAATAATTAGTTACATGTAACCTTCTCTTAAAAGTTTCAAGACCAGGAGCCCTACCATCTATCAAAACTGACAGACATCCATGGGATTCGTGGTTCAATAAGCAAGCTCAGGTTAGGAGACCTGACTTCTGTCTATGGTGTCTTTCACTGCATGAACAAGAATCAGCTTCACAGAATCCGCTCTGTGTTTCTTGAAACTTGCACATCTCTCCAAACATCTACTCCCAGATCCAAACCCAAATACGTTAACAGTTCTTCTACAAATCAGCCCTATGTTGCAGGACACCTCCTCTTTCCTAAAGGCCCCCAAATTCATTGCAACACACCACCGATGTGTGGCCCAACACCCACTGCAGCTGTAGCAGTGCCATCAGCCACAGTGGGGATGTTCTTCATGATGCTGTACCTGAAGGGGAGCAGTTGTACAGAAAGAAAACTTGAAGGCACCTAGGAAACTCACAAGGTCAGAGGACAAAATGGAAAATGTGCAAAATGGACGATACATCTGAAAGATAAATCCACCAGGACTGCCTCATGCTGGCATAGCGTAGAGGGTTTGCACTGCTTCACAGCCATGGGATAAGCTAAAGGGCCACTACAATCTGTGCTTGAGACAGCAGTGCCTAATGAATCTGTGAGGGACCAGGCACACCGCAGGGGTCAGTGAGACAAGGTAGTTCACTTCCACACAGGAAAGTTGCTACCAATTCCTAGGAAACCAACCACACTGATCATCTACAACTCAAATGTCAACAAATCCAGATCCAAATTCAGCTACTGAACTGCCAGGGGTTATCTTGTAAGCTGTGCACAGGCTGTCTTCTCTAGCAGCTGGACAGAAACACCAGCAATGCTTCACAGAAAAGTTTCCACACTGTACTCAGTTTATTAGGGGCATTTGTTATGTGTTTTCTGGAAGGAACTTGCAAATACACTAGCAGGATTGCTGGCCAGTTGCTTGACCAGTGGGAACATCGCTGTAGGAAGATGAGTGACAGCAAATTCTGAGGACAATGTTAACTCAATGTTAATACAATGACAATGTAATTAAGGTTAGAAAGCTCTGGATTTATAGGTATATTTATTTTAGAAAAATGAGCCTCAGCCTCGAACAGATTGGATACAATCCATGCTGCTGCCACTGACATCTAGAAGAAATTGTAAGTTAATTAGTATTTGAGTCTTCTCCTTTAATAAGCACAGTTAACAATCAAACAATATGCATGTACATTCAATACTATGGATTTTGGGATAGATCCCAAGTACAGTCAAGTTTTGGCTGGCAAAGGACTCTCTGCAAAGGCGAAAGGCAATCCTGGGCTCAAAAAATAAAGTTAAAACTCAGGGCTGGTCAAAACTATTGGTGGGAATAATCGCTGCTGGTCAGGCTCTGGTGGGAGGGAACGTGTTCTGCTCCATCTGTGCCCTGATACCGTATGTCAGAGTTAGTTTTGAGATTTACACAACTGCAGTGTGGGAACAGAGATAAGCCACAACCCATGAGTATATACTCATGAGTGTAAGATATATACCCATGAGTATAAGAAAGTTATTTTTGGGCCAATCTAAGGCTCTTTCTGCTCTCATGCCTGCTGGGGTTATTGTTCCTTATTTCTATGAATGGTTTCCTTTCTTTGGTAACTAAAAAGCATGGGCATATAAGTATGCATAGATTTATGTATGCACACTTACATGTCTCACACACATACATATCCTAACATGTCTCTGTCTGCAGAGTCCTCAGTTTTAATATGAAAACCAAATCATAGAGACTGATATGTGAGTTCCCTCTTGTGACCAAGTGATGCTATAGCAATACCTGAAAGTAAACACAAATTATATATTTAAAAAACCAGACCTTTAGAGAGCAAAACACCAATTCAAATTGCAGAGAACATGCCAGTTCTGAATTTTTTTGTTCACTGGCCATTGACCCAACATTTAAAAAAACCAAACAAGTTTACACCATCTGTGCATAGTACAGAAAAGAATTAGGACAAACATGTCTCTGGAAAAGATTATCAGAAATATGAATCAAAAAGGAAGATAAGGTTGCTAAAGCTAAAATATTATTTTATCTGTGCATGAATCCTAGGAATCCCACAGACAAAATCCAAAGGGTGGAGGACAGTGGTCAAACCCCCTTTTATAAGCTTTATCGTTGTTATAGGTTTCCCTCCTGGCAGAGGAACTGCAACAAACCCACTTCCTCCTCCTGCCAACTGGGTGAACTGATTTTCTCAAATCTGTGAAAAAGACGAGCATTTGCCAGTAGCAGAAAAAGAAGATATGGACATAGAGAGCCCATGAATGATCGAAACATAGGACTGAAGGGGAACTTAAATGGTCATTGAATCCCTCTGATCTGAAGCAGAGTTCCATATGTCTAGACCGTCCTCAACCAAAATTTTGCTTGCTTCCTCTGAAATCTTTCAAAAAGGGTTCCACAGCTTCCATAGCTAGCCTTTCTGAGCCATAACTCAGCCATAAAACCACAAAGCTTTTTCTAGTATTAAAACTCAAAATAGTTGTTGCTACTTCAGGTGCTAACTTGTTATCAGTTATTTCTATTATCAGCTATTTTTCCGATCAAATCAAATCTTCAGCTGCCTACTTTGGACAGCCTTAGTCCTCCAAGGTTTGTGTTTTCTTCAGCATGGAGGGCATCTATTTGTTAACGCAGGCAATCAGAACTGCAGTTATTACAGGCAACACCTTCAAGACAATTTATCGTCTGCTCAACTCAAAGACATTTATCAGAACCTAAGTGGGTACAGTCATTTCTGAGGATTTCATTACTCAAGTCAGCCACACTGTGGTATTTACCAAACAGCTAATGACACAAAAAGTCTGAATCAGAGAATCTCTTTTTTTCCCCCCAAAATTACAATCTGTTATCAACACCAGTAAACAGAAGTCAAATGAGATGGCAATTTATTTTTAATGCTGCTCAGAAAATATTCAATCAGAGGATCAAATAATCTCTGTTTTATGGATTAGTGGGCAGAGTTACCTATGGAAAGTGGCAGGACGCTAATACATTAATACCCTAATAGGAATTAATGACCCTGAGCAACCTCACCTGCAGCCTCATCCACACCCTTGTCCCTGGGCCCCAGGTGCCCATTTAAGCTCAGCCCTGGCTCCTTAATGCCCTCTGAGCAATGCTGCGGGCACTGCCACCTCTGTGTCTGGCCAAGGACCTTGACCTCAGACCTGCCTCATCACCAAGGACTTGCACGATGATGTTGGACTCTTGGTTGAATGTGTCTGCCATCTCTGGACCTGCCTTTCTGAGCTGGTTGGTGAGGTTGGTTGGACCAACCTGAGCTGGTTGGTGAGACCCCTGCCCAGCTGGCTGTGGTACCCCCTGGGCTCCCAGCCAGCCCTCATGATGTCTTGACTGAAAACTTGTTCAAAATGTCAATGGCTGAACAACCGGTCTCTGCTAGTTAAAGATGACATACACATGTATTTTTATTTTAGAGATTAAAACATTGGTTCAATGGGATTTTAATAACATGACTGTATTACACCACAGGAATACAGCATCTCTATTCTAAATAATTTATTTTCAGGCAAGTTAAAAACTCTTAGTATGCCTTTGTGGTGGCTCTTTCCATAGGAAGTACAAACAGCATCTGTATCAATACTCTTACAATTGTTTTGCAATTTAATGGGCACTGTTAACTGTATATATTATTAGTTTTGCCTGAAAGACATAGGTCTAGCATATATATATAAAGCAAGTGTAATATACCTTATATAAAAAAAACTACCTTATATACTCACACTATCAAACAAAAGGGTAAGATTACAACATACTTGGAGTTACTCCCTTTAGTGATTCATGCTTATTTCTGGAGACAGAATATTAGGCTCTTACTGCATTTCCGAAAGCTTAATATTATCTCAAAGATTTGTCCACATAAACCCATGTTTTATCTCTTATAAAGGAAGGCATCTGCAAACAGGCATGTAAATAGGCTATTGTTTTCACTACTTTTATTTCAGATTCAGTGCAGCTTATAGAAACTTTAACAAAGGAACTTGGGTGACTTCTATTCCTAAGACAGGTTGTTTCTTGTTGCCTGCCTGTGCAGCAGCTGGTGTCTAGCAGAGCAGCTCACAAGCCTCCAGCAAACATGACATACTAACCTACTTTCTGGGCATGATCGTCATTTGCTGCTCTAGTCTGATCCGTGACGTTTAAATTGTCAAAGCTGCAATGTTTGATCACAAAGTTCAAGTATTTGAGTTTTAAATTAAGAATGACAGTATGTCACTGTGTTTTCAATACTGTTTGTGAAATACATGGTTCTTTCTAAAATGAAGCTTTTAAAAGGAGAAGCTACAACATGGTACTCTTTTGGTTTAGCACACTGATACAAATGCAACTACTTTCAACGAGAAGCTAGCCTGGCTCTGAGTATCGTTCAGCATGGAAACGATAGTGCCTGCGTAAAACTTTAGCCGAAGGCCACACAAGTGGCCTCCGCTGTTACCTGTCAAGAGTTCAAGATAGCAAGTGTGCAACCATGAGAATCCTTTGGTTATGTGGGTTTGTCAGAATCATGGTCATGGTGAAGATGAAGTAGGACTTGCATTAAAATGTAGAAGTCCTGCTATGAAATTCAGTTATGCCAAGTTAGCGTATCAAAAAAGCTGGCAGTGTTTTCTTTTTGTGAGAATTACCTGTATAAACTATTGTATGGCACAATATAGTGCATGGTTTCCTAGTTGATCTGACAACAAACATTCTTGACTTTATTTCCTTCATAATCCCCACCCGCCCCCCACCACCACTGCCCAACCCTCACCCCCCCAGTCCTCTTGCTTCTGGAGCCCTTCTGTTTAAAAACTAGTTTAAAAATGGCCAATAATCTCAAGAGACTAGTCTTTAACTTTTCACACAGCTCTTGCAAATCTCCCAAGTGCAATGGCATACTGATTCTGAATGGACACATTCTTTCTTCAGTCTCAGGAAACTTTTGATTTCCTGAAAGCTTTCTTATATCAATTAACTCATGGGTTTACTCAAATTGTTAATCTTGATTACTACTTCAAAGCCCAACGATAAAAAATGTGAACATCACTCTTGATCAAGGTACAGAAAGAGTATATTATGAAACCTGTGTGAAATATTATGCAAAATATTCTTGTAACCGCCATGAACGTGAGAGGTGAGCAGAATATCTCTTTCTGTGAATCTTTCTCCAGCAGAGACAACCACAGCAGAAAGGCTAAGTTTGACTTTGAGTGGCTGGATGACATGAGCAGCCCCCAGTAACAGGTTAGATAAGGAGGGCCTGCATCCAGCAGCGCAGTTTGCCTTCAGCTCTTTCCATCTTGTGTATGGAGATGAAGGATCTGGAGACACAACCAGCAGCTCTGTGCCAGGCATCTATGTGATACCTAGAAGATGAGTAGAAGATAGAAGTTCCTGGTGCATGCCCAGTACTAACAAATCCATAGCTAATTTTTTTTTTTGTTTTTCATATATACCCATAAGCATTTTAAAGAAATAATGAGTATAGCTATAAAGTGCATAGAATTCTTTTATACTATTCTATACTTCTCCAATTTAAATTAGCTATAAAATATGTCTCTGCTAGACTAGATCAACAGAGGAAACTTATCTATACAAAAAGCCTCAGAGATTAGTCTATATGAATCTTTCTGAAGTACATTTGAACCTGTTCCTGTACAGCAGCCCAACGGTTATTGGCAAGGCACCAAAGAAACCCATGACTTTAGATACTAGCTGTAAATCTGCATTAATCTCTGTTTGCAATCTATCCTCTATTACTATCTACAGTTAGTAACTCCTAAGTTAAAGGTGCTTTTTGTAGTGGTATTTACTGAAAAATCGGTTTAAAAACATATACTAGGAACAAAAGATTTGAAAAATTTACCTAGAACTTAATCTACTTCCTTTAGAGTCTGAGTAAAACAGTTGAAAACCATATAAGTAAGTGTGGTTTTGGTAATTTTCTAAACTAAATTGATTTGAAGTGTGTGGTGTATTTTGTCATTCTTGAGGAAACTGTATAATTTGAAGATGTCACAGTTACTGTATGATAAATATTCCTTTCAGTTTGTTTCATTAGCTCTCATACTCATTTTCTAGTTTTTCAGATCTGTGTGAAGAAACTGTATGTTGATGTCACACACATAGCTGCATTTTGCCAGCTTTGCTTTTATATAGGGTGGATACAATCTACCACTGAAATGCTTCACAAGTTTAGTATTATCTCTTCATAAAAAGATGCTATAAAGGCTTGTCATTGGTTCATTATTGTTATATGCAAGAGCCAGGAAATCTGTGGTTCCAAGTGTTTTGCAGCAGTTGGTAATAAACCCCCAGTTGTTCAGATATAACTAGAATCATAAAGAAACACTGACTAGCGATGGGCTGTTATGCAGTATGTTTGCACTGATAAAATCTGCAAACATTTTTTTTGTTATGCTTTAGGTAGTAAATGAAGAGGTATACTTTTGGGATCTCTGGTTTGGACATATGATGCTTTCTGTCCTTGGCAGGGTGTTTTGAAGAGACAGGCAGTGAGGATACACATAGCAAGTGGGAAAAGCCTCGCTGTTCAGAATGAGGCCCTTTTAGGCCAACTGGTAGCTAAAAATCAGTAAAAGGTGTTTGTACTCCATCTTCTTTTGAAGTGTAAGCATTCAGCTGGAGACTGACCAGCCTAGGCCGACTGAGGCTTCCCTTGAGGGGGGCAGAAATGGAAGGCTGCAGAGAGGGTGTTTGTGGTAGAAATTTATTCGTTACTGCTTATGAAAAAGTCTTTGTCTTTAATTAGGAATCGTTTAACTTGGACAGTGAGCTCGGGGAGCTCAAGGACAGCAGGTGGTGTTTGTCCTGAGCCTCCTGAACAAGCGAGATATGAGCAGAACCATCCCGACAATAATATTGTGTGCGGCCTTGTCACGGCGGTAACTCCACTGCGCTCAGGCATCGGCCCAACGTCCCTGGCACGTGTGAATCTTACGGATCATGACATAGTGCACATCTGCACTTAGCCTAAACTTCAAAGTTTACATACACTAGGTACCTAAACTGTATTTGTTTTATGCTAAGTGTAAAGACAGGCAAGCTCCAGGACTGGGCCAGAAGCCTCACCTATGGGTGGACACACCGCACAGGAATTTTCCCAGTTACCCAGAGACTCCCATTGTACTACTACCCAAAGCGCGGGCCTGGGTGATGTTAAGGTGGTAATTAGTGATGGATCCTTTCCTTAGTCTCTGTAACACTTTGCAGGAACGATTTGATGCTTTGCTCCTATTGCTCTTTTATCATAATGTGCATAGTAACTAGTAGTTTCGTTTTACCATATTGCATGCTACTTTCCCTTGTATTGTAATAGAATATACTGTATTTATTCTTGTATGTGACTTCATTTTTGCTTGGTATCCAGTCAGTAAAACAGTGTTGCTCCCACATCCATTCTGAGCCTGCAGGCCACAGCGCTGCATCACAGAGGCCCAGCTCCGGCAGGAGGGATGGCGGGAGGCTGCACCTGAGGAGGCTCATGGGGCACTTTACAAAGGCCAAGGCTGCCCCAGCTCAAGGAAGATAACGGCGTCACAGGTACTTCATGTCGGGGAAAATGAAGCACAATACACAAGGCAGAGATTAAGTGGGAGACGGGGCCTCAGGAGACCTGCTCAGGAGGAGCGACCACCCCTGCGGCTCTGGGGAGGCAGGGGAGAACGCTGGCCGACCAGGGGCGCGACGGTGGCACCCCTCCCTGCCTGGCAGGTAGCACGGCCGGCTCCACAGCCGCAGGCGTCACCGCGCCGCCCGCCCTCCCCATTTCAGCCGCGGGCCGGGGCTCGCCTGGGCCTGCCGCTCGCGCCGGGAGCCCCATCTCCTGGTACAGTAAAGGGCAGGAGCGCCGGGAGCGGCCAGGAGCTGG
>JAVJGI010000064.1:61387510-61448239 GCA_035590275.1 Ibycter americanus | reverse complement strand
GCCGCCGCGCCTGGAGACCTTAATTCTCCCTGAGCCGTGTGGAAGCCTGTTCTCAGCCGGGCTCCCGCGTACGTGTGGCGTTCGTAAACCCCCGCCCTCGGCCTGAGGGGAGGCCAGGGAGCTGGCCGCGCTGCCTCCCCGCCGGGAGAGCGGCGGAGGACACCTCCGAGAAAGGTAATGCCCTGCCGCGGGCCGCGTTCCCTCAGAACTGCTGGAGCTTCAGGTGGAACAGAAATTCCAAACTTCAGGAAGGGCTGGATGTGCTTTATCGTGGGGTTTGTGCCCTCTGAGGTGGCCTGGCTGTCCCCACGCTGGGAGGGAGCAGTTGGGTATCCCAGCTGGGGGTGCCCGGCCGTCGGTTGGAAGAGAAGGGCCTTTTCCACTATAAAGAGCTTAAATGGCCTGTTAAAGTCGGGTCGAAAGACTTCTAGAGAGCTTGTAGAAAGAATATTTTTTTTTTTTTCCTGACTGTGTAATGCTTGGGCAAGCCCTCAAGAGAACTGGCAGAGCTGAGGAGCTTCAGACGTGTCGTGTAGTAAAACAAGGGGGGTCCTGGCTGGTGGTCGTGGTCCGAAGGCTCTTCGGGTGTGGGTGGCTTTCTTCTGAAAATATTGCATCAGTAGACCACAAATAGCTGGGTTCTGTCGCCTAAAGAACACTGAAAGGGGTGATGTGTTTGTATTTCTTCAGTTACAACTAATGCAGGCATTAAGGTGTTCAGCTGAGTACTGTTATTCTTGAGTCTCTGAGGTTTTATCATGAACATAGTAAAAATGTAATAAATCCCTTGAGAGAGAGGCTCAGGGGCTCAGTTTTGAGAAAAATGAGGATTGATCTAAAAAAACCCAACAATAATAATCCTGTTCAGAAGCAAAAATGCCACGCATTACAAGATCACTGTGTCCTAAATGAAGAAAAAGCTTAATCTTGGAGCTTGTCACACTAAAGGACTAGATCTTCTGAGACTTCAGCTTAAAATGCATTTTTGATCTGTGTTTTGAAACACACACAGCAATTGAATTTGAGGCTGCATCAGCAGTTGCAACAGCTTTCCAGCGCTGCTTTACTCATGTACAGCGTCTGCTGCTCTTGTTCCCCAGCCGGACTCTGAATTCCTTGGTGTTGTGAGTGGGTGACCTGATATTATCACTGAACTGTGATTTCTCATAGACACTATGATTAATGTGACAAATATTGCAGCTGTTAAAGGCAGATCCATAAACATTAATTTCCAAGCGTTAAAAAGTTAAAGCTTAATTATCATGATGCTTGCTTTATCCCAGTGGGTTTCCAGGCTTAGTTATTTGAAAGGTTTTTTGCTTCTCAGGAACTTCATTTCTGATGGATTTGTTTTGGCTTGTGTGTGGGTTTTTTTGGTTGTTTTTTTTGTTCGGTTTGTTTTTTGTTTTTTTTTTTTTTACTGTCTCTATTGGAAACCTGGTTTTATGGTGTTTTATTAATTCCTGCTGAGTCCTGGTGTTGAGAACTGAAAGGACAAATCGGAGGAAGCAGTTATTTCTTTGTGGCTTGAATCTGTGATATGTTGAGTTATAGTAATAAACCCAAATCTTTGCAACTGACATTGTAGCATGGAAAGTAGCGCGCAGCTGCACGCTTAACTGAGCCACTCCTGACCACTTCTCAGAATCCCCAGCCGAGACCCCATGTCATGGGACAGATTTTAACATCTTAATTTTAGCAGAAGTTTATAGTTCTGTTACCAGGATAAGCTGCAGAAACAGTTATTTGACTTGAATTTTTCTGCATCCCTGTTGGTTTTTGTGGATTTGAGTTTGTTTGAGTAGGGTAATGTGCAGCTGTGTGAAATACTTGATCACAGGACATTGAGATCAAAATGTTTATAGGGGAAAACAGCTGTCTAGGGTTGTGCATCAATATTTGATACTTTGCTCTACACAAGTGAGGATATGAATAGATTTGATAACCTTATCAAAATGTTTCAATTCAATGACTGTGTTGCTGCTGTTTATCTTTGATAGTAATCTGGGTAACTCTGCCTTAGACTAACAATTCACTGTTATTTACATAAACTCGTATTTGATTGCATTTCTGATAACTAGTTATTATAAACATTTCTGCTTATGTGAGCTGACATGGTTTAAGCTGCTTTGGATGGTTCTTTTGGCCTTGGACACTTAGAGGAAGCATCATTAGACTGTACACCTGCTTAATTTCTTTTTTTGTTAACAAGAACTTTCAGTAACTTTTTTGGGTTTTTAAATGCAGTATCTAAAGTTTTGCTGCTTCTCTCTGCAATGAGAAAGTATAAACTTCCTTCTACATTGAGGGGTTCTAGGACAGGTCTGTGAAAGAGAAGCTCACTTCATCAGGAGGTATTCTGTGCTTAAGAAGTATTCAGCTGTTACAGGTAACCAGTTCAAACCTTTGTGAAATCTAGAAGCCAGCTGAACATTGTAGCTAGTCTTTATCAACTACATTAATAGAACTGTATTTGATACATTTCCTACTATAAAAGGATATTACTATCCTTTTCTTAATTCTCACATGTTATTTTACCATTAAGAATTGTTTTGCTTGCAGCCACACTGAGAAGTGTTGGGAAGAATGCTGAAATCCTGAGTTTAGAACAGATGGAAGGGTATACTCTCCTTCCCCTCCCCCCGCGCCCCTGCCATGATAGGCATGTAAAGTTTATCATGAGGTAGATTTCAGTTATTTGGTGTGTTTTTATAAAAGCAAACTTAGTGATATTTTGGGGGGTAAAGCTTTGAAGGATTGCTTATGATGGAAGACACTGAAACGCAAACTTATCTGTGAAATAGTATTAAAAGAAAATAGTGTGGAGGGAGATAGGGGACTTTGAATCTAAGCCTTGATGTGATAGTTTGTGATACACCTGCCAGGTTGTACAGACTGTCATCTATTTTCTGGGAGCTCATAAACAGGGAGGAGGGTGCAGGCTGGGTGGTTTATTGTTGATGGGCTGTGGCTCCTGTCTTGCTCCTTGCCATGTGACTGTATGCCGAGGGCTGTACCAGCTGGTTATTTAAGGCTGCTGCACATTTGGTGGTAGGAAGCTGTGCCACATGGCCTCTGTGTTTTGATCATCTGTCACATAGTTCCCTAGGCCAGCAGACAACCTTGCCAATGAAGGGAAGAAGGCAGAAAAAACATTTTGGGTTTTTCCCCCACCTGTGTTTTCCATGACTCTTAGATTCTATCAGTAGTTACAGGTGGGATTGTTTACCAAACTTCACTACTAATGGTAATGATAACGCAAATATTGAATTACTTAGTTTACATTGTACTTTTGGCCAGTACAATGTAAATGCAGTTGCAACACTTGTTTCCCATCAGTTTTGTACTTAATCTGACCTCACATTTCTGTTAATCCCACTGTATTTGCAGTGTGGGGTAAGCTACCTTGTGTTAAAATGATGCCCTCAATCTCCTTGATTAATGCAAGAACATGGTTTCATTGATGTCAGCATTTTTTCCTATCATTTTTGTATGGATGTAACACAAGGTTTATTTTTTCTCTAAACTAATAAAGGTTATTGTGGCATTTTATGTGGACAGGAGGGGAAAGCAAACAGATGCTTGTGAGTGCCCCATGGCTGCACCTGACTCAGTTCATTCATTTATTGCCTATTGTAACTTGGAAGCATTCTTCAGGTAAGAAAGCTGCTTCAAAATATGTCATGTGGTTTATAAACTTATACTTGGTGCACTTCTGTGCTGAATCTTTAAATTGCATCTCAGTGTTTTGCACTCTCAAGGATAATGTTATTTATATATTCTGTTTACATGTGTCATTATAAACCTACCTTTTACGTGTTAGTGACTGACAACAGTTTTGCAAATGAATTTTATGTACCGTGCAGAATTTGCAAAGGGACAGTCTGCTCACTTCACAGAACATGTAATACTTGTAGACTGCAATACAAGGCCACCATAAATTACAAACTTCTTCAGATGCCATCTACAGAGTTACTAATGTATATAAACTTTCTAATTATAGACAAGTGTGACTAAAGACACAGCTCTTAAATTTTCTGATGCGTGAGCTGAGCAACAGCATTACTTGCACAGATTTTGGTACTTGAGTTTTTGCTTAGGAGATGGGGGCTGCTTCCCTTGTATTCATAATTAACATGTGTACTACACCTGTGTTAGACTTCACAACTATAAAGCTGATATTAACTGGGTAGTTTTTCAAAAGATGATGATACGACCTGGGAGAATGTAAAGCCTCATGTCTCCTATCTTCTAAAGAAAAAGGAAAATGTTAGAAGGTTTCTAAAGATGCAGAACACAATACTTTGTAAACATCTTCAGTTTCTAAATCTACTTTTTCAAGTGTGTCATGATTTAGTAAGATGTATGTTGCCGTTCCCATAGCTTTCCATTAAACCATCTTTGAACAATGTAAACTGGGTAACTGAGTTTGGAGGGTTTGGGTATACTTTCTTACAGCAGACTAAGATACTCTTTCATACTGATATACAGGGTAGGTTTTTCATAGTAGTATATGGGAGGATACTCGTACATCATTGGTATCTTTTTTCCAGATAGTTTAATTAGCCAAAATAGTTTTACTGTCAAAATTATCATGATGCAGTAAGCATGCTTTTGAAGTAAAAGTGAGTAACATTTAAAGCCAAGAGTCCTTAAATTTTAAAATATTAGAGGTCATATCTATAACTATTTTGATTCATGTGTTTTTAGTATACAGTAAGCTGAAAAAAATTAATGTTTCTTATCCAGGTTTGTAGTTTCTTTAGGTAATATTCAAGAATCCAGAGGTGTAGCTGTGTTGCATGAGAGTATTGATGTGACTAAAATTGTAGATAATGCAAAACCTAGATTTGTGCCAGCAATTACACCTTACCATTAGTTAAACAGTAGTTTTCAGGTAATGTTTGGTAAAACTAATTTGCCTGCCACATTCCATTGTTCTACTTCCACATCTGCCCAGCAGTGCAGTGGGTACTGTTCATCTCAGTCTTTGTTGCCAAACTGATTTTAGTCCCTCCTGTGGGTCTCCCAGACATGCAGAACATCTTTTCTTTGGTTGATGGCTTCACAGGTCAGTTCATCTTCTGGGACCCGTCCCTGCCTTCTGGTTAAGGAATCCATGCACACGTACAGGATGACTCAGCAGTGGGATGGATGTTCAGATACCAGAAGGGTGCTGGTAACTTGACAGGAACTTCCACATTCTTTGGAGGTATGTGTGCGTGTAAACCTCTCATTGAATGCTACCTGGATTATATCATATGGAACTATAATTTATTTAACTTCAGTTGTGTTTTAAAATAGATACTGTTCATAGTTTAAGCATTCAGAATGAAATAAGCATTCACATTTTCACAGTAAATGTTAGGGCTTCGTGTCTGGTAAAAATTTTATGCTATGGAACCTTTTTCTGGCTTTGCATCCCACAGTGAGTAACATAGTATAATTGTGCTAGACTTGAAGTACTGCAATATAGAATACTAAAAATGTAAATTCAAGAGTTACCAGTTTTAAGGAGATGTAGCAACAAGAACAAGTTATGGCCATGTTCCATCAGCAAGAGTGTAGATACTACGTATGCAATGCATACCTTGTGACCTCTCTTCATATATGTGGTAGTTTTCAGATGTCAAATCTTCTTTGTGGGAGCCAAAATAGCACCCATGAAGCTCAAGTAAGTTTCAAATAAGAAAGTGAAATTTCCGTTTTATCAGAAACTTATATTTTACTGAGATGTTGCAGATTTGCATGAGAATAGCAAGAGTGTAGAGAAGCTTCTCAGACAACAACATTTTTTTAATTTAATTTTTTATTCTAGACTTTCATTTTAGGAAACAGCTAGATTTGTAATTCCTCCCAAGGGGGGAGGAGAAAAAACCCCACAACAGGTATTTGACTTGAAAGGTAGTTAGCCTTTGCTAAATATAGCAAGGCTATGAGCAACTGGAAGAGAGAGTTGTGTAATGGTTAATTAATACATCCACACCTAATGCTTTGCAATGCCCATTCATTGTGTCAGTTAAAGCACTCAAAAGTCATAAACCATGGCTGTGTGGATGATAATTTGATAAAGTGGTCTAGTAGCAAAATGTTTATTCATGCTGAACCTGCATCTTCATTATGTTAGTAACACAAATGTATTGTTTAGAAATACTGCTTGATTTTGGAGCGTATTCTTCATTCTCTGACTTGCTGCCTTTGCTTGTTCATGTAAAGCACGTGTCTATTCAGGGAAGAAAAACGTCTATTATTAAACATAATTTAAAGAGTGTTACTGGCTTACCCTTCTGCATATATTACCTATCACTGTCATAAATGGAACTTTAAAGAGACCGAGTGAGGATTTCTAACAACTGCTAGAATAAATTCCTTGGTGGCTGAGATGATTTGTCAGGAGGATAACCAGTAGTGAAGCTGGTCATGCGAACAGCTCTTGATTAATTGGCTAGGCTGTTCTTTCCCACTTCTCAAAGAATGCACATGTGTTTGTGGGTTTTTTTCTCCATAACAATGGAGTTACACTTGTGTGTCAGACACCTCATCAGCCATACAAGTCAGGTTTTATAAGTTGAGGAGATAAGTTTTTGATAGGATAGTCTGTATTTTGGCAGCTGTTTCTGGATTTTGTTTTGGGTTGTCCCCCCCTCCCATAATGAAGATACTATGGAAAATTTTTGATCTAGAAAACGCATGCTGTGAGAGTTTCTGTGGAAGATTGTTCAGTAAAGACAGATAACATGTTCTGTTTGTTTTTGAAGCATGCATGGTTGCTTAGAGAATTTTAGCTTCAGACTGGTTGGGAAGAGATAAGGTCTGGCTGAACACCTAATTAGTAGGACATTTGAGAAGGGGCTTCATCCCACTGTGAAATCAAGTGGAATTTGAAGCAGTTAAGACAGTTGTTGAGAACTGACTGAATAGCAGAATTCAGTCTAAAATGAACTTGAGTAGATTGCACTGCTCCAGCATGTGAAAGCAGAGCTTTTCTTTATGCTGCTCCTTTCTGAACTCTGGCTCATGTGGCAAACGTTCCTTCATGTAGTTTGCTGTGTTCCAGGGTCACTGGTCTCGTCTCCTGCTGAAAACCAGCATGCGAACCTTACTTACTTTGCCCTGTTTTGATAAGGGGCCTCTGAAGTGTTTTTAGTTGTACAAATGTTTTTCCTCTGCCTGGCATGATTTAAAAAAAAAGGCAAAACCAAAATAAAACACCACAAAACCCCAACAAAGCAGAGCAGTGGGGGAGGCAGGCAAAACTTCTTAAACTGTTCTGAATGCATCTGTTCCAAGTTCATCAGTGTCTAAAAAGGGAGATTATTAATTGGGTTCTGTAGCTGATAAAATTCTTTTAGAAATTGTGAGTAGCTTTCATAGTTTGTCTGCTGAATTTAAACTTAAACATACACAATTTGCTACTGCTAAACTAAATTCCTGTGAAATACTTCTCTTTTTCTCTACAAAGTGCTTTATATATTATGAAGCACTGACACATGAAACTACACTTGGTAAATTAACAAACCCAAGTTCTCCACATTCAAATAAAGTTGTGCAAAATAAAAGGTATTGAGAAAGAAGGTTCTTATTAACGTTTGTGCATTGCATATTGACATATGGACATACTTTTTTTCATAGCAATGAGCTATGTTTAAATTTTACTGAGTTATCTCTTACTGTGTTTCCATTGCCTTGTTTCCATTGCTCCCCCGTTCCTCTGTATTTTTCTAGAGGCCTGCTGTATGCAAGACCTTTCAGGAAACTGCATCGAATACATTGAATACGTCGTATCGTTCCAGTGCCTGAAACTTTCATGATGAAGAGAGCTAGGCAGAAAGTTGTGGTAGAAAATGAAGCTCCTCAAACATCACAGAAAAGCAAAAACCAGAAAACTTGTTCACATGGCTCAGTGTTTGATGAATCTGATTTGCCTGCCTCAATGGACTGGGGAAGCCTTCCGCACCATGTTATTCTGCGTATTTTTCAGTTTCTACCTTTAGTTGATAGAGCTAGGGCGTCTTCTGTTTGTCGAAGGTGGAATGATGTTTTTCACATCCCAGATCTCTGGAGGAGATTTGAATTTGAACTTAGCCAGCCAGCTACTTCTTACTTAAAGTCTACACATCCTGATCTCATTCAGCAGATTATAAAGAGGCATGCTGATCATCTGCAGTACGTCAGCTTCAAGGTAAGCCTTGGATGAATGAAGGCCTCTGTGCGTAATGTGTGCAGCTTTGCTATGTCAGTTGGCTTAAGTGTTGTACCTGGGAAGTCTTATGTTTAAAAATACAACTACTGCAACAATTTATTTCCACACATGCACACTGTTTCCTTCAAGTTTTTACACTAATCTCTACAAAGTAAAGAAGGATCTAACATCATGCAATACAGGGGTGAAAACTGAATGATACATTTTCAGAATATACAGAATACATAGTCTCTGTGAATCAGTGTTAGTGGCAATCTGAGTACTCAGCTCATTATTGTGCAGATAAATATTTTTTTACATGTGGAAGCATTTGAGGAAATAAATTTGTCTTGTGCATATACTTTATTTGCAAAACAAGGCTATACAGTGCAGAACGTCTTGAAATTTTAGAACCATACTTTGAAGAAGTATGGGTAAAGGAGAGAGGTGTTGTGCCTGTACAATCAGGTGATTGACACACAAGGACATAATTAAGTAGCAGTAACCTTGATTTAAATGAAGGCTATGTTGGTAGTCTCAGGATTACATGAGTGTGGACTACTTTAATTTGAATACTTGATACAGGTAACTCTGCGAAGATCATAGTTGGAGGTGCTTTGTGGACATTTTTGCAGTCACTCCTCCTTAGAGGATGTTCTAGTCCTAAGATGTGAAGGAAAAGCAGAAGAAACGATTGATATTAAAACTGGGATGAAAATCACAAGCTTCTTTTTATCAGCACTGGTAGCAGTTTTACATTTGGAGACATGATTTGGTTGTACAGCAGTTTATGGATAATCAGCTATTTAATACCTGTAACTTCTGCACTTCATATAACTGCTTATAATAAACTGACATTATAACGTCTTAATGCAACTTCTGTGCCTTTTCAGCTGCTCTTTTATCCTCTCAGCTACTACAGAGGAGGAGGTTGAGATGAAATAGTGATTTGTCCAAAGCTAGTCATAAGGCTTATAGTTGAATTGAGAGTCAGTTCATTATTCAAGATGCAAAGGTGTTGTCCCTGCAGGTAAAATGGATTAGTTTGCTGGAGTATGTGTAGGTTTCAGCAAGTCTTTTTTTGGTTCTAAGAGTCTAGAATTATCCTTTTTAAAAAGATGCATACATACCACTGTCTTATCTCAACACCAGTACTAATTCCAGTTGTTTAGGAAGGCATGAGGTTATTTGAAGAGAAGGCTGAGATTTGAGCTCTCTGATCATACTAGAAATACACAGCAGTCATACTCAGGAAACTTTTCCTAGTAGTAACTCCCTGAACTTCTTATTGCCTTGAAATTTTTAATTAACATTTTGCTTTGTCCTTCTGATAAATGTAGTCTGGTGCAGTACAGCAGAGTAGGTGTGGAACTTGTAGTCTTGGGTATCCATGATACTGTTTTCTAAATAATGATAAAGAATGACTTCATTATTTTAAAATTGCTTTTATAGGTTGATAGTAGTACTGAGTCAGCAGAAGCAGCCTGTGACATCCTTTCTCAGTTGGTGAACTGTTCAATCAAGACACTGGGTTTGATTTCTACAGCAAAACCAAGCTTCATGAATGTCTCTAAGGTAATGTTCTACGAACTGTAACTAGAGTGACTTAATTCACACTTAAACCACCTTAGCTTTCTTATTGTGTTGTTTTTCAATTGATGGTAATTTTTATGAAAAGTCTATATTTATTGGTACATCATCTTTAATTTATGGCATCCATTAATATTAGGAAAATAATTACACATTGATTCCATTATTAAATTTAGTAGTGTTGATCCTTTGTGGTGTAGAGATAGACAATAGTTTAGAAGGCTTGAGTTTCCTCATTTCTAGATTAAAAGGTACCGTGACCATGTTCTGCAACATAGTGTTAAAATATTTATGAGATTTTTTTTTCTTTGACTCTACAGGTCATAGCAGAGTTACTTTCTGGAAAATAAAATAAATGCCATTTCCTTTTTTCTGCATATAAATTCTAGATACTTCAGGCTCATCACTACGTCCACTTATCCCTGATTTATTTCATGAAAAGATAAATCAGAGTGGATGAGTTAACTACGGAGTGTAAAGTTAATTTTTGTCACATGCAGCAGCATATTTTTAAACAAAGATTTCCTGGTGTTCATGTTCAAATAGGCCTTTCTTTGTAACACAAGAAAGCTGATGCCTAAGAAGTGATCATTTTTGTACTTTCTGTGTGTGCAAAATGTGAGGTTTAGATGCTGAACTCCTGCCTATCTTTTCATATGATTATTTTTTTTTCCCCCTCATTCAACTTCTCCAAACAGGCTCATTTTGCTTCAGCACTGACAGTAGTTTTTGTAAACTCCAAGTCATTATCGTCAATCAAGATAGATGACACACCACTTGATGATCCTTCCTTGAAGGTTCTTGTTGCTAACAATAGTGATACTCTAAAACTGCTAAAAATGAGCAGCTGCCCTCATGTATCACCTGCTGGTAAGTACTGAATATATATGAAAAATCTTGTAGTAAAGTATCATAAAACAATAGTCAAGACTTAGTTTGAAACAAGTTACTCATAAACTTCTAGTGCTCTGGGTCTCTTAGCAGAGAGGTCTTTTATTGACCCAGTCTTGACTTTGGACAGTTGGAAGGGGAAGAATAATATTGTCTTTGTGTTACTGAATGAGTGGGATTAATGAAGGTGGAGGTGCTCCTTGCTTGACTGCATCTTCTAGAGTCCTGTTGTGGTTTGTTTTTTTTTTTTACATTCTTCTCAGCTGCCTGAGTACCCCTGATGATGGACATTGAGAGGAAAAGCTGCCAAAATTAGCACAAGCCTTCTTTAACACAAGTTCCAAGGACTTAATCATTTATTGCCGGTTCAGTGTAGGTTAAGGGTAACTAAAGTGTGCTGCTTAATGCATGCAACTTTGTAAACTTAGCTAACTGGCATTCTGTGGGAACAGGCATGCAAAATCCCTGACCCATGAATCAACTCCTGGTTGGTGGGATAAAGGAGATGAAAGCAGTTGTCTGTTTCGCAAGGTGGTGTGAGTTTTAACTTGCTGAGCAAAAATGTTAATACTTCAAAATTTTAGTAAAAAAAAAATTTAGTGTGTACAGATTAACGAACTAGTAGTATAAGATTGAGAGTTAGTTTCTGTAGTGCCCTCGTGTGTCCAGATCTGGTACTATGAATTTGCTCATTTTAGCGTTCCTTGGTGAAGGGCTCACCACCTTCGAAACAGGCTTGCCAGAAAGTTCAGAGAGCTTTTGGGTCCCTTCTCACTTACCTTTCTCCTGAAACCTTGCTGCTAGGGAAAGGGAATCCTGGTCTGGTCTCTGTCCTGTATTCTTTTCGAGAGTCCACAAAAGATGATTTAATCTGTATATTTTGTATTCCACAGATTAAGAGCAGTTATGTTGTTTATGGTTTAATTCAGGGAAAGGTCTGTTTTAGCATAGTTTTTAAACTAGGTTGCTAGTGGTCATTTAAATAGGTGGATACTGAAGGAAGGAGTATTAGGGAAGGGAACAGCGGCCACTTCAGCTGAATCTTACCTGATTTCAGTTGCTTCCTCAAAGTTGGGGAAATTCTGCACAGGGAAGGACAATGAGGAAGAAAGATATGCAAATCGAAGATGAATGCGACTAGTTAGACTTGCTTCTTTTACTGTAAGTGTTTATGGCCAAAACTCCATAAAAGGATGTGGGTATCTAGAACCTTATATTCATGATATTCATAATGAATATTCTAGGCAGTAGAATTAGTACTTGCTTGAGCTTTACAGCAAACTGTGCTTACATTCACTTTTGATTTTACAGAGTAATTTTTTCTGTTCCTCAGGAATTCTTTGTGTTGCTGACCAGTGTCATGGACTTAAGGAGCTGGCTTTGAACTATTACATACTAAGTGATGAACTGCTGCTGGCTCTTTCAAGTGAAAAACATGTTGATCTCGAACATCTTCGCATAGACGTTGTGAGTGAAAACCCCGGACAAGTTGAATTTCACACTATTAAAAAGCAAAGCTGGGATGCTTTTGTTAAACACTCCCCCAAAGTCAACATTGTAATGTATTTCTTCTTATACGAAGAAGAATTTGATGCTTTCTTCAGAGAGGAAACCCCTGTTACGCACCTTTACTTTGGTCGTGCAGTAAGCAAAGCAATGTTAGGTCGCATTGGCATGAATTGCCCAAGGTTAATTGAGTTGGTTGTGTGTGCTAATGGACTTCAGCCTTTGGATGACGAACTTATTCGGATTGCCGAGCGCTGTAAGAACTTAACAGCAATGGGACTTGGTGAATGTGAAGTAACTTGCAGAGGTTTTATTGAATTTGTAAAGATGTGTGGGGGCAGGCTTACCCAGCTTTCTATAATGGAGGAGGTACTGATTCCAGATAATGATTATAGCTTAGATCGACTTCATCTGGAAGTCTCCAAACACCTTGGAAGAATGTGGTTTCCTGATATGATGCCGACATGGTAAATTCTCTACATTTGTGGACAAAATGGTAGAATCAGGGTGTTGCTTTCTATGCAAATAAAGAATTTTAAAATGAAATCTGGAAACTTATTTCCAAATTTGAATTTTTCTACCTTGAGAACCTCTAGTAGTGTAACAGCAAAACATTCTAGAATGTTTGTGGTATATTGAAAAAGAAAATAGATTAAGTGTACTTAACACTTCTCCAAGTATGTGGTTTACAGGTGCTTCAAACTTCAGTGAGCTTGGGCTTCTCTGACCTTCAGTTTAAATGTTCCAGTCACATTAAAGGGTTTTTTTTGCACACACACACCCCCCCCGTCTTTGTTTATTCTGATACAGTCAAAAGAGGACTAGAGAAACTTTGTACCTTTAGCAAATCCATCTTTATGGGAAGCTGGATGCACTTGGTGTTCAGTATTATTTGTAATGATGTTTTATGCAGCTATTTTCCAAAATATTGTTACAAATGTAAAAGCTTGTACATTAAAATACTTATAATAGCCCAGGTTATTCAAATATAATCTAGCTTAAACTCATGCCGCTGTATTAAAATGTTGTGGTAAATAAGCTTGTGCTTATAAAAAACTTTCCGTTTTTAAATTGCACTTTAAATAATTTTGTCAGATTAGCTAAACTGTAGAGACTGCATTGTACTGTGTGTTGGTTTTCTGTCTTACACATTAAATGGATGGGAAAGAGACAGTGTTAAAATTAATGAATTTAAAAGTTTGGATCTAGATTGATTGCTTGGGTGAATGACAAAGCACTTTGGAAACTACCAGAGTATAAGGAATAGCTTCTGGATTTGGGAGAGTTCAAGTCTTTGATTACAAATATTTATGTCTGAATGCTGTTCCATGCTTTCATTATTAAGAGATAAGAAGGATCTCATAAATGTGGCTAGTGAGAAGGAAGGATCAAATGGGATACAGTTGTCTTTGATTACTTTCTGTCTGGAATCAAAGATTTAGAGCAGTTAAAATAATTTACTTGCCAGTTAGTGGGCAAAATGGCCTGTAATAATCTTGCCTGTATCTTGTAGAGCTGTGCTGTGAGCCCCGATTTCTAGAGTAAGAGTTGCTGGAGGTGATCCTGAAATTTTTAGTTCAGGACTGTTTAATACTTGTTGCTATGAATTGGTTTTTGAGGAAGATGATTTTATTTTACTTGATTTTTTTCTTTAAAGGGGGAAAGAATAGTGAGTTGATGTGAATTAGAGTATATATTTTTTTTGTGTTGACATTTTGCCCCCTGTAAACTGAATTCTGTTCAATTTTGTATTGGATACAATTTGTATACAATTTTTGCTGTAACTATTTTCATGCTGTAGTTGTTCTATCTTCCTGTTTATAATGAGAAGACTACATTTGATTTGCTGGTGGTATTTATCACATCAGAAGAAAATGTCAGTTTCTTCCACACTTACACTTTACTGCAAAAATAGTAACTAAAGGGTTAAACCACTGTTGTCTTGGACAGACCTGTTCTCAGTTGCAAGCTAAAAAATTTAAGATCACACATAATGCCTGAATCAGGAATGCATTATTGCTTGTTGCACAGTTAAACATCTGACTCTGGTTACTAGCATGTGTTACCCACTCACTTCCATAATAAAGGGGATTATAATTGTCATCTAAACAAAAGACTGAAATATTTCTAAACAGTATTTGGGTTAAGATGTGTGGTTTGCTTTAAATGTAAACATAATAAAGTGATCTAATACATGCACTGATATTAGACTCTTACCCATCTGTTGCACCACATCCTCCTGGTAGGCAGGGTTCTAGCCTGTTAGGAACTATGTACTTGACAAACCTGGGGAGAGGCAGTAGAAGTATTTGACTCTTGGGTTACAGCAAATTAGTCATTGTCATTTCATGTTTGTGCCTCAAACTTCTGAATTTTTGACATGCTGAAACTGTAAAATGTAATGTGGACAAATCTTGTAGATGGTTAATAAGTCCTAGAGTCCTTCGTGTCTCTCTAGCTGACATAACAGGATTAATGAAGTATCAGTTAGGGAGGAAACTGTTAAAATACTGCTTTGAATATTGTCTCTTTCTCTGTCCTTCTTACTAAAGTAGCTTTTTGGTGAAGCCGTGAATGTTAGCTTGCTCCAGCTCCAAGCTTCTAGAAAAATGGGCCTGCAGTTATTAGTGTTGTAATGTTTGATATGATTTTTGTTTTGTCCATTTGCTCTGCTAGCTGATGTTAACAAGTAAGACCAATTGATGCTTGAGTTTATAACTAAATGCCAACAGATTTGATACCTTAGTTTCAATGTGAAACACTGATTCTTCACTGGTAGTGTGGGGAGCTAATTCTAATTGAAAGATAACTTCTGATATTAGGTTAATGTTGAATTGTATAGTTTCAGTGTTAATCTGTTTAGTGTCATGTGCTGATGCTATGGTATTGTTCTGGTTTGGCTGGGATAGTTAATTTTCTTCCTAGTAGCTGGTACAGTGCTGTGTTTTGGATTTAGGATGAAAATAGCATTGATAACAGATGGTTTAGTTGTTCCTAAGTAGTGCTTACCCTGAGTCAAGGGCTTCTCAGTTTCCCATGCTCTTCCAGTGAGGAGGTGCACAAGAAGCCGGGAGGGAGCAAAGCCAGGACAGCTGACCTAAACTGGCCAAAGGGATATTCCATCCTGTAGAACGTCACACCCAGTATGTAAACTGTGGGGAGCTGGCCAGGAGCTGCTGATCGCTGCTTGGGGACTGGCTGGGAACTGGTCAGTGGGAGCTGAGCAATTGTATTGTGCATCACTTGTCTGTCTTGGGTTTTATTCTTCTTTTTTTGTTGTCTTCCTTTTCATTACGATTATATTTTATTTTATTTCAATTATTAAACTGTTCTTATCTCAACCCACAGGTTTTACCTTTCTTTCAGATTTCCCCATCCGCTGAGGCAGGGGGAGAGTGAGTGAGCGGCTGCGTGGTACTTAGCTGCTGGCTGGGGTTAAACCATGACAGGTACACACGTAGTTCTTTGGGGAGGAGTGTCAAAACGCTGCCCTGTGTAAAGCAGCATTAGTTCTTTTCCTTCTTGAGTAGGTCTTCCTGAATAGGTGCCTGCTGCCTGTACTTTCTCCTGTCCCTTGAGCAGCCTGTACTTCAGAGCTCTGCCTTGTCCTAGCTAAGGCAAGCTTTGTCTATTTTACTGGCTTTTCCTAATTTTACTGCCCTGCAAAGGCTTTCTAAAACCCCATCTCTAAAGCGTTGTAAGACAATGATACAGTTTGTTAGAGTGACTAAAACGCCCAAAATGAGGTACAGGATTTACACCTGATATGCTAAGGAGATGTGTAGGGTCACTAAAAAGACCATGTTATAGTGCAAAGCCAGCAGTAATGCACCTTTTCTGCCACATGAGGGGGTGACCTAGTTTTCATGCTGATTTTTTTCAGACTCTTTGAGAAAGCTTATAACTCATTGCTAATTTCCCGATTCTCTTGTACATGCAGATTCCAACAACTCCTCACATCTTTTTTTTCCCTTATGTGGAGTCTGCCCTGGTTTTAGCTGAGATAGTTAATTTTCTTCTTAGTGGCTGGTACAGTGCTGTGTGTTGAATTTAGTATGAGAATGATGTTAACACACTGATGTTTCTAGTTGTTGCTAAGTGGTGTTTATACTAAGTCAAGGACTTTTCAACTTCTCAGGCCCTGCCAGTGAGCAGGGTGGGGGGCACGAGAAGCTGGGAGGGGACACAGCCAGGACAGCTGAACTGAACTAGCCAAAGGTGTATTCCATACCATAGAATGTCATGCTCAGCATATAAAGCTGTGGGCGGAAGAAGGGAGGGGGGGAACATTTGGAGTGATGGAGTTTGTCTTCCCAGGTCCCTGTTACGCATGATGGAGCCCCGCTGCCCTGGGGATGGCTGAGCACCTGCCAGCCATGGGGAGTGGTGAATGAGTTCCTTGCTTTGCTTTGCCTGCGTGTGTGGCTTTTGCTTTACCTGTTAAACTGCCTTTATCTCAATCCATGGGTGTTCCCACTTCTACCCTTCTCATTCTGCCACCTGCCATCCCACCAGGGAGGAGGGAGCGAGCAAGTGGCACTGTGGGGCTCAGTTGCTGGCTGGGGTTAAACCACAACAAGTTCCTTTTGCCATCCAGTAGACACCAGTTGTTCTGGCATGACAACTCCAAACAGCATCTTATGCCTCGTGGAATGTTTCAGTAAATTTCCCTCTAGCTTTCCTCAGTTCAGGTGCCTTCAAAATCTAAAGTAATCTTGTTTGCCAAGGAGTAGTGAGGTTCATCAATTAGCCTAAGATACAATGTTCACAACAATTCCAGGTACTTCAAAAACAGTACCTAATTGGTACCTGGAATGTATATCAATGTTAGCACCTTGCAATATTGTGTAAAGCTCAAAGTATTGAATCAGTAGTAATATAAACCGTTGTGCATGAGAAGAAAAAACAGCTTTTGAATGCTGAGATGAATTTATTTGGAATTTACTACACTTTCATTTCACACTCTTTGCCCTTTCCCCCTTTCGAGATAGCTAGTAGGATCTGAGTGATCGCAGTTCTCAACGTGGATGTGAGATGTGATCCCAGGAAATACTCTTTGCATTGGCAACATTTTCCCAAGGATTTGCCCCTTAGAAATTGTACCGCTGTATCTGATGGGATGGATGCAGACTAGTTTTACACAGAATCCTGGTGAAAGCAAGAGAGAAAAATTCAGATGACTGATGAAGCATTTGTTCTGTACTAACTCTATTTCAGAAATACTAACATTTTCTGTCTTGTCCTTTCCACTGAGATAGCAGTAGTGGAAATACTAAAATAGCAAAGGCACTGTGGTCATAAAAACTAGATGGTGGTTTTAGTTGTTGGCTTGGTGGAAGTGGGAAGATGTGAGGCAGGGAGAAGGTGGGAATTCCTGCTTTAGTAAAGAGAAGAGCTTGAAGATGTTCTGCAGGACTCGGTTATTTGCATTCTAACATAGGAGCAAAAAGTTCTGCATGTAAATGGATAAAGATGCAGTATTTCAAAGTGTGTACCTTGCTGAGCTACTTGGCTAGCTGCAAGGTAGTACATCCTATATGACCTCAAGACAAAGAAATACTAAATAAAAAAAATAGCTGTTTACCTGATCCCTTGATTTGGACTCCATCATCAATGGCATTTCCGTTGTGGAAGAATTTAATGGGTCCAGAGAGCTGCCCGGAAAAGGGAGCATACACTGTGGCTCCATCAGCACAGATGACATCCACACCCCTGTGCTTTCCTTTACCGTTGCGTCTGAAAACAAACAGGTTATTAGAGAAGCCTTGTCAGGCCTAGTATGGAGAGGGAGATCAGGTAGCACGCTGCAGGATCTGGAAATGGGTTTGTTGGTACTGAAACAGTGTTGATGTAGTTGACTGGCTGAAGAGTCTGTAAAAGCTTTTTATTGTAGATGATGTGATGCTGTGTAAGTTGGATGATCTCTTATTAGAGTTGCAGTTTTGCAAATTGGAATGAAAAAAAAAAAGCCTTTCTTCTAAGCCTTTAAATAGAACTGTAGAGTCACAGGAATGTTGGTTGGCAGATACCTGTGGAAGACATCAAGTCCAACCTTCTGCTTGAGTCAAGACTGTTCCCAACACTAGGTGAGGTCAGGCATGGCTTAGTCTGAGCCATGAAAACCTCCAAGCCCAAAGGTTTTATGAACAACATGGGCAGCCTGTTCTGGTGCTGCGTTATGCCTGTAGTGAAAATGTTTCCTCATGTCCACCCTAAACCTTCAAAGCTGTAATTCTTAAGTGGATTAAGCAGAGTTCAACTCTATTTCAGTGGAGGAGCAATAAAAACCGACGTTCCAGTTATACAGTACCTTGGAGCTCCGTAGTATCCACAGCCGTAGTTATCACAGCCTCTTATCTCGTTTGTAGGATTCCCGGAGCACACTGTTGCCCAGTGTCTGTCTTGTTGTGGGAATGGTGGAACAACTTTGAAATACAGAAACACAGCATATCAAAGTTAACTTTTAAGTTCTGAGTGTTGCATGTTTGTAACTTGCTATGTTTTAAGTTAGGTAGGAACATACTGGAATTAAATCATGCTCATGTAGTTGGATGTTTTCTCCACAGAATGTGTCATCTTTTAGGAAGTTTAAGTAGAATGTACACGTAAGACTGGATTGTAATGTTTCCAGATTAGGGCGCTCATGTAAGGAACATGCTTTAAAGACAAAGATTCAAAAAGTACCACAGTTCCTAAGGTGTGATCTGAGGGATGGGAAGAGATTCGGTTTTGGTTTTTATTCTATGCCCAGGCTGATGGGACTGGACTCCTCAAGTCCTCTTCTCCATTACTACTAATGTAGTACTTGCATCTACAAAGAATCATCCCAAAGTCTGCAAAGATGCGATGCTGAAAACATTGCTAGTAGGTGTAAGCACACAAACAGACATGTCTGACTCAGTTTATTGCTGAGACTTGATGCTGCTGTGTCATGCACAGGCAGGAATTACAACTTATTAAGGTGATATATTCTCCTTCCTGTAACACTGTCTACAGTCTATGCTGTATTTATAATGCATATTTTCTTTCTTTTGGATGTTACTGTCATGGAGAACCTAAGAGAGGAGACTGTTGCTATTTGATATTTTTTTTCCTAATATGAAATTAATTAATGACTTAATTTTCATTCATTATACTACTTATTTTGGGGGAGTGTGTGTGGTGGTTTGGTTTTTTACCGGGTGTAAGTAGATGAGTAGGATCAGAGTGGTCACAGTTCTCAACATGGATGTGCGAGATAATGCCAGGAAATACTTTCTGCATCGGCAGCATTCTCCCGAGTTGTTCCCCTCTCTGGATTTGGCCGTGGTACCGGATGGGGTGAATACAGACGAGCTTTACGCAGTACCCTGGAAGAGATGGGAGAGGAAGCAAGGTCAGGAAACATCAGCTGTATCTGTTCTTGGGGTGAGCAAGAAACGTTCCGTGCTAGCCTCTTACTGGAGACTGTAATGACGAAGAAAAAAATGTAGTCAAGGGTACCAACAATTCTGAAACCAAAATTACTTGATTTGCCATGAAAAAGAGGAAAAGAGGGAGCTGGAAAATAGGGACAGGAAAACATCCTCTCAGCAAAATCGAGAGCATATTTCTGATACTTTATTTTTACTGTCTCCCTTTTTTTTTTTTTAATTTGGGGTGGTTGTTTTCCTACTACCTGTTTTTTTCAACTCCTTTATTCCCTCCTCTCCAAGAAAAGCATAGGAAAAGGACTACATCCTGCTGGTGCTGACTTCTGATATTTTGGAGCTGCAGCGTAGTTGTGCTTCAGTGTAGGAACTAGAGAGGGTGTGAGATTAATCACCACTTTGCTTGAATTTAAGAGCCACAGAAACCTTATGTAAGTAAATAAAATTACTTATGCATGTCTCACAACGTATCTGCTGTTAATTACTTGCCTGATCCCTTGATTTGGACTCCATCGTCAATGGCATTTCCATTATGAAAGAATCGAATGGGTCCGGAGAGCTGGCCGCTAAAAGGAGCATACACTGTGGCTCCGTCAGCACAGATGACATCCACACCCACATGCTTTCCTTTACCACTGTGCCTAAAACCATAAATATGTAATTAGAGAAGTCTGTCAGGCTTAATGTTATGTACAGATAGGTCAGTTAACAGTATGACATCCAAAGCTTGTCTAACAAAATTTTTGCATCTGCGATGAAATCGCAAAGAAGTAGTGGATTTGATCCATCTTTTTTTATTGCAAAATGTTCATATTACTCTGACCTTCTTTAAAGGGGAATGAGATTTCAAATTTTAAGCGTATTTTTAATTTTCGCAAGTTCATGGGGTATTTCAAGCTGTTACAGAAATGTACCCCTGTTCTTCCCCAAAATACATCTGTGCTGGTGTAAAATAGCACCTTATGTTTGGCATTTTCTCATTTAGAAATTCAGAAGTTGCGTGATGAGGATGGCCACTTCTTATAGCACCCGGGGAGAGGAGGTGACAGGAAAAAACAAGGAAGGCAGGAGTTATTCTACATAGAAAAGCATTTTTCAGGGTAATAGAACCTGTACTGTCGTGAGGTGCCTACTTAAAGACGATGATGCTGGCAGACCTTTAGCTTCCGTAAATTAATTTACTTTGCTTCTTGTAAGCTGTTGCTGAATGTTAGTTAAATATCTGGCCTATAAGCAACAAGAATAAATGACACAAATACTTGAAATACTTTCCGTTGCCTTTACTCTGGCTGCTAATTTGTGTAATGATCTTGCTTCTTCCCCCATCCATCAGTTAGTAGCAGTGGTACTGCTGCACTTCTGCGAGACTGCCAAGTAATGCCCCAAAAATGAGTAAGAAGTCCCACAGACAGTCTTCTCTTATTGTAAGTGTCAACTCCGGTTAAACTTCACTCTCTTTCCCATGTCAATATTTCATTTAGAAAAGCAACAGTGAACCCCACTGCCTTACCTGTCAGCCCCGAAATGGCCACAGCCATATCTATCGCAGCCCCGGATTTTGTTGACGGGATTCCCGCTGCAGATCTGTGCCCAGTGTCTGTGTTGTTGTTGGGGTGGGTGTGCATCCAACTGCTTGGCAAAAACTTCATGTGCAAAAGAGGAAAACGGGGAAAAATCAAGCATGTTCTTAGTACAGTACAACAGAAAGTGTTAAGGTGCAAAAATATGATGTTTGAAGCGGAAGACATGAGCTCGTGGGAGTTAGTAATTTCAGAAATTGTAGGTAAAAGAATATTGTACAATATGCTATAAAGATTTCATCCCTTTTTCTCGAGGTTTTGTTTTAAGATAAATACACTAAAAAACAAAGCAAGGTTATAGATAAATATATTTAGTATTTTTTTGTGAAGTAAGTCAAATTCACTTTCTACACGAAACTAAACACTTCAATATATAACTCTAAATGCACACCTAATTCCACATTCTATAATAACCATCATAGTGCCCGTTACCGTAATTCTTCATAAAACAAGATTGAAAAAAACTTAGCATTATTTATGTTTGAGTGAATTTCAATAACTCATTAGTGTCTGCCTAAAACCAGTCAAGACCAACTGCAACATCGCAGTCTCAACTCACCAGTGCACACCAAGCTGACCAGAGCGACCAGGCTGAGAGCTGACATTTTGTGGCTCTTTCACCGGTGTTCTTTGATCGAATCAAAGACGTTGAGCAGCAGCTGCTTGGGGTATTTATGTGTGTTTGAAAGCCCAAGTCTGTTGTCTTGGTCAACCAGTCCGGGGCAAAGTATTGCAGCTCCGGGCAAACGGTGTTGCCATATTAGGCACTGAGGATGTCTACAAACTAACAGTTGTTAGAGCTGGTTGGGAAAGACGGATAAAATAATTGGTCTCTTAGCACACAGTAACAGGTGGAAATGACAATCCCACATTTTAGGAAGCTCTGGTTGAACCATTTCTTAACACCTCTTCTTCCCCCTCCTGAAGCAAGGGCACACTTAGGCCAAAAATGGTGGGAACCAAGCATATAGTCCAGAGGATCGAGTTGGAGGGAAAAAAATGGGCAAAACTTCACAGTGGACGTAAGGAGTTTGCCCTTCACTGCTCGTTCCAGTACCGCCTTCCCAGGTGTATGTGCCCTTTAGAGCTTTCTAGCAGAGTGTACGTGAAGGTATAATGTTTGGTGTAGCATGAGTATTCACTTAGGCTAAGAAATACAGATGCTTTTGCATGGGAATGTGTCTTTTTTTTTTTTTTTTTCCTTCCCGCTGTTCAGCTGAAATTATCACCTAGCCTGAACTGAGATCCATGAGGTCTTTTCACTGAAGTCCTAATTTTGGCAACTAAATTCTTATTAAAACATCTTCAAGTTCTGAAACAAACAGTTGCAAACCCTAGTTGCATGGCATAACTGACACGGAGTTAAAAAATTCTAGGTTTTAAAGTTATTCATTTAGTATCTGCTTGATTTCAGCTACCATACTATTAAGCAGGCTCCTTAGTGTCTCTTTTAATCCTTCAGTTTGATTTTTCTGCACTACATGCAGCAAAGCGTTAGATTTCTTTTTATGGCTATGTCTTAGTTAATATGAAGTTTCAATGAGTCATGGCGCTTTTACATAAACTATCTGATATTCCAAGTTACAGAAACCTCTAGAAGTCCTGCAGGTTTTATTCAGAGGAGAAACAGATGTGTCTCTGCCCCGCTTTAATTTGCAAAGAGTATCTGTATGCTGTGTTTTCTGAAAATCCCCGTGGAATAAGCAGCTGGAGACAAATTTTTTGCTTGTAATTCCAAGCTTTTTTTACAGCCACTGTTTAACCCCCAAACAATCTTTTCACCCTCCCTGGCATCATTACAAGTGGCTTTGCTGATTTTACCCCCACTGCTTTCTCCCCCATCCTGCCAGAAAGAACTGCTGTTTTTCATACTTGTAGACACCAAACAAATACATAAATGTTATGTCCCCTTAGTTTCATTTTGATGGCACTTTTGGTTGTAATTTGCTCAATGTAATGGAGTGTAGGATGATAAATTATGTGAGGTACTGGTAAAAGCTCTCAGTGGGCATTCAGGATTTGGGAATGCTGCTTGCCCCTGAACTGAAAGACGGGGTTGCGGGTTTGTGCGACCCTTGCCAGAAACAGCCTTCATTGCTACAAGCTGGGAGAGCTTGTGTAATATTCTTTCCAGCTTTGCAGGCTTATTCACCTTAATTTGGCACAAGCTCTCTGCAGACCATGTCACCTCTCCTTAGCAGAGAGAATCAGCAAGGGAGGGGGTATGGGTGGTGTCTTCCAATGAAGATTTTGTAGCATAGAGGTAGTAGAGTATTTCTGAGCTTGGCTAGCTTGATACTAGCTGCTGTAAGCTTTTTTTCCTACTGGAATCAAAACCATTTGAAAATAAAATGTTATTTGGGTGGTGCCTTGTCATTCCTGTTGAGGGGTCTCCAGTGGAGTTTCTGCAATAATGATCCCTCTCAACCAGACTATTTCTGATTTATTCCTGACTGGCAGTTGGCACTAGTAAAGTTTTAAATATCTCCTTATATAAGTTTCACCTGGGGCAGACCTGCCTTGAAAAGCTAATAATTTTTGTAGGCTTTTTTTAACAAACAATGCTCCTAATTTTAGCAAGGAAGGAATTGCAGCACCTCAACCCGCTTTGCAAAGTCTTGCGAAGGTAAGGCTGCGTGTAAAGCCAGCCAAGCTGGTATGCACGAGGAGAGAAGTACAGCTGTGCTATAGGTGCACAGACATGAAAGAAGCTTTTCTCTGAGTCCTGTTTTGCAGTCTGGTACTTTGTAAAATAGCTCTGAGCTACCTGCTCGTGGCGATTTTTTCCATTTCATTTGTGTTACAAAGTTGACTCCGAATTGCTCGTAGCTGCGTACATGTTTTGTATTTTCTCCACAGGAGATCTTAACAGCATTGTATCTTGTTCTGTTCTTTCTGAAATGTGTCAAAATGTCATTTACTCTAAAATAATATATCTAATGCAGTTCTGGTAATATATCCTTAAACAGTTTTCAAGTGTATGATATTGCGGTTGCGATTTCCTCAGTGCATTCCCTGTCTTTCCTGGATGAGCTGGAAGGTGCAGACCTTTCACTTGGGCATGAGGAAGCTCTGGACTGAGGTGGGTGGGATTCCTGTGTTGGGCAACGGAGATGTTAATAGAACAGTTGATCGGTGCAGTTGTGAAAGACGCCAACTGGCCGCTTAGCACACACTAACAGAAGGATATGGAACAACCAGCCCGCGTTGCACGGCCCCTGGGAGCTGCCGTTGCACCATTTCCTTCCCTGTGGCAGGGAGCGGGCAGGGAGATGGAGAAGAGCCAGTGTGCAGCGCTGCGAGCAGGTGGGCTCTCTTGGGAAATGCTGACTTCTTTCTCTTGCATCAATGCTGTGAGTTCCCTGTTTTGCCGCTTTTATGTCAATAGTAACTTCCCTGGCTGTGTAAGTCCCTTTGCTGTTTTCTCATGGACTGAGCAGGAGTGCAGTGGGCAAATGCAAGTGTTTGGGCTGATACCAACAGGCAGTGAATGAGTTAAGCCTGATGCTGTTCAGGAGAAATCCCTACTTTGCTCTTCAGCCTTTCCAAAGATACAGTGACTGCTGTGTAAATTTTGTTGTGGTACAGGAGGGTACGCTGCCAGTTACCAGGGCTTTTGGAGAGATGGTGCCTGCCGTGCCTGTGTCCATGAACCTTGCAAACATTAGGTTAGTCCCTCTTAATGTATTAGTTATCTTAATATTATCTCTTAATAGGAGAAGTCGAGCGGTAGAATGATGGAATAAGGTTTTTGCAGGAAGAAAGCCAGAAGAGTGAGACGCGCCTGTGCAATGGCAGTGGACCCTTAGAGCAGAAACATCAGCAAAAGCCAGGGCCAGACCCCGAGCCAGAGCAAATCCACCCCCCGGCCAAAGCCCGCGGTTTCCTTCCAGCTGTGCTGCCACCCTCCTTTGGTTACCCACAAGTGAGGGCTGGTTTCTCCAGCGTTTCCTTTACACACGTTTCAGCTCTGTAGGATTCAACCAACATCTAAAACCTGATGATCTGGTCCATAAAGTCCTTCCTCTTTGCAACCTCTGAGGGGCCGCAGCCCCGGTGAGTTGGATAAATGCGCACTGCACATCTTATTTCTTGGTAATATAACAGTACCATAACTGTAGGTTTGCCAGGCTTGTTAGCAGGGAATTGGAAAGATAAATCCTCTTCCCAGGTGCGTCTTGCAGAACAACTGGCTTTTTCTTTCTTGGCTAGCCCGGCGTGTTCGATGTGGGAACAAGTCCACACTGAGCACTCACCTCCCAGCTGACCTGTGTACAATGTGTTATTAAATAACCTTAAAAGCCTTTTATCTGAAAAATGAATAATATTCTTTGTGGTAAACATTATAAAATGAAATGTTTTAAAAATTAACTATAGAAGAATTTACTTGTGCAATTGGCAGCACAGGCTTTCATGGTGAAAATCAATGTAAAACGAATTGCACTTGCTATTATTCAGGCTTCTGATCATTGACAAGGCTGAGATAAGAGGAATTTCGACTGAACGATTAACTTGTAGTATCTTATTAGTAGCTTATATTGTAGTATCTCTGGGAAATCAGCAGGTTGCGCTAGCTGATCAGCCAAAATGCATGTCATTTTAAGTAGCTAGCAGGCTACAGGAGATCTGTGTGTTGCCTTTCCTCTTTGCTAAGTATGAGCTGAAGCTGAAGTTGTGCTGGTGCACAATTCTGATTGAAGGCTCCATCTCAAATTTATTTTGCTTTTACCAACGTACTTGCTAAGCCAGAGTTAGGCAGGTTGTAATGAGGAGGGTTGAGGAACACAAAATAACGTTTTTTTGCCACCCGTGTCATGGGGAGGACAAAGCTGTGGCTGAATCCCTCAAAAGCCCTTTAATGTTCAGGGAAATAGAAGGGTATAGCATCGATTTGGGTTGCAGCTTCAGACAGTCTGTGAGCTTGTGGTACAAACTTATAAAACAAAGGGGATAGCAAGGGAAAGGATCCCTGCAGAACTGGTGCAGAAACAAAGCAATTCTGCATGGCCTGAGTCTGCTGACTCTTTCTTCTTGTTGCCCCTGTTACTTCCCCCAGCACCCTTTCCCCTCACCTTGAATATTTCTAAAATGTGTATTTTACCAGCCCTTTATTTCCTTCCCAGTCAGCTAGAAAATGTACTTTCCCTTCCTCCACAGCCAGTTATTTTTTTACTAGACTGAAAAGATAAAGCTGGATTTACTTACGCTGTTTGCCCCAACTGCTCTGTAACCTAAAATAGAAAGTGGTATTTACTTTTTCTTCTCTGCTTCTGGTTGACAGCCCCAGCTAAAACTGGAAGTTTTAGTATTTGCCCTGTACCTCTGTCAGGCACCTGCAGGAGCATCCCGCATACCTGCACCAAAAGCACCACAACCTCCCTGTGCTGCTGGAAAAGTTCAGATTAAATAATAGCTCCTTGCAAAGGTTTGTGAAACAGCCTGTGGGGACACACCACAAAAGTGCTGACCTGTTGTCACGAATGTACAGGTGAAAATGTTATTTGAGGAGCAAAGCTGGTGTGTTGGCTGGAGGCTCAGAGCCCTGCTCAGTCTCTCGTTAGGATTTGCATGGAAAAGTGGGGGCTTGATTGGGCCCTTCCCCTTTCAAATGTGAGAAGTGTATAACTGGGTTAAAACCTGGGATTTGAACCAAGTGAAACTGAAATGGGAACCTTTCTTTTCTGTAGGCAACGGACTTCATGACAAAAATGTAAAAATTTGGTCAAACTGGAAACATGGGGAACTTTTGCTGAAACGTTTCTGCTTTCAGTGTAAGGAAAAATGCTTTTTTTCGCAGCAAACTCGATTGTATTAACTCTCCTTCTATGTCTGGTTGCTGTCTGCCCATGCAGGCTTGGGTTGCATATTTATATGGACCTGCTGATTTTTCATTCCTAGCAAAACTGAAGTGGTTCCTGGGGAGGGTGAATGGGACACAGCAGGTTCAGCGCTTTTCACAGATGTGGCAAATATCTATCTGTAGTTTCCTAGAAGAAACAAATCTGCTCATCCGAGGCTGTACTTGCATTGGTAAATAGGTGAGTCTGCAGCACTTGTAGAGCACTTTAGCCCTTGAGACTCCCAGTAGCATGCTGGTAGCCTTGGCCTGAAAAGCCCTGTCCTGTTAACAACAGCTTGTTGTTAAACAAGGCCTCAGCTGATTTACTAATGGAAAGAAATGCCTCACTTGGACAAAAAGGAGCCTGGGTGTGCCAAGGCAATCCTGAAGCAGGAGTCTGGGGAAAAGGAATGAGTTACTTCATTAACGTTGTTTTATGCTGTTGGTGATGGGCCCCAGGAAAGATTTGGGTTTCAGCTTTATACAGTTTTTTTTTTTTTCTCCCCAGCTGCATTAAAAAAGCAGAACCCAGCCCAAACTCTGTGACAGCACCAAAGAAATTCAAAGCAATGTGCAGTGAAGCAGCCCTTTAATAATGTGATTTTTCCATATGCAAGCAAAAGTGAAATTTCTGCCTTATTGAAGAAATCTTCGTGTTTGGCTGAAAATAGAGCAGACAAGTCCAAGATGAGTGAGCTGCAGTACGGCTCACTGCGGTGCTGCTGAGCATCGAGGATCCACCACCTCCCAGCTACTCTGCTCCCCACTGCTTCAACCTTCAGCTACAAGTGCAGTGATGTGCAGGATAAGGTTAACGGCTTTAAAGCATGTGTTACACCTTACTCTGAACCTGTTCACGTCCAGATAACCACCAGTGTTTTGTTCATGGATACTTTTTAGGTGAAACAACTGTTTGAGCCTCATGGCTTCCACTTTACTAGAGTGACTACCTGTGCCTGAGAAATTTAATGAATACAAAAACGGGGTCTGAAGGCTTTGCCCCTGATGTGCAGCCTCCAGTTTGCAGGTTGGGTGTAGATCTGTTAAGTCACAGTTCTGGATATGGACAGGGGATGTAATTCCTCTGTAGACCCTTTGCATGGGCAACAGGACACCGATTTTCTCTCCCTTCTTGATGGGGCCACTGTACTTGATGTAACACATCTTGACGAAGAAACCTGTTAACAGGGGAGAGAGAAGAGGGGGAAACGCTCCTATGAAATGTTTTCAAAGCTTGGAAAAGTTGTAACATTCAGTAGCAAAATACGAATGACAATAAGAAATTCAGGAGTGGGAAAAGTTACAGAAAATGCTGTGATGCTCCCATAGCATCAAGAAGAGAGAGTAGAAAAATAAATAAATTAACATGGAGGAAGATGAAGAAGGGGATTAATGTGGGTAACACTGCATGAGCAAGTCAGGCTGTTCCTTTAATTATCCAAGATGCACAAAGGGACCAGCTTCATCCTTTGACTTTTCTAATAGAGCTGAAATGCTGCGATCCTTTCAATCAATTTTCCTGCATTAACAGAACCTGGATTTCAAAGTCACAGTTTTCACTTGGATTCATGTGCAAGCATACTGCAGTTCAGGTTGGGTTGGTGATTTTTGGCTCAGTTTAAAGCTCTATAAAAACTGGAGCGTTTTACAATGAGGCTTTGCAAGACACTCGTCTTTCAGCTCTGGTACCCGACCCTGAAACCTGAACACTGTTGTTGATGGCATTGCCGTCTCTGTAGGGCCTGGCTTGGTTGTCCATCTCCCCTGTGAAGGGTGTGCACACCACCGAGCTGTCCTCACTCGCCACCAAGCTGTCCTCACTCGCCACCAAGCCGTCCTCACTCACCACCAAGCCATCCTCGCACACCATGTCCGCTCCCCTCTGCTTCCTCCCTCCTCCTCTGAAGAAGAGCGAGGCAGGTTAGCCCTTGGCCAAGCACCCTGCCAGCTAGAAAGCCTCCTGCTGCCCATTTTTTCGTGCTTATTTCTATTCTAAGAAAGTTTTGAGCGCAGCCATCTCCCATCATCCTCGCCCAGGACCTGCGGTCATCACATCCACCGCAGCCCTGGGAGTCACAGCCCTGATTTTGTTTGCAGGTTGGCTTGAGCAGATTTTTGCCCGTTGTGCTGCAGTAGCTAGAAAAGAAGAAAAGAGAAGAACAGAAGATGAAACCCACAAAGCTAGAAAGCGGACTTTCCAGCCTGTGTTGTTTAATCAATAGCAAGGTCCCTTTGGACTTGCTGTAGCCATGGATTAGGCTTCAGGGAACTAGAAATTTGTTCATCTTTTAATGCAAATTAATTGTAGGGAGGCATTTGTTTGTTTTATGCTTTGTCCAGCAATGTTTGAGGGTACTTAAGGCAGGGAATTCAAAGCGAAAATGCAGAACAACTCGATCTGGAGGGCACATCGTGGAGTGACCCACCGCTCCTCCATCGCCCCAGGGCAGGTGTCCTGTGCTGCATTCACACCACAGGGCTGGAGCTACGGGATGTCTCTGCCTGGAAGGTGACCTGAGCCACCCAGGATCTTGGGATACCAAACTGTAACTATAAAAAATAGGGCTGTGAGAGACCCACCAAGTCCATTCCTGTTCCCTAATGTGGAATCCAGTCAAAAATACAAGCTGTCATCTACCTTTTACTAATTGCATTTTCTATCTCCCAGGGTTTCTATATTACTGTTTCAAAGTAGCAGCCAGTAGGGCAACATCCTTTTTTTTTTTTCTCTTTTTTTTTTTTTGGTTCCAGACTCCAGCTGTCATCACCCACAATCAAACCCATGCTGATCCTACAGCCCTGGCAATGTCTGCTAAAGGGAAGACATTTACAGGGGAGAAGGGAGGGGGAAAGGCGACCCCTGACTTGGTACCTTTGACAAGCCTCTAACAGCCGTGCTCCCCCCGCCAAACCTACTAGGGTTTCCCATGGGATGCTTTAGGAAGAGTGGGACTGGTCCAGCAAGAAACAAAGAGTTGAGGTTTATTCGCGTGCGTGAACAGCTCGACAGGCATCATCCCTGTTGGGCTCTGGGAGAATACGCAAACAGGGGAAACGATGTGCTGGCACCGAAGGTCTGGTGCTAAAAGGGTGCAGGAAATCTCTAATGCCTTCCTCAAGCAAAAGAGCACTTTGTTCTAGGTAGTCTTCGTTTATTGTAATGAATTGTATATTCCTTGTGGAATCAAAGGTGATGACATTAAACACACAAACATCCCTGGGAACGCTCTATGCTCAGCGGGCTGACCTTTAAGTAAAAGGCTTTTAAGAAAACATACATGCTGTTAGTAATTGATATGCCTCAGCTGATTCTTTCTTATTTTATCAATATTAGTCCAACAAAAATTTGCCACAACTCTTTACCATATCTAAGAAGGATTTTTCCATGAAGGTGTCTATGCAATGGGAGAGGGGTTATTTTCAAAAGCAAAAAATGGCAGAGAACAAATCAGTTCCTAAATCCTCACAGATACATGTCATTTAAAAAAAAACAACAAAAAACCCCACAACAAAAACCGAAAAAGAAGCAGAGAACAAGAAGGCAGGTTACAATGAGCAATGTTTACTAAAATTCAGCTAACTCACCACTGGAGATCGCAATCTCGCAGATGACTGCTGTGAGTGTGCGTTTTCACGTGCCTCGTGAGCTCTGCTTTCAAAATGAAAGGTCTAAAATACTTTGCTTTCTATTTATACACCTCAACGGAGGCTGCATGCAAATTTTTCCAGCCAATCAGAAAATTTCTGTGGCCTCAGTTCTTTTGCTTGCAGATTCAGGCCAACAGCAAGAACAGAGCAACCCTCGAGGTGTACCACCAGCCTGGCTAACTGGCGGTGTAGGGGCTCCAACTTATTTAGCAATAGCAGCTACATGGTTTTGTTTGGCTTTGTTTACAATGAAACCGTGAATATTAAACCCAGATTTTAAGGACAATTTGTAACCATTCCTGCCCGTTGCACAATCCTGAATTTTAGCAAGATAACTTGGGTGGAGAAGGGGAAGAGACTTTAAATGAACTTAAAAAAATACCGGGGCAGGTGGATACCTTGCTGTCCCACCATGGCTGTTGCTTCGTGCAAAGAAATTCAGCCAGGTGGACACAGCCCTGTGCCATGCATCACACCCAGCCTCAGGCTGGAAAAATCTGATTAGGCGACCCATGAAATGAGACCTTTGTATTCCATTTTTATTAGCCGGCTTCATTAATGCATCCCAGATATTGCCATGTTGCTGCTGCTGAACCTTCAGCATTAACAGTGGGAGAGACACATGTTTACAATCTTCACTGTGCCTGAATAGAAAATGTTATAAACCCTATAATATTGTGGCTGAGCAAAATTACAGGAAATTGAAGAAGAAGAGAACACTGGAGCAGGAACAAGGCCACCTCGAGTGTTGTTTCTGGGAAGGGAGGGAATGCAATGCCCTGGTTTACAGCCAGGAGCTGGAAGTTGTTTGTCTCCTCGGCTCTTTGGCCGCCTGGTCTGCGCCGCTGGAGCCACTGATGGTTTCGTTTCTCTGTGCGATTAAAAACGGAGAGCCCAGGTTAGATACGGCTTTGGGTCGGGGCTCTCAGCCAGGATGCTGTGCCATCGCTCTCTCTTTTCTGTGGCACTAGATGGGTGAAGATTGGCCTTACGTCCCCAAACAGAACCAAGAGCAGTTCTGCTGCACAGGATTCAAACCCCGTCTTTGCCGGGGATGGAAACACCAGCTGCCAGCTGAACAGAAGTTGCATTTCGTGGGACAAGAAAGTGATCCTATCAGGATGTCTTCAAGACACACTGCTGACTTCTCCTTTCCCCCTCTCCCAGCGAAGTGTCATCCAACTATGTCACTTACGCCTGTCACAGTAACGGTGACAGGGTAATAGCTTGGCTTGGACAGAGCCAGCACCTGAGCCCAGCTGATGCCCAGCTGGAATGGGCTTCACAGCCTGGCGGAGACCATGTGAGATGTTTCAGCTCCAGGCAACCCACTGCAAATCAGCAAGGCGAGGAGGAGTCACGCTGGTCCTGCTGCAGGGAAGGGTTTAAACCTGCTCCCATTTAAACGTGCTCCCATTAGAATCCCTGTGTGATTTTTTTTCTCCAGAAGAAACATTCCTGGTTTACTGTTTTCCTGCTCATCAGATGTTGTGTGTAGAGGGGGGGAAAGACTATCTGACAGTGACATTTTGAAACAATCTGTTTAGACAGAGTATGTAGGGGGAAAATTGGCAGTGCCTAGCGCTCTGTGCAATGCTTCTTGTGCCCAGGGCTCAGCTAAACCAATCCAGATAAAACTGCATTATCTTCAATTCATTTTGTTAATTACTAATTTTGTTAGAGACCTACCAATCAAGATCAAAGAGGAGAAAAGAATGAGTCAAGTAATTCTGTTCATTTCCTCAGAAGCTCAGAAAATGAGCTTTTCCCCTAATTCTGTTACTAATAAATATCCTGAAGGCCAGGTACTTTCTCCATTTCAAGTTGCACACTCAGTTTGGTGCAGTGGAGGTGAACAAACCATGGTGAGATGCAAAGGGAAAACCCACCAGCTTCAAGGGCATTCTCCAAACCCAGCAGTAAGGTCCCTTGCCATCGGCCCGTGCCAACTCTGATATTTCTCTGGCCCACAAGAGAGCAGCCACAACACCTAACTTCTGCTCTTGGCCGAAATTCGTGGTGTCACCAATACACTTGGCCGTGTAGGCTGTACAAAATGTGCACTGGCACTTGTGTCACACTGGGAAATCTGGATTAAGGCCTTTTTGGAAATCTGCATTCCCAGGCTGTAGATCAGTTTCTTCAGGGTCTTTTAATAGGCTACTGCCTTGCTGCCGCTGGGGTGTGGAAGATGGGAAGACTGCGAAGGTCTGCAAAGCACGGCTCCCTGCACCCCTCCGTGACATTTTTTGGGCTTTGTTTTGATTTTCCAACTGGGTTGAAAGGTTTTTACAGAGCTAATTAAGTGAATTAAGCATGGTAAAGCCTAAATTGTTTGTTGACATTTTACATTATACCCTGAGATAAAGATCAGGGAGGTAAAGAGTGATTAATATAGATTTTGTGTGAACTGTGCAAGAGCAGTGGATGCTTCGCTCGCCTTCTCCGTGCCCACCACGCTGCGTTTCATGGGGGTTACCACCTTATTTTGTGTCTGAACAACCTTCCAAAGACTGAAGCAATGTATGAAACCTACCCGTATCTTTATATTTTGCTTATTGCTAGCTGTAGCTGAAGTTGGTTTTTTTCTTTGCAGAAAAACTGGTTGCAGAAAGGTGGTGGCGATTGGCCGTTAATTAATTTTGCATTGCTGGCAGGTGTGGGAAAGAGTTAAAGCAGGATAGGGGGAGCAAAATCAAGGGCAGAACCTGTGTGATGTGGGGAATGAAGTGCTCCTTCGGCGGGGAGGAGCTGGGGAAACCGTCTGAGAGGTGAGTGAGGCAGGACAGGACTTTTCCTCATCTCATATGGTGCTGGGAGCCACTGAAGTAGAGGTAAAATGCGTGTGAGGGAAAGGCAATCCTGTTTAGCAGTAGCTGCAAAGCCTTGGTAGTGTCTAAGTTTGGAGGGGAAAAAAACCCCATGAAAACACCCCAAACGCTGCAGCTTTGTAGGCTTTGCAGGGCAGCCTGTGGTTTATGAACACCCACTGTGCTGCGTTTGGGGGTAACACCAGGGGAGGGGGGTGTCTTGCTTGCAAAAGGATGAATAAGTAGCAAAGTGGTGAACTACCAATACTCGAGTAAGCACCGCAATGCAATCAAATTAAATGTAATTTGAATAAGATTAAATTTAAAAGACAATGACATTAAATCTTAGCTCCAAAACTCATCAAACTCACTAAAAGCAATTTCCAAAATTGTAACCATGCTGGGATCTAATAACGTTTTCATTAAAGAGGCAGTGTTTGACTCAGCCTGTCACTTAGCAATATGAAGGGTTTTTTCCCCTGTTATGGAAGGGATGCAAATAGCTGTAATAGTTTCCTTTCTGTTTTACCAAGGCATGACTGAATTTGTTGGCAATGCTCTAAAGGCTGTGAATTCCCAACTAACTTATGCTAAAAATGCTCTTTGCTCCTCCTTCCCACCCCTTCAGTTTTGAGCTTTTGGTAACGCGGGTATGCTGAAGCTCACAGCCAGCTCTGGCTTCTGCTTTACCAGAATTACCCAAAATATAAACCCAACAGATAGGAGCCTTCTCATTTTCTTCTGCTCATCAGTTAGTACAACCTGAAACACCTAAATAGACTTAAAAGACCTTCAGATTCAAATGGAGTGAAATCCCTGGGTATGGGTAGATTGCAGCGAAGAAGAGAGGGCAGTTTGGTTACCCAAATGTCAGGTTTTGGAAATATCCAGGTTTTGCAAGATTCTAGTTTAATTTCTAACATGAAATTAAGGGAAGTAAACCTTGAGGCATGGTACCACAGATGTCTATTATCAATGTCTTATTTTTCTTCACTTTTTTTTTTTTTTTGATGGTAGCAAATGCCACACATAAGCCATTCAAGAAGGTGACGAGCTGTAATCCCACGTGCCAGCACGCTGTCCCTCTTGCTGTGCTGGGTTGTGTTGCCTGTGTTTCCTGGAGACTGCCGAGTATGTAAAAAAGGGCCTGAATTAGTCAAAAAGCTGTCTATGTGGATAACAACTTTTTGTTTCTGTTAATTATGCTTATAAAAAAAATAATAAATTAGAAAAACAGGGAATTGTAGAGAGCACTCTGGTGTCCAAAAGCAGCTATTTCACTTGCATCCCCTTCCTTGATAACATCTTGGACCTTTAAAGAAATAGGAATTAGTTTATGACCAAAAAGTATTTTTCTAAGATTTTTTTTTTTTTAAGAGGCTTTGTTTGTTGTTAACATGTAATGGATTCCTGAAATTCAGCATCCAGCTGGTGTAACGGGCACTGAGGGAAAGGACTGTAATGAAACCCGATTTTACTAATGAGTGTAATTTAGAGAGACTTTATTGCAGAGTTTCACAGGAAATAGTTTAGAAACATTCAGCCTGTGGAAAAGTAGGGTTTTGCGGTTCCTCAGAAAGCCTTGCTTCAATCTGTAGAAACACATAGTGGTTTTTTATTAGTTAATGTGAGCAACCGAAGATGCTGTGTGCGATCATGCAAACGCACTTGTCTCTCCAGCGCTTCCCTGGCCGGGGGAGAGCGGCTCTGCCAGGGACCCCTCCAAACCCAGGCACGGTGCTGTCTGCGATGCTCTGCACCCACTCTTTAATTTAGCCCATTGCTAGCTTTAAACCCTGCAGTTTTCTGTGCGGAGCTGCCTGCTGGCTTTTGCAGAAAGGAATTTCTTTGGAGTCCTGGGTCCTGGTGGGCATGGCAGGGTGCAATGGGATGAGCTGCACAGCCCTGTGTCCCTTCCTCCCTGCGGCGGTGCTTCGGTCCTGTCGCAGGGGAATGGTCACTCTGTATATTCCCCATCAGTGGCCTTGTCTGTGCTCTTGTCCTGTTGCTGGGAGTATTTTGGGATGGTTTTCTTCTTCCAAAAAACCGAAGGAGCAAGAGCTCATCTTGACAGAGCTGGGCTCATCCAGGAGAAGCCTGTGGAAACGTCATCCCAGTCGGGTCTTGGCTTTGGACACCTGAGCAAGAAGGATGGGCAGCACGCATCCTCCAGGCCATAGAGGTGTTCAGGACATGAACTGGTCTGTGCAGGGCACAGTGAAAATGGCTGGGCTGCCACTGCCCTCTGATGGAGAGCAGGCAAACACAGTCCTGCCCAGCAGCCCATCCTCATCGCCCTGGACCTTTATATCTGTATATATAGACAGAGATAAAATGTCTGTGTGTGTGTGTATATATATTTGCCACCCGTACTGCTCCTTCTCTGATTAAGGGAAGCCCAGCCCCAGCGCTGGCGTTTATGGGGATGCTCATCAGCATCTGCCTACTGGGACTGGGATGAACTGGTATGTACAGCCACTGCCTGCTCAGATGCCCTGTGATCCTTTTTTCTTTCTTTTTCTGCTTTGCATGTGCAATCCCTGCCATGCCCATGTGCTGAGGAAGGGATGTGTAGTGCAGGATGAGTCCCTCGCCTCCTCTGGGGACACGCTTGTTATCTGACATGAGATGCAGACCTGGCAGCTGCTATTAGCAGAGGTTTGTGGGCAGAAATGGAAAAGTTGCTTTGCTTTTCCTTCATTGCAATATCTCTTAGTCCCCACACCTTTGCTTTCATTTGGAAGAAGGAAGAGAGACATTTATCTCACCTCAAATAAGTTTGATTCAAAATCCCAAAGCAGGTTCTGTGGTGCCCAGGATTCCAAATCTCCCCTGTCCAGGTACCCCAGGCTCCAGGATCAGCCCACAAACAACTTTTCCATACTCTGGCATTAGCAGCAAGGAGAACTGCAATATACTGGATATTTAAATATGGAAGCCCATAAGGATGACTATAACAATAAGTGATACCACTGTTGTGGTGGTTGTTGCTCTTTTGTGTTCAGCAGGTTTTCTTTCACACTCTCAGAGGAGCTGTTGTTGGATTTTAAAAAGCTGCAGACAGAAAAGGTGCTGCAGGAGTCGAGGCTGGTTTTGCTGATGGGCAAAGGCAGGTACCGCCTGTCCCCCTTACCTTGGGGCTGGCAGAGCCCTGCTCTCGCTAAAATAAAGACTGTGTGGGAATGGCCTCTTGGCAGGTCTCTGAACGGAAACCATATAATTATAAACCACTGTCTAGCCTAAAGTACTGCTAAGTGTTTAAGCTATCGTATTTCCACGGCTCATTCAAGGGTATTTTTAGTGTTGGTGGAAAAAGTTGCTGACTCTAGGTCAAGTAATCTCTCCTAAAGGCTATGGTCCTGATTTGGGAAAATGAACCATTTGCTTAAATGTTTGTTAGGACGAAGCCTCTCTCCCTTCCTCTGCCCAAGCTCTTCCATGGGAGAGGGCTGGGCCTGGAGCACAGGCATGGAGAGAGAAGACTGGCTTGCATTAACATTCAAAGTAGAAAAGTCTGCTACTGCTAGAATGTAGATACATATCTAAGTATCATTTCTCTTGCATACTCCCATTGCACATACCTGCTTTTGCCAGAGAGGAGGCAAGCGGCGAAGGAGCTGCTCCCATAGGCAGTGCCTTGGCTGAGGCTGTTCACGGCTCATGAATCCAGCTGTGCAGCACAGCTGGCTCAAGAGCTTAGATTTGTTTGTTTTTAACACAAATCTCTTGATAATGGTGGGAAGGCATCGTTGAGCTGTCGCTCGCTGGGCAAAGAAAAAAGCCAGAAGTTGGGAGTTTGCATTTGTTATCCCGTTTGTCTGTTTGGTGACTTATTGCTCCATGGTCATGGCTGGTGGTCTCCATCATGCCACTCCGGTCCCTCGTGCTCGGGGCTGTGTGCAAGCCCACAGAAGGAGATCTGCGCACAGGGTGGGTGGGCTGGACCTGCAGGAGGGGGAAAGCAGCAAGGGACCGTGCTGGCCAAACCACGGGTGAAGGGTTTAGCCTGCTTTTTCATAGGCGTCGTGGAGGAGCAAACTTCCAGGGGACATCTGAAGAGGGTCTTTGGGTGATGGAGAAGAGCTCTTCTGCACAAAGCCAAGCAGGGGACAGGGCAGGGGACTGGCTGGAGGGTTTGCTGTTGGCAGCGGTGAGCAATGCTGGCAGATTGGAGGTGGGTGCTGATGGCTTGACAGCACGTGGGAGGTGGCCGGTGCAGGGATGAGCTGTGAAGAGCCTTGAGATGCAGCTGAACTGACGTGTTTTATATAACAGAGGGGCAGCCATGGAGAGAGGAGTGACATGGTTATGCTGACAAGCCAGAAAATGACCCCAGGCTCCTCTGGGTGAGGAGACAACCTATGTTAGAGCCACCAACGCTGAAGCCAGAGTGCACTGCTGAGGTCACCCAGATGAATTATAGTTTAAACTAGAAAAATCAGCCTATTTAATTTAAACGCTACAAATGAGTATCCAGCAGGAACTCTTTCTTCTGGGCAACTAACCTCAGAGTTGAAGATGTGAGCACATCCAGGGCCCCCTTTGATGTGTATGAGGTGTCACAGCTGCGTTGTGATACCTTAAATGCCACTTCAGTGGTGTCAGCCCCCCTGCTGCTGAATGCATGCTTCAGGTCTGATCACTACACCGCACCATTAGGAGAGGGTTTGTAAATAACTCCTCCTTGCGCCATTAAATCCACAGTTCATTCCCTGCCCTTCTATTTTATCACTTGGGTTGCTGATAACTTTCCTGTGTGGCTTCTTTTGGAAAACAGTCTTTCCTGCTAAGCGTTTCCTTCCGTTAGTGCATGAGGATTAATTAAAACCTCCCCAGGATTTGTTGCTTTGATGAAATGATGGCTAAGGAAGGGTTTTTTTTCCTTTTAAGAAACAATCAAGTTTCTTCAGGTAGTCTGCATGCTCCTGCGGCTCTGACAAGAAATTCCTACTTTTTTGCAAGTCCTTGGACACACAGCTTTGGCTTCGTCGTATTGTGAAATGGAGGAGACCTGTGGCTCTGGAAAACTTCATGGACTAATGGTTTGTTATGGAAAACCCAGAGCGTTTGATCTCAGGCCATGGTCACCCAGCTCAGAAGCTGGATGGTGCCTCTCAGATTTGCCCTTTTGCCCCTCGGAAGTAGACCATGTCCTACCACAAGCTGTGGGGTGAGTCCAGCTCACATAGGGCTGTGGATCCCTAAAACCTGGTGCAGGGAGGAGGAAGCCCTGGGCTGGCTGGTGAGTGCTGCTCAGGCAGCGAGGGTTGCTTGGCCCCTCCTCTGGTGTTTGAGCCAGGTGTGCCTGGACCAGGGCTGCTGGATGCATCTCCCCCTTTTACTCCTGGATGCTTCTGGGAGGCTGTCCCATGTGTTGCTTTGGATACCTAGGCTAAAAGATGTTTAATTATTGCTGGAAGTAAACTTGTCAGCTACCCGTAGTCATGGCTGATGCTGGATTTATCATTCCTGGTATCCAGAGCACAATTTGCACCCCTGGTCATCTCTAACTGGGATGAGAGCTGTTTTGAGCCATGTTGTGGTTTCATCTGTGCTGTACAATTGGAAAGAAATCTGCAAGAAAAAATCATTTTTCTTGTATAGGACAACACATGTGTGCAGCTTGTCTAAAGGACTCCCCTCAGCAGTGCCCGGCAGAGGGTGCAGTGGCTTTTCGTGCCTGCACAGCTGGTTTTTAGGGAAAGGATTTCTTCATCCCTCACTTCTCTTTATTCTTTTTTTTTAGAAGGGAAAAAGAGATTGCATGGTCATTTTTCTGCCTGAAAACTGAAATTACTTAATGCCCATGTAAAAGACAATCACTGCTATACTCTTCTTTAAAATTAAGTAGAATTATAGTCCACTCAGAAAATATTCTTTGACATGCAGCTGTGTGATGGGTTTGTCAATAGGCAAGCAATGGGAGGTTTATAAGTGTCCTTTTATATTCAATTTTATATGCTCTTATGAAGCCTTTGCATATCAAACTTTGTTGGAGTTGTTAAAATTTTGTAATGCTTTTTGGGGTGTGCTGTTCCCAGTGTTTGTAGCAAGGACAGGGTATTGCTTTGCCCATGTTACAGGTTGTTGGTATCACAGATGGCACGGGATGGCATTACCTGGTGGATCGTTTGAATCTTTAGACTCTTTCAATATGCACACACTGTGCAAAACCAGCGTTCCTTTAAACTGAGTACAAAACCTATTGCAGTGCTCAGTGGCTGCTCCTTCCAGTGTCTGCACAGACTGACACGAACTTTTCCCCTGGAATAACAAGCTTTAAAAACTGTCCACACCATATGCACAGCTGGGCAGGAGGAACGTGATAGCACAATGGTGAAGTCTTCCTTTGTAGAATTGGCTTCAGCAATCGCTTGGTTATGATCTTTATATCAAGGAGTCATGAATAATTTCTCTGCCACCAAGGGTCAGCCAAACAACGCCAGAGAACGGCCAGGGATCAAGCAGTTGCTTTGGCCAGCAAAGTCTGTTTTGACACTTGGTTTTTTGTTTGAAAAAAAACAAATCAACACACACACAACAACAAAAATACCCCCAAACACCGGTCCTGCAAAAAGCTAGCAGGCATTTTGCCCCTGCCTGGGCAGGAGCAGCGCTGGTGTGAGCTGGGCAGCCCCGCTGCGTGTCTGCTGGGGCGTGCTGCTGCCCTGGGGTGCTGGCACCCCGTGAGAAGTGGCAGAGGGTAATTTTGCTAGATTACAGACCAGGACTTGATGCTAAAGGCTGAGTTGATCAAGGCCTTGTTATTCTCATAGCAATAAGCTTTTGTGCCAAGTTCACCCACTGGTGAGCAGTGTGACACCAGTGCCAAGTCTCCAGAAGGTTCCCAACCCCTTTGCAGCACTATGGGGATTTATTTATTTTATAGTGCCAGTTATGATTGACAGAAATTGGCATGGGGATAATGAGGACTGCTGCAAAAATGATCTGGGGCTTTGCAAAATCTGCTCTTTGCAAACATCCAGTATGTAAACTGTACATCTCAAACGGGATCAGGCTTTCGTGGTCTCTTTGAGCCCTGGGACATTGTAACTCAGTGCAGCCTGATTGGATTCAGCCTCCTAATTGAAGTCTATGGTATATTCGTAATGAGCTACAGATTTTACAGAGATTATTGATGAGATACCAGTGAGCGTGTTGTGAGCAATGCACCAAATTTATTCCTTTTGCAAAAGACGAGAGAGCCAAGACTTTGGCGACGCTGCGTGCTGGCTGCGCCCAGGCAGAGCACCCCTCTGCGCCTCGGCTGCTCTAACAGCCGTCTGCATTAATCGAACGAGGGCCAAAACCTGATCTAATTCCTGTAGGAACCGAACCGAGCAATTCAGCTCCCATATTCAGAGCTGCTGCTCCCACTGACATCTTAGGGCCATGCCAAGGACACCAGCTCAGGTCTGGGACCACATGCTCTCCTGCTCGTGGGTGTTTGACTTATTTTGAGCTGTCTCTAGACATCACTAAAGGGCTTGCTAATGTGTTTGAAAAGCCTGTTATTTCCCTAAAAGGAGAAAATTCCCTCATTTAAATGTGACACTTGTTTGTGTTTCTAAGTGCCAACGTGATCCTTAGACCTGGACAGCTTCTGCTGAATCTGCTCAGATGTGTTGGGCTCAGACAATCTGGCCGTAAGAGGGACAAATTCAGCAGCTCCTTGACGCGGTTCTCCTGGTAGAAAGAGAAAATGAGTCATTTCTGCTTCCTCCTTTCCTTCCCACCGAAGGGGCTGAGAAATTGGGTGAACTTCCCACATCTCTGAAAGAGGAAACCAGCCAGATGCTGGTCAGTATTCCTGCTTCCTCATTACTCGTGTGGTGAGTCAAAGCCTGACGCAGTAGGAAGGGGCAGTGCTTTTATTTCTGATGGTCGTTTCTCTGTGGCAAGGCTGTGCCCCCCCTGTTTGCTGTTGAGGGGGCCCTAGAATGCAGTAGCAGAGCAGAACATGATCTCTGTAGGAGGATGGTGTCAGGGCAGGTTGGGGTGAATTCTTGTGGAGGGCAAGATGAGATAATTTCACCCAGTTTTCAAATTCAATACTTGTCTTCCTTGCCCCCCATGGCCCTTGGTTCAGAGCGGAGCCGTGATGGGTGGCAGCCTCAGCAACTCTCAGCAAATGACCATGAGATGCTCTGCATGATTTGAGCTCCCATATTTCCAGTGGAGGAAGGAACCAAAAAGAGTATGAAGGTCCCTGAAAAACCTTGCTGTGTGATTTCTCACGGTCTTGAGTAAACTCAAAATCTTATTCAGACATGGGGGGAAGAGGAGGGGAGTTGCTAAGGTTCTTCTGCAATGAACTGGAAGTGTGAGCTTGTCCCCAGCAAAAGGCTGCTCAGCTCTGATGATAAACGGTCCTGAACAACCTTCAGCCAGCTCTTGCTGGTAATTAATAAGTGACTAATCAGTACTGGTAGGTTGGAGTCCATAGTGGGTATTTCCCTTGTGATCAAAGCAAGCTGAAGCCATGGTGTGCCAGCATGCCAACAGAGCTGCATCCTGCACTTTGCAGCCCTTTAGGGAAGGAAGCCTCGCTCCACCAGCTCACTGTGCTTCCTAGCAAAAAGCTCAAATCCTAACTTAACTATATATATTTTCTTCAAAAATGATGAAGCAATGTTTTCCTACTGAAATGTTATTCCATCCCTCCCTGCAAGTGAGACTTCGTTTTCGTTCTCTTTGAAAAAATGTACATCTTGTTTCAGCTCTGCCTCTGTCCTGGTCTCAATCTTTTGCATTTGCAGTTAATTTCCTACTTCAAAGAAACACAGAAAAGTCTTTGATTTACTAGATTGGCTAAACTCAATATCTTTCCCAGAAACAGTGGCTCAGTGTTTCCTAACAATAAGTTCAAATGTTTGAATGATATAATTTCCTCACTTCTGACACTCATCAAAATCAGCATATTGCATCCAGTTTGGTCTCCTTCATATCCCCATGGCAAGCCTAGCATAAATTTTATCCACTTTAAACAATAGTTGTGTTTGCCACACAGTGTCCTAAAGCTGCAAGGTCTGATTCGTGATACGAATAACATGCACAGTTGGACACCTACATTAAGTATGTATGATGAGATCACTTCCAGTAAAATCTTGAAATGCAGTAATGTGAAAAACATCTGGTTGTTGTGCGTTTGATTTAAAGTTGGAAGTCTTGGACAAAGGGGCTATACATTTATTAATGAGTTCTGTGCTTTATGGAGGTTTCCATGCAATTTACTCATTAGACTTCAAAAGCAGGAAATTATACAACCTTTTGATTGAAATTAGCTAATCAGACATCAAAAATAGGAAAATATATGATGTCTCAATGGAAATCAATTATTGCATTGGGGTTTTTTATTAAAAATAAGAAGTCTGAATTTAACATAGCAATTCCCTCCTATGAACCCACCACCGATGCAGTGTGTGTGTGTTTATGCACATGTGTGCCAAAAATGAAATGGGGAAAACGATTTGGATGTTGGGAGTTGCCCACACCAAGCCACGCTGGAGCCCTAGCTGGAGATGCTGGTGCATGTACAAGGAGTAAGCACAAAAGAGGGGATGTGTCCTGTGGCCCTTGCCAAATGTTTACAGCCATGTGGGGTGGCTACAAGAGGTCTCTGGCCCAGGGCAAGGAGAGGCAAGGATGAAGCACCATCTCTCCCATCACCTCTCACCTGGCTTAGTCCCTGTTGTCACCTTTGTGCCCTTGGCAGAGCCCGCTGCTCCGGTCAGTGGTGCAGGAGCGACTTGGTGTCTGTGTCTCCCCAGCAAAAATGTACAGCGTGTTAAGGCGTATCAGTAGTGAGCCATGGTAACCATGGAAATCCAGCTGTTTAGCAAATTGTAGAGAGGAAAATCCAACAGAGATGGCCAAGGGGATGAAGTAGAGCTGCCCCTTGGCAAGCACGGCACAGAAACCAGTGGGGTTTTTTTGTCTTTTTTATTTTTTTTTTTTTTAAAAGAAGCTTGTACACATGTGAAATTTCTAATTTTTCATTCATGGTTGACTGTCTGCTTAGAGATATGGAAAATATTTGCAGGGGTGTTGCAATGTCTCCCACGTTTCATTTGTGGTCCCGCCTCGCCTCACTGAGATGGCCTCTCCTTGCACCGTGGGCACTGCTGTGGCGGGGTGTCCCCTGCCCCCTCCATCTCGGGGAAATGTGCTCTTGGCATCCCCAAAATCACATGCTCGGAGGGAAGATCCCCAAATATATAGAGAAAAAGTTCCTGGAAATGCTGCCAAGGGCCAAACCAGCGTGCCAAGGGGCTGAGGGTGTGTGACTCCTTTGCCTGTCACAGCTGGGACCTCTCTTTCCATATGTAAATCTTCGTATTTGACCTCTCTGCTGGTCTCCTGTTGTCCCCAGTTCCTCACAAACATCCCATTATGCTGTTTTGATCATTTTTCAAATGTGGGAGCTGCAATGCCAGATTAAATCTAGACAGGAAAAATCTAAAAAATGCGGATTATAAGATACATTGGTGTTTCTGAAATTGTTCTGTGCTATATTCTGGCTGATGCTGCTGAAAGGTGCATTTGTTTCTATATTTTATTTGGTACTGCTGAGTATTTTGCTGCATTAATCCCTTAGTTTCTTATAAATTGCTAAATATAGAGAGAAACTATGATGATTTTAGTCCTTATAAGCACTGCTGCAGAGAAATACGGATGGCAAAGAGATACATGTCTGCAGCAGTCACCGTATTGTCCTTAGAAATATGGGCAACGAACCAAGCATCATTTAAGGAGTTTAGTCAGAAGAACAGTTATTTTGGTCTTCGCTCAGGCTGCCTTTTTGGCGTACAGATACACAAATCCCTTTGCTTGGGTGCAGTGGGGATAAATAGGACCAGTTTCCACCTAACGTGCAGTTCCTCACCAGAAGTAAGGATGTAAAGCTCAGGAGCTTTTGCAAACCCCTTTCTGACCAGTCGTTTTTAACTCCGTGTGGTCTGGCTTTGGATCTGTCAGGTCCAGCAGTGTTGCAAACGCAGCCGTGGTTGGAGCCACTGCGTCCCCCTGCACGGGCGGGGAAATGGCTGGGAAAACCTGTCCTCTGGATGTGCAGACAATTACAGACGGCCAATTCCTGGAAAATATTCTTCTAAGGAAACCGTCTGTATATAGTCTGACTCATCTAAAAGCAGACCAAGAAGACAAGTCACCTCTCATGTTTATACACGGGGCTAATGTTTTTTTAAAAAATTTCTTTTCAAGTAGCCCCATTACTATATCCGTAAGGCATGTTCTGCTGAGCCCACTGCGGGTCGGTTCCCATGAAAGCGAGACACGATAATCCCAGCTACTACAGAACATCTGCTCTACGTTTTCACATGATTTATGGTAACATGTTGCAAACATATATGCATATGTGCCTGCACGCATATATATATGAAAGAGTAATACATTAGCACTGATCAAAAATCCTGCTTATTACTCTAATGCCAACAAATGCAAAACGAATTGCTATCCAAATTCCTACATGGCATACTTGCGTAATAAAATAAGAAGAAAACAGCAACTCTATTGATCTTCTTCAAAACAAACTGCACTTTCTTCTATATGGAAAGATCATGGAGAGATTTATATATGCTATTTCTTTATTCCTACAGTTACCCAAGAGTAAGGTACTTAGCAGGAGTATAGATCAGCTTTGGACTCTGTGGAATACTTTATCTTTGTGTAATACCAATGAAAGGCTCTAATTACTTAAGAGCTTACAGGGTTTACAACATTAGCTGAAATTCCTCACATTAGGGTCTTAGTTTGCTGTTGATTCTGAAAAATGTGATAGCCCTTGGAAGAAAGGGCAATGTTTTTTCTAGATAAAGAGAAATCTGAGCTATCATTTAGCAGGAAGTTTTCTGGTGGAGTCTCTTACAGACTAGATTTCACAACTTCTATGCTTTTGAGTTTGTTTCTTGCCGCTCTACCTTTCTTTTCTTTTTTCCTTTAAATGGGAAGGACGACTTCTTCTTCTGTTTCTGCTTTTTACAGTCTGAGCAGAACATGAGGCAATAGCACCAGGGACTAATGTTAGTGCCAGACTTTCCCCAGTGGGCAGACAAAATGGGAAAGTCAAATTCTAACTGTATAAACTGAAAAATCCTCTGCAAAGATGCCCAAGGGCCTGAGGTAGAGCTTGGGCCAGGTACTCAGCTGCAATCGGTGTGTATGGGCTGGCGAGCACCATTTCACGGTGCTGCTGGTTCGTTGGTGCTGGTGTTATGCTGGGATTTATGGTCTGGTGAACCTGCTCGTGGTGGAGAGCGCAGGCTTGGCCTGCTGGAAGGTGACAATTTGAGGTAATAGGTTAATTCCAGATGTTGCGTGGCAATAAGCAGATGTGAGATTTCCCCCTCTCTCTCCTCTCACCGTTCATGCTAACCGTGATGATTTCATCCTCCCACACGTAATACCCAGAGCCGCAGCCTCGGGTCCCCTCCACGCCTCCGCCAGCGGCTGGGAATGAGAAGCAGCCTCGATAGCAGCAAGGAGTCTACTGTAGGTACCGGGATGCGGATGAATCATGGTCTGCAATTATGTCAGACTCTGCAATATGTTTCTCATTTGTTGAACTAAGGCTTTTGTGAGACAATAGTGCAGTGTGTGCTATGTAAAGGGCAAGAGAGCTGAAGGATAGCAGGGATGCCACAGCAGCAAGAAATAAGTAGCCCATGGTAGGTATGGACCCTGCTTTCTTTTCTAATTTTTAGTTTAAATTCAATCATTTAAATGGCATCAGACTTATCATCCTAGGAAAATCAGTATTGCCACACATCCTCCTTTCTTCCTTTAGGCTGCTTAGAGCCTTCCAATGATTAGGGGGAAAAAATGTTCTTATTTAATTAATCATTCTTAAAAAAATAATAATTGGCAATTATGTAATAGAGTCATTCATTAATCCATTAATCAGAATATATGGGCACATCAGGCTCTTGTTGCTATGACCAAGGAATCCAGAACATTTACTCGGTGGAGGTTCTTAGCCCTGGTTTTAGTCCTGTGCTGAGGTGTGGTGCAAGGCTGGGGGGCCGTGGCCGGGACCTCCCCCCAGGGCTGCCACTCCTCGTGATGAGTGGTCCCCGTCTGCCGGCTGTCCCCCAGCCATGGAGCCATCACAGCCACCGCAGGACTCCCCATGCGTGGGTGCTCTGATATAAACACTTCACGTAAATCCTCAGGTGCTTGTAATGCCATTTTTTTGCACTGACTGTTTTGGTTAAGAGCAGTATAAAGTTACTGGAAAATGAATAACCACCGTTACGTGTGTCAAAGCAAAACATTTGCAGATTGCTCTGCTCCCTGGGTTCACCTATCTCATTTTTCACTCTGGCTTTCTGTCCTTCCATCCCACCTCGCTCCTCAAACTGGAGCCAATGCCTGGAGGGTGCTGCGCTTTCTGGACCAACTGTATCACTTACTGGAAAAGAACTGCATGGTTTTGTCCCTCGTGGGGAGGAATAAGGTTACATTTGTTTTTCTCACCATACTTGTCTGCACCTCAGGAAAAAACTGGGTTGCAGTCAGGCTCTGAGATACTTGCTCTCCATCAGGGAGATGAGCTGTGGGAGGAAGAGGAGAAGGAGGCAGCCTGAGGTGTACAGGAGGGAGTGACTGGGAGACATGTGGTGGGAGGTCTGGGTGGGTGCAGGCTTGGGGGATGTGCAGGGCTCAAGGGAAAGGAGAAGTGCTGTTACATTTGCACAGGGGGATCCCAACATTGCAGGTTTGGGGGGAGCTGGTGAGATTTTCTTTATGTCCCTTTGCTTTAGGGTATAATTTTCATGAGATGCATCCCCTCAGGGCACTGGGGAAGGGAACAGGGAACATGTGGCAGGGCTGGGGGCTGGAGAAACAGATCTGCCTCCCAGGTGAGGAGAAGAGGAAGAGGGCTCTGGGACATGGATTTCTCCAAATTTCCTTGGGGAAAACATGAAGCACCCTACTTCTGAGTGCCCAGCAAATGTGTATTAACATGTGCTGGGAAGGAGAGACAAGTCTTGTTTTGGAAAGAGCTAGCAGTCCTTTCCTATGGTCAGGGATGTGACAGTAGTGGAGAAAAAAGGAAATAAATCATCACTGGGAACTGCGTGAGAGGCAATGAGCTGAGTCAGCACTTGTGGGTTCGCTGTGGAGCAGAGCTAGTGGTTTTATCTGGGGAACTTTGGAGGACTGGTTCTCAGGCAATGCTCCCCTGGGCTGGCCGTGGTGGGCTCACATGGATGGCCTGAATCTGGGAAGGATTCAGCCTCCAGCTGCTTGTCAAATGGGTGGGATGTGAGCAATCTTCTGCAAAACTGGTGGGTTTGACTTAAAAAGAGGCACTAACGTCTTTGAGGAGATACCTCTATGTTCTTTTACAGCACATGTTTGTGTTCTGCAACCGAACCTCCTTGTTCGGGATTTTTGCTGAGTTGCTCTATTTTCTGCTTCACCCACTTATGGTAGGTTGCTGTGGAAGTGGTGCTGGTGCTGAGGCTGGTTTCACACCAGGCAGAACGTCTCAACCCTCAACAGCTTTGCAGCATAAAGAGGTGAGCAAGGTCTGACTTTCTGGTTTATCTAGCAGATATCTCAGGAGCAGTTTCCAGAGGTGTTTGCTGACCTTCCCCGGTGCTTTGGGTGTCCAGATCAGGCACCTGGTGCCTGATCACCGAGGGTCCCGCTGAGCAGGAATGGGAAGTTCCAAACCAGGCTGTGGGCTGGATCCTACACAGATCAGCATTGAACCCATCAACAAGGAATAAACCTCCAGGAGTTGAACCTTTCATCCTGTCATCCTGGGAGACATTTGCCCAGATGACTTATATTAATTTTAATGGAAACTGTGTGTGGAAACCACAAGCTTAAATCAAGAAGATTATGTCAAAAGAGCAGACTTTACATTCGTAAATCCAAATGACAGACTCTGAGTGGTTTTTTCTGCTCACTGCAAAGAACCCATCGCTATTTTCAGCTTCTTAAAGCTGACACAATGCCCAGCCTTCATAGGGATCAAGTTTTGAAATGGTTTTCGTAATTCAAAGGATAAAGGAAGAAATCTCCCCAAGTAGGGTCATGTTAATAAGCAGCTACATTAAAAGAGCACTTCTCAGAGACTTCAGTACAAGTTTTGGCTTGGCATCTCACTGCAGTCCCTGTGCCAAGGTGGGACGAGCTGCTGAATATCATTTCCTTGTGGTGATGTGGTTGGGAGCACGGCAAAGGATGTTGCATCAGTCCATCTCGCCTGTTCATCCCAGCAAGGAGACTGGCACTTTCCATGAAAAAACAGCCTTTCCGTGGCCAGCTGCACTGTTTTAATTCTATCCTTTAACTGAGATGAAAAGAGGGGAAAATACAAACATCAGGAATCTCCACAATGGATAGCATTGATTTTTCTGAGGATATTTTTATCTTGGAAAAGTAATTCCTGAGCTTGTGAGGAGCTGGGGGTGTGAGACAAATCCAATATAGAATCACAGACTGATCAAAACGAACTCAAAGAAGGGCGTGAAATTTAGTGTATTGCAACAGGGTAAGAAAACCACGACATGTCTTTGGGCAAGCAGAAAGGAAAGGACCTGGTTTCCAGGCTTGGAGCTAAAATCCCCTTGCCTCTGGTGCTTGAGAGAACCCCTCAACAGACAGCTCCTGGCCTTCTCCATTGGTAAGACAGGAACATCACCACGTGGCTCTTCTTGCTTAGGAGAAAGAAATAGCCAGGTGATTTCCCCTTCTTCTATCCTGAACTGCTCCCAGAAAGCCCTCCTGCTTGTTTTTTCCAAAGCCATCCTGACCTCAGCATCTGCTGGAGTTCATATCTGGCTCCTTGGGGCTGGCAATGCCAACACAGAAAAAGCACTGTCCAATGCCACCAAGCTTTTGGGAACCTCACAGCCCCGGGTTTGTCCAGCCCACTGGCTGCATCCAGGTCTGGCACTTGTTTCTTCTCTGCAAATCCTAAAGTGCCCCTGCAGTGTGATGCCTTGTGCCCGGTTTTCTGGTGGCAGCGCTGGGGGAGCCAAGAGCAGCTCTCAGCGGCCATCAGGATGGGGAGCCCCTCGTGAGCCATCAGACAGCAGCCCTCTTTCTGGGGAGGGAAGAAGAAAACCTCCCTGCAGAACCTGCTTTCGGAAATTTCTGAGGGGAAAGAAAAAGCTTTTCTGCCAGGAAACAGTAGCCATCACTAACGAACAGGGAGCAACTTGTCATTAGGCTCTTGTCAATGACTGACATGTTTGTGGCTCTGGACATCTGGAAGGGATTTAGCAGAAAGGTCTGGTTCCTGTGACACCGCTAATCTCCCCGGCTGATGGATTCAAAGGGAATGAGGTGGAAGGAGAAAAGAAAACTGAAGATCCAAGGGCTGATTCTTGCCACATGTGAAATAAACAAAGGACCTGCTCAGGAAAGAGGGCAAATGACTCAGCTATGCAGCATCAACCGCTTTCTCTTGCTTTTCCCTTCTCCTGTTGTTTACTACGATGCAACTACAACGCACTGAAAGCAAAACGCGCCCAGCTCCACAGAGTCCGGGTTTCTGCAGGGTGGTGGGGGGCTCAGGGACCCCCGCCCGGTGGCTCCCCGGCCACCTTCCCCTCTTGGACTGAACGTTTGAGACTCAGTGATGCTCGTCCTGGGGAGGTGGTGAGCAGAGCTTTAACTAACCCCCAAACCACCAGCTGGTACAAACCCTCACCCAGATTTTGTGAGTACACCTGAGGCTCAGCCGGTGACCCTGCCTTTGGCCCAGCAACCTGTGCATCTGTTCAACAGCATGACCCAAGCGGAGCCCATCGCTGACCTGAGACAAACACGGGGGTCCTCCCGCTGCTGCAGATGTGGGGGAGAGACATGGAAACCTGGATGTTTTAATTGTTGGTTTCATCTTGGTGTGACATAAAACACAAGACTCCTGGAAAAAACTGTGCAGAGAAAGAGAGAATTCCCAAAGCCAAATCTGGTGGTTGGGGCTCACCTGGGCTGTGGGAGACCCGAGCTCCCCACTTGGGAAGTGCTTGGTGGCAGGTAAACGGGCTGCTCTGGGTTAGTCACGCTCAGAAATTACTCAATCTTACATAAAGAGCCAAAGGCTGGTTCATAATAAGAGACATGACCTGACTTTCCAGCCTCCTTGATTACTTGGCTGTCAAGGTTTTCTGGGAGTGACCCAAATTTCATCTTGTCCAAGGTTTGGGAAACATTCAAGCTGAAAATGCAACACATGGTATTGTGCTTTTTCCTTTGGTTCAGTCCTGCTGGAGATAACCTCATCCCTAGACGTGGTGCTGCTATACATTGTGTACTGATGAGCAATGTATTTTGTCTCAACATCACGCAATATTTGGAATGCTGTCAAATGCATGGCATGCCTCTCTTTATGTAAGGAGAAAACTGAAGGAATATAGCTGCTGTGCGTGTTTAACGTGCAGCCCTAAAATATGCCATTGGATGGCTCATGGTTTTGGGATAGTCTTTTTTTAGTACCATCGGGGCTAAAATAATAAGGGTCTGTCTGCGAGCCATAAGCCAGTCTGTGAGCTCAGACCTTGGTAGGATTCAGCTGCAATTCCTAATTTGGACAATTCCTGATCCAAACAGTCCCCAGAGAAAAATGGCCAGGGAATTCCCTGGTTCTGCAGTTTAAGTATAAATCACTAAAGGCCAGTGAAAGGCTAATGAGCAAACCAAAGATATCTCAACCACCTAAAACAGTATTCCCAGCAGTAATCAGCTTGGCGGGTCTTCTGATGACCTTTAAAACAATTTAACTTGTTCTTTTTTTCACGTTTGAGAAAGGTTTTTGTTTAAAGGAGTTTTCAGGGAGTTTGAGAATTGGATTTTGACAAGTTCTGAAAACTCAGAGCAACAGGTGCCCGGCGTTGGTGTTGGAAAGTTAACGTAGCGCCCTGGCAGCCCTGTTGGGGTCTGGAGCAAGAACAAGCCCTTGTGCCTGTTTGTGGGTGTGTATTTGCACATCATGTCCCTAAAACCCTGCGGTTTGCTCCTGGCGAGCCCCAGGCGGGGAGAAGCGCGCTCCATCGCCTACCTACCTGATCCAGCCTCTAGAAAAAAAAAAGTATAGTTTGGGATTAACCAGCCATGACCTCATCCTGGGAGTTTCACATTGCTGTGAGGATTAGGACCATATGACTGGAAAGTCTTGTCTGATAAATATTTGTTCCTGCTCATGGATGAAATATCTCTCCTGCAGCAGCTGGGGCAAGGGAGCGTTGCCTTCCCGCTTCTCCCGGCTTTGCAGGCACACCGGACTGCTGGTGTAAATTAGCCCAGCCCGCCCCTATAATAAAAGAAGAAAGTGAACGTGTCTGCTTGCCAGCTTCAGAGTCGGAGAGTGATGGGTGCAGACAGTGCCAAACCATTGTGAAAAGCAGACTTAGAAGAATTAAAAACTAATAATGAAGAAATTAGTCTGTCTTGATTGTGCTACAACTGCCAGACTAATCCTACTGGAATCCTCCCAGGCCAGAGCATCACTTACTTTCTCAGTAGCTGGCAACTTTGCTTTTTAACAGCAGTGGTGGAAACAACTTTGGTTTTAAGAAGCTCTTTATTTGTAGTGAGGTTTTGCTTCGTTTGAATTCCAGATTTCCAGGCACTTGGGGCTAATGCAAATACAAAGTCCTATTGTATCACACTAAAGAAATCACTTCTCTTATTCTTCCCATAAATGTCCAAAGCTGAGTTTCTGTTTACCTTGCCTGAGTGAGAAGTACCACTGAAATCAAGAGGTCAGCTTGCCTAAACAAGAGGAACTGGATTTGGCCCAAGATATCTAGCTTTACAATGTGCTATGTCTCCTATAAAAATCCATGTCTCCAGTTTCTGCTTTGGATATGCCAAAGTCCTGGTGCATGTTCAGGCATCCTCTACGAGACCTATTCCCACACCTGCATCTCTTGTAAAAAGCAATAAACCTACGTGCATGTGAGCCTCAGAAATGTGCTTGTGCTTTGCTGGATAAACCGGCGCATGCCCTGTTTCAAATACTTGACTGAAACCTGTAGAAAATGCTGCTCCTTATATTTTATGGAAAATAAGCTACGTGGACCTGGCTAGTTGTAGAAGTGGTTTATCCAGGAACATATGTCTGTACATTGAACTTGCATAATGAAGGCAATTATTTTCCATTCAACCTTCCTAACACATATTGCAACATTCGTTCTCAGCAGCGGCGAGGAAATGGATCCAGACTGTTCCAGCTCTGCCTGGCCCTTTATCAAGGAGCCTGTACAAGCGCTATAGATTATACCACTAAATCATTCCCTCTTAGAAACGATTGCTAGCCTTGTCGTGTTATCTACTCAGCTGTAACTACAAAACCACTGCAACTAAATTAAGCCATATGTCCCCTATAATTTCTCACAGTGATGCGATGCTGAACTGACAATACCTAGTCGAGAAGTACGTGTCCCTATGGTTTTCAGTTGGGGGTGTGTGTGTGGATGCAGATAGAAATGCTACAGAATCACGGGCTCAGGTGAAGCTCTGCTTGGCATACAGCCCCCCAAAGCAGACAGTGGTGAATGGGATGTCCCCATCTGAATTTTCTAGCCACGAGGAAGCAGGAGGAAAAGGTAAAACCCAGACGTGAAGGAGCTGATGAGGTATGTAACCATCTCCAGTGTGCAGTCTCAAAGCTGAAGGAAAGCCTGAGAAGGTCTTTGGCTGCTGCCGATGTGATGCCAGGCAGGAGAGCACGTCAAGTGGGGTTGTGTTGCTCTCGTACCTCCCACGGTCCAGTCCTGTGGGGATGGGGGTGGAGGTGGCCAGCATGGGAAGGCTGGGACAGGCAGAGCCCATGCATGAGTGCCTGCTACTGCTGGCATCGCTCACTTCCAGGTTGAGTCCCTGCTCCTGCCCATCCTGCCTGCTGCCTCCAGAAATGGCCTTACTGCTGGGGAGCTGGTGCAGCCCATGAATCCCACAGAAGCTGAACCTGCAAAGTGGGTCCTGCAGTGCTGGGGGGAAAGGAGCTGCCTGTGAGCGCTGTGCTGGGCTGATGGAGGCAGGAGAAGAGCTGGCACGTGGGAGAGAGAGGAGCATCCTTTTTGGAGAGAGCCAGCCGTAATGTCCAACTTGACCTGGCAGAAACTGGTCCAGCAGTGTGTAAGCAGATCTAACCTACACTGACAGCTCAGGTCATCTAGTCCATCTCGCCATCCCAGGGCTGGCTTAGCACTAGCTTTCCTCTCTCAGCAGATGTCTGTCTGAGCTGCTACCGAAAGCAAGGGGGGAGGTTGCTCAGTTTCCTCCCTCCCAGCTGTACAGACCGCTCGGATGCCAGGTCTGTGATCACACGGAAGGAGGGTGGTCACTGGGTCCGAGCGCTCGGTCCGATGGGTGGTGGGAGAGGGCTGTGCCTCCTCGGTGGTGGCCTGGTGTGAGACACGACTGGGTGTGTTGTGAGATGTCCCTCTAGTGCCATTGAAATTCGTTCTCTCTTCATTAAAAAGGGAGACTTTTCTTTACTAGGACCTAGTTTTCCCAATATTTATTAGTGCTCTCCTGGTCTCCTGTCCTGCGCTTTGTTACGTACCGGCTTCAGCCTGGTGCTTGAGGCCGTTGTCTGAAGAATGGAGTAACCAGGAAAAAACACCCAGCACTTGTATAACTTTGCAGAACTGGGGTGTCAGTGATGTGCAAATGCTAGGTGAAACAGCTACCAATCATTTTTTAATTATTATTATTTTTTAAGGCTCTTTCTCTTTCTTCTCTCAGATGCTGCATCTCTTCCAGCTGCTGAATGTGGGAATCAAACAAGGCACTGCTGCCTTCAGACATACTCTACTGTTCTCCAGTTTTTGACTTCCCAGCACTTTGTGATTCTAAATGTTTTTACTATGCTCCTAACTGCAAAAGCCCACAGGGTTTGTATAAACCCTTGGGTGTACTTCAGAAATATGGACAGGGTGTTGGAAAATGTACAGTAGGGAACATGCACTTTGTGCTCTCATGTCTTTTTTCCTTTGCTTCAGAAACACCATGTGAAATGTATTGAGAGACGATTGTGCAGAGGCCCTGTGATCAGCAGGTGATGACCACCTTGTGTTGGGTGCAGCATATTAAAATCTTACTGAAGACATTACCGTGCTGAGCTACAGAAGGACTTTTTGAGGTTGGTCTTGAAGTCAGGGTTTTGTCATTCAGCTTTCAGTGAGCTGAATTTCATGCAAAGTCTATAGGCTAACAGAAGCAGCCCACTGGCTCCGCATCTCCAGTTACAAGATAGTCTATTGACATCATGTAGTTTGTGTATCTTTTTGGCAGGTTTCTTCTGCCTGTTCTATTTAACTGAAGTTAATGAGTATCTTGGTTTTTTAGTTTCGGCTTGCCTTTTTTTTTTTTTTTTTTTTTGGAAGTTTCAATATATCATAATAAACTAAATGAATTCAGATTTAAAAGCTTAGCATCCCAAAAGAAGTCTGTTGTAATTTGGCTCAGGATGCTCAAACGTTTGCTCTCTTCCTGCATTACAAAATGGCCTACAGCCAAGCTCAGCAGATTACTGCCCTGACATTGGGCTTCTATCAGACCTTTAAATCAGTTGAAGCAGGCCAGAAAAAACTTGCTTTTATCCATTTTAAGGTCTGTAGACTCTGCTTGGTCAAGGGGTTTGCTCTCCACTGATGGCGCAGACTTTTCCATGGCTTACACAGCTACGCATGGAAATGAATACTCCCCAGAAAGATAAGTCAGAATAAGATTTCTGAGGGTTTTCCTACTTCATTGCTGGTTTGCTGAAAACAAGAAGATAAATTGCAGGATAAGGAATAAAATGAGAACATGTGAGAGCTAGAAATGCCTTGTGGGAGCTGTTTTCTATCTCTTTTTTCTTTTTCTTATATGGACGATATGACTAAGTGACACTGAATTATTCTCTGAAAGTTGAATTGCTACTTCTTGTGACTTCCTGCTCTATAATTTTACTGTATCGTATATCTGCAATATGGGACAGGGGGAAGGAGGGGAAAATAGGAAACAGATGCGGGGATATCAGCTTGGCCCCATAGCACTACTTGTGAGCTTCAACGGGTTTATTTTCTGTGTGTGCCTGTCGGCGTATGAGAGAGAAGCAGCAAGGGAGAGGCGTTCTTAAAAAGATTTATCTCGAAGTATCTAATGTGGGAAGATAATTACAAGCTTGTACGATGAGGTAAGAGAATTGTTTTGTTTATACCAGACAAGATAAAGCACATATTTCTTCCATCACAATGATATATTTAAAGGAAGCAGAATATTGTGTGTAATTGCCTTTTTGGCTAGCGCTCCCTGAGGCCCCTAAGGACAGGACGATGGGGTGCCTTACATCTCCCGAGCTAACCCAGGGCAGCTACCCTGCCTAAATGCTTGTGGGGAGGCAGTTTAGCATCGCTCAGAGTAATTTAATTTGGCCAGATCTAACGAGACATACAGCAATAACTTCACCCTTAATCAGAAAGGAAAGGCCAAACAGTAACGGTACCCAGTTTTCTTCAAGCAGCTTCTGGGGGATGTGTCGGAATTGGGCTGGCGCTGCCTCTGCCGTGGAGCATCGCGGCTCCTCCCCGGCAAACACACGCCCTGGGAACTGCTGGGTACCCAGACTGCCTGCAGCTCGCCGTGAAGGCCCCGTAGGGATGCTGTAGACTGAGGAACTGGCAGGCTTTCGTACCTTTTGACAGGGGTAAGTTGGCTGTGCCACCGCAGCAGCGAGCAGGAGGCTGTCACTTTCTCAGGCTCTAACGAAGCGCTGGTCCCTCGCCGTAAATGTGATAGCCAAAGCACCTTTCTCTTTTGCTTCTTTCTGTTCCTCCCCGCTCTTTCTCCCCTAAACGCTACCCTGATTTTTATTTTAATCTGAATTTCCACTGTATGTCACCTCTCTAAAGGGCCGGACAGGCTCTTCTGAGGTTTCAAAGACAGCGCATGCTGCCTGCCGCTATTCCTGTTGCTGCCCTAGATGTTACTGTACATAACAACAACACTTTACACATATAGCAGGCCTTTTGGACACAGTTTTGAGCAGAGCTGGAACATAAATCCCACGAATTCCCTGCCGTGTGCAGCGGAGGCAAGCGGGATTAGTTCTCTTCCTTTTCCAGCAGGCTCTGGACACATCAAATGGAGCTGTCTACAAAGGGAAACGAAGAGGATTATGTGATCTTTATCGGGATCTTTTTACAAGACTGATGTGTGAAAGCAAGAGCGTGGTGTGAAGGAGGATCTGCCACATCATTAACACATAGGACACAGAGAAGGCAAGTGTAGGAGCATGTGGGGAGGGGGAGTTCTTCAAAAAAGACCTAAAAAGACACAGAAGGGAAACCTTTTCCCTCGATATTAGTACTGATAGTGAAAACAGGTGAGAGTGTGGGATGAGGTGGGATGTATTTCATACCAATATATTGACAGGCTCATGGTTAAGGTCATTTCCCACCAGTTAACCGAACTCCCAACCCAAGCCAGGCACAAATCACTGGCTGTAGTGCTGCTGTTGCCAGGGAATATTTTTTTGCGATACCCTGATTCCATCTCTCTGGATCATTTTTTGTTTGTTTCAGGCCCTTTTGTGCTGGAGTTGCTCAGGTCCTGCCGCGTCCTGTGCTGGACTGTGCCTCCAGCCACAGCAGTGATCTGTCCGCCCAGCAGTTCACCAATGTCTTGACAGTAAAATAAATGAAGGATCATCTAATTATCCTTCTGAATTAAGTCTGCTGAGTTCAAAACAAGAGCACAACAAAGATGCTCAGAGCTCTTTTCAGTGCTTTTGCTCAGTCTGTGAGAACGAGAGCAGAGGCTAGCCTGGGGGAAAAAAATCCAACCTGAAATCACCGCTAACTAGAGCTCAAAACGAAATGGAGATTCAACGTGTTGCAGGGATGCAGGTTTTACCAAATATCACTATAACTTTTTATTATGGGAATTACTGTTTATATTATTATGAAGATAGTAGAAATTACATACGGCAGGCAAACACAAAAATCCTTTTAGTTTTATGGTGTTGATTGTTTCTCCTGAAACTATTACTAAAGAGATGGAAAGGTGGTTTTTCTCTAGAAGCTCTCCTTCTGGCCTTTCTGTGTAGCTCACAGAACAAAGTCAAAAATATTTATGGTCTTAATGATTTAGTAAATTCAGCCTTCAGATTTGTTTATACAGGAAAAATCTTTTTAAATAATAGATGTATATTATTGCTGAAGATTTCTTCGTTTGGCTTAGTGTAGGCCTTGCAATTCCTCCTTTCTGGTTGGAGCAGCTGTTATTTCTGCTCATTGCTTTTCTCTGAAATGTGTATGGAACTGTCTATTTGTGTAAGTGTAATTTTCTACGTGATTGATTTTAGAGTATTTGTATGATGAGTGTGCAGGGACTCCACTGCCCATGGATTTCATTTCAAACTAAACATCCGTCTGAAAGCAGAGGTTAAAACCAGTGCAAACCAAAGCCATGGTCATTCACAAATGGGTTTGTCACAGTCTGATAGCCTAGTGTATTTGAATATTTCTTTGCAACAGCTGAACCACTCTCAAACAGATTCACAGAAGCTAACCGAGGGCTTAGTCAGTACAGAGAGTCCTGCTGGAGAGGAATAATGAATAAGGATGCACTGGAGGAGAACGAGGAGGCAGCGGGACGGGGAGGGAGGGTGGGGAGGAAGGAAACCAGCAGTGGGAGATAAAAACAGTGAATTTGCCCGTGGGGTTTGCAGGAGGTGATTTTCCATGTGAGCTCTCTGCTGCCCAAACAGCAAACCCACCGCCTCCGCCCACCTGCCTGTGCACCCAGTGGTTTCCCATCCTGCCTTTGCCTTGCTCTGTGTATCTCAGCACAACCAATCCAGAATTTTGGGGGGCAGGAAAAGCAGCGTGTGGCTCAGGGGACCCAGGCTGCGTGCCAGCGCTGGGTGCAGGAAGGTGGTGGTGCCGCCCCATCCCTCCCAGCACTCAGCCCTGACCCCTCGCAGCCGCTCATCCCTCCTCGCCTGCGGTTTGCTCAGCCTCCAGGAGAACACTTCACTGGGAAAGATCTTTGCCAAGTTCGTTTCCAATATTATGGGTTCAACAAACTTCTGCTGAGTACAGTGCGGGGTTTGGTGTCTTGGGGACATTAACCCTCACTTTGGAAGGTCAGAGCAGGAACATGGTGATCACAGTGAGCTCATCCTAGGACCAGCAGCCCTGTGCTCCTGGGGGAAGATGCTCTTCTGAGGATCTGGGGTTCCTGCTCCTTGAGGGTGTTCGGGAGAGAAGCTCACGGTCTATAAGCCAGCTGCATGAATGAGAGTGACCTTGCCATTCCCAAAACGGCAGTCTAGCACGGCGGAGGCAAGGTGAGAGCCTGTGTCCAGGTGCTTGTCCCTGCCACCACGTGGAATCTTCGCTGCTCTTACTCGCAGAGAAATTGCAACCAGTTGCTGTTTTCAGAGAACTCGGCAGCTGGCAATGCCTTTGCTGTGATCTCCCTCCTCTTTTCGTTTCACTTTTTAGGAGCTTTAAGCCTTTCGCTGGCAATAAATTACGATAGCTGGTGAAGGAGGAGAGAATTTTAAGGCTCGTTCCCTTCTGGGGCCAAGGGGTCTAACTCTGGCCTGGAAAAATGCACATCCATCAGATCAGGCTTCGCAATCCTAAATCTTTTCCCAGAGCCGGGGAACCAAGTCACCCCTTTCTGGGGAGACTGTAGATCACTCCTCCCTGTCAAACAGAGCACTGGAGGCACTCATAAGGTACCTCAGCTTTACAGAAGCGCAGCTGAGAAAGGCTTGGTTTAGGCAACACCTAAGAGGGTTCAAACCTCGCCTTTTTCTCAGGAAGATCTGAAATCTCTATTTCTTGCCTTTTAGGCTAGAGTCACAAGCCTTTGTAGGTAAGGCTTCATGATTTACCTACTTAGATGGAGGCAGCAATGAGGCACTCCCCAGGGAGAGGAAACTCGACTGAGGAATAGTTTTGTGTATTTTATCCAAGAAGCGTTAATGCTGTTTACACTATCAGATTTATTTACTGTGGGGAAAAAAATCTTTGTAAATTTGAAGTGTTTATTATTGCTAAAGACTTCTTCTGTTTGGCTCGGTGGCTGCTCGCTGGATACGTTTCAATTCCTGTCCTTTGCTGAGCAGCTGCCCTTTCTGGCCGCTGGCCTTTCTGGCCACTGCCCCGCCTGCAAAGCTGCCGGAGGGTTTTGCAAAAGTCTGTCCCTAAGGGCAAGTGGCCACAAAGGACCCCGTCTGCTTCCCAGGAGGATTTAGGGAAGAAAAAGCCCTTCAGCTCTGGTGTCAGTCTAATCAGAGCAAATCCATTACAGACACTGGGATGCTGCGGTGAGTCAGGCTGGATAAACTGGGGGCCAGGTGACTTGAGCCTTTCCTGCCCCTTTCTGCATGGCATTGCAGAAGGAGCATCAGTTGTTTGTGCTTCGCCCACATTTTGGCCCCTTCAGGACTTCTCCAAGGGCTCCCTCCTTGAAGCCCATGGCGATGAGCACAGTGACAGCCCCAAGCGAGGGTCTGACTTTCTGCCATTACCTTCACAAGCAGCACTCTCTGCCCTTGGCTGGAAGGGGGGGTTCCCGCTGAGCTGTTGGGATGGCTGGAGTGCCCAGGGCTGCTCCTGGGGGCTTGTCCCAGTGGCCACAGTGGGCTGGCACCTTTGTGCCTGTGACCTTCAGAGCAACGGGGGGCCATGTGGCCCACTGCATGCCCCATTCACCCCAAAGCCGTGCGTAACACAAGCAACCTGGGCAGGGGGACGTGCCGATGGCATCGCTTCTGCTTGGGCTTAACAGAAACCAAAAACCCACGGCACGCACGAGCGCTGGGAGATGCTGGGACAGGGTGGGTGGGTGACACCAGCAGGCACTGAGAGGGTGCCGGGCGAGGGTGCACGGGGTGGCTTTTAAACATAGTGGGGCAGGGCTGGGTTGGCTGGGGGGCAGCCAGGAAAGCTCCCTGGGGTGGGGGGGCTCACCCCAGGGGGGGACTGAGAGCAATGGGACGCCTGGAGTGTGTCAGTCCAACCACCCGCTCCGAGTCCCGACGCAGAGTGGGGGAGAGGAAAAAAACTCCAGAAGAAGAAGGAAAAGCGACTGTGGCCGAAAGGCTGAGCGGGCAGGAAGGATGGAGGGGCACCGCTGGCTGCTCGCTGCTCCCGCAGCGGCGGGCACGGAGGGACCGCCGGCCGGATGGGTGGGCGGATGGGACGGAGGGCGGGATGGATGGAGGGATGGAGGGATGCCCTTCCCGGGGGGCGGCCCCCTCTCCCCCCTCTCCCCTCCCCTCCCG
>JAVJGI010000064.1:61307881-61386973 GCA_035590275.1 Ibycter americanus | reverse complement strand
CAGCGGCAGCTCGGCCCTGCGGCGGGGGGGCTGCCCGGGGGCTGGCGGCCCCGCTGCCGGCTTCTCCTTTCTTCCCTCCTCGGATAAGCACTTCTTCTTTCATCCCCCGGAAACATTTTCCTTTCCTCTTTGGGTAACTTTCCTCCTTTCTTTAAAGATGCTTAATACCACAGATGTCCTTTTAGACCCCGATCAGTCTATCCCCCTTAAGGAAAAAGTGTGTGTGTGTATGTGGAAATCCCCAGATTCTAAACGGTTAAATATTTTGGGGAAGGAATTCTCATTTTCATAAATTTATAGAAAAAGAAAGAAAATTGGCTCAACGGCAGAGGAGTGTCTCTGTTGGAGTAAGGACCAACTTACTCCAGTGTGTGGAACCCCCAGTAAGTCTTGCAAGTTTTTATGGCAAAAGTAATCGCTTACCTACTCATAAACGTTCTGAGATAAGAGGTACCCAAAAAATGCTTATAGACCTCTCTGGCTGGCTGGACGCTATGTTATGGACCGAGTAGTTTGAGTCTTCATTGACAGGTAGAAAACTAACCCAATGTGAATACTTGTTCCCACTGTTTTTTAAAACTTACTGGGAATTAGGAAGGGTGAAGGGACGATAGACCTTCCAGCTGGCTTCCATTTCTCGGGATGGTGACATTGATTGAGCTGTAGCTTCCATTTAAATGGATTGCTGCAGGCAGGGTCATGAAATGCTTTAAATGAACCCCCAAGACTTAAATCTTGCGGTTTGATGCATTATCTGGCAGGGATCCAGGTCAGTATTTATGAGAAGGGGTATGCTGTTCGTATGTCTAACCAGGTACAGAACGCAACAGGCAAATTCTGAGCTGATGTCTATTTGTAGAACCTCAATAATGAAAGAATTACAGTGATTTACATACAAATACAGTGAGTCTTGTTCTTCATCTCTGCATTGTCTAAAACTAAGTAAATACCCAGTTCTGCCGATAGCCCTGAGGCTGAAGTTTGCTCAGGCGTGGTAAGTTAGTGCAGTCCTGGTGTAAATCAGTGCGCTGATCTCTGCAGCGAGAAGCCTGTTACTCCCTGTACAATCCGTAGAGGCACAGGCTAAGATGTGATTGCGGTCCATGCTGGTGCCTGAGATCTTTGGAAGATGCAAGGAATTAGTACGCCAGGGTTTCCAGATGAAGTTACGCTGAGATAAACCCAGTGTAGCTGACCACAGCGCCGTGCTCGCTGGTCTCTTTCTGATGGAGAGATCAACTTACACCAAGCTAATTTTTAAATATCAACTGAATTTTGAACATTGATTAATGACATGCCAGAGAGATACAGCAGGACAAAACCAGCCAAAAAGATCTTGGATGTGAGATGTGTCATTTCAGTTGCAGGAGGGAGCTCAGGAGGGCTGTGCAACCAGGATTGCCACCCTTTCTGCTGTGAGCATCCCCCCACACCATCAATGCTGCTATTGAGACGAGAGCAAGTTGGGTGGCAGCGCTTGGCTCTGTAGCAAAACTTGTACACCTTAATTAACTTTTTTTTTAAAGTGAATCAGCTCAGGTGTGGGACAGGAGCTGAGAGGTATATAAGGAACATTAATATTTGAAGATGAAAACCTAGGAGCTCTGTCCCCAAACCCACCTGCTTGTGTTGGCACTATGTGATGTGGGGCAGCTCCATGGATGCAATCACGGCAGGTAGCTGGGGCCAGATGGTAAGTCCTGCTCATCTCTGCCCCTTCCCGAAGGGCAGCCCCTGCCCCAGCAGCTCCCAGCTGCAGCCTGCCAAGTGGAAGGTTTCAGCTGGAGGGGAACAATAGGCAGTTTTATCCTCGAGTCAGCGCGGCTGGCTGGGAACGGCATGGCAGAGGTGATGAACTCCAACGAGGAGAGGGGAGAGTGTTGACAAATTCATTTTAAGCCAGACTGGGCAAAGGACCAGAACACGCACTGCGGGGAGCCGCTACTACAGCCTGCCTGCAGGAATCATTGATAACACGGCCCTGGGGGGGGGGATTTTTCCACACTAAGGAAAAACTGGGAAGAAGTTTTCCCCCGTAAGTCAGGGAGGGAGCAGCAGCCCCGCGGAGCTGCAGCCCCGAGCAGGGAGGAGGGAGCAAGGCAGCGCCGGGTTTGACGCTGTCCTGAAGGCACAAGGGTTTTCTTGGCAGGCTGCTCCCGGGGATATGGGGGAAGTGATCAAACAAGTCCTTCAGTAGCCAGGCTTGTCAAGATGAATATTAGAGGGATTGTCCACTGCCGTCAGCCAGACGCTGAAATCGAGGCAAGGTTTGGAATTTCGATGTAATTGGAACCATATTTTGGCGCGGCGGGGCTGGGTAGCCGAGGTGGGCTGAGTCAGAGAGCACAGACGTCTCTCTAAGCGATGATTTGGCATGGAAATTACTGAGCCTGGGCCAGTTTGCATCAGCTGAAAGTTTGGCTTTGTGATTTCTAACTTTTTTTCAGTAGATTCTTTCTCCTTGTCCCTTGCCTTATGTATAGAAAGGGAATGAAATGCTTTCATGCAGAAACAAAACTACTGTTAGTGGATATGGCAGTAACCTAATTCCCCCAGGTCCCACGGGCCCTCGCTTTTCCCCCGGGGCAGGACGAAGGTGCCAGGGCCACGCAGGGTCGGATCCTGCCTCCGCAGGGCCCTGTGGCAGCCACATCAACAAAGGCTCATTGAAGGCAAGCCAAGCTCCTGCTGAGACTAGTGCTGGAGTTAGCCAACATATAGGAGACCCTCACATTAATTCATGCTAATGATGAGCAGCCTGGCCCGTTTTGGAGAGAGCCGAATTTGGGACACTGGTGAAAAGCAAGCAGGGCCACAGGAAGACTTGGTGGTCAAGCTGCAAACTCTGCTTTTGTTAATTTTGGTAGGGAACAGGGCAGCGTCTCGGTCAAACTCAGCATGAAACAGGCTGCTGTCTGTTTTCCTAAACACATCAACAAGACCTTTACAACAGCATCTCCAGGCCCCATCCGGAGTTCCATTTGTGCAAATGAAAGCTCTGCCTTGGACAGTGCAGAGCACTTCTAATGGGCTGAAGTGGTGATTTATGTATTTTGCTTAATTATTTGTTTTCCCTCATCTGCCTGGCAGCCAATACTGCACATACTTTTGGGGTCGCTGTCGCAACTGGGCATGGTGTTGGTGTTGGGAATCCAGCCTCAGTTGGGCTGAGCATCCTCAGCTCAGCTTGCTGGGGCATTTGCTACACCTCTGGCTTAAGCCCAGTGGCAGTCAGTAGCCTCTCAATCCAGATCCCTAAATCATATCTCATGTGCTGAACGTGCATTGCCCACATCTGTGGCCAGGGCTGCTGGCCACAAACCACAGAGGGGGTGAGCCAGGCTGAGCAGGGAAATGCTGTGCTGGCCAAACCAGCAGCTAGGAAACTCCCAGCTCCTGTTTGACCGTATCTTTGCTCGCAGTGATACCACTTCTTAGAAAGCTGAAAGGCTGCAGTCCGCTCTCCGTGGCGTTAGTCACGCACGTAATGCCAGCTGTCTGCTTTCCTGGTTGAGAAGGAGCTCTTGGTGCCTTCTGGGCTCTTGATCTGTGCTGTCATACCTGGTGTGTTGAAACAGGAGCAGGCAGTGCCACTGCTCATTTTCCCTGTCAGCATCCATGTCCAGAATCAGCTGAGTCTATCGTGCAGCAGAAGTACCCGCTCTGGTTTTGGTGCAAGTCCATCCATAGGCTGATAAATACCTGTTCTTCTTTATGTCCTAAACGATGAAATAATGGGGGTTTTTGGAAGGATTTGAATTACTGCATAACTTTTTCAGGTTTTAGCTGGGATCTCAAATTGTAATAGCTGTTCACCATGGAAATGCTGAGCAAAGTATTATTTTTAACTTAATTTCTTTATATTTTGGTGAGAGGTGGAAGATGGAGAAAGGTCAAGAATTTACACTCAATGAAGAAAAAGATGCCCTGGCAGAGTGAAGAGAGAGCTCTTTCACTGCTTCCTCCACTTCATGACAGTCATTATACACTCAGATTGAGCAAGTTGATTTACAGCTATCAAAGTTTCCTCCCTTGCCACCCCAGCAGGGCTTTTCGGGCACTGTCAGGTGGGGTCTGACTCTGGCTTGGGGGTCAGCACCGAAAGGAGGGAGGCTTACAGGACCCTCTTCTGCTTTGTCGTTACCTGTAGCCCCAATGTGTGTGCGGTGCAGAAGCTGATCGGCACGAACAGGAAATACTTCACCAACTGCAAGCAGTGGTACCAGAGGAAGATCTGCGGCAAGTCGACGTAAGTAGCCGAGTGCCAGCCAGGGTCTCCCCAAAGACCCCGTTGCAGAGGTGGGTGCTGGGTGGGAGAAGCAGATGGTGTGACAGACGGGATGCCACAGCCCATGGTGCAGGTTTAACGTGCATATGTGTTAAGAATTGTTCTAGCCTTTTTCTCCCTAAGAAATATTTGTGTTTTTCTCAAATAGCAAACACAATCCTAAAACACTTAGATTTTAAGAATGGAAAGCACCATGTAAATACAAACCGTGATGGTTTATTCTAATTGCATTTCAATATATACTTATACAACTCTCAGTGCTGTAATGAAGTGTGTACCAGATGTTTTCTAGTACTTAACTGTGTCTCTCTCCATGCTAGGCTCAATGCTGCCTAGATTAAAAAAAATGGGGAGGTACAGAAAGGCAACCCAGAGCTGATGGATAGTGGAAGAACACAAAACTCATCTACATATGTTTGCTTTGGAAGGGAAAACAGAAATAAGGGGAAAGAGGTGTCAGTTTTAGCCAACACTCTGTGATGACTCCACCAGGAAAGTTAATTAGACTTGCAGGCCGATTCCACGTCTGAGATTGCAAACAATAATATTCAAGTAGCTGTTGCATAAAGTATCTGTGTAGGCAGCCTCGGGACATTCTTTTGAAAGATGTAGTCAGCAGATAATTAAGGATATGCATGCTTGACTATCTGCCAGGCTGTAGATCAGGAGTGGAGAATCTTTTTCTTTGGTGTAAGGCCAAACTGGGCTTTCAGACACATTTGCTGGCCCACACTTCAGCATGCACCCCCACGTTACCCAACATCAGTGCAAAGATGCCCTGAACAGTGCTGGCTATAGGGATCAGAGCTGTGGGCCAGGTCTGGTCCTGGATCTGCAGGGTCAAGAACAAACAGCAGAAGATCATCTCATGTGTTTCTGATATGGTCCAATGTAAATTTCAATTAGATCTATAGGAACATGCTCTTCTTTACTGCAGGTTAAATAATCTCTGTTTCTGTAGTCAACAGCGGACTTAGAGATCTTGAATGGTGGTAAACTATATTGCTTTTATTTTGGTTGCCTTCATTGGTTTAGCTGGGATGGCTGGCCGTCGGGATTCGTTTCGCGTGTCTGGTGTTGGTATGGTGAGGAGGGAGGCAAAGCAGGAGTCATCACTGTGCATGGCTTTTGGCCTTTCATCGTGCTACCCATGAATTCGTCTAGAAGAGGAAAATTCCGTACTTAGGAGGATGTATTGCAGGATGTACCATACAGTGAGCACGTATGGTGGTTTCCTTTACATCCAATTATCTTTACAGAAAAAGAAAAAAAACAGGAGAGGTGAGATTGTAAAAACAAACAACCCCCCTCTCCTTAATTCTACAAAACCACCAAATCTGGGAAGACTTAATTTGGGTGACGAAGAGTTCAGGCTCTCATCTTGGCCGAATGGTGACTTTTTTGACGTAAAATGGATAAGATTATGGCATGGCAATATGGTATCATCTTTGCCTCTTCTGATAATGGAGTAGCACATTAGGTCTCCAAAGAAAACATGACTCAGCTGTGGCTGTGGGATAGCTTTGCTGTTATGGTCACTGAAAGGCAAAGTGATCTGGCCACAGATTTCTTCAGCTCTGAAACAAATGAGAAACTAACCTCGCATAACCCAAGTGTGCAGCTGCATTTGGCAGAGACAAACTCATCTTCTTATCTCCAGAAAAAAGTGGAACAACTGGCATCTGGCAGTATTTCATTATTTCATTTGAGGAGATGGGGTGATCTATTCTAACCTCGGTTTCTCTGCTTTTACCCAAGTGTCTAATCCAATGATACATTGCTGAGAGAAAAGCACACAGAGCATTAACCTGCCTGTTAACCTATGAGATAATGTTCCCATTATAAATAGAATTTGCTCACTATTCTTTACTTTGCATCATCTCCACAATGGGTGTTATTGTCGTCTTCTCTCTCCCTAGTCCTTTTTGAGCCTGGGCCTACTTTGCCCTTTAGCAGTGCTTATGCAGAACAAAAGACACATGCCTTGACTCAGATTTTCTGGAGGACCCTGGGACAGCTCTGATTACAAATGTTCGCTGGTGATGGCCCCCACTGGACATGGTGTTCCTGCATATGGAAGCAATCAGGAGTCATTTGGGCCATGAAGGACATGATGCATTATGCTGCAGCAGTCAAATTCTTAAACCAGTGTCAGGGGCCTGATGCTGTGCTGTGCTCAGTGCATCAGTGCCCAAGAGAGGATGTGGGCACGGTTAATGCTGCTCAGCACAAACCCTCAAAACTGGCCTGGTGTGTGGGACTGAGCTGGTCCATGAGAGCTTTTGAAAATACCAGATGCCTTTAAATCCTAGAAAGGGTCAGGATTTGGCACGGTCATCAGCATAACTGGGTGGATCCAGCCTTTGCTTGGGATCCGTAGTCAGATGTCCTCTCCTGAAGCGGTGTGCTTGGTCCTCCCGTGGGCAGGGGGATCCACTCCATCAGCCCAGGGGGTCGGTGGAGCTGGATACGCATGGCCGTTTCTCTCCTCCTCCTAAAAGGTTTTTCCCATCTGTGAGAAGAGCAGTCCTGGGATAGAAGACGCTTGACCCATCTCACCTACTTCACATTTGACCTGGCTGTTATCCTCCTTATTTGCCTAAAGGGCCAGTGATGCCACAAGTTAGATGTGTGTTGCAGGTGCAGATACCCGGCTCTAGGAAGACAGTTTTGGCTGCTTTGATTTCTTTTTTTTTCATGCTCTGAGCACTGTTTCAAACAGGTGAGAGGGAGGGAGGTCAGTGAGAGCCAGGTACTGCGAAGAAGCAAAGCTGAGCTTCTGCAGGGTTGACTCAGAGTGGAGAAATTCGACCCTGAGCAAGGAAGGCAGAAAAGTTGCTGCAAGCTTGCAGCATAACTTCAGTCCTTCTTGGATGGTCGCATCCTGCATCGGGAGCCACAGAGCAACTGGAGCAGCAAGGAAATCCGGCTCGCAAAACATGGATGTGCCTGGTCATTAGTCTTGTCTCCAAGTGCATCACCTTTCGGTTGCTGCTCCAGGCTCACAGCCGGGAGCACTCACGGCCACCCTGGGGTGCAGCGGGTGCTGTGCTGAGTTGCTCCATAGCTGTTACCAGCAACAAATAGGTTATGGCCGTAAGGCAGAGGCTTGGTGCTGAGGCTTTGCAGGCTTCTTCATCAGCATCTTCTGCTCCACAGGGGTGGAGTGGTCTGCTGGGGCTGGATGTGCACGATGGAAATTTCAACTCATGCATCAGAAGAGGACTCTTACCTCTTTATCTGTTTTTTTTAATTTGTTTTTCTTCTCTTTGCTGAAGTATTGGCTCACACAGTTAGGGAGAAATTAGATAGAGGATTTATGTACATTTTTTATCATTGCTGATGAAGTGAGATAAGGCAGTTGGCAAGAAATCTGACACTGCTTTGATTTTAATGAGCACTGAAACAAGATTGTTTTGGTAATTAAGTAATTTTCCACTGTTGGTTATTCCAAAGCCAAATATATAGTTTACTTAGAATATATTCTCATTGTTGTGCCTGTGTTTTTTATATTTTTCTACTTCCTTTATGCACAGGACTTATTCTTGAATGCATCCCCACATACTTTTTTGTCTTGAGAATGAAAAGACAGCTTATATAATATAAATCTGGGGTTTGATTATTTTTTGAGGAATAACTAGTGGCAGTAAGTTGTCCCTTAGTATGTTCCTTTTTTTTCCTTTTAAATTAACTTTCCTTTTCTTGTCTGATGTACTTTCCTCAGTTCAGGAAAAAAAAAAATTACTCTCTGGCACTTATTTTACAAAAACAAAACATATGGGTTTTATTACAGGAAATTATTACAAATGGATCTTTATTCACTAATATATGCCTAAGCTTATTTTTATTACCTTGAGAAATGCACTTAAAATTTAATTTCAGATCCTAAGAATGCAACTGCAGCGAAACAATGACTAATGAAAGCCAGGGAGCTTGCTTCTGTACTCAGACACAGATAGACATTTAAGAAATACAGTGTTTCAAAACCAGAGGCTGAAAAACTATAGATTTGACTTGAAATTACTCAATGAGGAGGTCAGGAAATGGTGGTCGGAGGTGTTGCAGAGTGGACGACAAATGCTTTTTGTGTGATGTATTGCTTATTTAACCCACATCACTGGCATCCGCTGTGTCCCGGTGTAGTGGTCTGTAGCTGCTGAGCAGACACTGGGAACAGGGATGGACTTGGCATCTCCAAGGGCTTTTGTGCAGAGCCCACCGCGTGGTGCGGTGCCTGGGAGGTGTTCAGTGTTTTCTCCCGTGAGCTGTTTGCCCCTGGCTGTGTAAGAGAGATACTCTTTCTTGGGCAGCAGGCTGTGGCTCTGACCCAGCTGGAGAAGGACATGTCAGAGGAGGAGCCTTCCTCCCATATGGATGTGTAGGGTACCATAACATCAAGATGCAGAGTCCTGCAAGCAAGGGAGAGCAGCCTTCAGCCACAGCTGTCCTGCTCTTCCCTGAGGGCTGGAGGTGGCTGCAGGACCAGCTGGGAGGCTGCCCAGCCCTGAGCCACCCCTTGAACGGTGCCTACATGCCTTTGGGTGGGCTGGGTGCTCTTGTGCTTCCTCCAAGTCCACCAGCCATGGCAGGGCAAATGGCTGAAGCTGTTTTTACAATCCTCATCTCCGGCTCCTTGTAGGTACAAACACTTTGCCGAGCACCTCTGTGTTCGCCTGGCCCTTCGCAGAAGTTTTCTGGTACTCAACTCAAAATGCTGGCATGCAAAATGCATACCAGATGATGCTGGTAGGTCACCTTCAGTGGGGGAGTGAGACTGGGAGCTTGAAGAAGCCCCTGCCTGGGTGGAGCTAGCCCCATTACCGGCCTCGGTGCTTCTTGCCGTTAGCTTCCCTCACACGGTGGTGCTGGAGATGCCCACAAACCCTCTGAGAAGCAGGCGGTGTGGTCCCTCCATCCCCTGCCGGTGCCCTCCCCTCCCGGCAGGCGCCTGGCTGCTGGGGCAGCCCTGTGTGCTGCAGGCTGTGTGCATCAGCATCCTGCCCCTTCGTCACAGCTCATTAATCTCCGATCGATCTATAAATAAGCTTTTTAAAGCCTACATCAGCACTGAGGAATTATTTATGCTGAACTTTGGAATGATTTCTCTTTAATCAGCTCTTCGTCTTTGATTACAGGTCTGAACCAAGGGAACTGTCTAGACTGGATTTAGTTTCTAGGACAAAAAAAAGAAAAATTGGAGGTAGGGGAGGGATGTGGCAGTGGGAGAAAGTGTGTGTTTCTAATGAACATGAGACAGAGGGGCTGGGGAAAGCGGAGCAGCAGGGTGTTAAGATCTCCAGTAGTCAAAGGAAGGGATTGCTTTAGGCAAACTCTTTCCCACATGGAATATATAATGTCTAGACAATCAGTCTGGGTTTGCTTTGTAATTCTCTTAGGAAACCGTGACACAGAATTTATTTGCTTCTGTCACAGGAAAGCAGGTATTTGTTTCACTTACTGGCTCTTAATTACCCTGAAGAATTCCCTCTTAAACCCCAGGCATTTCCACTGTTTGTTAACAGTGTTAAAATGATGACAAATATCTGAAGCTTGAGGATTTTCCTTTCTCTTTGAGTGAGTGTGCTGAGGCTCAGCGATACAGCATCCTACTTGTCTTGAATCCAACCGGGAGCACAGAGGAAATGCTTGGCTTTGGGAGGAACACCTATTCCCTCGCTGTCTTTGCCCATCGATCAGATGGCCTTGCTCCTTTCACACCAAGCGTATGAGCAATAGGTGAAAGAATCCCCTGTGAAAAATAAACAGGCAACTTCTGGATTTTTTTGTTTCCTTCTTCTTTTTTTGTTTTCCCCCCTGTTAATATCAAAATGTGTTCCCTCAAACGGCCAGCTTTGAGAATCAGATGACTTTTGTTTCCCATTGAGCTGCAGATGACAGACACAGCGTGCAGGCAGCCCTCACTTATTTGGGGTTTGCAAACCTGCAGGATGGCCCCGAGTCCCCATGATGGGGTCTCTGGCCCCTTTGGTTTTGCTGGGGGACAGTGCTTAATCAGAGCAGGAGTTTGCTGCCAGCCAGAAGCACTGGGATGCTTGCAGGGATGTACCTGGCATTAGCAGAGATGGTTGTGCTGTGGTACTGCCCGCATGGATGCATGTGCCACCACCGGTGAAGTTTGTCCTTGCAGGGCTTATCCCATGCCCTTGTGCCAGTGCATCCAAGACCAGGGATGCTCCTTCCCCTCCAGGTCTGTCTTGTGGATTTTGCCATAAGTAAGCAAATAATTTATGGTGGTGGACAAGAATGGGGTGAAACGAAGGGGAAACGCCTGGCTGGTTGGGTAGAGCAGCCATGCTGGAGTTGCAGTGTGTTGCTCAAAGAGCGATCAGGCGTGACAGCAGCAGTCAGCCGGGGAGATCCCCAAATCCCACAAATGAACCAGCACTCGCAGTGTCTTGCACAGGTTGTCTGTTGGGACCGTGGCATTGGTTTCCATCCGCTGTTTGTACAAAGTCTCCTGGAAAGTGTGGTTTTGAAAAGAAATTGTGTCTGCTTTTGTTCTGTGGGGAAACTGGCAACATGCAGCCCTGAAGGAGATAAAAATTATGGTTTGTCTTTTGTTCAAGTCTATATTTCTGATGAAGGCTCTGCTTAGAAACGTCACCGAATGTGGATGGATGCAGAACTATAGCAAATAGAGAAAAAGCAGTGAGACGCCGTCAGTTAATCTGCCGTATCCATCTCTTATTCCAGAGTAATCAGTTACGAGTGCTGTCCTGGATATGAAAAAGTTCCTGGAGAAAAAGGCTGCCCAGCTGGTAAAAATATGTTTTTAGACTTCTTAAAATTATACAGCTGCCTAGTAAAGGGAAATGTTAGAAAATTACTCAAAGTGGATTTGATTTTTGCAATTTGTGCACAATATTGCCATGAACAAGTCAATGGCAAATGCAGAGCACCAGCTGAGTGCCAGATCAGCTCCAAAGCATGCAAAATGTTCCAGACAACTTAAAACCTTGGATATAATTAAGCTTAATCAAGCATGGGAGGGCCATAGGGAACTACTTATTCCAACATGTAATATAGCTGTTGGAAATGCAATACAAAGAAATGATAGAGTAGCAGACAGCGCTGCCAATCTCTGCTCATTTTTATTTTGGCAAGCATGAGGTTAGAAAAAATTGCATTTAGGAGAAAATACGGTTCAGCCACTGGTGGGAGTTGGGAGGGAATTAACTGGGTTTGTTGAAGAAAGATATATTCTGCTTTTGCTTTCTGAACACTTCCCTCCACAAAAGGTTGATGCCGCCCAGTTAACCACGTGGGCTGGAATAGATGGGTCATGGAGACCGAGACCAGCGGTGAGCTGCCAGCTCCAAACACCAAAAGCCTGAGTACAAACAAGGATTGGGTGAAAGCAGTGAATATCTTTGCTTGCCTCGATTCGCATCCATATAAATCCAGAGTAACTCCATTTAAACTTGCAGAGATGTGGTAGACCCTGGATTACAATGCTATAGCTGAGGCTAGAGCTGTCTGGCTATGATTATTGATTATCTAATTAATGACCAGATACGAGTTCCCTGACATGTTTCATTTCCACAAGTGTTCTCACCAGCAGCTCTGCTTTAATTCAGCGCAGTGCGGGAAGGATGGATGATGTGTTGGGAACATAACCTTCTCTTCTTTCAGCGCTGCCGCTTTCCAACATCTATGAAACCCTGGGAGTTGTTGGGTCTGCCACCACGCAGCTCTACTCTGACCGGTCTAACCTAAGACCAGAAATCGAAGGACCTGGAAGTTTTACAATTTTTGCCCCGAGTAATGAGGCCTGGGCGTCCTTGCCCGCTGTAAGATATAATTCCTTTTCTTTCGTCGCTTCCTCTGGCTTTCTGTAGTGGAGATCCAGCTCTGCAGGGGTCTGGATCCAGCCCCTTCTGACAGAAGAGACACAGTCCTGAATCAGGAAGGACTGTGAATTTCAAAGATGGGAATCACTGTACTGGTCCATCAGGTCCAGAGCTTTGTTTCTCAAAGAGCCCGACACTAGATAGATGTGGATGCTCTCCAGCAGGTAGATTTAGAAATCACCTCGGCCAGTTCTCCCTGCCTCTTTACCATTAGAGATGGCATTAAGACCTGCAACAAGAGACTTTCCAACCATTTCGCTTTTTCTAGTTGACCATGACTTTACCACTCTGGTTGTTCTTAATAATTTTTACAAGTAGCCAGTCCCAGCTGGAGCCTCGGAACACCTTCAGCCTTCCTGCATCAGTGTGTTCTATGCTCAATCGCATACAAATTTCCTTTACATTGGTTTTGATTTTCTCACTCTGTGTCTTGTGAAATTTCCGCACCTGGAATTGTCACTGCTGTCCTGCTGGTGCTGCCATCCTAGTGGGGCATCGCTGTGAACCGGGGAGAGTCCTGACTGTACAAGCCCTACCCAGTTACATCCCACATTTAAATCACTTGTCCATAAATATGTAAGAACAACTATTGGGGCAGGAAGGGGGCATATTTTTTTTTTTTGCTAACCCCACTACCAAGCCTCTACCCAAAACCTGCCCCAGCAGAGCTGCTTGCAGGGATGATGCTGTTGGGGAAGGTCTTCTGGTGTATTTGTCCTTGGCCCTGAGCGATGCCTCTTGTTGCCTTACTGCTCGTTTTGAGGCAGTGACCCCACACTGGAGCTTGCTGCCATCATTCCTTCATCTGCCAAGGACGGGGCTGCCAGAGCTGCTGGCTGCTGTTGTAAGGCAAAAGACAAGATTTACGAAAGTTAGAGCTCTTAATTTGAGCAGATGGCATAAGGCTGAATACATCACTTAATATACATGCAAACATCTGGATGCAGCCAGACCTCCTGGCTCTCTCTAACAACTTGCTTAATTGCACTCAGCACTGAAAAATTATTTTTTCTGATTTTCAGGAAACTCTAGATTCCTTAGTCAGTAACGTTAACATTGAGCTGCTCAATGCCCTCCGCTACCATATGGTGAACAAACGGGTCCTCACGGATGATCTGAAACACGGGACAACACTTAACTCAATGTACCAGGACCTGCCTATCCAGATTCACCACTATCCCAATGGGGTAAGACGTTTGTATTAAACCTGCCCACAGCGGGCTTGCTTTGCTGCTGCCTTGCACCCTTTGCACTGTCCCTGGACCTCCGGGACTCTGTAGCACCTAGGCTGACAACTGCTGATTTAGGATACATATTTAGAAGGAGCTTGAAAAGAATATTTACAAGCAGATAGTTCCGTTGCTGCTGTTGCAGGGAAGTTGCCCCCATTGCCTGATAACGGTATGCTTGCCCAAGTATTGGTTCTTGCATATTTTCTTAGTCTTGATGATTCAGGGTAGAAAAAACTCACTGATTATCTTCAAAGCTCTTTAAACATGAAATGATTCAAACATTCTTGATAGAACATTCTCATTCTCGGTGTGTTTTTGGAGGAAACCACATTTCTGCTCCTGCTGATTCGATATTATAGCACTGGCTATGTTTGAAATAGAAAACCAGCAGAGGTTGCTTTACCTTCTTGTTTTAGTGCACATAACGCCCCGTGGCTCTTTCCCTCTGCAGATTGTGACTGTGAACTGTGCCCGGCTGCTGAAAGCTGACCACCATGCCACCAACGGAGTGGTTCATGTTATCGACAAAGTCATCGCTACCACTACAAACAGCATTCAGCATATCATTGAGACTGAGGAAAGCCTGGAAACTCTTAGGGTGAGTCCAGCCCGTGTGTGCTCCAGGGCTCCTTAAAGGTGTTCAGTTATCCCACTCCCAGTGAATTGTCATGAAGAGCTTGCCAGCCTCTAGGTGCCATGGCTCTAAAGCTGCTGATAAAATCCTCGCACCAATGTAGCTTATTTTGCTTTAAGAAGAGAAGCGTCTGTGTCTACTATCAGCGCAGGTAGGGTTTTACGAGAATAATTGTCACCCTGCTATTGCTGTCAGTAAAGAGGCATCCACTGAGTCTGTCTCCTCACTCTTCTATGGGAGTCTTAGCCTGAGGAGATACTAACTGCTCAGATCTGATGAGTACCACTTTATTTGCCTTGGTATTTGCCAAGGTAGGGAATAACTTAAAAAGCACAGGGGTTTTGCAGTGAGCCAGCTGTGGGTTCTGCTCTGAATTATTCACTGGAAGTACTGTGACCCTTTCCAGGCATATTAGGGTATTCAAACTAGCTGTCAGTCTTGCCAAAAAAGGGCTCCTGTACTCACATTTCTGGAACACAAGAGAACCATGGGGCTGGGTCAAATTTATAAAGGGACCAAACTGCTGAAAGAAGCTATTCAGGATTTTTTGTAAGTCCTCTGGAATTATAAAAGCCTTAATAAATCTGGCCCTTGGTGTATGCCTGGAGAAAGCTGCTGACCTCTGTGTTATGGCTGAATGTTTTACCCTCTCCCATTTCTCTGAAGGCTGCTGTGGCTGCTTCTGACCTCAACAGCTTACTGGAAAGCGAAGGGCAGTACACGCTCTTGGCTCCAACCAACGAAGCCTTTGAGAAGATCCCACGAGAAACACTGAACAGGATCCTGGGGGACCCAGAAGCCCTGAGGGGTAAGTGCTTGTTTACTGAGCCCATTGAGAGACTGAAGAGTATTTTTCAGTTCTTCTATATTCCTTCTTGAGGACATCTGAACGGCTCCTCGATACACTCTGACAACAGCTGCAGTAAACAGATTTGACAGACTCCAGCTTTTTAAACTGCACAGCCCAAACTTCTTTGGGTGTAGATATGGTAGATGTGTAGACATGGCAAAGAGTTGGATCCAGATACAGAGGAGGGAGCTGAAGCAGTCCCTTTTCCAACTTTTCCTTTAGCATTCCTGTATGTGATGGTGATTGCTATCAATCCAGCAAGCTGCAAGAAAACTAATATCTAATCAGTGCAACTTCCCCTGACAAATGTGTTGCATAACCACACAAAACCTTTTGAAGCTGGCAAAGGTGTATAAAAGTTATTCTTTTTAGGCACTTGGTTTCACAGGCTGCTAAATTAAAATCAGCACAATTTAAAATGACTGCACATCTTTTGGAGTAGAGCCCCTACAGTACAGTACAGTACAGGAGTCCTTTGCCATTGGACAGGATCCCTAAAAGCTGCAATAATTTCATAGTTGATTTTTGCAGCTCCCCAAGACACTCGCCTCTCTTCCAGACCTGCTGAACCATCACATCCTGAAGTCAGCTATGTGTGCTGAGGCCATCATCGCTGGCCTGACGATGGAGACTCTGGAAGGAACAACCTTGGACGTGGGCTGCAGCGGGGAAGAGCTGACCCTCAATGGGAAGCCCATCATTGCCAACAAGGATGTCCTGGCAACCAACGGCGTTGTACATTTTGTGAATGAGCTGCTGATCCCAGACTCGGGTACTGGTGCCTCTCTGCATCCTTCTTTCTGTTGCCTTCCTTCTATTTTGTCAAGGAAATGTTGGATTTAGAGGGTGTAGTGATGGGTGGATTGCCTTTAAGGCAAGGTTACTATGTGTTGCTTTTCTTTTCAGCTAAGACCCTGTTTGAGTTGGCACAAGAATCTGAAGTTTCCAAGTCTATGGACTTTTTCAGACAAGCTGGTCTCAGTTCTCATCTAACTGGCAGTGAGCGAGTGACCCTCCTTGCCCCAGTGAATGATGTTTTCAAAGGTAAACTGGGGGAGTAAATCCCTTTCTGCCATTGGTTTGGGCCACAGAGCTCCTTCAAACAGCCCTCAGCCAAGTTTCAGTGCACACGTATGCATATGCTCCCTCAGATGCCTCAGCTATAGGCGGTGGCATCTAGCTTTACAGTTATGAACCGGTGTGGGTAATACTCTGTACTGGACTTTTTTTAGTGTCTCAATGGTCATTTTAAGTGAATCACTGGTTCTTTCCGTACCTTTTGCTGCAGATGGACTCCCCGTTGTTGACAGCAACATGAAAAACTTGCTTCTGAACCACATTGTTAGAGACCAGCTCTCCTCTAAATATCTTTACCATGGACAGAAACTACAGACTCTGGGTGACAAGGAACTCAGAGTTTTTGTGTACCGCAATGTAAGTTCTTGCAGTGTGTGGTGCTCTCTATGGCTGAATGATGCTTGATGTCTGTAATGTTTTGGCTCTCATGTAAAAAGTGTAATTGAGCTTTGTCGAAAGTATAAAAGTCTCTCTTTTGAAGCATATGCTAATAAAGTCTTTTTTTCTGCAATTCTGTTTTCACAGAACCTATGCATTGAAAATGCCTGCATTGCTGCCCACGACAAGAGAGGAAGGTTTGGGACCCTGTTTAGTGTGGACAAAATGTTGACTCCACCGTCTGGCTCAGTGATGGATGTTCTCAAGGCAGACCATCGCTTCAGGTGACCTTTCTGCTCTTCCTTAGTGCTAGTCAGGAGTGGAAGAGCTGCCAAAACAGTTTCTGTTTGTTATAGGTCGTAGTCATGACTATATTTGTTTTTTTAACATAGAAAGAGCATCCAAAACCATGGTCTTATCCCTAAATTATAGGGAGTGAGACTTCAAATAATCCTTCAATGAATTGTGAGCCAAGAGTGTGTGGTCCCGCTTTGTACAGCAAGAAGCTGGCTCCGAAGCCATCTGTGCCCATCAGAGCCACTGTGGCCAGACTGGTCTGTCTCCTCACTACCATTTGGTCCCCCAGGAGTCAGCATTCCCAGGTTGCTTTGCCATTTCTCAGATGTTCTGATTAGACTTCACAGACTCATTTCCTCCCTAATCAGCTTTTGGTTAGTTGATTTGCTGGACCACAGCAGGATTTTGCAATTCTAACTTCATAGCTCTCTTTTGAATGCAACGTGCAATTGCTCAAAGACCAACCGAAGTCGTTTCTAGTGACGCATTCGATGTGTGTTTGTTTTGCAGTACGCTGGTGGCTGCAATCCAGTCTGCAGGTCTAACGGAGAACTTGAACAGGCCAGGTACCTTCACGGTGTTTGCTCCAACAAACGAAGCTTTCCGAGCCATGCCCCAAGGGGAACTGAACAAACTAATGGGTGAGCATTTTTAGAGTGTTTAGACGAACAGCTGCGGTGCGTTGTTGGCGTGATATGGGGAGGACTGGCTACGTTTCCCTGCCGTAGCTCGTTCTTTGACCCTCTCTGTTGGAAGCATGGGCTTCCTACCCAACTGATCTGGATAAGCCCTATCCAGCAGAAAGCCGAGGATGCACAGAGTGGCACTGAACCCTCAGACAAAGCATGAACACGGGTTTATATTTCCCTTGCGCTTGGAAGACATGCTTGTAGTGGGTGCTACAAACTTACTATGACTTTAATTTGGCTGTGCCAGCTGGTGTAAGGAAGATAACTCTAAGGTGTTCCTAGAGAAACCGATCAAGTCTCTGCCTTTCTCAAGGATGAAGGAAGTGAGAATGTGGCTGTCAACCACGTAGGATCAGGGTGTCTAAAGTAAGTTTTGCAAATGGAAAACATGGTCCACATGCAGCCTCTGGTTACACTGTATGAAATTTAAGTAGTAAAAGGATGGAGCTGTTGCTCCATCTATGTGTACGTGGACAAAGCAGGAAGTCCAGCCTGATCCTTAGAAGACAGCAAATATTCCAGTCTAGCACAGGCAAAGACCAATATCCTGAAAAGCACAGGCATGCAGGCTGGATGTGGAAAAAAGCATGGGAATGTTTAATAACACTCTTCTGGGTGAGCAGCACGATCTTTTATTTTGTTCATGTTGAAAACTGTCTGTGGTTGGAAACAATGTCAGGTATTCGAGTGTAATGTCTTCTTGGCATTAAAGCCCAACCAAACATTGACATCATAATTTGGGAAGCATCTGCCCATGGTAGCTGGCTATCCTTTTAAGTGCAGGGATGAGGAACTGATACTATTAGACTGCACATCCAGTCTAGTGCTTAATACATAAATATTTCAGAACTGTTTTGCAGCTATTGTAAATGGCTGCAGGAGTGAAGTATCCCAGACGTGGACACTTCAGATGTTCTTTTTTTCACACAAATATTTAGCTTACGCCCCTGACGAAGAAGTGAATCATGCTGGTGAGGATGTGCAGTGTGAACTGTGGCCACCCTAGAAAAACTTTTAATGGGAAAAAAGCTCACAGTGTATTCAGATAGGGGTGCTGAAAGAAAAAAATCCCCCTTGCTGAAAGAGCTGCTCGGGTTTTGTAGACGGAGGCCACCTTTTGCACTAGCTGTTCCCCGTTGCCCGTCTGTGGGTTTTGTCAGTGACACTGCATCCTCTAAAGGGATAAATGGAGGGGGGCTGCTGGCCCATGCTGTGCACGTCACTGCCTCTTCTGAAAAATAGATGGCAAAGGGGAAGCATCTTATCTTCCTAAAATCTGTTTCAAAGCATGACTAGATGGGTAGAGGCTCAGTGGGGTGGGGATCAGGCCAGCAATCTGTGAGCCATTAGTGACATTTCTCCTGCACTTTTCCCCTTCCTACTCAGGAATCCTGCAGTTTCAGCCATGAAGATGATTGCCAAGTGACACCGGTGTTGGTGACAGTATTGACATTTGCAAATACCAGAGTGCTCTAGTTGCTTCCTTATTTCACATAGGTCTGCCCCCGCCCCCAAACTTCCTTGGGAAGTGAAAGCAGCAACAGAAACAGGTTCTTGCTGTGCACAGTAAGAGAATGAGGGACTGAAAACCCAAGAGAGAGGGGTTTCATGTATAGGGCAGGTTTGGTACACACTAAGGTGGGATATCAGAGGAATGTCCTTCTGGACTTGCTGGGATCCTCACCTGCCCAGGCAGGAATGGCCTCAGTGCCCCAACCAGCTCCAACCAAGGTCCTTCTGCCTGGTCTTTTCAATTTTACATTTCTCCCTTGCACTTTCAGGAAATCAGGGTATTTTCCATGTAGTTTCATTCCCCCGCATGAAGTATGGGGAGCAAGCGCTGATGCTGTTTTGCAATCGCAAATGTTTTTTCTTCCCTCAGGTAATGCCAAGGAGCTTGCCAACATCCTCAAGTTCCACGTGGCTGATGAGATCCTGGTGAGCGGCGCAGTCGGTGCCCTGGTGAGGCTGAAGTCCATGCAGGGAGATAAACTGGAAGTCAGCGTGGTGAGTCGCCTCGGATGGGGTCTCATGGTCAGCAGGGCTGGGCTCTGTGTTTAGCTGTCCATGTCGAGGACCAAAGTATGTCTGTGCTCATTTGGGTGGTGTGGGAACCTCTTCTAAATGTGTGCACAGACCTACCAAACAGTGTTTTCTGGGCTGTAGCGGAGGGACTGTTGCCATGTGTTCAATTCAACGAGCTGGCAGTCTTGCAATGTGGTTTGCTTCAGCTTTCTCCCCAGAAGACCAATTGTAAATGATTTCCAGGAGCTGTTATAAATTTAACCCTGAGTCACAAGGGAAAAAGCATAAATAAATTAAACGAATAGCTTGTTCAGCTAACACATCTTTTTTAGTGTAACAAAAACGATCTCTGCATGGGCTTCCCTAACACAGCAGGATTTATTTAGATATATAATTTCATTTCACAAATTCTGCACTACATTAAGAGAATGTAGGATCCTTTATTAAGGAAGAAAATATATTTCAGAAAATAAATAACCACGATCCACTCTGTGCATAAGGAAGAAAATGCAGGACAAAAATGGAAAGGCCGGTGTTTCCAAGCACATTGAGCTGGCCAACTTGCACGCTAGACTCTTCCTGTGTCCACTCTTGATCTGCCCTCTCCTGATGCCATCTCCACAGCCATCCCTCCTGGGGCAAGCAGCAGCGCCTGGTGTCACCAGGGAGCTGGTGGATGTGCTCTGCTGCCATGGGACAGCATTCCCAGCCAGCGCACTGAGAAAGTCCATGCTCCAAAGCCTGCCAGCCACTCCAGGACAAACTGCTCAGGCTATAATTTGTTTTTATATTCTCCTTAATTGGCAAGAGGAATGAAAACGCCTACAGCCATCAAGTAAATGAATGAATGCAAAGTGAGGGCTTTTCTAAATAAAATTGGAAACCACTGATGACAAAAATTTCTCATTTACTACTTTTCATTTACTACTTTTTATTTTTTTTTTTTCTTTTCCTGAACAGAAAAACAACGTAATACATATCAACAAGGAGCCTGTTGCTGAAAGCGATATCATGGCCACGAATGGTGTGATTTATGCCGTGAACTCCGTCTTACAGCCACAGGGTAGGTCCGTGGTTAGAAATATCTTGAGCCACACCATCACAGCAGAGCTGCTTTGGGAGGGAGTGGTGACACATGGCAATTGCTTCAGTTTATTGAGAAGGATTAGTCTGTTACGGGATTTTCAGCACAAAATAATGGCAGGAAGCAGCCTGTGTGCTTTGAAGAGTATTTCAGTGCTACCTGTGTCCCTCCCTTAGCTTCAAGGCCGCAAGAAAGAGGTGACGAGCCTGCAGATCCCGCATTAGAAATCTTCAAACAGGCATCTGCGTTATCCAAGGTAAAAAACAAAAAGTCTCTCACTGTAGAACTACAGAAATTACATTTTGGTAATAATGACTGGAAGATACTGTCACATTCCGACTTTGACTTCCACAGAGTGAGCATACGTGTTTCATGGAATGACCAATCCTCTCTTCTTGCATGATTTAATTATATAAGAAATAATAGATTTTGCAACATGAAGCCTACAGTTTGCAGCACACTGTGAATGTAACCTTGGCCTGGTACCATATGTGTCAGCTTCCAGTACTGAAGTTGAAATTCATCCATAGTTTTTGGATAAATATATTGACATGCACGCGGTTCTTATAGCTGTCAGACATTTGTGGCATTTATGCAAACCTTGTATTTTCTTTCCGTGCAGGTTTCTCAGAGGAATCCTCGACTAGGTGAGAGAACTTCTCTAGCTTGTTTCTAATTTCCATTGCATGTCCCTGTCCCTTCAACAGAGGTTTGTTCTGTTGTCTTGCTCCAAGCAAGGTGTAGCATAACCGGGAGGGGAGGGGACAGGGGGATGCTCTGTGTCGGTCCCACGCAACTCGGTCTTCTCCTCGGCAGCACCCGTCTACTCCCGGTTACTGGCAAGGATGAAGGAGAACTCGGGTGGATTCTGAGCGGCATCGTGAGCAACCGCAGCCAGCGCCTCCATCTCATCCACTCCGGCTGACAGCTAAAGAGAAGGACGGAATCATTTTTAAGAGCCAAATATCACCCTTAAATTTATTTTTGTTTCCAATGAAATGGATAGGAAGAATGAAAAGCCATATATATATGTATATATTTTAAGACCATTTTTATTTGGTTTTGACCTTAATGTTCCCAGACTGAAGATAGGGTTTGTGTTTATTTTTTTTTGTTAACGTAGTCCCTAATCTGCAATTTTTAACATACCCAGTTTTGGGCTTGATACATACATACAAGGGCAGGTGCTTAATTCCGCCCTGGTTCAGGAGCTCAGAGAGATGCTCAGAGCTCACCTTGGTGCTGTCTCACTGGGGGAGAGCGAAAGGGGCTGCATTAAAGCCCCTTTTCCAGGCTCCCAGTGGTGCCTACTGGCACTGCAAACCCGAGGCTCCCCAAGCAGGAAGCCAGGCACGTTCTCACTGAAACCCCCCTCCAAACCAGTGCCAGAATTGGGATATTTTGGTCAGAATGACTTGGCAGGAACTGTGTATGTTCAGATTTCTGAGCAAATACATCACCCGGGGCCAACTGTATGGCTGGGCGAACAGCGATTGCTTTGGAGGAAGTAAATTCGTTGAATTAATTAACCATTACCCAAGCAAATTTTTTTCCTGTGTTTTGGGGTTTTATTTAGGTTCGGGGTTTTTTTAAACAAGCATGTGTTTCCTTCTTCCCTTGTGTTTTAAGTCTTCCATGAAATTCTGAATTGAAGGCTTTTAACAAAAGCCTTTCTATTGACATTGAGGAAACTGCATAATTATAAGCTATGGTTTTAACTGTTCTCTTTTTTTTTTTAATTTGGTTTTGTTTGTGCCTATGGGTTTTAACTGTGCTATGTTTTGTTCACAAGATTGAAATGAGAGTTCTCCCTGGCTGAAGCCTTCCAGCAAACGATTCATTTTTAATAATGGTTGGTTTTTTAATAAAAAATGAAAAATAAAATCAAAAATATAAATACGACAAGTAATGATAATGCTTGTTTGGTTTTTTGTTTGGTCTGAATTGCCTGATGGTACAGTTTGACCAGCTGAGCACTGGGAAGGAGGGGTGTCAGATTTGGCCGGATCAGTATTAACAGGTCTAATAGTTACTAGAGTGGAAAGGCAAAGCATTTCTCCCCTCTCATCCCAGCCTGTCATCATTTTTTTGGCAGTGCTTCCACGAGCAGTCAGTGTCACACACTTCAAGGAGCGCAGAGCAGCTGAGCACATCCCTCCCGCTGGATGCTCAGCCCCCCTCGCCCACAGCTGGAGCTCAGTGCTCCATGCCATGATGCCCACACGCTTATTTACCTCGTCAGGGCTTTGTATTCACTCCCCAGCCAGTTATTACCTTGGTGAAACCCAGGATTACGAGGCAAAAAAAAAAAGAAAAAGGGTATCAAATGCAGAATACAGAAAACCCAGATTGTTTTGGTCGCTCTGAGACACACGCTGGTAGTTTTTCTTCTGTTAAAAGCCCAAATTGAATTCCCATATGCTGTGAGCCATCTGCATAACTCAAATGTGTGAAAAATAATGAAGCTCTTCTTTTATTTCCCTTCCCCAGCCTCCCATCTCATCTTTTTATTTTTTGGCATGATGTAATCCTGTTATTTAAGGCTAGAGTGGTGACGGGAAACCCTTTGAGCCACCTATTCCCAGCAGCCCAAGAAACAAGAGTTGTATCAAGGGACTAGCTCCTGGGGGAGGCTCAGCTTTTTGTGATTAGAATAATTAATTACTAACTCCTACAAAAGCCTGAGAGAGAGGGGAAAACACTTTGCATCTTGCTCAGTAGTAGCACATACGATTGTAAGAGCAGTGTCTTGCCTTTTTTTCTTTTCTTTGTTTTTTGGTTTTATTTTTTCCTCCTTTTCCTTGATACTTCATGACTAAGTGATATAAAATCCTTCAGAACTTGGGAAGATGGAAAGCAGGTGTGACCTTCATCTAGGTGAGTGCTCCTTGCTTGTACCTTCTTGGTGTCTGGTCTGGTGACTATGTGTTTCTTTGTGAAATGAAACCACTTGAGTAAATGGGAGTAAGGGAAACTTTGCTTAGGCATGCTCAGTAACTACAAGAAGTGCCATCTGCTGGGAGAGCAGTTTTCATCTCCTGGGAATACAGCCCTGGCTTTCCACTGTGTGGTTGATGGGTGGTGTTGGGGCTGGTGGTGATGCAGCGATGATCTTTGCGTTTTGCATATGGCCTGACTTTGCTTGGCTTGGAGGGGCACGCCAGGCTTACGAGTCCCAGTAGCATTCCAGCAGATTCCTTTTTTCCTCTCTCCTGTTGCTTGTTCTCCCTGGTCCCCTCCAGTGCTCCCTCCTTTTCTCCTTCTGCTGCCTGCTCCATCCTGTGAGCTGCTGTGGGGTGCCAGCAGCAGCTCCCTGCGGTGCTATGGATGCAAGGCTGTGCCCCTGTTGTGTTGCCTCTGTAATTTCACTGGGATCACACATCCTGGGAAGCCATCCCAGGATGCCTTCCCACAGGGTCTCTGCTGGGAAGCCCCCCAGGGCTTTGGTGTCTCCAGATGACAGTTCATGTTGGTGGAAACTCTTGAGATGACTTAATTCCCTCTGTTTCCCGGCTCCAAGCTGTTTTCTCACCCTGCTGTGCTCAGGGAGGTTTACCCAGATGGCTTAGATCAATGGCAATGGTTGAGCTGCTTGTATTGATCAGCATCTCTTGCTTTGATTCAGCGACACTTTGGGATGGTTTCCCCCTTGAATGTTCATCCCTGCACCTTACCCCTGTGAAGTGAGGGTGGGTGCTGGCAGGGGAGCAAGATGTTACTGCTTCAGCCTTCCAGGGGAGCAGAGGGAGGAAGCAAGAGGAGAGCAGCTGAAAGATGGGGAAATGAGGAGTGCTGATACGATGGGAATCTAAAACTTAACTGTCATTTTCTGAAGAAATATTTTTTACAATATTTTTTTTTTAACGTGACAAAAGGTGGAAGTGAAAGGAAGAAGGAAGTTGCTGGTGCTGAGGAGAAAGAGAACTCCCCTGGGGAAGTGCTGGCGGAGGGGCAGAGAGCTCCCACCAGCCCAGCTGGGTGTGGGAACCTGAGGGATGTCCCAGCCAAGGGCTGTGGTGGGATGGAGGAGCTGGAGCTCCCCTGTGTACCCATCCCACCCCACAGCTCCAGGATTCTCCACCCAGCAGCGCTCTGGGGGGAAGGAGCAAAGCCTGATCAAGGCACTGTGTTCCCTGGGGCAGCCTCGGGGCGAGTGGGGATTAGGATCAGCCTTCTTGGGGCAAATACCACTGGGGTGTTCAGCACAGAACCATGTTGTACCAGTGGTTTTTGGTTTCTCAGGCTGTCAGAGTATTTCCACCTGAAACCCAGAGTGTGTGGACGTGTGCCACTGTGAGCTTGAACAGGGGCTGCCCTCTGCAGGAGCTCCCTTCAGGGCTGGGGCAAAAAGAGCCAAACTGAGAGCAAATAAGAGCCTTTTGGAGGAGAATCTTGCTTTTTTCCTTGTTTGGAGTCAAGAGCGTTTTTCTATTGAAAATTTGCAGGAATGTGCAGACGCCCTTGTTTACTCTTTTAGAATGATTCCTTCACTTGCAGTGGCTCCAGTTCAACAACATAATTAAATGTATGCAGAAATCCATTTAGGAAAAATACAGCTTTCAAGTGTGTGCCTGAAGTCCTGAAATCCTGCTGATGCTGGTGCGTAGCTCCTGTGCCAGCTGAGCACCAGTACTCTCCTGGGTTGGAGCAGTGAAAAGAAAGCAGTGTCTCTGACCGGCTGGGAAAGCAAATGCTGAGTGCGAAATGCTGTGTTTTGGGAAGCTTCATGTGGTGGTTTTGCTCATTTACATCTTTAGACAAAAGCCAGAGATGCTTTTCTTCTAGAAAACTCCTTGACTTTCTGGTGGCCTTCTGCAAATATATTTAAAGCAAGAGAAAAAGCAGCGCTGTGCTTTGTCCCAGGAGAGATCTCACATGCAGCACTGTAGTGGAAAACATGTGCTCTTCCAGCATCGTGGAAATCTCAGAGCACTGTTTGCTTGGCTTACGAAAGAGGTTTGGGGTCGACCTGCCCCAGGTGCTGGGGGCTGGGAGGGCTGTGAGGTGGGCAACGGCAGCTCCCTGTGCCTCATTACGTGGAAGGTGGAAAGGCAAAAGCCTTCGCGTGTGTCAAAGGCCAGGCAGAGGCTTGAATGAAGCCCAGGCACCGCGGCCAGATGTGCTGCAGAAGGATGACCCCTGAAAGTCAAACCCGAAGGTAGGGGTGAAGCCACCCACGTGCCATCGCTGGAAGAACTTGCACTCCCTGCTTTTCTGCTGTACACAAATTCTTGTTCCCACACGTGATTTATCGGAAAATCGTTGCACCTGTTAGCTGTTGTCTCAGGAGGAGCAAAAAGAAAAACTAAGGATAATATTAACGCTGGTGAAAGATAGGCTCAAAGGAGCAATTGGCATTGGAGGCATCCAGCTGTGGCTCAGGCAACTCTTGCATTTATTTTATTTTTTTTTCCAGAGTCCTCTTTGGTGACACGCTTGAGAGATTTTACAGAAATCTATGAATTCCCTGAAGAAAAATATTTAGGGGACTTTCTTTCCAACAGTGAATGATGCCTTACTGTTTTGTAATATTTTTATGATTGAATACTTTGCAAAAGCTCAGCATGTTTCCTAGGAGAGGTTGTTTGGTACAAGAGCAGAGGGGTGTCCAGTGGGTCATGCAGCACACTGTGCCGCATGAAGGCATCCTCCTGCTAAGGTAGAATAACTTTCCTAAGGATCAGTTATCCCCTCCTGGAATAGGAAGATGATGGGAAGGGTTTGTTGGTTGGATGCTGCCATTTGTGATGCACTGAAAAATTCCTTACAGAATTGTCATGAGTTGGCCCAGGCAAGTCACCTTCCTGGTACCCTTGCCCTTGACTTTTCTGCAGCTTTTCAAAGAGCTTGGCTGCCTCTTAGGCTTTTGACTTGTCACCTCTCTCTCCTTTGTTCAGTCTGTCTTTCCAACAGGACTTCATCTGACTTCTGAAGTCACACCTTCCTTTTGTTTCATGTGCAGCTTGTGCATCAAGCCCTACTATCTGGCAAATGCAAAATGGGTTACATTTGAACAGTTACTTCTGGGAAAAGAATTAAGATTTGTTTGGAAAAATAATTGTGCAGAAGCTGGAGGCCTTCTGAGGGCTTTTGTTAAATTTCTGGGTTTGTAGAGGCAGGAGGATGAATTCATAGATTTTGGGATTCCCACCAGTGCTTCTGTGTAGCTCTCTGCCTTTGTTTCAAAGTTTACAGTTGGGATAAGTGACCTTTTCCAGCAACTGTTAGGTGGAAAACCCATATAGCCCCCAAGTATTACAATACTATCTCTGTACATGCAGCACTTGTGGAGTTACCAACCTCCATGAAGAGCCAGAGGATGGCTCTGAAGAAAGGTGAAGCATAATGATGATCACGACAGCAGCTGTGACTTTATAATTAAGGCTGATTTCTATAACACTAGTTTGAAGACACATCCATTTGCTGTAAGCTGTAGACACCCTAATCCCCATACCCAGCATGGTGTGTGTTCTCCTAGCAATGCTGTCAATGGTGTTGGTGGCTGTGGACACTGGACAGGCTTGTGTGGTGGCGCAGCTTCCAGCTTGGAGCTGGCATGTCAGGGTTCAGGCTGTGGGACTGGCTGGACAGGGTGCCCTACCACGTCTGGCTGTGTCTGGTCCTACTCCTAGACGGATAACAGATCCTCACCCTCCTCATCATGCAGAACCCAAAGTGCTTACACACGAGTATTTCCAGACTCGTCCCTGACAATGGTACGACCATCCCTGCACTCAGGCTAAAGGGACCCGATTTTGCAATCTCTGCTCACATGAATGGTAGTGACACACCCCGTTAATCACCCCCACCGACACACACTGGCACCAGCAAGTGATTAAACTAGCAAAAGTGGCTGGTTCCCTTCCTTAGCTCGTAACTGAAGAGCAGGAAAAAGTGAAATAAATAAACCAAAGCTGCAGAGTAGTCACGCAAGGCAAAGGGAACCGAGGAGCATCAGCAGAAAGTGCTTCAGGACAACACCATCTGCGAGCACTTGAGGCTCAGGAAATGCTGCTCTTTAAGAAGTTCGTGGGGCCGTTGCGTACGGCCGGAAACAGGCTGGGGGTGAGGCTGTGCAATTATGCCTTTTATTTGCTCAGCATATTTTGCCTTTTTTTAATGTAAAACCGGCAAATGAGGAACTTAAAGTCACTTCTCCCATAAAAGCCTTTGACTGCAGAATCGTTCATCGGCTTTCTTCTTTTGGGCTGCTTCTACCTTATGTTCTTGCTGCTTTTACCTTGAAATGTAAAGAAACGGTAATAAAATGACCTGCGCTCCAAGCTGTTCTTTAATGCATGTGAAGCTACAAGAGATCTCTGAGTTGAGATCGCAAAAGATGGGACACTGAGCTGGATCAGCCCCGAGCTGTGAGCCACAGCAGGACGGGCTGAGCTGTGCAGGCTCAGACACGGTCCTGTGCTGTGCCCAAAGAGCTCCTGGTGCAGATGTGGGAGATGCCCTCCACCAGGTCTGCAGGCAGAGCAGGAACGATGCTTATTCACACCTAACTGCCCAGGCTTGGGCATGGGAATGGTGCTTGCCATGAGGTCCCAGTTGCCCCCAGCTATGTGACCGGTGTCACTGGGGCACAGTGGAGAGGCTCTGGGGCTGCCCCTGGCTTTACATAGTGAGAGGGCAAGATGTAGTATCCAGGCTGTAAAAAGCAGACAGTCTGGGGGAAAGCAACTCACTGGCACGTATGTCCTCTCCACCTGCCATTCCTCTGAGTAATCTTTCCCCTGCTAAGTACCTTTACAGTAAAAAGGGCAGCTACTGTTTCAGGTTAGTGGTTTCTGAGGCAGTACCATTGCCTCATTGTTTATCGGGTCCTGACTCCTCGGAGTGAGCTGGCTCATTGGGAAGCCACGCTCTCCTCTGCCCATCACTGGGTGACGGCATCAAGGGTGGAAAGCACATCCATGCAGGACACTGTGCATCAGCTGCACAACGGTGTTCCCAAGCCCAGGGAGATGCTGAGATATTTGGAACCTTTTTTTTTTTTAAGGAAAAGAGCGGTGCAGATCATATTGGAGGTTATTTAAAAAGATGGGAAGAAATCGGCCCTGGGAAGCCCTGAAGTGAGGTGGTGGCTGCCTGGGGAGAAATAACCTGCCTTAGCAGAGGTGAATGCTTCAGAAAGCTGTGGGCAGACCTGCCTGGGAAATCACAGGGTTGTCTTCATCTGGGCTCTTCCTTCTGCCCTTCACTCTGACTTGCTTAGTTTTAGGTCATATTAACAAGAATTGGGAGAAACTGAGGCTGGGTGGCCCCGGGGAGAGCACGAAATTCTGGGATGTGCAGGGCTGATGGGCAGAGAGAGGCTTCTGCACTGCACAGCCTGGGGATGCTGGAGGGCACCGGGGAGCGAGGGAAGCGCGGTGAGTAATGCTCGGGGTAGGTGGTCCCAGGCCTGCTGACCAAATGTTCCTCCCGAGCTACTATATTTGGATACCACAAGCAAGTGATTTCACTTTCCTGTTTAAAAACAGCCCCCCTGAAGTGAGGTTGCTGGCTGCTAACGCTCGCCTTGCAGCACACGCGGCTGGCTCGGCAGCAGCCCCTCTCCTCCCGTGGGTCACCTCGGGCGGCACGAATCCTGCCTGGGAGCGAGGGGCTGCAGAGCCGCGCGGCTCGCCGTTTAATTGTAACCAGATTGCCCTCGAAATGTCTGCTGAAATATTTATAAATATTATAGCCAGCAGCTGCTAATGCCAAACAGGAAATTTTAAGCTGAACAAACTTTTCCACGTTTCTAAGTGGGAAAAGTAAACTGTAGCTAAGACCAGTATTTAAAAAAAAAAAAAAGTCTAAATAGCAACAGGCTTCCACTGTTCCATATCCTGAGAGAAGTTCATGATTTCTTGAAGTCTTGGTCCCTTCCAGCTAGGCCATTTTCTATAAGCAGTATGTCTGCACAGTGATATAGAAGGTGGCTTTAGAAAAGAAAATTGGGTGATCCCTCACCGCGGGCAGTGGTGCTGTGTGACCCAGCAGCACTGCGTCGTGGGACAGCCTTTGCATTAGGGAAAGGGCCATTGAGAAGCTTTCAGTAAAGGTATATATGTTGTACTTGCTTAGTGGTAGCTGTCAGTCTTGCGGGACTGGCATTTTAAGCTGTTGATTAATGTAACTTCAAGGAAAAAAATTAAATATACAGAACTTAACTGGAAAGCAACGAGCCAGGGGTGAGGCTGGTGGGGGCAGTGGCTGCCTGAGGGAAAGGAGCCCTGGTTTGTCTTGCACTTCATGTTTTGGGCTTTCTTCCCCTCTCAAGCTCTCTGCTAGGATTTTCTCATTTCTGCTTATTCATTACTTGGTATCGAGGCGGTATTTGGGAGCACTAAAACACGGGAAAAATGTAACACGAAATTTTTGTGGAATTGCTTGTTTTAAACAACTTCTGCCATTTATGAATTCACTAAATTCCCCTTCAGACAAAAGGCGTTACTAGGCTTTTGAAAAACTGATTCATGTCATTTCATAGTCAGTGATATTGAAATAAGAGATGAAATAGAGCAAATATCCTCAATGTGCATATTAATTTTGAAATTGTATTCTTCAGCACAAGCATCTTCAAAATGAAGGAGAGAAGTACAGAGCTAAAACCTCAAGGCTTTTGAAGAATGAATTATCAAAATAATTCAGTCCCTACCATCCCCACTATTACTTCCATATGCAGATATTTTTGAGCTCTTTTTTTTGGATTAAACTGTTTACTATGCACCTTAATGGAAAGAGAAGAGCTTTCTGATGCTGAGGATATTTTTTTGTTTGTTTTTAACTTCTGACTTTTGGTAGCCAATCCTTATCCACTTCTTTTATGTGAGTTAATCCTCTTTGAAACGAGTCAGTGCTGTGTGGTGAGCTTGGCTATAGAGCACGTAGGCTGAGCTGCACTTCACTGCCTGGGTGGGGTGGGGGAGCAGCATGCATTTTTAAAAGGCAGAGATTGTGTGAGGAAATGAAGTTTTAAGGATTCCTGTGAATTCTAGCAATTAATAGTTGTAGGATCTCAGGAGAGCTTTATTACAGTATAGAAATGTGGAGTTCAGCAGCAAATTTATTCATAGCTTTTATACTTGAATGGGTTCTATCTGGTTTAATTCTGCGTGGGAAATAAAGCACCCAGGCAGCCCTGTGAATGCTTGATTTTATTATGAGGCTGTGATGACGGAAAGTCTCAGCCTGGTGTGGGATGAAGGGGAGCGTTGCTGGCTGGATGGTCAGAGACATCCATGATGCTCAGAGATCCCTGCCAGCTTCCTTGGGTGTGTGGTATGCTATACTGCCAGCTCACTATCCGGAAATTAATTACATGAGAAAGCTGCAGGAGTTTCATCTCTAAAATCCTCTTTTCCACTCTGCTGATGCCTCTGTAGGTTGCTGCTAAACTCTCTGCTTTTAGGTTTGGTCTTTCTCAGTTGTGACCCAGGCACCCTGGAAGGATTGCACGTGGGGCGAGAGAAGGGTTCAGTCTCCATCCGTTACGGGCAGGTGGCATCGGCGGTAATCCTGCCTGGGCTTTCCCCAGGCATAAGAGAAAATGTCCCTTGGCAATTATTTTTTCTTTTTTCATGCTGTCACTACAGATACCACACGGAAAACCAAGCTGAATTTTTCAGCAGCTGGAAAGACACCATAGCACCTGAAAAGAAAGATGGGGGCCTTTGGATAGTATCCACGTAAATGTTCTTGATCACAAGGGTTTTAAACAGGATATCTTGCTAGTTGTTTGTCACCACATAATCCATCCTCCAGCTGCCTTTAACGCTGAATCTCCCTCAGCGCACAGGTTTGCCGAGGTACAGTCTGCCATGCTTGAGCGACTTTTCCCTTAGGAATTGCTCAGAAGTGTGTGTTTCTCCTGTTGTGGAAAGAGAGTATCTGTTCTGGACCTTGAATCACCTGCATCATAGGCTTGGCCTCTGCTTGCAAATCCGGGCTGAGTACCTGCATGATGTGCAGACCCCTAGGCAGCTCCCTGTTGCTGCAGCACCCTGTACCCTTTAAAGCATCACTGGGTTTTCCTTTCTCTGCTTGATAGGAGGCACCAGGCTCCCTTGGGCCAGAATAGGCATGACGGAGCATGAGTCACGAGTTCTCCATGTTCTGGTATCTGGAATGAGTTTCTGAGTCTAATTCAAACCAGACATTTAGTGGGAAAGAAATGTGTCTCTGAGCCTCTGCAGATGTTTAGGCAGTCAGGAGGGGCACGTCTTAGCAGAGACAAATGTTTTGTCTCACTCCTAGTTAATGCTTAAGAGCCCCAAGTGTCACCAAGTGAGGCTTGAAAAAGCAGTTAAGGCATTTCACTGCCACTGGGCAAGTCTCTGAGCCCTTCGATGCACTCTTAGATACAGATCTAAGAGCGTGAGGCTGGGGTACTCAGCTGGTTGCTCTTCTGCGCATATCTTCCCTCCAGAGGTACGGCTTTTCAAAAGCCTTAGTGATGGCTTTACCCAACGGCTGGTCAAAGCCTTGATGTGGACCTTGCATGCATAGACAAGGAGATAACCTAAGGTCCGTGTTTCCCTGCTTTTGTGCATCGGCACCATTGGAACAGCCTCAGCTCTTCACTGTCTGCTGTCCTGTGACTCTTGTTTAGATTCAGCTGTCTCAGTGGTCAACGTCTTCCTCTGACCACAGGGATTCAGCGACATCTTACACACGCAGATGCAAGAGAAAGCGAATGAGCTGCGGTCAGACACCACTGCTATGACAAGGAGGTCTATTTACAAGTTTAGTTTTGAAAGGCCAGCAATTAAATCAATTTTCTGCATAACTGATGAGAAAATTCTGGCTGCCTAGCACTACGCTCTGAATAAGAATGTGGTTTAGAAGGAACTTTACTCTTCCCAGAATGGTTTTGGGCTGCACATTACTTTTAAGTCTCTGCCCATCAGCCTGGATGGACGTTGACTTACTCCTACCAATTCTTTAAACTTTTATCTTATCAGAATAGCACCTTAGTACTTATTTATGTTATTTTTCTCTCAACCTTGATGTGATTCATGGGGAATGACAGGAACAGAGCAATCCTGAGAGCCTCTTTTGCAGGGCTTGGGGGAGCACTCCACATGTGAGTAGATAACCATGTCCTGGAAGGCAAAGCTGACTCACTCCAGAGCAAGGCAAACACTGAATCATGAACACTTTGGCCTGCACCTTCCAGTGCCAAACACAAGATTACAGACAGTTCAGAGCGAGAGACCACCGCGACAGCTTGAACAGCAAGACGTGAAAAAAGGAGCAAGCTACAGATCTAATTACAGCTACCCACTGCAGATGAGGTTGTTTAAGGTAAAGGCAAACTGGAATGTCCATAAAGAGAGAGAGGAAAGTAGCTGGCCAAAGCGCTGTGCGCCAGGTCCCTGCTGAGGTGGCATCATTCCACCTTGCCTCGGGCACTGGAACTGCAGCACTTGAGGATCTGGCCTGGAATTTTTATTACATTCAGGAGCAAATGAATCCAGTTTAGAAATTCTCAAGCAAAGCTCTTCTTTACTGGGAAGCACTAATTCACTGAACCCAAAACGCTGACAGTATAATGATAATGAGAAAGCTTCCTGGGTGGAATTCTTGGTAAGAGAGATGGAGACCACCACAGCATAGCTCACACTTGGGCTTAAGAAGCTGAGGCTGGTTATTTTGGGCTGGATTTAGGCTAGGGAGGAGCCCACCCATACCTCAGGTGCAGATTAGTGCTTTTCCCCTGCTGAGGGACCCAGGAGGTCTCCCAGTGCTTTGTAAGGACATGGGCAGTGCTGTGAACTAAATGTTGGGGAGTATCTGAGCTGGCTGGCTCCTTACAAAGCCCAAGGTGGTTCTTGGAGGCTGGAAAAGAGGTTCTCCCCTGACCAGCCATGCAATGCTTGATGGGCTGGTGACAAAGTATCCCTTGAGCATACAGAACTTGCTGGAGATTTACAAGAGGTGAAGGTTAATGGGTTCACATCTGTTCTTGTCTCCACCATGCAGGGAATTAACTTGTCAGGTTTAAGCATTTGAGATCTCTTACAGTCCCACAGACTCCTCCTTGCTAAAACAGTGGAAGAGGAAACTGATTAAATTCCCTCATGCATTAAAACATGCTATTCCTGTTTGCACCCTGCCTCTAATACTTCATCCCCAAAGCAATGATTTCTACCTCAAAATTATTTTCTTCCCTGACTTTTGGGACTGTACCAGGTGCTCACCAGGGATGGCAGCTGATTAGAGAGGGATGGAAAAGAGGAAGAAACAGCAACTCCTGCTTTTTGGCTGCTCTGCAAAGGGTGGCTTTTCCGCTCCATGCTGGGAGCTTAGCTGAGCAAGGCTGTCTGGCTGAAAGGGGGACAGCCAGTAGAAAAAGTTTACCCTATTGATTAATCGAAGTTCCCATGAGACTCTTAAAGCTGGATCTACCAGAAGGTATGAGGCTCTGCTGCAGCTGAAGGCTGTGGTTGAACCTACTGGCATCCACACAACGATGTGCAGCTGGGGCTGTAGCACAGGATAGTGGGCTTGGAGGTAAGAGGATAGTGGCCATCAGCCCAAGTCAGCAGCCTGACCACCCATGTCCTAGTAATTCTGGGCTTGTTAATTGTATGGATTGTGGCGCATACACCTCACTGGGCTGACTTAGCCCTGACGGTTGTGCCTTTTGGTGACTTGTATGTGCCACACATTGGTCCAAAAGCAAAGACATGTATGAGTGTTGCTCTTCCAAAAGAGCTCCACCCACCAGGGATCTATTCATAGATGTACCCTTGAGTTATCTACTTCCAACCCACTCCTTTGTGGAAAGATGTCTTTACCTTCTGTTTCCCTTGTTATTTTTAACCAGGGCCAGAGCAAGGGTATGCAAATGTGAGATAGTGAGCAGCACCTGCTCACAGCCCTTCCAGCGATGGTCCTGGCCCTGCCTGCCTACAGCAGGTGTGAGACAGCTCCTGGCTTGGTCCCTCCCTAATCCCATCTCTGCTTTGAAGACCTCGGCATTGTGCTTGGGATGATGCTGAAGCTTGGCTGCAAGTGTTTCAGCTAGTGCTGTCAGCTTCTCCATTTAAGTAAACTGTTTAAATAGATAGATATGTACTTTAATGTACCTAATAGACGTACAGTCCTGTAATACTATTGTTGCACCTATAGCAGCAGCTCCATCCAGGTAATAAGTGCACATTTACATTAGTGTGGCCCTTCAAACCATGGCACAAAGTCTATTTGTGAATGATTATCTGTCCTTTTGCAACTGTGTGCCGATGGGATGCAGGCGTCCATAAAGTTACGGTCTCCAGTGGCTGTAATTGCTGCTAGCTTAATACTGGCAAAAACTCTGGAGTTCGTCCTGCGTTCCATCTACTGCACTTTAATGAGGATTTTTCCCCTCCATCACTCCACATTTTGCACATACGGATGCCTTGCATTTTATGAGCCTTATGTAGAAAATGTACAACCTCTGTAAGGTAGTAGTATAATTATGGTTACTATAAACTCCATCCACATTCGTCTGGTTCTAGTAATCTGTTTCTGGAGACTAGATAGCAGTGTTGCTGGCAGTCAAATACATCATGACTGTGTCACACAATTACTGTAGGAGCGGAATTGCTGTCACTTGCAGCAAGCCTGTCTTTTTACTTGTGAGAGGGTGACTATAATTGGAACCACCTGCAGTCACTGAAGCCAGGAGCCTTTTGGCTTCACCATGGTTTTGCTGAGAAAGCTAATGCAATTACTTATGTGAACTAATCTGTAAGGGATGTTTTTCTGTTGTCTCTGCACTAATTGTTTCCAGCTTATGGCATGGAAATGTTAATGGCCCTGGGAGGCCAAGGGGATAAGGGAAAGAAGGAAAGTCAGAGGCAAATGGAAGGCTTAGATGCATGTAGGAGGTACTTGGGGTTTTTTCCTCCTACGTTCATTAAATCATGGGAACAAAGGTAAAACTATTTCATTAAGTCACACATCATAGAGCAGTCCTTGGTCTGCCACAGGGCAGCTGTGAACTATTCTACAGCGGCAAAACTTTCCTAAAATGGGTCTTCCAAGCATCTCTTGCTGCTTGGAAGCAGATCTCCAGCCTTCCTTCTGTCACTGGTGCCAAGATCTGGCTCTACTAAAAGGTGTCTGTGGGATTCCTCTCTTTCCAGAGATCCTACAAACTTGCTGTCCCAAGGTGGCTGCTCTGGGATCACGTGGCTTCTCTCAAGTTGTTCTGTTGCTCCCAGTAAACACTCCACAGGCACCAGTAGCTTTCAGCCCAAATATTCAAACCTTTGGAGCCCATGAAACATCTTTGCAGCTTTCTTCCTCCTGTTGCTGCTGCGTCTGTGTTGTTTGGCTTTGGCTTCCTCACCTGTGACTTAAAAATGTTGGCCCTTTGCCTTCCCTCCACTTGCTCTGTCTCCTCACCCTGGATCTTGCCTGACTAGGCTATGGAGCGTTGAACATTGCATTAAGCTAGCTTGGCAAACAGTCTTCAGAAGAGCAGCCTCCCTGCTGGGTTGTTAAAGCAGCTTTGCCTTCAGAAAAGCATCTACCAATGTACTTCTTCCCTCATTCCAGTTTTTTGTAAGATCCATTCCTTTCCTCTTGTCTTCACCTCAAATGCCTACCTTTTTTTTTTTTTTCTCCCCTCTTGGCACAACTTGTTGTCCCTCCTTTCATATTTTTCATACTTCTCCATTCCAATCCCTCCCTCTTTCACTTGTGATCATACTAATATCCTTCTTGTTGCATATCAGTTCTGGAAAACATCCAGCATGCCGCCTCTGTGCTCTTCCATCGGTCTCTCTGAGCAGAGCCCCTTCTCCAGGGAGTGGCTCAGTACCAGCAGAAACCCAGGTCTCTAGAGACATCATTCCGGTTATGAGCAGAGCCAGGAAGCAGAGATTTCACACTGAAGGTGGTTTCCCAGTTCTTAGGACGTCACCTTCCTGGGAGGATGGTGTTGAACATCTCCAGCTGAGGTGCAGCTCCAATGCAGTCAGCTGTCTGAGCATTGCTTGTCCCACACAGCCAGGGGCTGTCAGGGAAGAGTGCGGAGTGTAGCTGAGCTACCACTGTTTGAACACCTCTCCTCTGACTGCAGGTAGGTGGCTAAATCCTCAGCTTCACAAAGTCAAGTATCTAACTCGCCAGATATTCACAGTCACTTTCTTCTTCCAATGTCTGTGTGGGAAACATCTAGGGATGTGGGGATTTTTGAGGAGAAAAAGCCTGTAGAGAAGACTTGGCTGTTTCCAGCATTTGTGCCACTTGGGTAAGAAGGCTCCGTACATGGAGCCTGGTGCTTGGAGCAGTTGAACTCCCTGTTCTTGAAGGGGGTGTAGGAAACAGTGTCTGACTCTCCTACGTCCCTGAAGACTTCAACCATGCATGTCAACACCCGGATCTGAAGGCAGCTGTACTGAAGAAATGTTTCCAGATCAAAATGACTCATTAGCAGAGGCTGGGCTGGGGCCATATTATTTTGAGTCAAGCTCCACTTGTCCTATCTCCAGCAGGCAATCCATTCCAGAGAGGCTGCATGGGCTAGACAAGCTTTGCTCATTAACTAACACATGCACATCCCTTCCCAGCAGTAGCTTCCACATGCTGCAATTACTCACTTGACATCCAAATATTAATGGAAAATGTCTTTTTAATACTGGAAGCTATTCTGTTCTTGCATTCATGTCCAAACTGTAGCCTTTTGGATAAGCTTCTGACATACTGCTCGTTTCTCCAAAGTGACTATCTCCTGCAAATGGTAAGAAGCTAATGGAAAAAAAAAAAAATCCATTTGAAGCATTTGGAAAGAGAGATCACGAAGGTGCTTCACACACAACTGCAAATTTTAATCCCAGATAAAGAAACTAGAATTCTTATTTGGAAATGCCTATGGCTTTGCACTGGCTCTTCTTTCCAGGCATCAAAGTTTCTCCTGTAGAAGCAGAGCAGGGAAGGTAGGTGTTGCAGAGCACTGCTTGTCAGGGTATTTTCCATGTTTTTGTGTGGTTTTCCTGGGACTGCCTCTCCCACTACCTGTTCCTCTTCTCTGTTCCATTTTGAAAATGAACACGACCCAATGCTCGCAGCGCAGTGCCACAACAAATGGCAGTTTTGCTAAATGAACTGGAAGCACGTTTATTTGCCTGTTTGCATAAGGTTTGTTCAGGCATGTCAAGTATTTTAGTTGTGGAAAGAGCAGTCATTTTAATATGGTCAGACTGTATGCAGGCAGTCTAGGGATTTCAGAAATCATTTCCTTAAATTTATTGCCGTTTCAAGCTTTTGTTGTGTCTATAATACTGTGTGTTCTGGGTTTTCCTTTGCAGCCTACTCACCATCTGCAAAGTTATTTTGAATGTGCTACTGTATCTTGATCTGGTTCCTCAATAACCAATGTTTTCCTACAAAGTGCCTTCACTTTGCCCTGCAGAATCAGGATTGATTTTCAGTGAGCCTCAACCCAAGACCTGTCAGTTCCAGGTCACCTTTCTGCAGAGGTGCTGGTGATCCGACCAGGACCACCTTTCAGAAGGGAAGAGACCAGCCTGGGCCAGGTTTGGGCTGTGATGTGACATCCAGAGCCTCTCACCTGGCCTTGCAGCGATGGTGGCCGCAGGGCTGGCTCAAAGGGCACGTGATGGCTGGAGGTTCTCATTCCCGTGCACTTTCGGGAAGGTCCTGAATGGAGCACTGCGCCTTGCGAGCACGAGTCTGTTAGCATTGTCTTTCTTCCTGCTCCCATTCCTTTGGCTCCCTATGGATCTCCACACTGGTGCAGCATTCCCCGGCCTCCTGGAAAGAGTCCTAGATTTCCCTCTTCTAGCAAAAGCCCCTCTATTTATTGCTGGCTGTTAGAAGCTGGAGGGATTGGAGTCTAATGCATCTGGATGCTGAACAGAAATAGATGGTGAAACAATGAGGTCATTGGAGTGATGTCAGACAAAAGTTTTTGAATGTGGTGTTACTGGGGGAAAAAAGATGTGGCTGATGGTTTGCATATTAACTTGACATTTTTCCAGCTAATTTTGAATTAAAAAAAAAAAAAGACAGAACTACTTTATGTTGTGATAAGGAATGATATCATGGTCAAAACCAAAATCAGTGTAGTACCATCATTAGGATTCTTGGCTATTGCTCTACCATGTGATTTCTTTTTTTTTCCTTAGTTGTAGTCAACATAAACTCAAAGTGTGACCCCAAGATCTTGAAGAAAGCATTTGTCTCTGCTTTTACTCAGAAAATATTCTGTTTCTATTGCAACTAAAAAGCCCAGGCCTCTGGCTGGGTCCTGTGGTTTTCAATGGCTGTGGCTCTCCATGTGGTTTTGTTATTCCACCATCAGTTCTGCAATCTGGAATGCTATGCAGACCAAGAGCCAGGCATGGGCTGTGCACGCACCAGTTGGCTCCTAATTTAACATTTCTAGCAATCGCTGGTAGTGATGTTAAGGCACACTGGAGCCTTAGTTTTTCCGGGACTCAACCTCCTCTGGAGTCAGCATTGATGGTCTGGTCATGAATTCCTTCAAAAATCAACTATTAATCTCAAGTTTCAATTATTTCTTCATCAGCTGTTAAACATCAACATAAATACATCTCCGTTGCCATGTAATTAAGATGACTTTCATTTATATAAGTGTCAAGGCTTGGTAGGCTTCCTGTTACTCTGTTGAAAAGTGGAAGAACGTGGGTGTGGGCTGGTAAATGGAACAAAATCTTCTCAAGTCCTTCCTCCACCACTGGTTCAGCAGCACCACGTACATAAGCCATGGGGAACAAATCCATCTCCAGTGTGGACAGATGTAGGTCTCTGGGCATCACTCTCTCTGGCTGTTCTTGCAGGAAAACAGCCGCAAGGTATGAAGCTCCTCAAGGCTTTTTTAGAGGCTGCCTGCCTTTCCTCTGGGTCTTACTTGAGGCAAGAAACCCTTTCACCTTTTTAACAATAGCTTTAAGGGGTCATCTTGAATTTGCCTGTCCACATGAATGACTGCAGTTTGAAAGTGCCTCTGTTCTCATGTGAGGGTAAAAGACTTATTTCTGTGTCCCCCTCTGTGCACTGGGTTTCTCCTGTATCCTCTTGGGTGGTTTTTCCTGCAACTCCTCCAAATCACAGTGTATTTCAAGGCTACAGAATGAAGGACTCCTGACATCTGCTATTCCTTCGCTGTAATCTTCCACACAGAGTGAGAAACTGTCCATTAGCAGGACCTGGTCTTGTTCTCCCCAGACATTCAAATGAGTTTATAGGAGGAGAAAGTGAGGAGAGAGAGACAAAAGAATCTTCCTTTAAAACTAACTTAAAATGAATGGAGTGCTGAGAGGGCTTAGAGAAATGCCCAATGCCCCAGAGCTCTTGGATGAATTCTGGGGGGCTGCACAAGGCGACTCGAGAATTAACAAGGAATTTAGATGATGGCCTCCAGGACAGATTTCTCTCTCGAAAGTCTACTAGCTTCTTCCTCAGTTTGGCAAACCTCCCTGTGGACCTGCCTTATGCAGCAATAGTCTGCTCCAGCTAGAAGTGATGCCAAAACCTTCTATAAGAGCCGAAGGAGATACAGAACAAGCTGATTTCCGCATACCTGTGCGGGTCAAAATACTGCTGAAATTAAGAGAAAGCTTTTGTTTTGGTATTTTGTCTCTAGATTTCTGCAGTTTAGCCCTCTGCCTTTCAGGAGGAATTATAGCTGCTAGAATACTAAGGGGACTGAGATCCTCCAGCCCTCGCTCCCAGTAAAATAATTCCACCTTTTATGTGACATTTGAATTGTCCAACCTTTTCCTTTGATGTGAAAAACATGCTGACAGTAATGAAATCTGCTTAGTTTCTGCAGGAATTACTGCTTTAGTTTGGTGCCACTGTAAATTCTGGCATGCTTTTACAGGGAAGATGTCTGGAGTTTAGTTTATAGAAGAAAATTAACAATAAGCATTCAAGACTGATAAAAGCTCTGCTTGCTTTTGAGCCAAGCAATTAAAAAAGTGGAAAATTTGTAAACGAAAGGAAATTTCCCTAGTTATCTAGAGTCTACTTTTGTTGCTATAAATAAATTTAATTAAATGGAATTTTGAAAAGTTGAATACTACACTTAGGGGAAAAAAGCAGCTGGTGCTCAACCATGTTTTTAAAGGTAATATTACATTAATGTTTGTATTTTAATATGTTTTCCTCCTAACTGCAGAGACCATAAAATCTGCTGTCTCATCTTTCAGAGTAAGGACAACTTAATTTCTAATACCAAGAAATGAGACACAGAGCAAAGGCACTGGGATGTCTGGGAAGATGATCCCAGCAGGTGACAGTGAGCCATTACCCACCCAGCTTCCACAGTGTGAAGCAATGGCTGTATGACCATCTCTGATGTTAATGCTGAGCCTCTGGCTGCAGCCTGTGAAAAAGCGAGAGTTATTAAACACCTTCCAGGATTACACTTGGCCAGTCGTGCCAAGTAATGTGGGAATGTAATGAAGTCAATGAAGTCTGGACAGGTCCAAACGGACAGTGTGTGTATTTCAAGCATGGGAGGCAGCCAACCAAACCCCTCTCTCCTGTCTTCTAAAGGAAAAACATCCACTAAGAAGATGAAGAATTCTTTTTTTTTTTCTTTCACCTTCTGAATGCGGGCCTGTTACACTGTCTAAAGGTATCACTGGTTACCACCTGACAGCATCCCATTTTGCATTGGATCTGTGAGTCTTTGAGGTCGTGGGTCCTTCTGGAGCCCTGAGGAGAGGAGAGATGTGGCTGGTAAAAGCCCTGGCTTTGATGTGATGCGCTTGAGGTAGAGATGGGCAGTTCACGGGTAGGCAAATGAGATGATGGTATATCAGTGACAATAACAAACACAAATTGTCTGCCCAGGAGAATCCCTCAAAGTGGGGACTGGCTGTGTCTCACCAGAAAGCCCAGGTTCTGGCAGAAAACGTTGTTTATAGAGGGCCAGTTTGGGGACATGGACTTGCTGCTTGTCCTCAGGCCTGTCCTGTATATATCTGTCTTTATTTTAATTGGATAATTGTTGGCTCTGGAAACATTTCCTTCTAGTAATTACAGCTTTAGTTTGTTCCCCTGTCTCAAACACATGGCGTGAGGGAGGCTTCATTGCTTCTTAAGGGCTTCTCTCATTACTGCACCACTTCTCTCAGCCAGAGGCTTCAGCAATCACCTCTTAAAACACATCAGGTGCTCCTAAATCCCCGTAAATTGACTTGAGTGGTAGTTTGGTGAAGCAGATAAGGATTGGTTTGGATCTGGAAGACTGACTTCCCATGTCAGCTTGTTTTTCTGGGTGCTCTTGAAGAGCTATCTTGGCCTCAATTTGCTTAAACCTTTTTAACAGATAAGGCTGCTCATTTTTGTGTGGGTTTTTTTTTTTTTTTAAGCACTTTGAAGATCTCCAGCTATAGAATTTACTGGTTAATGACTTCCAGGTGTCTGGATCTACAAAGGTGGTGGTGCAGCTCCTGTTCTGTTGCTGCTCATTCAGATGTCAGGTAACGACTGGGTGCTGCGTTATGGCTTTGAAAGCCATTTTTCCAGTATTATTCCAGACATCTTTTTCCAGACTCCATGCTCTTCTGTTGATGGTTAGACAAAGTTATCAGCGAGGGAGGATGGCAAAGGCTGGCTGACAGCTACTGCACAGAGCACTGCTGGAGATCCCGGGGGAGCAGCATTCCTGCTGGGTGCGCTCCCCGGGCAGTGAGTCTGGGCAGCTCTTTATTTTAATGCTATCTAACAAAAAGCCTTTGAAAACTAACATGGTCTTAGAAGCACAGAATCATTTAGGTTGGAAGAGACCTTTAAGACCATCGAGTCCAACTGTTAAGCTAGCACTGCCAAGTCCTCCTTTTTCATGGCAATGTACTATTGCAAAATGGAGGGAACAGATTTTTATTGTGGAAGGTGATGCTCATAAGCAAATGCTGACGTGAAGGAACAAATGAATTTGCATTCAAGCAGAAAGTCAGGAGGTGATGCCTCGTGCTCTGCAGCCTGCGGTCACCACCCTATGTGAGATGCCAGGTGTCTGGCCATTAATGTATTGAGGTGACAGACGGACAGAGCTCCTCACATAAACAACACTGACAAGACAAAAGACCCACTGGCGAAAGGAGCTAAATTTGGCTGCATATATAGATGACTCACACAGAAATATCATCCATTTATAGGTTGTCTCCTGGATAGTGACTGGTCCAATTCCCTGTGGAGTCAGTGGAAACACTTACGGGGATTACAGTGGGAGTTCAACTTGGCCATAGGGAATATTTTTCCCTTTGTAGCTCTTGGGGTTTGTTTTTTTATTTTTTGTTGTTGAATTGTTTCTTCCAAGACTGTGGAGCATTAATCGGCAGCAGTGCGATGAGGCAGGGACGTAATTCCTAAAGCATCGCTGCTTCTGCTAATGATGAAACACCACTTTGTGCTGAAGTCATGTCTGGGGCAGTGGGAAAACAGGGTTTGAAGCAGATGTTGGTGCAGTGCTGCCCGGAGGTTGCTGCAGGGAGATGTTGCTTAATCACACGTCAAAACAGCATCTGCACACGTGTGCTGCTGAGCAAAAGCTGTGGGGCTGGAGAGAGACCCGATGGCACTGGGGAGGAGAGCTGAAAGGCTGGAACAGGCAATGAGTGATGGGTCAGGAAAGGATGGGATGTTTCGAGGTCACCAGGCAGTGCTGGGGAGGAGCTGCCCTTTCTCTGAAAGGAGAAAACTAAAACTAAACAGCACGAGGCTTGGGTTTCCTAATGGAAGGGCAGGGAGTTGGCAGGGGTGTCACATCCCTGTGAGCAGCAAAACCAACGGGGATCTCGGGGACTCTCCTCCTCTGTCAGGGTCACCTTGCTGCTGAGGTTTGCAGAACGAGTTCCCGTGCCACCGCCATGCCATGCAACCCTGGGAGCAGGGCAGCTTCCCGGGAGCAGAAGTGCCGGCAGCGGCACACGCAGCCCTCCCGAGAGCAGCGGCACCGGGACGGCTCCCTTCCAGCACCGGCCGTTACAGGAAATGATCGTATCCAGAGAGGAAACCCCCTTAACATCAATATGAGAATTAATCAGCACATAATTCAGGGCACTTGTGACTCGCTGCTCGCAGCCGTTGTTTCTCGCCCGTGGAAAGGCTGCGCGCTTTGGGCCTTGCCACTTACGTAAGGAAGCACCAACTGTTTGCAAAGGCCGTGGGACGATTTTGAGGTTGGAATTTTACCATATAATTATTAAGCATTTCAATTGTCAGCACAAATGTTATTAATAACTAGGTGGAGTCGTGCATGTGGGTGACTACCACTTTTTTGAGGTACCATTTAAGACTACCGTTTTTATCACCACTGAAAATTGCTCTGCAGCAAAACTTCATTTTTTAAAAAAAGAGAATTGATAGCTGATTCGTGGTGCATTTGGAGGATGTTTAAAGTGTGGTGCAATTAGGTGTGGGCAAAAAAACCCCAACAACTGATGGAATCTAGTATAAAACAGATGGGAATAATTTCCCAAGTACAAGCAAGCCACCTACACCGGAGGCTTAGGAGAGGAGCAGGCGCTGAAGACACAGCAACACGCAGAAGAGAACGTGAATGCAACAGCAGAGTAGCTCAGTGTGCCTGCATGATGATGGGATGGTGTTTGTGGTGGCTGTGGATGTTTGGTTTTGTTCTCAGGAATATCTTGCCCCACCAAAGTAAATAATATATGGACATGCCACCTGGCGAGTTGTGAACTGCATTTGGTTGGATCCTCCAGTGGAGCTGTCAGGGCAGGATGGTGCCTGGACCCTGCTCATGCAATGAAGGATGAGAAGGAAAATGCAGCCATCGGGGTGGGCTGGGATGGAGGGGGCAGGGGGGGTTTCAGGCAGCTCTGGCCCACAGCAGCCCGTGCTGCAGCACACAGCGAGGCGAGCAGAGGAAAGGAGTAGCAGTGGGTGGCAGGAGGCACCTTTGGAAGCACAGAGATCTGACTCTACGTTAGGGAGAAGAAATAAAATTTAAAACAGGAATAGAAAAAAGAGGTGGGAAGTGAAGAGGTCATCTGGAGCCATGTGCAGTAGGAGTCTTCCCCTCCCCAAGCATGGCTGGAGATGTGGTGGGGCACGGCTGCAGGAACAGGGTCCAGTGGGTACGAGGGATGAAATTGCTTTAACGATAGAATGAAACTTTGAAACAGCCAAATGGCACTGGGCATCCTTAAAATTCTTTAAATCAGCAGGATCTCAGTGTCCAAAATGTAAGAGGTTTACTCACAGACTTAAGTATGGCTTTGTGGTTCAATAAAACCCCAAAACCCACGTCAAGAGCAGAGTCCATCTGCTTCCAGTGCCTGGGCAACAGGAAAGTTCTTGCTATTCATGTGGTTTTATTCCCAAGGTTTTAGTTTCTTTGATATGAAACCATAAACCACAAAGCCCAAAAATATTTTAAAAAATAAATTACGCCCGCACTTTTATTATTAAACTATAAATGAGTATTGTGTCCAGGGCTTAAGTACTCCCTGCCCAGCAAGCCGTTGTTCAAGTAGGCCAGATGTTTCCACCTGATGTGCCTTGGGAGAGGCTGGAGAACAGCATCCCTGTCCTGCAACGACAGTGCTAATCTCTCAGATTTTCCCAGAGGTGAGAAAGTTCCCTGGTGCTGCCTCCAGCATTGCTCTTGGAGGATGACCTGAGAAATAGCCTGATTTTATTCTTTTCTCTTTTTTTTCTGTTCTTTTTCCCGCCTCTTTTTCTCCCCTCTGGCTTCCTGCCTCTTTTATAAGGGTATTTATCCCAAATTATACTTAATAAGGATAGTTACTCTGAATCGGTGCAGAGCCAGGTGACTAGATGGGAGATAACTGAGTAGCCCTGCTGCTCTGGCCTGGGAGGCCATGGTCCCTGAGCTGCAGCAGAGGTGCTTCTGCCAGCCCGCAGGAAAAGTGCCAGGAGTGCTGGCAGCCTGGCCCGGCAGCACCCAGAGATGCTGAAATTCAGTCTAAAGAAACCAAAACCAAAAAAACCCCGCCAAAACAAACCAAAATCCGAACCGCAAAAACTCTCCTGAATTTGGTTAAAAATGGGTGATGCAGGTCGGAGCTCCAGCCTGGATGGAGGCACTGGGTGGTGCTGGGGAAGCAGGGCTGGAAGGAAACCGCTGTGCTTTGACAGCTCCGGGGAAAGGGCCTCAAGGTGCTATTCAATTCCCGTGCTGCCTGACAGCACCACACACGCTGCCCATAGAGCAGTGATTCCACAGCATTTCCAAGGAAGCCATCTGGAACCCGGGGTTAATGGCAGGCTTTTGCTCATAAATATTTTGTGTTTACTTGCCCCTGAACCTCTTTCTCCGAATAGCATCAGCAGTTGAAGTCCATCCCAGCACTTCTGCTCCCAGGCTGCTCTGGCTAGCCCTGGCGAAGGTGACAGAGCAATGCAATAGCAACGGGTGCCAGCGGTGGCTGCGGGCACTGCCGGGCCACCCGCCCTGCCGGCGTTACGTGACCTGCTGGGGGTTGTTTGTGAGGCTGGTTGGGCTCGCTGCAGGTGTGGTGCTGGCACAAACTGCCTCGCAGGCAGCTCCGTATCCTCTCCTTGTTGTTTTTGCTGCTCTCCTGAGGATTTGGGGAGGCAATCTAACCTCTAATCCAATTGTTGCGTGAGCTTAATTAAACTCAGAGTCATGCTAGAGAGAAATCAAAATCTCCCAGCAGAGCGGCCGGGGCTCAGAACTGCTTCCTTGGCAGGTTCCTCCTGCCCCCGGGCCCCATGCCAGCTGAGGATCCTATTAGGAGAGGGAGGAGGAAATCGTTCAGCCTTAAATAGCTGCTCTGATAACGTCCACTTGGTCCGTGCAGCCTCACATCTGCCCACGGAGGGGTTAATTGCGCGCGGCTCCTTGGCTCTGGGTGCAGAGGGGTGCTCCAGCCTCTCCTCCCAGGTGTGGATGGGGAGGTCCCGCAGTGAAGTGGTTTTTGATGGGAGACTGGGAATCTGATTTCTCAAATACTTTTATGCAGATGTACTGATCTTATTTCACTTTGATTGGGAAATCCCCAAATCAGAAGGTATTAAATGAAATTCCTAGACAAATATTAGCGTGGGGGATGAAAGGTTCCCTCCATCTTCAAATTTAAGATGCAAATTCAAGTGTCTGGTCTAAATCAGGTGGAGAAGGAACATGATTCCCAGTGAACAGTTATTGGATCTTGGGCCATCTGATGGTGTGGCACAAGGACTGTGCATGTGTGCTCTCTCGTCAGCTGAGGTTTCATTTGGGATGGGTGAAGAAAGGCAGAAATTGTTGACACACTGAAGTCCCCGTGCTGCGGCAGTGGGTACGTGGTGGCTCCTGGGCAGCTCTCCGGGGCAGTGAGGCCAAAAGCACCTTGTCATTCCTGCACCTCCTTCCTCACACGCACCGGCTGCTGCCGGAACACCGGGGATGCGCCGTTTCCTTGAAAACGAGAACATGGTTCTCAGTTCCTTGAGAACAGGGCTTTGCTCTCCTGGCAGTGTAGTTGTATCCCGAGATCCTCACCCTGGGCTCACAGCAAGGCTGCTGCTCCTCGCTGTCGCTGTGCAGGAATTTGACTTCCCCAATGTTTGCAGTAGCCGTGGTGTCCCCGTGTTGAGGGGGCACAGCCAAGCATGGGGTTGCCCTCCTTCCTCCCCCTGTGCCGGTGGGAGATGGGGTGCTGCCCACATAAGCCTCCCACCCCCTCCCCAGCAGATTCAGCCCAATTCTGTTCAAAGCACTGATGCCAGGGGTTGACCCAGGGACAAGCAGATGGGCAATGCAGCCTGAGAGCAGGGCCACTGGGCAGGAGCCCAGAAGGATGGCTGGAGCCTGGCTTCCCCAGCTCTGAGCAAGAGGTCCCTCTGGTGGGGATCTCTGCTGCAAAGCAAGCCCAAAGCAGCACCTGGACCTCTGGCTGCTCTGACCAGCAGCTCCTAGAACCCCTGGTCCTGCTCCTTGTGGGCAGTGTCGGAAACCAACGGGTTTGTCCATCTGACCCCATAGCAAGCAGGGGAAGCCCCTGTTCTGGGGCTGATTTCTGACAGTCCTTTTCGCTCGCTGCCCCTCCTCACAACCCCTTCCTTGCCAGGTCCTTTGGCCGCACGCTGCCCCGCAGCCCTGGCTTTATCACACCGCATCACTCTGCTTTGCAAAAACGATGGGGGATTTGCCCAGAGTGCAACTTGCCCGGGGCTGCCTGGGCAAGGCTGGCAGCTCAGCACCGAGCGAGGGGACCCAGGCTTTGCCCGTGTGTGTGAGGGTGGGGGGGTTGGCAGCATCTCCCTCCCTGGCAGCGCGGCGGGCTCACCCTGCTGACCCATAGCAGGGCTGCCCCAGGACCGGGCTGGCAGCCAGGCTGTGTGAGGCTGCAGGGTCAAGGCAGCGGTGCATGCCCTGCTCCTCTCTAATTGCAGTTTCCTTGCTGCAAAAATAACCCCAGAGCAAAACCAGGACACCTGGCTTATTTTCCAGGAAGAAAACTGCTAGGGAGATGAGTTTGCTTTATGCTTCGAAGTTTGCCGTGCTATCAGCACTCGCTTCTATCTCATTACAGAGGTCAGCTGGGAAGGTTTTCTCCATGCTTGCTGCGGGAGGGAGAAATCACCTCTTCCCGGCTTCAGATGTGTTGTCGGTGGAGCCTTGAGTGTCGTGGCTTGCCTGGCTTTGTTTATGATTTCTGCGATGTCCCCACCCTGCGTCCAAGGGCTTGGCAGCCTTGGGGAGGGAAGGCAGCCGCAGGCAGCGGGGTGGGAATGCTGCGGGACAATGCAGGCACAGGGTATGCAAGTGCTCGGCTGGGCCAAGGTCAGCTATTGTTCCAGGGATTATAAATAGCTGTGCTGGTAATAACGCAAAACTGAGCCTTGAAATAAAAGCTTCATTTCTTTTTTAGCTCTGAGGTGAGGAAAGTGGAACAAGTTACAAGGCAGCGGCAGGGCGAGAAAGGAGTGTCTCCAGGAACGCCCCACCCGCAGATCAGATCTATAAAACACTGTTATAAAGTTATGCCTGAATTTCCTGTTTGTGCCAATAATGAGATATATTTTTTTTTCCCCCTGCAAACAACAACAGGTAAATCCGCTCTGAGGAGACATGTAAAATAATAAGCATGTTTTCCTCTGTTGTAAACAAATGTGACATTTGTACCTGAGTAGATGTGGCACAGTCAAAATAGGCTTTAAATTATAGAAGTGGGAGATGCAAAACTACTTGTCATAAAATGCTCCTGCAAAATCAGGTTCAGAAAAATAAATCTAGCTTCAGTTTGACAGGTCCTCAGATGCAAGAACTGGGTAGTGATTTTATTTTTTTTTTACACTTTTTTTCAATAGCACGGCCAAAACCTAGCAAAACCCAATTCCTCATCATATTCATCCCTTGGGTAAAAATATTGGTTTTGCTGCTTCAGGGGGGGACTGGCGGTGTCAGGGCCAGGAGTGCTCCGCAGGGTGACTGTCTTTTGCAGTGTAAGTTCAAGGACACTAAAAGTAAAAACAGTTCTCGTTCAGCGGCTCCTGGTGCTGACGTGCAGCCTGTTCAGTGTGGGCTGTGGTTGCAATCTCATTCCGACTGATCTTGCCTAAAAAAGGTTAATCCCTCGCTAAATCTTTGCATGATATTGTCTGACTCGGGACTTTCCACATTGTTGCCCAACGTGATGGGGTGGCTTGGGGACACTAGAGGAGCGGGACATTTCTTTTTATTAGTAGGGTTCTCCTTTCAAAGAGGGGCAGGTAGCAAGCTAATACAGAGAGACTTTCAATCTGTGTTATGTCTGCTCTGCAGCCAGAGGACATCAGCCTTTTAAGAGTGCTATAGAGAGAAGGCACAATCCGACAGGTAGGATGCTGCCTGGACTATGAGAAACCTGGGTTCAATTGCAGGTTTATTGTGGGATTTACACACCATACTTGGTCTCTCTGGCACACACATCCTGAAATTAATTTCACTGAAACAAAAAATATTTGTGAATTTAATCCGCCCTGCTCCAACCCCCACTTCTCCACCTGGGAATTTCACTTGAAAATAATTATCACCCTAAAACCCATTCATATTTGTAAACTGTGTAAGCTTTGAAGCAAAAAGACACCACAGATTAATTTTCACTTAGGTAAAGGGCAGAATGTATGTGCAGATCCTGAAACTACCTTTTCTCAGCCAGTGTGGAGAAGCTGCATAAAATTAATGTCTGTTGTTGTGATATAGTGAAGTAGTTTCCGACCTTCTCAGAGCCTTTATCCACATTCATTGTGATGTTGTTTTTCTTCTGTTAAAGATTTATTATTTTTAGAAATTGGCTGAAAACCTGGACTTGCATCTCAGGCCCTCTTTTTGAACTAGAAGCTGTCATAGGTATTTAATTGCTTGTGCTTGTTTAACTGGATTGCGGAGAGATGAGATGAGATGGTCCGTACCATTGAACGATGACACTGCTGTGATCATGTGTGCGACCAAATGGAAAGCTGTGCACTTAGGCTTCAAAACTCTGATTGCAAGAAAAGTGCTCTGAATTGTGCTCTGAAGTGCTTTGATTGTATTAATTACAGCACTACTGCACACTATAGCTTCAGTGCATGTGTTAGTTTATATCTTGTCTTCCTCCGTCTTGCAAGCCCAGGAGAGATATAATTACAGCACATCTTTCCTTTTTAAGTTTCCTGCTGGGATATTTTCTGCTTGAAATCAATGTCTGCCAGTATGCCTGTGAAATTTCCTGAGGAAGTAGTTTAAATGGTGCTGTAAAATCCAGGACTGATTTAGTAAGCCGGAGCAATCCAACATTGTTTCCAGAAACCCACAGCACTGAGGGACATGGAGGGCAGAGGAGCTGGGTGGCTCGTGCCCCTCTGCTGCGGGTTGCACTGCTCTGCAAATACCTGCATGGAAGCGGAGATAAGTGGGGGGAAAAGGGACATGGATACTGAGCAATGTAGATAGAGGACATCAGGAAGGATCGTTCTCTTCAGTGTCAAGCAGCAAGGTCTAATGAAACAAGGGAAACAGCATCATTGCTTCAAACTGCTCTATTTACAGAAGGTGTCCTCATCTCTCATTAGCACAATGTAGAGCCACATTATGGGAAACGGCAGAATAACCCCCTTTTTTATCTCTTCCAACTGTGTCTGTTGTCTTATGTCAGGATGCACCCAGCCCAATAGCCAGGCTCTGTTTGCATTCCTGACCTTTGCTGCCACACACTTGGCACCAGCAGCGAGTGGGAGAGTGAGCACTGGCCGGCTGGGAGAGCTCCCTAGGGCTGCTTTCCATAGGGAGCACGAAGCCAAGCCATAAAGATCTGTGTCTTACTCTCCTGTCATCTCTCCTTTGCTGTTACGTGCCCAGATGCGGAGGATGTCCCTTTGGCAAAACCTGGGGATGGTACTGTTGTTTGTAGACTCACCAGCGGCATTTCCAAGGTGAGGATGGGCTGCACCCGGGAGCACTGCCAGGCTTGGGGAGGGGGGCATGGAGCGACCCCAGCTTCGCATGTCTCGCACAGGTTCTGGGCTGCTGCCCTGGGGATATTAGACCGGGAGGCCCTTTCCAGATGCGGCTGTGATGGGCAGTCTCACGCAATCCCCTTCCTAAGCACTTGAGCCGCTGTGATAAGAGCATCTTGGTGGGGTTATTTCTGGGTGTGAGTGCTTGCACCCCGCTGCGATGCTATCAAAGGGGCTGGTGCTCGAGGTGGAAGCTGGGAGCAAAGGGTCAGCTTCTCGGCCAGACCTGGGTCCTCACTTCTAGGGTTATGGATATGTTTTACATCAATTCGCCATCAGATGGAGCAGTTTTGGAAGCAAAGACCAGAATTGTTCCCCTTCCACCCTGCCTGAGCTCAGGATCCGGGCAGCGTGCTGTAGCATCCTGCTCTTGGCATCAGTGAATCTTCAATTATTTGCCTGTGCATCTTTATCTTCCCGGTAAAATAACGCATTCACAAATAACTCTGCCAATAGTTTAGTAGCCCTGGCATTCTCCTGGGAAGCGTGAGATGTGGCTTTCAGTTTCTTCCCACAAAAAGTAGGAATTGAGCCTGCAGCGCTGACTGTGACTGCACCTGCGAGACGCTGGGTCTGCAGAAAGGAAACTGAGGGGGGGCCGTGCTGAGGCCATGGGAACTGCAAAGATCTGGGGCACGTGCAGAACTGAAGTGCTTGGTGATGTTTCGGGTGAGGCGTTGAGTGGGGCAGTAAGGGTTTTCAGGGTCGCAGCCTAGTCCAAAGCGCACAAAATGAGAGCAGAGTGCAGGCTGGATGGATCTGGGGATGCCTCTGGCATGTTGGGAGACTCAGCCAGGTCTCCTGCCCTATGCTTCAAACACGGACCTGCCCCGTCTCACCTGTGACATTGCCCTGGTTTTGTTTCGGTGGACATTTGTTCAATCGAGCCAGTCTGTGCTGCCTTGCTGCAAGAGGCCACAACAGCACTATTCAGCTGGTTTGGGCAGATATTTGAGCTGTGCTCCAGGAACTCACGTAGTATTTACTTTGACACTGCAAGGGCAGTACAGAGCTCAGTGCCTTCAGCTTTAGGCGTTGGTGCATAAAGGGCAGTTTGCTGGAATGGGGCATCTGAACTGCGGTGATGTGCACAGCAAGAGGGGATAAATGCTGGTTGAAGGACTGGAAAAGAATAAAATGCTGGATCTTTAAAGAGAGACTGGGAAAAAAAACACACCACCCTTTGCCTCTGGAGGGCTCTGGGGAGAGGGGAAAGAATATTTTTCTTTCTGACTGGTTTTCTTCAGTTTTAGAAAGGCATGGGTTGAATGACTGCTCGCTGTCTCCATTAGTATCTTGTGTGCTTCAGAGAAATACACCTGCTGATTCCTCTGAATAATAGGAGTTAAATGAGGTACATTAAACACATATTTCTTTGTCGTGAATTTCCAGGAGCTCAATAATGCTGTTTTGGCAGGTTAATTTAGCAGTCCTTGCAGTAATGTCTTTAAAGGTTCATTAAACCCTTCAATGAACTTGGTTTTTCTAAGCAAAAGACTAAATCAAATACTTTTGTGAGTAATAACCTGAGTAAAAAGACTTGATAAAACCTCTGTTACATCGTGTGGTATCTCATCATCCTTACGATGACAGTACGAGACATCGTGTGGAGCCTCCCCACGAATGCGCTGCCTTCAGCAGCTCTCCTGCCCAAGGTGTGCCCCTTCCACCTTGGGCGTTTCAGATTTTATATCACTTCTTGGTGACAGAGAGCTGTAGGTGTCAGGGGTGAGATCCTGCCCAGCCCTGGGCACCCATCAGGGGCGAGGAGCTCTTCAAATCAAGTAGGATTCAACTCCCTCCTCCTTGCACGGGGATGCAAAGGCAGCTACAACTGGGATGCAGACAGGGAAACATAAACCAGCCCAGGCAACCCAAGGAGGTGACAACCTCCCTCGCATCGTCCAGCCCTGCCCCCTCCGTAAACCTGCTCCGTTGTTTTTGGCTGGCAAATGAAAGCCAAGCTGAGGCCTTGATCCAAAACTTGGTCCAGGCTGTGTGGGAGAGTTTGTACGCGACCCTACAAAAGACAGACTGTTTTGTTTGGGAGGGTTTTTGGTGGTTGGTTGGTTGGTTCCCCTCCCTCCCCCCAAACAATTCACTTCAGGTTTCACAAACAATATTAAGCCAGTAACATCTGTGCCAACAAATTGTGATTCTAATCCTGCTTCCTGATGTTTGCAATCCTGGTTGTTTGGCTGGGTGAGCAATTTGTGTCAGCTGGCTTCTTCCCTGCCTACCAAATCACTCTTCTTTCCCACTCTTGGGAAGCTCCCCGGCTGGGCCAAGCTGGGAACGGCTCTCCTGCCCCAGCAGCCCATGCTGGCACTGCATTAGCAATCACCCAGCAGCGATGCCAACCTCTGCCCCATGCAGAGACATCGCCATGACCTGCTGTGGGACAGGGGCTAATGAAGTACCGCCACGGACACTGGGATAACAGCCTGGGTTTAGGATGAGGGGAAAAGATCGGGAAGTCACTGCGCACGACAACCGGTTAATTTTTGAGCGGCCTGTAGCTATTTTAGTTACCATTTCTTTTAAGGAGATCAACACTGAGGGCAAATTCCTTCCCAGATAAATCATGCTCATTCCACATGTACGAGAAAGTGGGGAATTTTGTTTTTCAAGTGGCTGCTTTGCATGTTTCTCTGGCTGGCAGCTTGCACACCAGTGCCAGAGCCGCATTAACTGTGCGAACGATGTTTGTCGCTCCTGATGAGGAGGGGAGTTTCAGCCTCACGTGATGCTTATGGGATAACTCTCCCTAAGATAACACTCTGAAAAGGCACAGGATTTAAAAAAAAATCCTTTTAAACCAGGTGTCAGCCCCATGCCCTTAATAATCTTTTAGCTTTGGGGGTAAGTTGTTTTTCAGAAAGGAAGGGGAAGAATACCCTCAGGACACAAGCTGCTTTTCCTTCATCCTGACAGGCTTGGTTTACATCCTAAACACGGGGCAGCTGCAGCTGGCTCCGTTCTGCACATTGGTCGCAGCCTCTGCGCTCCCTGCTCGGCACCGCGGCCGCCCCGGGGCAGGGCGGATGGCCAACAGCAATACCAGTGCTGCAGCCACCTCCCTTTCGCAGGACCCAGCTGTTTCCCATGTCACTTTTGGCCTGAGCTTTGCCGTTCACCTGACCCTGTTCACATGGCACTGCAGCTCCTCCATAAGATCCCATAGGAGATCCATGGGGGCCAGGAGCGATGCAGCGGTAAGGACCATGGATGCAGCACAACTGCACTTCCTCGCTGGGATGCTGAGCATCACCTTCTCATGCTTTGTAATGACAGAGGAGGAAAAGCTTTGGTCTTTTCTGCTGCCTTAGCACATCAAGATTTGATTGCAAAACTCTGGTGTAGAAAGAGAACGGAGGACCTGAAATATGGGGAACAGACCTTTCCTATTCATGTAGGCAGTTGTAGCTGAGTGCGGAGGTTTCTTTTTCTCTCATCTCTAAGCTGTGTGTGTGGAAAAGAGGGAATGCCCAACTGTGCATGCAGGGGAAGGTCCACACCTGCCTCCAGGACCATTCACGGAGAGCGTTCCTCTGGAGATACTCACAGTCCCCATAAACACCACCAATATTTGTCCATTTAATGAGATTTATCTGCCACTTTTTCATGGTTGAGCCAGAAGTTGAGCCTTAGTTCTAAATCAGCCATAAACATGGTGAGAATTCTCCATGTCTGTTACTGTGAATTGGGAATAACTGAAAGAATTAAGATGTATTAGTCCTTAGGAAAAATGCCAGTAACTTCCATGCAATCTGCACAGGTTTGTACTGCATGAGGAGGCCAGTGTTGCCCTTGGATGCTTTTAAAACTCTTTGCATCTTGTAATTGGTCTATAAAATTATGGCAAGCACTGGGAAAGGGACTTCAGTAAATCATCTAGTCTGTTCCACTGGCCCAACGCTAATTTGACTCTCTAGCCGAAACAATGGATTTGGCATCTATTAAAGGCTGGAGATGGGTTTCTTATATTGGCAGAAACTGCTCTAGATTTGAGGGTTAAACTGAATGCATCTTTGAAGGAGGCAAAAACATGTGGCTTGAGGGGGATTTCCCCCCTCCTGCCATGCTTTGTGTGAGTTTTTTATTTCCCATGGATGAGCACCAGCTGAAATTTTCTGCTCCTTGCTGTGGATAATAGCGTCTCTTAAGAGGAAACGCTGCAGAACTGTTCCTATGTTTTTCAGTAGCTCTTGACCTTACGCCAGGCCTCATTTCTGTAGCTGGCTCCTGGCTCCACAAGAAGCTGAATACAGAGGCTAACTCAACCAGACTGAGTGAACTTACTGGGCTAAATTCTGCCTCTCGACTCTGTCATTTGGTTCATCGGCACTAGCTGGAAATAAGCTTGCAATGAGCTCTTCTCTGCTCACATGAAAGCGCTCTCATTTCCTGATGTGTGTCGTGCATGTTAAACTTCTCGAGCAGGTTCTGCTTTGGGCAGCATCTGCTTTTCCCAGCTTCAGCCCTGCTGCAGCCCTGGTATTGTTTTACACGGATCTGAAGGCCATGTGTGTTTGTCCCTTCCATGGATAATGTAGTTTCTGTTAAGAACCATCACGTGCTTTTTGTTTTGATCCTTTTCCCATGTGCTTGGGATGTACTTGGGGTCATCCTGGCTGCAAGCTGCAGATCACGTACAGGGCAGTGAATATTTATTTGCTGGATTTACAAGAGGCGTTGACTGCAATCGCAACGAGTAGTTATTACTCCACGTCAGTGGGTTTGACAATGAACTGTTTTCTTTGCTCTTATTGCTGTGGATTTGCTTTGTCCACAGCAATAGGATGTTCAGAAATAAATATAGGGCTTTTGGTTTATTTAGGCAATTCTAAAAATTGTATTTCCACGTGTTCATAGACTGGCCTCTTATTTTGTTGGGTTTTTTCTTTTTTTTCCCCCCTTGAGTTTCATTGTCTGGATGTTTCTCTTCACTCGTGTTTCAACTACCAGCATGGATTTGAGACCCTGCATGGGACTGCCAATAATGCTCCTTGCCCATCCCAATTTTCTCAAAGATGAGGTTTTCATATATATTCTTCTTCACTGTGTGTAGATGGGGAGGCAGACTACTTCTACTGAGAACACTGAAGTAGGCTGGTTACAGGGAGCCGCTTTTGGGGAATCGATGCTTCTCCCTTCCCACCCACCCACATGATCTCAGTCTCTGTCAGTAAGGCTGCGCGAAAAAATGCCCAGTGACAGGTCATGGATGACCAGAGATTTAACTGGTGTCACCTGATCTCTTTCAACAGAAGCCAGAAATGCTATTGCTCTATCAGAAGTACTGAGAGACTCAACCAAAATCTTCTTTATCCGAGTCTCTGATAGGAATCGCTACAGTGACTTTCTCTGAACAAATTGCTGCATGGGGTGTGTGGAAGACAACCCCAGGGCAACACTTTCAATACATGATTCTGAAAATCTCCTCAGGCCCCATCTTTCGCTACTGATGCTTTAAAAACCCTTAAAAACCAAATTCTAGAAAACCAGCTCTCACTGTTGTCTGAACTCTTCTGCGCTTTTGAAAACCTTCCTGTGTATCTTGGAGCCAAATGCTCCGTCAGAGTGTGAATCTGTTCAGGATTTAGTTCAAAGGGGCTGGAAGGAATTCCTGGTATTGCAAAACAGGCAGTGCTGGAGGCCAATCGCTGCCCTGCCGGCCCCTACACATGCTGCACGGGACTGGCCGCAGCCCAGGGATGGCAAACGGGTGACTCAAAGCATTGGGTTAGTCACTACTTGACAGGGAATCCAGTAAGACGTCTTGGAGGACTGCAGTAGATAGGATGTTCTCCAAACATGGCAAGGAGACAGTAGCTAAAACAACTGAGAATTCAATGCATGCCTTAATTTAAGCACGCCTTAATCTTCCTAGCAATGTATTACCATGACAACTCCATCCATATTTCAAGAACAATCACTTCCAGCCATTAAACTATCAACTATGTACTCAGCGTAACAAAATAATTCATAAACCAATGGACTAAATGCCAGGAAAAGATGTGATCAAGCAGTCTTACAACACTCAAGAGAAATACTGTACTGCTCCAATGTGCGTCTGAGTTTATTTTTTTGTTAAAAATAGATAGAGATTAACATAAACTGAACACAGTGAATGTTTGAGATAACTGACAATAAATGCTGGGGGTGTGGAAATTGCAGCACCAAAGGAAAAACATTGTAAGATCTTGCAGGGTTTGATAAGATATTCCTTTTCTTGTGGGCTGCTGAGCTCTTGAAGGTTAAACTCAAGCGTTATTCTGGGCTGTAGGAAAACGCAGATCCCCTTACTCTGTACATTTCAATGACTTGTGGCCAAGTGGGAGATGCCCATATGAGCTCTCCATCCCACTACTCTCCCAGGAGAATGAGGCATGGTTTTGACACTCGCAGTGTCAGCACACTTGCCATGTTTTTGCCTTACTACAGCGGAATAAGGCAGCAATGTCTGTGGCCCCTTATGGAAGGATCTACAAATGGCAAGGTGGTTTGCAGCTGGCTTCTTGAAACACACATGTGTTTATGAATATCTGATGGTCTATGCCTCAAAAGTTTGGGACCACCAAGGGAGGGCATGCAGGTCTCTGTGATCCCTGTTTGTTGGGTTTTTTTTCATGATTAACAAGGATGAATACGACGTGATTTCTGAGGGGTTTCCTAAATACTTTCTTGGTAGTCTTTACCCCAGCTTAATATCCAAAATTTTTCAGGGCGCTCTTTTCCCCTCCTTGTTGTTCGTTCCCTGGGAGTCTGGCTGTGCAGAATGAGCCTGCTCTGTGCTCTGCACCCCCGAACAAAAGAGGTCTCGTGCAAACGGGGGGCACACTGGGGCACCCCAAAGTCCCATCGGCCACGAGCGCCTTTGCCACGGCAGCCGGCCGAGCCCCACCTCCGCGGCCGTGCATTCCTGCCTGTAATCCGGGGCGAGACTAAGCACCAGATGTCTGACCTTCTCACCCTCCTGGCAACACTAGATGTCCTTTCCTGTAAAGTTCTGTGGGGTTTTATTTTCCTTTCTTTTCCCAGTCTCCAACTGCTGGTTATTATCATTATTAAGCATAAATGGCCTCTTTCACACTCCGCAAGGCGAGTGTTCCTATGAATACAGCCTAACTACCGTGAAAGGGTTTGCATGATGATACTGCGAGTGATTCAGAGACTGTCTTGCAACTAAATTAATAAGAGAAAGGAACATTACGAATCCAACTCACTTTGTAGGGGAGGGGCTATTTCCATGTGCTTGGATCCAGAATGTATCCTGTATTTTACATTTGAAATGGAAAAAAAGACCAAGGAGAAGACCTTTCCTTAGGGTAAGGAAGCTATCAGAAGCACAGCTAGGAAGGAGATTTCAAAAGTTGAGCAGTGGGAAAGTATTAAGATCATAGCTGGACTTGCAGTCCAAATGAGCAGCTGATTTTCAGTGGTGAGTGCAATTGCCTAAAAAGAAATCTGGCAAAGGCCACCCATCTAGAGTACCTGGCAAAGCAAAAAGTAATATATATATTTGCCATGGAACAGATGGGTATTGCCCTTACACTGTACTTTTAATTTATCACCCAGCACATCTATGCACTAAGGGCAATCTGAATGCAAATGTTACTTCTATTTGCATGAAGGGCTGAAAATAGCTGAATGCAGGTTACAGTTACAGGCGTGTAGGTATCAAAAAGCCTCTAGCCGCATCCTGTTACAATTAATGGTCTGCGTTCATACCACCTCACGCAGTGATGCCCTCAAATATCACAAACTAAGCAGAGTTGAGCAGGATCGTTACAAGGAAAGGAGAGCTCCTAAGAATCCTCCTGTGTTGGCAGCACGGGTCGCTCTGAGCTGGCGTTGCACTGATTCCCAACACAGCCACGGCACAGGCTGCCGTACAGGGGCAAACTAGAAAATACACAACCTGAGACTGAAATACAGCAGTCTGAGAGATGTATAATTTGTTCCTTTGAGGGGGAGGAGGGAAGGGATTTTTGTCTGTTCCCTTAACCATGATTTGGTGCACAGCTGCTGCATCCTGGTATTTCCCCCAAAAGGCCAGACTGATAACATTGCTACATCAAAATCGTGCAGAGTTCCTCCCAGCCGGGCAAAAGCTGCTTTCCTTTTCTCTAGAGGGAGCTCCTTCTAGCCTTAAATACAACCAACTCTTCCCCATTCAACAGAGGTGGGAGCTGTGACACCCGCAGGTGAAGGCAAGGAGCACGCAACGTGGTGTGAGGAAGAGCACAATGACGTGCAACCATTTTTCCAAGAGGAACTATGAGTATAAACCCTGTTTTGGAAAATGTGTCCCACTGAAACATCAAATCCAGCATTCAATAATCAGGAGGAGGTTCAATCCAGCCTCACAGATCTTCAACAGCCACAGAGTTCAGATTCAGAAAGGCAAGGGCTGGCCGTGCCCCCAGCCCGAGTGGCTGCGCGTTGCTGAGGGCGGTGACGTCCTTATGGTTGCCAAAAGTCCCAGTTTCTGAGCGTGTTTTATCCCCCCTTTCAAAACCATTCCGTAGAGGTATCAGGACATGTCTAATACTTGAAAAAAAAAAAGTGAACATCGTGGTCATTTAGCAAGATTTTCCCCCCTTTCCCTTTCTTTTGTTAGCGCAAAAAGAGGCTGGATGGACTCTTGTTTACAGTCCTTTACAGTGGGCTCTTTTACTGCCAATGCCACAAATGATGTCATCTGTTTAGCGGGAGACCGGCTATTGGAAATGCCAAACGTAATTAGGAACTTTACTTTCAATCACGTTTCACAAACACTGATGGTGAGAAATGGCTCCTACCTTTTGAACTTTCAGACTGGGAGTGGGAGCCCCTGAAAGGGCTGTTGGCAAAGGTTTTAACCCAGGGCGAGGAGAGATTTCACACGGTATTTGCAGTTCTCTGAATTTGGAGAGTTCATAAGCTTTCAGCCGGGAGGGTGGTGACGTCACTGAAAATAACTCCTCTCCTGGACGAAAAAAACCACCATCATTAACCCCTGGAGACTGCAGAGCGGAGGCTCTGCCTGCTTCAGGTCCTCCAAGTCCGGGCAAAATGGGGCTGAGCCTGGCCAGATGCTGCCAGCTGGTTTGGAGCCAGCATACTGGGATTCTACTCCACCCATGACACTTAGAGAGAAACAAAGGGTGTAAAGGGTGTGTTAGGGACAGGAAGAGGCGTGATGCTTGTGACTGTACTCCAGCTATTCTCCACTGTCAGAAGCCCCCTGAGGGAGGAGGAGGGAGGAGGCGAGGGGAGGAAGGCCAGTAGCAGATGGCATTAATTTAGCACAGCCCAAGGCTGCTGCACAATATGCTGAAGCTTGGTCCTTGTTTAGAACCAGCCTTAAAACCTGCAGCCCCATGCTTGCAGGCTGCCCTTTTACCTATCATGTGAGGAGAGGAAGCTTGGGTATCCAAGCTGGTCCTGAAACCCAGCAAAGCTCCAGCTGACATCAGTCAAGACGTCGTTAGCATCCAGCGAAGCTCTGGGGGCCCATCCCAGCGCTTGCTGACGTCAATGGAAACCTTTCTGTTGACTTCAATAGACTCTGGATCAGGCCCCTGGTTTATAATTGCAAGCATACATGGTTTCTCTCCTTCCTTCTTCTGACCAGAGGTGGTAGAAAAGTGCACATGACATCTGCTCTTCAACAGCTCTGGCTGTTCAAGCACCTCTCTTACCCTGACGAAGGGAGCATGTAACCAGAGTAACATGTATGCTGACACTGTCAGACTTATAGTATCTGGTTTATTGTGATTTAGTTTCAGCATATTCAGCATGAAGAATGCTGCTCGTCATGGCAGCTGGCACTGCTGCGCACTGTGGTGTCCAACTCTGCCCGCTCCTCTCCCCTTCTTCAGCAAGGGACCACTTCTCAAACCAATGTTGAATTATTAGCTGTAAAATTCACGGCCAAGAAAACCCGAAGGGTGTATTTTCTTTATTCTCTATTCACAAACCACCATAGCTCTCACACATGAAACTCATAGCTCCTATCTGTTGTTCTGAGAAAATAAAAGCAGGGCACCCACCAGAGCGCCCAGCCTGTGAGCTGGCAGCTTTATATTGACGTGAAGTTTAACCCACAACCTTCTTGCTGCCTCTAATCCTCCGGTGCCAGCTCTGTGTCCTCCTCAGACTGTTCCCGTCATCCTCCAGAGTTCTCCCACCACCACCTCTCCAGGGATTTTTGTGCAGGTTATTTGAGGATACAGGTACTTGAGTGAAAATATGATGGTGAAGCACCTGTGTTTCAACTATACACTATCTTTTCCTGCTGGTTTTAATGTTCTGTACATTCCTGTGTGATTACTTTTTCTGTGTTGCCTCTCTTTCATTGAGCTTGTGAATGTAAATCAGTGCTGGGATGTTACTAATTTTCTTGCAGCTGATAAAATGTCTGTGAGGCAGGAGAGAGTGCAGTCTCATCTGTCCTTTAAGCACAAGCTGCATGCAGCCAGCAATTTTACCCTGCAGTTCACAGTTATTCCCAGAAGCGGATCAGTAAAAGGGTTGCTGATTTTATTTCCAAAAAGTGGAAGAAAGGTTTTCTCAAAATTCTTAGAAAATTGCAACAAAGGAATTTGTTATCAAAACCATGGAACTGATGAAAAAACAAGCTACTGTTACCTTTGTGCTGCTAAATTTACTGAATCCTTCTTGCAGCCCCCAGCCATTACGTGGTATTCCTTAGCCTAGACTGATGGTGCAGAGCTTCCCAAAATTTTCTGCTTTTTTTTGTGTAAAATTGCCATCATATTGTAGGAACCTTGTTATTGTTCACTACAGGTTTTGAGGCTAAGTTTTCCTTTCGGCTCTTCCTATTATAGTAAATCAATGACAGTTCAGGACAGGTCCAAAATGTTTTACTGCTTTTCTAAAACTTGTTGGTGTTATGTTGGTGCTAGCACTTTAGTTTGCATGTCTACACCACTGAATCCATACAACTGTCTATTTTAATCAGTCCTGAATCTTTTTCTGCTGGGTCAATAGGATAGTACTGTGTTACCATTCTTAGGATATATTCTTAGCCAAGGGTGAAAAAAATTTTCCCAGGTCAAGTCGTAAGGGGAATATTGTTAATGAACTTTGTCTTTAGGCCTTGTAAACTGGCACAGAACTATAGAGGTTTAGCAAGAGGGTTCTCATGTTTCCCATTACTGTGCAGCCTGCATAAGTCCAGTCCACTGCCATCTTTTCAGAAGAGTAATGGGCTGATTTAATTGTATTTTTTTCTCCCCTCTGCTCTTTCCTTTAGGGGCCGAAGGCAGGATGTGAAGCTCATCATTGCATGTAAGTAACTTGGTGCCCACTGTACACGCCAGACTGCAGCTGATACGGCTCATCGGCTGGGAAGCAGAGCTGTGGTTTCAGGGGTGGGGCAGGCACGAGACCACCGATTTCTGGAGGTGCATCGTGTGACAGGCACAGCCTGTGACTTCTGGCAAGGCACCAGCCAGCATGCTGCTACAGTCTCTGCACTTCATGACCCTGCTTTTCACAGCTGCTGGCTACTGGCATCCTGGTACTGTGGATGCTCAGTGAAATGAAGGATGTTGCACAGAGTGCTCCAACCTGGCCAGGTCTGCTTAGCAAACCCATGGCCTGATGCTCCTGATACTACTGTCAGGAGTAGCATCAAAGCAAGCGGTCTCAGCAGGGCAGCTCTGTCCCTTCCCTGGATGTCAGCAGGAACTGATGGGGCTGTGTGTGCAGTGAACTCCTTTCCTTTGCGAGAGGTTAGCCTGAGATGCTGCGGTGGGGCCACCCTTTGTTCCAGGCAGAAAGCTGGTGTAAGACCCGCTTCCTGGAGGCAGGGAGGAAGGAAACCCTAAGGAAGGAAGATTAACAACACTCTGAGTCATGACCTAAGTCTCAGCCTGCCTCCAGGCAGCACGTGTGTCGTGCTCACCATGAGTGGGGTTTAGGGCAAAGCGACAACAGATGCTCCTGATTCAAGTATTGTGAAGAAACTGCTCCTACGTTTTCAACTTCACATTCTAGAATTTAGTGTCTAGGCTGTTTTTAAAGCTGGACATCTGGGGGGAATATGTAATGCCATGGCTTATCGAAGAAACATTAGCGATGAGCACAGGTTAGCGTGTAAGGCAAGATAATGAAGGTTGTACTACTGCGGATGCATCGTCCAGGTTTGCTGTACCATCGGAGTTCGTGGCGTTGGCCAACCCCTGAGAGATTGCAAAGGCAAACCCAAAAGTGAGCTGGAGTAAGTCAGAAGGACACTATCAGACTGAGAAGGCTTTGCAGACTTTTTGTGACTTGGCTTCATCTTGTGAGTATACAAGATCCTTCCATCACTGATGTACTTGTTTTAAAGAGCTGAGGAAAAGTCAGGAATACTCAGTAACTTCTGGCTTGCATTGTACTGTGAGAAGCTTTGAGAGGAGGAAAATGCCCTTTCCTCTTCTGCCTCGCTGATGTTCCACCCTTGGCCTGTGTCACAGCCCCTTCCAGGCAGGGCCACTTGCTAAGACTAAGTGACCTTCACATACCTGATATCACAAAAGGAGGTTTGGGTGTTTCATGGAAATGAATTTATCAGAGATGTCCATTAACCAAAGGCTTGGCGCGGTTATTTAGTTGAATGTGGTAATGAGATGAGTTCTAGTAACACAGTAGAAATGGCAAATCTGACATCATCTGTGTTGGAAACATAGGATTTGTTGACAAGAATTTGAAGGTTATCAGTCAAAGGGTGCCAATGGGATTTTTTACACTGGTTTGCCCTTTGCTCTGCCCATGCAAATTCTGACACGTTCAGTCTTCAAGGAAATCACAGAAGAGACAAATTTCTCAAAGTCTGAGATGAAACCAATGCCCAGGTGAAAACAATGCAATTTTTGGAAAACAAGGGCAGCAAAATATTGAACGAAGGTAAAAGCTCTTTCTAATATTTGGCTGTCCAGCCTCAGATCCCTGGAAAAAGTTTGATAACTTAATACAGATATGTTCTTGTTTGTTGCTTCTCTCCAATCTTTCACGGTCATTTAAAAGTTAAAACAGATCCTCCTCCTCCAGACAGTCTAGTACAGTGAAAGCAGCTTGTTACAAAACATGGTTAAGAATGTTTAAATAAAAATATGTAGAATAAAGAAGGAACTATTCATGATGCATCACTCCTCTGACAGGCTGTGAAGTTATTTCACCCTTCAACACAAATGCTAAAACATAATGGAATCCCTACTGAGTGTTTTCATGCCTACCAGAACATAAAAAAAGCATAACAAAATGCCCAGTGTGCCCCTAACTATTAGCTTCGATGAGTAAGGAGGCCAAGAGAAAACAGTGGCACTGTGGGAAATATTTGTGGCGAGGGAAGGAAACAATAACCGAAAGTGATAAAAATGGATGATTCTCGCGCAACCATGCATCGGCCAGGGAAGCGCATTGTGCCCCTTGCAATGAAGGACAATCTGCAAGCAGAGCATCAGTATAGACTATGTTGGGTTTTTTTCTCTCTGCCACCATGAATTTTAAAAGCCAGATTTAAAAAAGACCTCCAGTTGGGAAAGGAGGCTGTTTCTGGTCCTTTTTGGTTACAAAAAGGGGCATTCAGCTTACGAGCAAGACTATGTGTGAGATACTTGGAAGGCACCATTTTAGTCTATTCTTTTTTGCTTCTAATTTAACTGAGAACATGAAATGGGCACAGATGTAGCACTGCGGTGTGCAGAAGCGGGGCACTAAATGGTGCATTAACATAGAGCTGAATTCTGCTGTCGTTAATCAGGCCCTATTCAGAAAGGAAGCAGCGAGGCTTTTGCCTGCATAAAACCCCCATAACGCTTGGCCTTTAATACACAATAATTCATTTAAATTTTACTGAATTCACTGAACTTTATGATCTCGGAGTGGTTGCTCAGGTACACATTAATGGTGAACCAGCTGTAAATGATAATTTGCTCCAAAGAAACTATTAACTCTTACTGCTTTTTTTTTTTTCTCTCTGATTTCCAGTGCAGATTGAAAGCACTTCTGAAGCCTTGCATGTTATTTGATGTTTAAATGCAAAGAAGCGAGGCAGAATTGTCCTGAATTATTGTCATTTACAACAAGGAAGTGAACTTTTATGGAGGTCCAAAAGCCTTTCTGTACTCAGACGCTGGGATGGTCTAACTTTGTTCTCCCTTTGCATTGATGTAGCTTCATAACCACCCAACAGGAAGTGATGGTTATAGTGTTGTAAAACTGGTGGAAATAACAGGATTATCTCTGACTAACCACAGGGTTTTCCATGTCAGGAATTTGAACAGCCTGAAATCATTCTGCCCCTGAATGTTTTTTTTTCCTTTTAGAAGAAAGCACCAAACAATATATCTAGGGCTTATACATGGCATTATGCTCTTCTTCGTGCAAAGCCTGTGAAAGTAAGCAGGAAGGGTAAAAGGCAGGCAGGGGAAGCATTCAGCCAGAGCCAGACCTCTGCGAACCAAAACCAACACTTCTTTGAGTTAGAAAAAGGTATTTGCCAGTCCAGTGAGGGGTAAGAGCTGGGAAATCCATCCTACTCAGCATTTAGTTGTCCATAAATTTTGGAGCTACCCGCAGCCGTACCGATATGTTGTAATTTGAGAGAAAACCCTGGGTGCTCATTGCAAGCTTCTCATAGTCTCACTTCATTATCATTCATCTTTGCTTCCTGCAGCAATACTGGCCTGCAGGAGGGAAAGTCTACTCTGCTTCCACCTCTCCGGGCTGGACCAGCTCCCTGGGTGCGTGGGTGCGAGCGATGGCTCTGCCTTCTGCTGGGGACATCCTCAAAGGTGCCTCTGGCGGTCCAGGTGTTGGCACCCACAGCGCCCTGGCCGCACCCACAGCCGCCTTCCAGTTCTTGCTGGGATGAGCAGCCGGTGGTGGTTTCTCAGTTCCCTAAGTGGTCGTGAATCACTCAAAACTTTTCAAAACTCTTGGTTCTGAAGGTACCAAGTTTCCTGTCTGAAGTTCTCCCAATATCCGTTCAGCATTGTTGTTCTTCCGCTAGGAATATTTTTTCCTGTATATGAAAATAATTGCAGTAATGTTCACCAGATAAAAATGGAAGTATGCTACATGCATTCAATGTACTTTTTTTACACCAAGCCTTCCTTAATATCGCTATTCATAGAATTTTTGTATGGGAAAGAATAATTGTATGGGAAACAGAAATTCCAGTTTTTCTGGGATTGATTCTCCATAAGCACGAGCAACATTAGAAACTTCTGAACATCTTTCATTTCACGCTAATTGAAGTAACTATGACAACATAACACAATTTATTTCCTTTAAAATTGAATAGTGGTAAAATTGGCATTATTTTATGTCAGTTCTCAATTTGCATTAGAAACTCTAGCCAGTGGTGTAAACTGGTTTATGTTCAAATTTTTCAATTATTCTCTTACTTCTTTTTAAAATGCTCACTTCTCTAGTGAATGGATCAAATGTTAACGACGTTTGAAAGGGTTTTTTTGTGCCACGTAAGACTTAATAAAACCATAACTTTGCATTTTACTGCTTCGGTGGGGAAAAGCTGTTAATTAGGAGTACCACGGTAAAGAAAACTGCTTTTTGGCTCTGCCTACCAACTGGTTTATTCTTCTTATAAACAATTGGTCCCACTTAATAACTAGCCCACACTGTATTTACTAGCTACCGTCAAGCATTCCCAGACCTCATAGTTTTATGTCTGTGAAACACTTGCATATTATGATCTCACCTCAAGATACAGAATCTCTCTATTCAAGTTTATACATGACGTGGAAAGTCTCCGAGATGTACTCTGAGGTGTAAAATTAGTGTAATTCCCCTGGAATGAAAGAGACGTGCCAATTTGTATCAAGTGAAGCTGTGGCCCACAATGTCTCAAAGCCATTTGCTTTTGTCTAGCAAACAAGCAAACAAATGTTCTTCATTTCAATGGAAAATAACGCTTATGTCTCTCCTTGCTCATGTACAGAAGGAGATCAAAGATGGCACAATCTGCTCTTGCAAGGCAGCGTTTCACTACCAGACAATTAATATGATAGTATCAGGGAAATGAAAATCTGTTCCATGCCTAGGTGTTTCCCCTCATGGACTGGAAAACTACTGCATTTATCATTTTCTGTCTTTAGGCAAAAAAGGTAACTCTTATTTGCATATTTGTCAGTTTGTGCTTGCGAGTACGAGATTTACTTAAAAACAAGCCCAGCCAGCTCAATGGTCTTATTACCCTGAGAGAGCAAAGCACTTAAGCCCATGATTAAAATGAAGTTAATTGAATTTAAGCATGTGCTTAAAGTAAAGCACAGTCATAAATACTTTGTGGAATAGACGGGAGACTGTTCTCATACTTAAATGTAAGCACTAATCAGTATTTTCCTAAAACCAAAGTTTATAGCCTTTCATCAGCAGTTCGAACTCTCCCACTAATAAAAACTGGCACCAAAAATCAGCTTTTCTAAGAAATTTGTTGAACAGAGTGAAGATCAAGGTGCCACTTACATAATAAATGGGCAGAGTAGGTTTAAAACAAGAACACAAATAGTAAAATCTGGGTGTGATAAGTTATGTATAAGAAAGACAGGAAAAAGCTTATTTCAAGTTGAATTGCGTGGCTTTCGCAGAAGCACATCCTTGGTAATCTAGAATGGAAACACCTCCTTGTTCTACAAAGCCCACAAATGTACATAGGGGTAGTGGGAACTGCAGTGCAACTACCACTGCCCTGAGTTTTTACACCTGAGATCCTCTGTATCGGGTTAGTCTTTGGAATTCAAAATTGGAGGTGGAATTAAAAATTTCACCTTTGAAGTTGCCACTGATAGATCTGACTGGTTTTGGACATGTGGCATTTTCTAACTGAACTTAATTTTCTTTGTATTTCTAATAGAAATAAATGAAAATCTGTTTCTCTTAGAAACTGTGAGAATTAAATATTCATGGAGTATTTTGCTGTCCTTTCGAGCTGGACCAAAGAAACTCTGGCCTAAATCTGATGCATTGGCATATATAAATCTGTTAAAATACCTTGTGAAATACCTTGTATTTTACTGCTACTTTAGGGAAGGAGGAGAAGGAACAAATGGAAAAGTTCAGCTGCAACTCCATCTCATCACTGTCAAAACACAAATTTTGGAAATTACTTTTCCATTAGCTGTTCCTCATTTGCATTACTGTTTTAAAAGGAATATTTTTTCTATCAAAACACAACTTCTCAAGTGCCAAATGACTGTCCTCTCTGCTACCATCTTCCCTTCACAGAAAATGTAAAAAAGTCTCTTTTTTTCCCCCCTGTTTGGCATAAAGGGAAGTTTCCCATTATTGCTCAGATCTGGTATCACTGGAAGAGACCAGATGTGCATTTCAAAACATAGCGTTCATTGTCATATATGATACAAAAATGTGGGTGAAAAGATGTTAGTTCAGTATCTGCATTGGGCTGTAAGCTCTGCATGGTTGTGCTCTACCATACTGAAGCTTCACTAAATTGAAGCTTCTATTTAAATTACCTTTAATGTGGAGTTCTTAATAATAGTTATGTAGATTAGAATAATTAATGAATTTTCGAGTTACTTAGTGTAAACTCATTACTGACTCTTTGGAAGCTTTGCTCCGGAACATATTGAGAAAGCCAGAGTGGTACACTAAACAAAAACGATTTCACAGTTTTTTTACCAGAAGAATTTTATTCCTATTAATAGATGCATTTATATGTGTAATTTGTAAATATGTAACAATGTTTATAGAATGGTGGAGAGGTAGAACTGGGGTATTGCACCATTTGAAAAAAATGCAGACCAGAATTTGTGCTATTTCAGACAATAAAATACGACTGCAGTGAGATCCCAGCTTCAGGACGAAAAGCGGTTCTCCTAACAGTATGTGAAGAACATGAGTATGACCCTACCCGGGGGAATCAAAGGTCCGTGTGGCTCATGTCCTGTCCAAGAGCCAGCAACAGAGGATGCCCAGAGGAAGAATGTAAGTACAGGGCACACAATAATGGCACGGAACACTTGCCCAGCAATTTGCAGCTGAGGATTTCTGGAGCCAGAGGTCAGAGTCTTTATATTTAGTGACCTGTAATGGGTTTTTCTTCTGTGAATTTGCTCTGTCACCGGTTTTGGTTTTTGAACTCATGTAAACTTCTAGTACCCACGATGTTTGGTGGCAGATATTTGAACCCCTTATTACGCTTTGTGTTAAGAACTATCTTTTTCTTCTCAAAAGCCTGCAGCTAAGCTTCCTTTCACCTCCTCCAGAACTGGAAGACAAAGTCTTCTTTCACCTTCCCTGTTCCACTTGGGCTTTTTGCAGTTGTCTGTAATAATCCCTTCTCAGCTCTTTCTTTTCCACATGGAAGAGACTATTTAGACATTCCCAGCATGCGACCCAGCGGATGCTTCACGTCACTTTTTTTGGCCTTGGGTGTACCTCTGCCACATGCAGCATGTTGTTCTGAGATGGAGAACCAGCCCTCTGCGTGGAACCGAGATGCAGGTGCACCAGGAGTTCACTGCGTCAGACCAATCTTCTTTGCTTTGTTTGCTATTCCTTTTGTAGCAATTCCTGGCATTCAGTGCACTCCTTGGTGATTAAAAATGTATTCAACACCTGCATTGAACTACTATAAAATATTGTTCCTGCCTAGTAATATGTTAGAGCACGTCATCTTGGATGTGACTTCACTCCCACATGTGCTACTTTATATTTACACTAAATTTCATCTTTTGTTTCCCACTCAGTATGATGAACTCCTCCTTCAGTTCTCCACACTGAGCCCTCATCTTCACTTTCCAAGAGATTTTTGTTATCCATAGATGGCCTTTCTGCCTTCTCCAGCTCACTCAGGCAACACACTGAGCAGCACCAATGTGCACACGCTTGCCTGTGAAGTTCCACTTCCCTCTGCTGTGAAGAGTAACCAGGTATTGCCACTCCTTGCTGCCTTTCTTTTGAGTAGTTACACCTTTTTAGGAGACCATTACCTCCTTTCCCCTGGCAGATTATCTTCCCTGAGAAAGGTGGGAGACACGGCCAGGATTTTTTTAGAAATGCAGGTAGAATACATCAAGAAGAATATTATCTTCCTCACACTCTGGCTGAATCCTTCAAAGTAACCCAGCAGTGATCTGCAAAGCCTGACTTGCCTTTGACGAACCACGCTCATCCTTCCCCAAGGGGGATGACCAAAGGGGGTCTCTGAACCTTCCTTTCTGCTGTTGGCTCAGATCTTGCCAGACAGCTGGAACTTTGGCATGGGAGCTCAAGCCTGCAGCGCAAGGAAGACATGAGGTTTCTCATGAACTAGGGTTTGAGAGGGTTGAGCTGATCGTTTAGACACAACCCTAGTCATCTTCATGAAGACCAACAGCTAATGATTGCACATAATTATATTAATCTCATTATTTTAGTAAGAAATGCTTTCATTCTGCAAGCATCTAATTGCACAACTTTTATTTTCTGTTTTAAGTGGTTCTTCTAGGGTGTGCAGCTGTCAGACTGTTCCGATTAACTGGACTTTGAAACGTCTATGAGCTCCGTTGTCAACAAGACTAATCAGCTTTTATTGTATTTAGCTCTGTAGATTCACAGAGCACGAGCCGTCTTTTGCAGGCTCACACTCTCGTTTATAAATGTTACTCTCTCTCTTTTTGCCATCTTTGTATATACACACAGAGTGGTAAAATGCAAATGTAAAAGGCCTGCTATGAAGATCATTCATACTTTATAATTGTAGTTTTTACATGAAAAGTGCCATTATCCTAATTAAACTGGCCCATTTGGAGATGTATGTGTGCATAGGCATATGGCGTGAATGCCTTAAATGTGTATATATATATATTTATCTGTGTGTATATATCTATGTATATGTATTGTACATGTATATACACATTTACAGCCATTAAATACATTCAGATGGCGAGTATTCTTTTTGTGCAGAGAGACTTAATGCAAAGAGCCAATACACTGTGATTGCAGTTGTTCCCATTTTGCAGACTAGATAAATTATTCACCGAAAGGGATCAGCCAGCTCTGGCAAAGCCAGGATTTACCCTGGCAAAGCACTTTTGATCTACAGATTGTACGAAAGACACAGCACAAAAGATGGCTGCGTCGCATCGGACCGAAGAGCATTATTACAGGATGAAGGAAGGAAGCAAAAATAGACTTGACACACAAGTTTTGCTGAAAGTTTCTAAAGTGGGAATTTGAATTCTCTGCAGCCAGCTCTGGGTGTGCGGCGGGGTGTGTTACCCGATCCGGTCCCGGCTCCCCGGCAGGCTGGGGACCCTCCGCAGGGCTCCTCCCCAGCCGCCCTGCCGCCAGCATGAGCCAGAGAGAAATAGAAATCACTTGGAAGGGAGCTAGTGAGAAAATAAAGGGTCAGAAAATGGAGCTGCAGTAATTTGCTGGAAGGTAAAGCTGTGTTCGTTTGTTATTGCTTTTTGCTTTTTTTTTATTATTTTTTTTTTTTACGAGAGCCTGCCTGCCACTTAATTTCTTAAGCTTTGAAGTACGTTTTGCAGCCGGGGGAAGGAGATTCACAGAGATGGCGTCACTTTATAAAAGTTTCCAGATTTTACTGAGCTTCTTGTTTGTTTTCTTTTTTTTTTAAGGGGGGGAGTTGTACTATTCGTAATGCAAGTGGGCGATGTGGCCGAGATCTAAATATATGCCTGTGAAAACAGAACCCCTGAGATAGCGACACCGACAGCAGAGGCTATTGTTAACTTTTGGGATTCCAATTAAATCCTGCAATGTCAAATATTTATTTAATTACTGGATAGCAAGCAGGCATTCTGTGACTACACTAATGGAGTCGGAATAATGCAGTAAGGGAGAGTTTTTTCTCCTCCCCCCCCCCCCCCCCCCAGTCTAAATAGCTATAGGCAAGCACAGGCTAGAATCTGAACATTAAAAGGACAAAAAGTTTCAGCTTTGTTTTAGGAGTTATATTTCAGTCGGGTAAGGAAACTATACTGCATGTATTTTTCCATATCTTCAGCTCAATCCAAACATAACATTCCAAAGGATAAAATCTGTTACAAAATAAAACCGACTTCGTGACAGCTGAACTTCTACGCAGAGTCTAAAAATTATCTAAAAGCGCCTCGAGAATCCTAAATGTCATTCCCAAGATGTGGTGAATTGTAATTAGGGTTGTGAACTATTTTAGTGACAGTGCCTTACATGGGGCCCATCTAAGCAGCTGGAGCTTTTATGAACTTTTTTTCCTTTACTGTGTGACATGTGAAGGTGTTTAGACAGTGACAATAACCCTCATTTATTTCAGATATGCAAAAATGTAATGAAAATTGAAAATGTGTTGTTTGCCTTTTTATTTTCCTTCCTGTATTTCCCTTTAAAACTTAGTTCATAGGGCAGTGCTTAAAGAGTGGATGAAAGCTCATCAACAATAAAATAGTGATTGAAAAATAACTTTTTTATTATTATAATGAGAAAAAAAACCCCTATTTTGTGATTTTCTGATCTTATTGGCTCCTCCAAAAAAGTTTTTATTTTTGTTGTAGAAAATGATCCAGTTTCCCTGTTCTAACAAAAAGCGAAGAAAGGAAAATAAAATTTCTGTGGAAATTTTGCAGAGAGAAGCAAATAGCTTGCAACACGCTGTCCAAAAGCTGCACTACACTATGCCCAAAAGCACTTTAATTTTATAACAGACATTATTATGCTTGTATATGCAGATCTTGATACTGCAAAGGAAATTATAAAACCCTACTATTTGGTCAGGAGGGTAGAAAAAAAAGCTGTGTCCCTAAGTGTGCCACAAAATTTAAATATATGTTGTAAAGGCTCGGCGTCATGTAACTTGGGGACTTTGGCAGAGAGGCACCCAGAAGGAGAAAGTCAGGTCCTGTTGGTTCCTACATGAGAAAGCTTGAGCACTCTGCATTGCCATCGCTAATTGTTTTGTGTTGTGAAATCCCGAGGTGATAAAACTGCTGTTAGAAAGTTGGCTTGTGAGTAATTACATGCAGGTCTAGCTATTAAAACCTGATTTGTTACTCATAGGCTACACTCATCTGTTGCGTCTTCTCTCGAGATACAGATAAACTCCATGTCCTTTTCACTGGCTAAGCCAAAGGTACCTGCACAATGAACAGAGAGGGATTTTAGCTATAGATATTGTTCAGACATTCATAGTGGGATGAATTACCTTTATCATAATAGGTACAATTATTGTAATAGATCACTTCTGTTTCAGACTGTTCCTTTTTCCTTTCCTTATATTTATTTCCAGAGGAAATGCTGGAGGATGCGTACCTTTCTTTATTTAAAGTTTAAAATACTGATCTTACTCCTAAGCAAAAGTTTCCCTTTGCTGCTTTTTTTTTATTATTATTATTTGTTTCAGAGTGTTTCTGTTTATTATATTCAAGCTTCTCCATGGAGTGGGTGTAACCAGGAGAAGAATTTGGCCTGTGATGTGAGCTAAATTTTCAGTGCTTCCACTATTTAGAGCTCCGTTGCGCTAAAAATAGTTTTCCTGTGGTTTTGGCCATGGAGCCACAAATACAAGTTTTCAGTGCACAGTTATTGTGGATGTTGGTCCCAACTATTGCTACGAGAAATGGAATTCCAGCCCATGGCTGTGTCAGCAGATGATCATGTTGAGTGTGAGGCTGCACGTTAGATCTCCTCGCCGTCCCACAGCAAGAATGCGTCCCACCCAAACACCAGTCGCTTCCAAAAGAGGGACCATGCTCAGAAGGCAGCACTTGGGCTGGGGAGTGAAGAGCCCTAGGAAAACTGGGTCTATGCAAGCGATACCATAGAAAAATACACCCAGGAGGTTCTATGCTTGGCCAACAGTGCGGGACGTAAAACAAGTGGTAGGGTAGGGAGTAAATCTTTAAGAAAAGACATGATTTTGTTCATGGCTAGTTTTGAGCAGAGTTTTCATGAAAGAAAAAGGCTCATAGCGATCACGTGGTTACAGTATGTGGAAGGAAGTTAACTGTGATTCATTCTGTTTCCGTACTACCTTTTCTATCCCGCTTCTATGGCCCAACTTTTCTGTTGTCCACCGGTATTTGGTCTGATTGTGGCAGACAGCTTTTAGGAGGCAGGGCTGTCTTTCTTCTGAGCTTAGTAGTGGGTGTTGGGCTCCAGAAAGTGTTCTTACAATGTGAGGTCATGTTCTGGAAATAGTTGAAAATCACTGATTTAGAAGAATGAGAGTACTACATGTTTCTGTACTGCTGATGCAATGGTGAGGGCAAGCTGGGCGACAGTCTAGAAAAGTAGCAACACTGGCGGAATACTCAAAGGAATCGTGCCATTTAAAATTCTTTTCTTTATAATTTCCTCTGTAAGAGTAGTGTATTACTTTGTGTTAATCAGCTGGGGCATTTTTTCCATTCCTCTGGGAAGGTTTCCACCCCCTGCTCCACAAAGCAGACTCAATTCAGCAGTACTCTCCCCTGACCAGACTCTATCCACAGGTGTCAATGGAAGAGGGTTCACACTCTGATGTGGACTTTGCGACAGTTCTCAGGCAAAGGTTTCTCTTACTCATTACTTCTTACATGTCCTTCTTCTCCTGCAGTGCTCTTTTTCCCTTTCCTTTTTTATAGGTATTCATTTCTTGGATTGCATGTTCAGTTTTGCACCCTTAGTTGACTCTCAGATCTGGCAAACTGGATACACCATCCCCAAGATAGTCACATTTTTATCCTGTAGAGTGTGAAAAGACACGGTAGAGTTGAACTTACAAAACCTTTACATAATGTCTTTGTTTTTAACATCTCTGTAGATGTACCAGTATTCAGTTACGTGTCTCATCTCATTTATTCTTCCAGTCTAGGAAAACAAGTTTGCAGCTTTAAACTTGCTGGGAAGTATACCTTTGGCTTGCCTTTCCCTCCCCTGGTCTACAATTTCATGTTAATGTCTTCTACCCGTAGCTTCAGGAAACAAGGCTAATTCTTCTCTCCCTTTCTCTGTACTGCTGTGTGAGTTGAGTCATACAAGGTACCCAGAAGTGTGGCTCTAACAATAACAGGGTACATAATTTATTATCCTAGAATTCAAAGGCTGTGAGCCAGTGAGTGTAACTTCACAGGAGCTCACACCACCAAGGGCCTTGTAGATAAACACTTTTAATATATTTCCTCCAGACACTAAACTTTTTTCTTTTTTTTTTCTTTCATATGTGATGCAATGTACACAACGTTTGTATTGACTTCTTGTTGTCAGGCAGCCGCTTACCATCTATCACCTTGCTCTCACTCAGTGTGCTGTACATTGCGGGGTTATTTAAAAGGACCACATGGCCAGAGCGAATGCCACCTCCCTTTCCACTTGCTGAACTCTGCTCAAACATAAAGCTGTTTTTCTGCCTCAAAAATATACGTAAAGGTATGTATAGTATGTTAGCCCCTCCTTAGCCTTTCCCACCCTGAAACTTTTTGAACAGGGATGGCATGTTCCTCTCTTCACTGCCAAAAAAAAAATAAAATTCCTTCCTCAGCATTTCCCCCTTCCCCCATTTCTTCTCAGCTGACAGCTGTGAGAGTGGAACTTTCTTGAGCTATCCTATCCATTCCCCCAATTCTGTTTTTATGGTAGGTTTGGTTTAAATATCCAAGCCATCTTTCACACTACACGAAATTTTTTAACATAGTTATAAAGTGGCTTTGCAAATATTTAATGTGTAGAGACATGGTAACTGTGTGTGTTTATTTACTTATTTATGTAAATTTTTTTAAACAAAATTCCCCCCTCTCCCCCCTTCAATTTAGAAAGTTGATAGGAAATTAAGTTGAACAATGCAGTCATTTCAGAAGTCACAGGAAGGCCAGAGTTTCATAATAAAGCAACTTTTTTCAAGACTATTTCCTTGTAATTCAAACAATCTATTTTATTTTCAAACTATTCATCTCTAACCGAACAAAAATCTCACTAAGATATATAGGGATCATGTTCAAAATCTGGAGAGAAAATTCAAAATAATGTAATTTAAGATACTTGCTGGACTTCATGGTTGCTTCTCAACCATGCAAGGCCTGACACAAACCAGTGGTAGTTCTTTTGATTGTTTTGTACTTTGACCAGACTGTAAGGTTATAGCTAGCTCCACCATAAACATCTACAGCAACACAGGTTTATGAGAAGGCAATTTTCTGTCTTCATTGACATTAGACTGCATGCAAAGGAACGTGAGATAGGTCCTTGTACTTTAGTTGACTTTAAAAGGCAGGACCAAAAGTATAAACATGTGCAGTTGTCTCTGCAGAATCTGAACACAAATTAATAATTAAAACATCCAGGTAAGTAGAAGGTTAGCTAGTCATTTTTCCTTGGATTATCACACCTGCATGACTGTGTTGGAAAACCTAGGTTTGCCGACATTAGAAGAGGATTGATGGTTCCATGAGTTGTGAAATTCATGAACTCATGAAATCGCATGATTTCTGGCAGCTGTGTTCGGGATGCCTTGTGAGGCTCCTTGTTGTGAGCCTTTTATTGAACTTGCTAAGTTATTAGAGTGGACCCACTGCAGCATGGCACTAGAGATTTAAGCGATGAAAACCATGTATGAAGTAGACAGTGGTGAAAGTGATGGTCATTTTATTGTGAGCTTAAGGGTATACAGACTTCAATCATTAGATAGCCAATGCCATTTACTTTGTCCTTTAGTCTATCTCATTGTCTAGAAAGAGATAACTTGACTTTAGACTTTTGGGTTTTGCCCATTCAACATCAGGCTGTGACAAAATGGCAAAAAAAAAAAAAAAGAAAACTATTTTTCAGCCAGTAGATCACATTCATTATTATCATACTCCAAAACAGTCTGTATATTGTGCTTAAGAATCACTTTCTGCTTTCTGAGGAGTGGTGTGCTGCAAGCAGGTATGTCTAACTTGCTGTAGATTTGAGACCGTTTTGGAAAACCTGCAGTTTTCCTTGTCCTCTCCCATACACTTGCACACACACCTTCAGCTTTCCTCATCACTGGAACTTTAAACCTCTGCAGGAAGAAGCACATCGGAGCACTGTGCTGTAGCTTCATCTGACAGTATACAACTGTTTTGTAACTTCTCGATAAGAGAACATTTTGTTTCATAGAAACATGATGGCTGGCACATGAACAACACCTAAAATGCCTGCTGCCAATTTGTTGTTTGTTACTTGGTTTATTAATTAAGTTACACAAAAGATTTGGAAAAAGACCAACAGATTTTTTTTTTGTCCCATATTTTGGACTGCCTGGCCAAAGCAGAACAATTGCTGGTGCAGAGATACATAGGAGTCCCCAAAGGTTAGCTCTGTTTTGTAGCTGAACTACACGAAAGCCTTGCTCCTCCACCGCTGTCGTGAACTTTAGTAGAGAAAGCCTGTTGGGCCATTAATTGATCTCTGCATAGGTCACAGTACACTGGGGCTAAAAACTTTTGTTTACATCAAAAACAATCAAGAGCCACGTAGGTTTGAATCAGAAGAAAACTTCTTCAAAGCTCACATATATCTGAAATTGAAACTTCAGTTTGGGTCACTGGATATTTTTCTGTTTCTACAAACTTCACATGGCTTTTTCTTCTCTCTCTCTCGCGCTCTCTCTTTGGTAGATGTTTTACCCTTAATTTACACAAATAAAACATAGGGTTTCATGTAGTTTCTTTTTAGCTTTATTATATATGTATTTGTATATATCCACATATATGTATATGTAAAATAACTTTTCATTACTTTTGCTTGTTTCTAATATTTTCTTCCAAAAGGAGTTTGATAGCAAGATTCAGCTGGCATGCCAGATGCATTTGGTGTGCCAGATTTTTAACTGCTGCAAGATGTAGTTAAATGTTCTACAACAGCGATACAGATTTACGTACAAATGATGATTTTGCCCTGTATATCCGTTCCTACACAATTTTTTTTTGGCAGAGGAAGAAACTCTTCTGTAGGAATTTCCATAGTGGATCAGACTAGGATTTAGTTTAGTTCAGTAGTGTGTCTGAATCAGGCTCTGATCAGCCGCCTCTGAGGAAGGCAGCCTCTGGGTTATGAAGTAATCTTCCTGTAAGTAAAGTTTCCTCTTAAAATCACTTTGTGGGCTGAAGTGTGAAATACTTTCCCCTAATTGTGGATGTTCCTGTTGTCCATATAAAGCTGAATTTCTCAATGCCCGCAGAGTTCAGGCCTCAGCGGTGCTTTGTGGAGAGCAGTTCCACCTGCTCGTGAACCAAGTGAAGAGCAGAGCTGAAGGTGGTTCAGCCTTCCACGCGTTGTTCTAAGGGAAACAAAGACTTTGCCAGTCCTTCCCTACGATGAGAGGCCTTTGAATGGACAACTGATTTTTATCATCAACTTCATGGAAGAAAGCACATTCTTCAGATCTAGTGGAAATTTAGGTGGAGTTCCAAAAATCGGTTGCATATTCAGGGCAATTTAAAAACTGAAAACATTCTGACTTCAAGTCATGGTGTGGAACCCAATTCTTCTTTAGTTTACCCTTATACCAATTTACTTAGTGAAAAATGACAAGAAACAAACAGTTATATCAGCAGTATGCTTAATCAAAGTCAGGCGTTGTGGCATGTTGGAGGTAGTTTTAGCCTGGTACCTCTGAAACATTCTTTTGTACTGTTTAAAAAATACTTTTGAGGAAATAGTGAGCGCTTCCATTTCACGCGATGAGGACAGTTGTGAGAGAAGTATGAGGTTGTCCAGCACTGGCATCGTATACAGTATGCAAATCCTCATCCCTACAGTCCTTTCTAGAGTCATTCCTAACACTGCTAACACGTTTTCTTGGAGCTTTACTATGTGGTTTTAGTTACTACGAGATGCAGCCATCTGAAAGGCCTCCGCTACACCACGGCAGGTAAAACCCAACCAGTGCCGCAAAACAGCCGCCGGTGGGCCGGTGCCAGCCGCAGGGAAGGCCAGGCACATGGCTCTGAGCAGGGGGAGTGCTGGATTCCCCTGCAACAGCGCGGCCTCGGCCCACGGGCAGCCATGAGGCCCCGGGCAGGCCCCGGCGAGGCGCTCCTCCCTGCTGAGGGGCTCGCTGTGGGCCCGCGCTGGGCCTGAGGAAACTGCTTTGCTCCACCATCATGGGGCAAATTCCTTTTTCGACAAGAACCCCCGAACACGTCGGGTTTTTTTTTTTTAATATATTTCATTTTTTCTGCGGCACAGGTTTGGCTCCCGGCGGGCCCTTCCGCCACATCCCCTCAGCGCGGCCC
>JAVJGI010000064.1:61255362-61304296 GCA_035590275.1 Ibycter americanus | reverse complement strand
GGCAGCCTGTGCCAGCGCCTCGCCGCCCTCACAGGGAAGAATTTCTTCCTAATATCTAATCTAAATCTCCCCTCTTTTAGTTTAAAAACGTTCCCCCTAGTCCTGTTGCTACAGGCCCTACTAAATGTCTGTCCCCATCTTTCTTATAAGCCCCCTTTAAGTATTTGAAGGGCGGCTATAAGGTCTCCCTTATATAAAGCACATCCTTTGTTTTCACGGTTTTTTTTCTCCAGGTGTACTGAGGTCATTCCTACTCAACCGCTTGCTTGTCTGTGTCCACCAACTTACCAATGGAGGCATAGGCTTTTGTTTTCATGTTTAGTGAAATTTAGTGATACTCTTATATGTAATTTTAATTAAGAAATGGATGCTGACTTGTAGTTATCTGCTGTGGTTAGAGTAGATCTTAAATAACTGTGAAAACATGAGGCAGTTTCAGGGCTGACTTTCAGATGTGCTGACTACTGTTGATGATGGCATTTTTCAGCATAATGCTTCTGTTTGAAAGTGCCAATTAGCTGAAATAGAAGTGTGAGAAAATGCACGGTTCTGACAAAACACTTAAGGGAGAGAGATTTTGGTTCTAAGACGGAATTTGTAGGTTTTGAGAATTTCTACAAAAGCTAATTGCTCAGTAATTAGAGTAGTTGTGGAGGCCAGGGCCATGTGAGCATTGGATTTTTGTCTTCTAAGTGGGTGTCTTAAGAAATAGATACTAACTTTTTTAAGCTTGGGAAGGTTTTGTTTCTTCTCCCTCTCCCCTCCCCTGTATCACAGTTAAACTCAAGTTTTGCCATGATGCAGAACGAATTCAAAACTTTCTGTTCTTCGGTTACACTTTTACTGAGGTTTTCTTGGCATCAGTTGGAAGTGAGGGTGCTTTTGAAATGCAGTGGAGCTCTATTAAATAGTGAACTCTTTCTGACTGGACCTCTTTTGTGATATAAATCATTATCACTTGTATTATTTTTTTAACAGTAATTTTTGAAAAGACTAAGAAAAACCGAAGTGTTACTTTTGCTATCTGAGCTATGTGGCTTTTATGATTCCACTTCGTCGTACGATGTATTACTTGTTGCTTGGCCTCAGAGTTTTTGTTATGTTGCTTTTAAGAGAGTGCTAGTTAAATACTTCTCAGCTGACAGAGCTAAATGCTGCGGGGTTTTTTTGGTTTTTTTTTGTAAGCTGTGTTAGATGATGTACAGATGTGGAAATGAAAAGAACAAGTATTGTGTGAGAAAGCCATGTCTGAAGTTGTCAATACACTTTTTTTGTTTGGAGAACAGTCACAGTTAGTAAAATTTTTGAAGATACTAGACAATTCTTTTCTGTTCTTCTTTACATGTATTATTAGAATATATTGCCTTACAAGGCATGTTTGAAGCAAGGAAATGTAGTGATAGTATGAAAACATTTATTACAGATTTTGGTCAACTGGATGTGCATTTGGATGTGCAAGCCCAGTTATGATGAAAATACCACAAGTTCCTTTTTGATACCGTTTATAAAACCTCCTTTCATCTTTTACTTACCCTTGAGGGGAGGAGGGGAAAAACATGGGCTGTACCATTGATACTACTCTTCATGGCTAAATTGTTGCACAGGATAATTGAAGAAAAATGTTTTCTGTTGAGAGGCTATGCCAATGGTGTTCAAGTTTATTACCCAAGTTTTTTAACCACTGTGTAACCTTAGGATTTATTTTATCCTTGATGTGTATGGAAAAACTGTGAAGCTGACATTTCTTTCATGTTTGTCCTCAAGAAAAGGCTCTAATGCATGTGGTTGCATGGGACTGTGTGCTAGGCTACAATGTAAGGTGTTGACTTGGGAAAATGTTAATAAAACCCAAGCACAATCCTGCGCAATTCCTGTCAGGAAATTTATAAGGAAAGAAGGACCTTAATAAAACCAGATGACATTGATGTGTGATGTTGTAGTTTTACATAGTCTTGGAGAAAATATTGGTGACTAAATATAGCGTAATATGCTGTAGTATACTGTAATTGAGTTCCTGAGCTTTCTGTATGAATATGTAATATGTTAATGTATATATGGAACCAAAATACTGCAACATTTCTAAGTTTGAAGGGGCAGTGAAGTCAGGCACAAGAGCTGACTGCAGAACAGTTTTAACTGCAAATCTGCAGCAGCTCTAATGAACTACCAATTGCGTAGCTAGTTGCAAGTGGTAGTTTGTTTATATTATGAAATTGAGTCTCAAAGCAGCTTCTAATCATGAGCAGTGAAGTTCCTCATTTCAGATTGGATATGATGCTACAGGAAGCTTTCTTAATTTGCAAACAAGTAAATTAAGGAGGAAAAGAATTGTGCGTGTACATTTGCAATACAAGCTTAGTATTGGCAGTAGGAAGGGATGAGGACCATGTAGTTGTTACCCGTTTTACTCTTTTGCTTGTGGAAAGCACTGTTCATTGCCATGCTTCTTGGGGTGGTAGGTTGATTGGTTAATGGTGCTTTAAATTTAGTTTTTGCAGGTGGGAAATTAGTTGGGAATCAATGGCAGAACATGTTACATAAAAAGTGCATCTCACTAGAGTAAATACACCATATACAATTTTATATTGATCTGTTCTGCTGTGATCTTGCTCAGGCCCTTTTAGCCAGAAGAAGATTCCTTGATAGCGAATCAAATTAATCTGCTAAACTTGGCAGCTTAATATAGTAGGCTAAGAAAATCTCAGAAGAGGAATCAAAAGGTAGTTGAGTTGCTCAGTATTTGTGATGGTAGATGAAAGGTAGTCTGTTTCTCCCATCTTCACAAACAAGATGTAATTTGTAAGTTCTGCAGTTAGCCAACTTTGTTACTACGTAGCTGGCTTGATGAGGTATTAAGAAAGGGTTCAAACAATGGACCTGTTCACACAACTAGTTTCCTTCCATTTGCTGTAGTCATTAACAAGAACTTTAAATGTATAAATAACACATGCCCCAAAGTCTAGTTTTGATACAGCGATTACTTCCTTTCATACTCAGCCATTAAAAGCCCCCTCATGCTACCCCATGCAATGCATTACACTCACTCTTTAAAGAATGTTTGTAACTGTTTTTTTTAAAAGTAATAACATGCTTTTCAGCCCATGTTCTCTTGCAGCTCAGCTGAAAAGTTATTTAATAAAAGAAGGTAAGGCATAATAGACCCTCTGCCTCTTAAGGAAATTTAAGAAAGCTTTTTTTCCCCCATGAAAGTTGTTACCAGCTGCCTCTAGAAGTGCAACAATACAAGTAATTTGTGCAACACTATGAATGAAAATGTGACTCCTTAAAGCGTTTGTTTCTCTGCTCAAATCTTACAGCGATGCACTGTTGTACTGCAGTCACAGCTCATAACATGCACTTTTAAAACCTTGGAAGAAATTGATTGTAAATACAGATGATCTGGTGAAGCTGTTCCTAGCAGAGGTCATGATTACTTAGAAACCTTTCAAAAATTAGATGCTGAAATTACATCAAATGAAAGTAAATGTTGTAAATGTGGTTTATGCTGCTCATTCAGGTATTTTAAAACTCTACAAGAGTCGCGGTTTCTACATGAAAATGTTTGGTTTCTACATAAATACCTGAACCTACTGCTTTGTAACCTTAAGTAGCTCCAAAGAGGGGAAACACTTTTAGTCTACAAATAATTCATGAAGCTTTTTTATTCTACTTTGTTTTCTTTAAAAAAAGCAAAACCTGTGAGCCTGCAGTATTTTTGCCTTCCAAACTGAACTTCTGAAAGGCCTATAATGAAATAAATTCCATGTCATTTGTACTTCTCGAAGTCTATTAGTAGTTTGTTGCAGGGTTTCTTTCTTACCCTTGCTTTTCTTGAACAGGTAAAAATATGCTTCAGCAGAAGAGTCTTGAAAGCCTCATGGGTGGCCAGAATGGATTTACAATAAAAGCTATTAAAGTTTTCAACTTCAACAGTCTCATTTTTCAGTGGTTATAGTACAAGCATGTATGTGGAAACTTTTTTTGAAGAAGCTGAAACAGTATTGATTAAATCTGTTACGATGCTTCTGGAATACTTGTTCTACTACGTTGTGCTTTTGTTGATAGCTATTCAGACCAATGTAAAGTTTTTAGAGTTAATTGTTACTTACTCCAAGCAGATTATTTCTAAAATCATGGTTTATAGGGCAGAGTCATTTATCAAAATTCTCTTGACACTTGCCCTACAAATACTAGTTACTGCAAAGCATCATTTTAGTAGAACTGTTCCAGCATTCTTTGCTTTTAGTTAGCTTGTTTATTCCATCCACATACTTGTGGGTAAATGATGTTGAAATGATACACAACCAGTAAAATTTCATTCCGAGTTGATGCATGTTACTGTTGTGTTCAAAATACTTAAAAATAAATAAATAACATAATACATGGTCATAGAATAGAATCATAGATCTGTAAACTTGATTGCTTAATATCTATAGATGGGGCAGCTGTAATGGAGTAGGTGAGAGTGGCAGCAGTCAAGAGGCATTTCTTAATCTCGTTTGAGCTCAACTTAACTATAGAAATTTCTAGTTTATTTTCTGCCTTGATGATGCTTAAGGTTCTTTGAAAGCATAGCTGAGAAACAAAAATAGAACTTTTTTAATTGTTGTCTTTCTGGTCTAAGACTCTAGGTGGGTTCATTTCCTTTTTTAGGAGTGTGAGCAATTACTGATATCTTACAGCTATTGAATGTGCACAAGGCTTGGAAGTAAGTTAATTGTGACTAGAAACAGCTTTTACTTTTTAGAACAGTAAACTTTTATCCTCAGTAAAAGAATAAATGTAGTCTGTGTTCTCGGCCAAGTTTATCTCCCTTTATGTATTTCCTGTTACTTTGAAGGGTGCAAAGGTTCTTGTATATGTGATAGTTCTAGGGAGCTAAATTATACTTAGTACAGATATGTCCTTATTTCTGAAGGAATAAGGTGATACATAATTGGTCTTTTCTTTTCTTTTCTTTTCTTTTCTTTTTTTTTTTCCCAATACGCTCTTCTATGGACTTACTGAAGCAGTGGAGACTTCTCTTAATATTTTTTTTTCCCCATTTCGTTTTTTATGAGAGCTTAGGAAGAAAGACCTTCAAACAGTTTTTCGCTTTGTTTTGCTTTTCTCAGTTTTTTCCATATTATGGAAACAAAGCTGAATAATCAAAGAAGTACCAATAGGATTAAGCTACTACGTGAAATAAATGGATTTTTTTTTTTTTTCCCTGTAAAGGGTGTTTATAAGTTGTTGGGTTTTTTAAAATTTACATTCTTCATAGTAGCCAACTATCCTTGGGTTTGTTCCCTGCTTTCCTCACTTTCCACCTCCCTAGCAGAAAATTCTAAGGTGGTTACATGTGGGATATTATAAATGCTTTGTCTAGGGATGTTTGCTGTATCTTCGGCTGGTGTTGTTTAATGTGTGGCTCTGTTATAGGAAAGCACCTGTCCGTGTGTCTGACTGAGCTTGTAAATGTGCCTAGACACTTAAAAAAGCCTTATCAGATGACTTTTAGTTAATCAAAGATAGGAGGGAAAAAAAGATGCCCTTGATTGTTACCTTTAATCTAAGAGAAGCAGCACAGAGGTATTTGAACCTTGCTCCCCACCCCACCCCCCGCCCCGCGCCCCTTTCTCTTATGTGCAGATTTGGTGTCTGGGGATATGGTAGGTGTTCTAATTCACCACGGTTTATCAAAAGTTGAGAGACAATGTTGTTTGGCAGTCTCTGTAGCAAGAAAGGAAGCATCTTTTGTTATTGACATCCTTTCTCTTAGCTCTGCTCTTGCTTTTTGCCAGCTGCTCATTGTCTATACTTGCTTATTTAGTATTCACAAGGGATTTTACAAGTTCTTATCAGTTCGTTGCCACAGCACATCATTTCCTCTTGTCATCGTTACTCCTTAAATTGGTGGGGGGAGGATTTGCATTAGAGCTGGTGAGTGGTAGAAAACGCCACCATTCATGAGCGCTGTTTGAGCTGCACGGTGATGTTCTGCTCCTCTCCTTTCTGAGGCAGTTTGTAGTAAAGGTCACATTTCTAGTACTTACTCTGCTGTGCCTTTCCCCCCCTTCTTTTTCTGGGGAAAAGAAAAATTTTTTTTTTTTTTTTTTTGGCCAAAGGCTAAAAATACCCAGCGCTTCAAATATTCCTCTTAAAAGATATGAGGAAGTACAGCATAAAAATAGCCACAGCTGAAAAGGTTGACCACCTTTGAGTGGCTGGAGAAGGGTTGTTTTGGGGGTTTTGCTGGATTTTTCTTTTAATTGTTTCTGTTTTTCTTTTAGTTATCTACAGTTTCTGCCTCATTTTTTTAATACTCTTCAAAAAACATGGGGCACCTAATTAGAGCTCAAGAACAAGCAGATGCTTTAGTATTTTCTCCTTCTGGGCAGTAAGGATCCAATTGAGAAGCTGAGTACTTCAATGCTGTACTGGCTGCGGAACTACTGGTTCCACCGTGCCTCTTAGACCTGTTTCTGCATAGCAAATTTAAGTCTTCTGCTGAAGCACTGGAACAGGGATATAATACCAGATTTAAAGCATATTCCCCAAGCCTGTCTTCTGAAGGAAAGTAACAGATTTAAGGAACATTAACAGAAACCATGCTGTCGCTTTGGTCCCTGGACTGTCCTTTTCCCCACTAATCAGTAATGCAAGAACTGGGGACTCTGACCATGTTTTACTTTATTTAGGTTTGGGGTGAGGTCCTAGGACTTCTGGGATTTTGTTTTGAAACAAAATGAGGTGCGATGGCTAGGGTTGAAACAGGGATTCTTTTAACATCTGCCTTTTTGTTTTACCTCATTCTCTACTTGTTTACTAATTACTTGTTAAATTTTCTTTTGATTAGAACTGAATTGGAGGAATCAATCATCATTTTTGATGAGAAGACTTCGTCACTGACATCTATATGTTCATTTGTCAGCCTCTAAGAAATAATACAGCTCATCAGTGGCAGTAACTGCTTTTGGTGTACAGTGACATTTATTTGAAAAAAAATCCCACAAACAAACAAAAAAACCCCAACAGACAAAACCCAGCAAACCTTTTGAAGACTTGTGTCAAATGACGTCAATGGCCAGTTTGTTCTCCTTTACTAGCCCAGCTGTAAAGCGTCTGTTGGGCTGGAAACAAGGAGATGAAGAGGAAAAATGGGCAGAAAAAGCTGTTGATGCTTTGGTAAAAAAGCTGAAAAAGAAAAAGGGTGCTATGGAAGAACTGGAGAAAGCCTTGAGCAGTCCAGGACAACCCAGCAAGTGTGTTACTATCCCCCGCTCTTTAGATGGACGACTTCAGGTTTCTCACAGAAAAGGCCTTCCCCACGTAATTTACTGTCGTGTTTGGCGTTGGCCTGATCTACAAAGCCATCATGAGCTGAAGCCATTGGATATTTGTGAATTTCCTTTTGGATCTAAACAGAAGGAAGTCTGCATCAATCCATACCACTATAAGAGGGTGGAGAGCCCAGGTATGTTTGAATATGGCTGTCTTAAAAACTGGAGAAACTCTCCAGGAACCACTCATTGTTCACTCCCTCCTCCTCCAGTACTGTATAAAAATTTACATTTGATGTTTGAGGCAGTTTGGAAGAGGAATGTTCAAATGTACATTTCTGGTGGGGTTTTGGGGAGGTGTGTTGTCCATTCTGTACTAGCTGTTTTTCTTTGTGGTAAATCGCACTTTTCCCACAGGTCTCTTAAGCCTGCTACCCTTAAAGTTAGTGGCAAAGTCCTCATTTGTAATAAAATAGAAAGCAGTGATCAAAAGACTTCAGTTTCTTTGAGAAACTTGTTTAAAACCTCAGTCCTTGCAGGGTTGGTAGCCCTCCTTCGGGGGCTTAATATTTCATCAGTGAGTGGCATGAATTGAGAAAATAATAATAAATAATAAAAAAAAATCTAGTGTGTAGTCTTTCCCACTTCCCATTAGCAGGCAGCAGAGCTGAACAGAACCAAGAGTGATGATCAGTTAGAGCAAGGTACGTACCAAATTCGTGTCAGGTCTCAAGTCTGCTGTTAAGGCATGTTGCCATGGGAGAAGGTGAGGAGGATTGTGGTTACGAGTGGGAGAGATGAAGTATGTTGCTCTGGGAAGTATAGTGAAAAGTTGCTTCCGTTGTTCCACAAAATGGTTGTAACTCTCCTTCAACCAGCTGTAGTGCTCAAGTGCTTTACTGTAGCACTTGAATTCCAGACTCCAGTGCTCTTGAATTTAAAAGCTAAAACTCCAGCTTAGCAATAGTTGTATATTGTAGTATAGATTTTGTTTGTCTTCAGTGAAAAGGACTATATGTAACTATATAGTTTGACTGTAGTAATACAGACTGTGTTTCCATTTTTACTGATTTGAGAATGTACATATTCAGTGAGTTTTGCACTCCTAAATCAGTACTTTGGTACGTGCCACATATGGACTGTTTTTCTGGTTGGTTTTTTTTTTTAAAGAGGGTCTGCTTCCAGTTGCATGAAATACAAGTGTGGTTTTGCTCTGATTTTTGCAAGAATAAAGTTTGAGTCATTCCGTGAGGCATAATGTAAAAAAAAAAAACAAAGAATGGGGTAAAGGCATGACAGGTGAATCCCCTATTCCTTTTTCCACCCCAGCTAGTGTTGAAATCTTTGGGATGGGCAGAATAGACATTATTTGTATCTGTTTCCTTGTATCTCAGTTTTTAATCTAAGTTTGTCTGGGGTTTGTTTGTTTGTTTCAGTTCTACCTCCAGTGTTAGTGCCTAGACATAGTGAATTCAATCCACAGCACAGTCTACTAGTTCAGTTCAGGAACCTAAGCCACAATGAACCACATATGCCACACAACGCGACGTTTCCAGATTCTTTCCAGCAACCCAACAGCACTCCATTTTCCATTTCGCCAAACAGTCCCTATCCACCTTCACCAGCCAGCAGCACTTACCCAAGCTCCCCAGCTAGCTCTGGACCATCTAGTCCATTTCAGCTACCGGGTAAGTACAGCCTAAATGTCAGCTTAATAAAAAAAATTGAAACGTCACATGCTGTTACAACTTAATACCTCAGGAATTTGTGATACTTGGAATAAATTGTTTTTCCATTTGCATTTTAGGGGAGGTTCTTTCTAGTTTTGTCACTGGACAGTTAATTGTTATAGTTTTATTTTTCCAAATGTTTTTTGTCATGGATACAATAGTGGTGAGTTATTTTGCCAGCTTCAGTGTAGAATAACTGATACATACTTTAGAATAATATCTAGCATTGAAAAGAAAGCAGATGTAAGAGGCTGAGAAAGAAATTAATTGATGTCTTTCTCTGAATAAAGACACGTGGTGTCTAACTGGGGAAAAATAGCAAATTTTTGATAGGAACTTCACAGATTTGAGTGAAAATAGGGGAAGAAAAATTGATAAGGGCAAAGGAAAGAAGCCTTATTGAGTCTGGTTATTGGTGTGGTTTATAAAGCCAAGAAGCTAATAGATTAAAGAATGTATTTTTCCACTAGCTCAGTGCCCTCATCTTTGTTCTTTCTGGCTGCCCAGTGCTGCAAAAAGTGCCCATGCAGTGAGGTATCCCTCTTGGACAAGTACTGTGATCACTGGGATGAATGCATTAATGGTGACTGGAGAGAATTTCTGAAATAGGGGGTGATAGTGTGCTGGTACACTGACTACTGTGCTGATGAAGAATGTAGAGATCTACGCTTCTATAATGAATTCAGCCTACAGAAGCAGCAAAAAAATAATTGATTTAGACTTTCATTACGCTAGAGCAAATAAAGTTTTCTCGTACTGCTTTCTTTCTGAACACGGATAATAGGGTAGGCAAGAAAGCTAATGTTTGTGTGACAAAGTGGGAACTATTGTTATCTTGCCCAGCTGCAGGAGTGCAGTTGTTAAAAAAAGGGAAAAATAAAATAGCACATCTCTTAGATTTCTCAAGTGTCCGTTCTTGTTCTTAGTCCCGTAAGTAAGAATCCACCTATTGAAGGAGTTTACTGTAACGACAGCTGACTGGGTTGTCTTCAGATTACTTCGAAAATGGGTCCAAATGTTTTAACATCTCTTGTTCAAGAGTATTTTTGTGTGTTTACAACTGTAGAATGAATAAATAAATATTCTAAATTGTTGAGGTTTATTCTGGTTTATCCTTATTTTTTCATGTTTGTAGCTGATACTCCACCTCCTGCATATATGCCCCCAGATGATCAAATGGGGCAGGATAATTCTCAGTCTATGGACACAAGCAATACAATGATCCCTCAAATCATGCCAAATATATCGACCCGAGGTAAGTTGTTTAGTATGGTGTAAAATTAACGTAGTTTGACTTCTTACAACTCGTGATGAAATTGAACTAATAACTTCCAATGGTGCAGTAAACCTTGTTGATAAGTGGAGGCAGTCCTCCAAGGCAAACTGGGGCTGTAACAAGAAGAATTAAATAAAGCTTGCTGTGCTTATTTGCATCTCTTGTATTTAAAGTTTCAGTTGCATAGTATGGCTTACAATAAGTTGAACTTTTTTCATGTCTCAGAATTAGTCTTCTGCTACCTTGACATGCTGTTGAAATTGTGTATGCACAAAGGCTCTGAAAATGGAGTCTCAAAATACCGATTACAACAGCTTTTTAAAAAGTGGACAGAAGAATCATGTTTCACCTGATAGCACAATCATCTATATTTTTTGTGTGTAGGTTTTTTTTTTTTTGTTTAGTATCAAGCTTAAAATAGGAAAATACTTACAAAATCAGTGGACTAGCTAAAATGCGTGAAAGTAAAGATCATTAAGACCTTGATCAGGACAGTTCTTACCCATCATAACTGTTGACTGAGCTTTTACTTACCTGTTGATATTTTGGAAGGCCTGCTTTACAGTTCTAGATTTAATATTTTAACACTTACATAAACTGGTATTTCCATTTTGCTTATTTTCAGATGTTCAGCCTGTTGCCTATGAAGAACCCAAACACTGGTGTTCGATTGTGTATTACGAATTAAATAACCGTGTTGGGGAGGCCTTTCATGCATCTTCTACAAGTGTCTTAGTAGATGGCTTTACAGATCCCTCCAATAATAAAAACAGATTCTGCTTAGGTTTGCTCTCGAATGTTAATCGCAACTCAACAATTGAGAACACTAGACGACATATTGGAAAAGGTAAAGCTTAGTTGTATTACATGTGGTTAAGAAGCTAAGTCCTTGTTTGTATTTCAACTTCTGTATACTGCAACAATGATTACTCTCAGATAAGAGTAGCAGCAGTAATCTATGATATGTTACCTACTTCTCCAGTATCAGAAGACAACTTACTTAGGCATGGTTTGATTCTAATTAGTCTAGGAATTGAATACTTTTTACTTTGGCACTAATTTAAAAGAGTAAATATTCCCTCTTTCTTACCAAACTGTGTCGTCATAGGGGCTTGTTTGTTATGGTTAATAATTGTATGTAGAATTTTGTGTTTCAGCACCAAGAAACATTGAGGACTTCTGATATTCTGGGGTGTATCTACTTTTTAAATCAAATTCTTCATACCACTTCACAGTATATCAAAGATCTTTTTTATTTTGTTGTTCATGCAAGGTATTACACTGCTGTCTACAGTGTGTTCAAATATCTTGCATGAGTTGGCAGCAGGACTTTGAAATGCTAATGCAGAACTGCAAGGACTCATTTGTCTGAGTGAATCCATGGGGTGTGTATGTGTGTGGGAGGGATTCCTGGAGACAGCAGGTTTTGCAAGATCTTCTAGTTTTCCCGTACTGTTTGGCTGATAGCGCATATAGATGCACGGTTTTCATCTTTGATGGAATGTGCTTGGATTATCTTAAAATGTAGTACTCCTTTTCTGAATGTCTCCTTTTTTGTAACTAAGTCAGTGCTGAGAAGATAACCTTGGTTTTGTTGCAGATACATCTAGAGGCCTTTTTAACTCATGAGATTGATACAGTTGGTCTTGAGTTTTGTTTGATGAAAGTTGCTGTTGCTTGTAATATATATTCAAGACCCATCCTGTCCCTTAACAGTCTTTCAATTAGAAACTACTATAAATACAGCAAAATTTTGCAGATAATCTGGAGACCATGAGTTATATTAATATCTCTTGGAAACTTGGCTCTCCAGTGCTGTTGTCCGAGAAAATTTAATGTTATGAAGGGGAACAACTGATTTCCGAGGCGTGGGTGGTTTGTGAGGTTCTTTTGTTTTGGCTTACCCCTTTAGATGGTACTGCCAGAGAAATCTTACACAACTGCCTAAGGTCAGAAATGTAAGAAGGTTCCAACATCATGTTGTAGAATAGTATTAGCTGCAGTGAACTTTAATATGTCTACATCTGGAATACTAACGATTAGACTAAAGCTTTGCTTTATGGTAACCGTTCTGAGAACAATTAAGATTGTTTTGGGATAAAATATTATTTATTTATGGCTTTTGTTTGGAAGTTCTTGGGTTTTTTGCCTCCTTAAAACTACTCAATCCTATTTGCTAAGCTTTTTTCTGTAAAAGCATTGCATTGCAAGCATAAGTGACTTCTAATTGTGCATTGGATTATTTTTGAAGTAGCTGTGTTGCCTTCAGACTGTTACATGATCCAGCTCCCCTCGTCAGGGATCTCTCAGAAGGTCTTTACCCAGAAGAAGCTAGCTGGCTGGGTGGTGGTCTCTGCCTTTCTAAAATAAATAGGGTTGTGTTGTGAAAATGCATTCTTGCCCACCCCAGATTTTCTGACAGCTGCTTATAGTTGTTGAAGCCAGTGGTTCCTCTATGTAACCTTCATCCTGCCTTAGTCCCAAATGGATCTAGCAGTGTTCACAGCAGTTGCTGCTGTCTGAAAGATTAACTTGCATCTATTGACTTGCTGCAGCTTCATCTGACAAACCACGGGATAGTCTGCAGTGGATTCTCAGGGTATTGCAAGGAAGACTTAAGCTGAACTGTATCCCAGTCATTTAACAGTGGTGGGTGGGGAAAAGGGAGAAGACCTGGGAGAAGGCAGGCGAGTATCTCAGCTGAAGTAGCAGTGAGAATCTGTGTTTGGAAGCTGAAAGGATCTGTAGCTTTTATTCGTTAATTTTTAGTTAGTAATAGTATTATATAGGCTTTAGAACGTAAAGGGAGGGAAGCTGTATGTACATAGATGAATCCAGGCAGATGTGATAAATCTAGGGGCTTCGTTGACTTTTTTTTTTTTAAGGTTGGTATTGCCTGATGGTATTTCAGTTGTGCAACTAATTGGACTTATATCTCCTTTTGCTTGATAAAATACACTGGAAATCAGAGCAGAGTATGAATATACTTTCTCATTCATGTCTATCACTGCCCTTTCTCCCAGGACACTTTTATTTCTGTTGGAATTGCCATAGGCAGAAGGTACCAGTTTTATAAAACTGAAATTTGAAAATCCACTTAAGTTCTCTAGAAAAATAGCTTGAAATAACTGTTGACATGTAGAAGTGGTTTTTTTCCATTCTATTCTGTAATTGATGAGAGAAGGACATCTAGTGGCTGATGTATAATGAAGCCTACTGTATTTTGAAATGAGAAGGTATGTAGTAGTGGGCAAATGAGCTTTTCTGAAAAGCTCCTCAAACAGAAAATGTCTCTGATTTCGAGGGAGTTGTATTAAGTAAGATATTTTTGGAAAAAAGTAATCTGAAACGTTTTTATCTTTGTTTTCAAGGAGTTCATCTCTATTATGTTGGTGGAGAAGTCTATGCTGAGTGTTTGAGTGATAGCAGCATATTTGTACAGAGCAGGAACTGCAACTACCACCATGGCTTTCATCCAACAACTGTATGCAAGATTCCTAGTGGATGCAGTCTGAAAATTTTTAACAATCAGGAGTTCGCTCAGCTTTTAGCTCAGTCTGTCAACCATGGATTTGAAGCAGTATATGAGCTTACCAAAATGTGCACCATTCGAATGAGTTTTGTAAAGGTAAACAAATTATTTTGAGGGTGTTCAAATGTGTCGTGGATTTGTGTATTCAGCAGTAATTACATTAGCACTGTAACAATGTAGCAAAGCTCTTGTGACCTGGTGTTCTTCTCAATGATAAGTATGTGGAAAGTGGTTAATTTGGGGAGTGGGAAATCGATGGAAGAAGGGAAAGCAGGGTTTGCTGCATAGAATGTTGGCCGTGTATTTAGTTACTTCAGTATTCAGGACAGGGATTTAATCATTATGGTTGCTGTAATTTTATTAAAGGAGATTTGAGATCATGCTCAATTTGAAGGAACAAAATGAGCTATAAGACAACTAAAAGAATGTGAGTAGAGAGAAGCGTAAGTGATTGCAGAAAAAATTGCAACTCCTTCAAAGACATTAATACTTCTTAAAAAAAAATATTATGGAAAAAAGACATTATTTGGATTTATGAAACCAAACTGTACTGTTATTCTGACAGTGGTGTTTTCTCAGTGTTGTTTAATCAAGATGCTGTCTGTTTCAGATTTAGTGTGGAGTGTAGACATGGGCCTTCCAGGGTTTTATTGCATTTTGTTCAAAAAATGTTACGATTGTTTTGTCAGTTATGATAAATACTACTCAGACTGAGAGTGTAGAGGATGAGGGAGCAGGAGGGAGAAACAGAAAAGAGATGTGGCCATAGTCGGGAGTCATTCTTGAGTTGGCAGTGTGCTCCACAGAGGATCTCCTGTAGTCACTCCAAATGTAGCAGACGAGACTGGATTCAGCCTTGCAGGTGCAGCTTCCCTCCTGCTCCTTCCCGATCTCATTTTTTTTCTTCAGATAAGAAGTGTTGCTAGACTCTGAGTTACCTTCAGATAAGTATCTTAGAACATGATTTCCTGCTTCTTGTTAGTACAGTTATTTTGACAGACAAGCATGTCATCAACTTGATTGATAATGTTTTGTTCATTTTTAGGGATGGGGAGCTGAATATCACCGACAAGATGTCACGAGCACCCCGTGCTGGATAGAAATTCATCTTCATGGGCCCCTCCAGTGGCTGGATAAAGTACTTACACAAATGGGTTCTCCTCTTAATCCCATCTCATCTGTTTCATAGTGCTGAAATTCTATCTTCAGCCTAATTTTTAGCGAACTTATTTTAATTCTAGAGAAACTTCCAGTGTGGATACTGTGAGCTATATGGAGAATGGATCTTATGGTTTAACTTTTTTTTTTTAAATCCCTTTGTGACCAATTCCATTGTGTATAGCTAACCAGTTTTACATTTCAATTTGTTCTTGTGATGCTTAAGTGACAGTTGAGCCCTAAGAGAAAAAAAAGTCTATTGAAAAATTCAGAACACTTTCCCCCTCGTTCCCCTAAAACTTAAACAGGCGTATGTCTTAACTGGAAAAAGATTTTTCTCTTTGTCCTGTGGGGACAATACTTATGAAGACTGACTTCAGAAAAGAAATACATATCATAGTTTTGGATTTTTTTAAAATGTTTTTGAAACTGTTTGAACACGTGCAGCTCCAGCTTGCAAGCTGTACTTTTAGCATTTTGTTTAACATCTTAAGGTTGACATCTGTCATAAACAAAATTAGACTTTATTATGGCTAATTTGCCTCAGATCGAACAATGTGATTTATTTTTTTTCTAAGTGTACACATGAAATATACTTTTTACAAATATTGGAGTGGTGTAAAAACACTTGTACTGTCTATTGGAAAATGCTGTCATAAACACACTGTATATTAATGCAGAATAGCAGTTCTTAGCCTTTTCCCACTTCAGTTTTGTAATATCTCTTTTAACCACAGTTTTAAATAGTAATTGATACAAGGTAAACATCTTGCACGTTTCTGGAGTAGTAATTCTTGTTTTGCTTTGATTTACACTCATGCCGTTTGGATTTGGTTGCCAAGGCTATTTCTTTTTAGGTACCCTTCTCTATTTTAACATAAACACTACTATTTGTAAATGGCAGTGCTTACTACTTTTTGGAAGGAATAAGTTTTTTGTTTTCTTTTTGGTGTTCTAGCTGTTTATTTTACCTGTCTGGAATTGATCTGTGTTAGGCCTTTTTAATCTCTCAGTAGACATTACGCAGTATTAGTGATTACACTGTATTTAACTCACTTTCAGTATGAGTTTGAGTCTCTTTGAAGACTGTGAGTGGCTTAGCAAATTAGTAACTGAATGCAGAAGCTTTTACTTCCAGATCATGTAATTTAATACAGACCTGTTGGTAATGACCAAAAGTAATCACTTCCTTGTAGCCTACGTGAAACAGTGGTCTTGAGCCTGTCCCTAGTGGCAGGTGTTCAATCAGAAGACTCGTAACTGTAGTTGGCAGCTTTATGGGATTGAAGGACTGCATTGATGATGAAATTTCTTTCTCACGTGTAAGGAATCCTGTTGCCTGTGCTGTTGTATTACTCAGTAGAGAATTTAAACACTGTATTAAACACTAAAAGAAATCAGTTAAATAACATATGCATATTTCCCCCCTTTAAATAATAATAAAAGGAGGCTGAAAGAAATATTCTAAGAGAATTAGAAGTGAATTATGTACAAAATTCCTTTGCATGCAGAAAAAGACCTATTGTATTTTTTTTAACTTCTCATCCTCCTTTTTTCTCTTTCCCAAACACCCCTTCAGAAAAGGGTTCAGTGTTTGGGGGAGAGGCTGAAAACTCTAAAATGCAAATACTTATTAAAAGATATGTTGCAATTAATTACTGCAATCCTGAGACATTGATTGCTTACACAAGTTCTTGTGTCTTCTGTTGAATAACAGTTTCTGCTCAAATGTGGAAATCATGCATCATATGGTACCTAAGTAACAAATGATCTTAAAGGAATAAAATTGTTTACGTGTCATTAAAATGTTTCTTATGAAATGCCTTAAAGGAATAAACTGTTACACTTCTGCAGAACCCTAATATTCTCTTGTACAGGAATTTCTATGTTACTTGGTGTTTTGGCTTTTTGGTGTTTGTTTAAGCAATTTCTCAAGTGTGTTTTAAAAACAAACAAGCGCATCTTCAGGAGAAGGGGAATAACATTTGTGGCTCACCTTTGGGGTCTTCTCTTTCATTCTTTGGAACTGCAACCCACAGATGGATCTTTTGATCGAATAAGATGTGAAGTCAGTTGGCCACAGGATCAGGCTTCTATTTTCTTCTCCCTGGGCCTGACTTGTCAAATTGCTGAATATATGTTTGACACTACGGGATTTTTTTTTTTCCTTGACTAGCTTTTATCATAAATGTCATGGCACATTGGATTAAGGAAAGATCTCTGTTGCTAGGTACTTTCGGATAAAGTAAAATCTTTGCGAAATGTTTTTCACCTGGCTTCATCTCTGTTCACTTGTATGTTTAGATGTGGCCAACTAAATGACTCAAGAATAGGTGCTGAAGTGGATGTTCATGAGCCAGAGCTGGTGCTTAGTGCTAGTATTGTGGTTAGATTGGCCATCCATGCACTGAACCATAATTTCTGCAATAATATCCAGTTAACCCACTTGTGATGCTGTCATTAAGTACGAGAGCACTCTGGCATTTGTCTGCTTGTGTACATATTCTTGAACTGTAATATATGCAGTGCTGGGGATATCCTTGTGACTGCTGATTTTGCCAGGGTAGGTGTACAGGAGCAGACCCAGTAAAATTTGTCTATGATCTACTTTTCTGTTCCTTTTAAGTAGGACTTTTTGAGAGCTTTCTAGTTAGCAGATTTTGTGTGCTACTGGTTCACAGTGCTCCTGATCATGTTTAGTTCATCTGTGCTGCTGATACAAAATTCAGGTACCAGTGCATGGGTGGATTGATTGGAGAAGTCTTTGACTCTAATGATGTTTTAAGTATAGCGGTAGCAGAGAGTGCTGCTTCTGTTGCAGCATACATGTGTGTAAGTCACTTCTTGATCTAGATGGAGGGATGGAGAAATGGAATCAGCCAGTAGTGTGGTAGTGGAAGATGGAGCCTTTCCAGTGTAGCCCAGCTTAGACTGAATGTTACTCTTCAGTGAAAACTGTTTTGGCTTTTATAGTGTAAGTATTTTCTTCTTTTGGGGCATCTTTCTACCTTGCACCAACCACAGCATTAACTAACAGCTTTGGCAATACCAGCAAAGAGCTTAGAACAGGCATACAGAAGTTCTTTCTGGGTTTGCTTTTGTAGTCACTAAAATAAGATAGTAGCTTGGATATTCCTTCCTAGAGGACTTCAGTCTTGCTGGCAGTCAATCCAGTGCCTTGTGTAAGTATTATGTTCATTTAATTGCATTAGGCATGCAGTAGTTGTACATGAAGGGATGACATTGGGTTATAGTATCTATAGGACCAAAATAAAACTTTCTATTATGACTGACTGATGAGAGACAAATCTAACAGAACAGCCCATTAGTTCAAAAGAATGATGAAACAGCCCATGTCTTGTAATTCGGTATAGAAATGTTTAAAATGCTGGAATTCTTTCGGGTTTTGCTTGAAGCTATGATTTCCCCCACCACCACGCACACAGTATTACAGTGTGAAAGTTGTCAATCCTTGGGCAGTTACTCTTGCAGTGTAAGGCTAGAGAACATTAAAATGTGTCAGGCTTCCTTCATAGTTTTGAATTTTTTCGGAGTATTGTTTTCGTTGCCCAAAGTGTTGCTAGTGATGGTTTTTAGCAAAAAAAAGAACAGCAAATCAAAACATTTTCTAAACGTTTTGCTTCAAAAGACAAACATTGACTAACTTTCTTTTTTGTAGTTGTGAAGTTTCTGTTTAGGAAGATATCCCATTCTGAATTCAAATCAATAGACCAAACCATCAGATTACAACATAATGTTGCTTTATTGTGCTGCTCCATAAACCTGCTTCTGTGTTTGTTGCAAGCATAACCTTTATGCTTTTGTTTACATTGTAGGAAACACAGTTCTAGCAATGAGTTTTTTCATATAACTCTAAACATCTTTTTATTTTGTTAATTTTAAAATTATTAGGTTTTGCTATGTTATGTTTTTAAAGATATTTTTTGCATACTGCTGCTCATATTTCAATAAACAAAACAAACAAACCCTGAGATTTTTCTGATTTCCTTTTTCTGTAGCTCAGTACGTCTCAGATATTTGTTTACAAGGGTTGGTTTATGGCTTCTTATAACTTGCTGCTGATGCCTTATCATGTACATATTCCTCCTCATACAAGTGTAATCTTGTAATTTTAAAAATACTTTTTGTTAGCTTTTTGGAAACACAAATGCTGCCATGCTCTTGGAAGCAGAGACTAAATTATTTCATTAACTTATTTAAGAGTTCCTTTTTCTTGTTCTAGAATGCAGCCAGCCAAAACGCTGTCAATTTGTTGGTAGTTATAAAATTACTTAAATTGGTAGTACAAAAAAATGTATATCTGTAAGACTTCAGCAACGCTCTTGATTATTGTGTTGGGGGTGGCTGGGGGTTGGGTTTTTTTACCATTGTGGCTGACCATAACGTCTTTCAACAACCGTGATCATGTCTGAATGTGTGGAGCTTTAAGCTGATGACTGGTAGCTTTTTCATTGAAATGAAGGCTTTTCGAATCTCTTGAAACTCGAGTACTCTTCCAATAAAGTGGAAATTTAGGAGAAGTTTAGTGAGCTGTTCTTTTACTATCTATTAGCCTTATTTTTTAAGACTGAGGGGAAGAAAAGTTTTCTCTTGTTTACCAAGATACCACAGAAATAAGAGGTGGAAACAGTGATTGGTGTGCATAAATTAAAAGAAATCTTTTTTTTGGCAGGCTGAGTACAAAAATACTGAATTCCAACTCCATAGGAATATCCATATAAAAACTACAGAACAGACAAATTACTTGTTTAGTATAGAGCTGAAACAAGTGTGGTGATACTGCTTGATCTTGCCGGTGCTTCCTGCTTCAGGATTTAATTTGGCTGGCAGGCTGCTGCCTTGCAGTAATACTCTGAAGTTCTTTTATCTCTAATAATAGCCTTTTTTCTTCTAAATGTGCAACTGCAGTGTACTAAGGAGCATCCAGTCATTCAGGTAGTAATTTATTTGTTTATGTATCTTCTGATACGGTTTTGATGTTTTTCCTTCCAAGACAACGTTTGCCATGTGAAGTTCCCAGATTTACTATGGTAGTATTACCTAGATGATACAGTCTAACTTGTGAGTAATATCTCACATTAGGTGTTGGAGTTGGCTTTCCAGAAACTTTATATGGACTTTTATTAATAACTTTCTATATAAGCAAGAACCAACCAACCAAGCAAAATAAAATCTTTGTATTAAAAGTTTAAAATAATTTGAAGAGTTTATGTTAATCTTACTAGTCTTTCTCTCTGGGAAATTCAGAGGTATAGGAACAGCTGATAATTACATCTCTCTGAGCAACTAACCAAAGTAACCTGTGAAGCTACTCATTTGTTTTTTTCAGAAGGGGAAAAAAAAAAAAAGCTTTGGGCAAAACACATCTCTTCCACCCCCACTCCAACCTGCATTGTGTGTTAAATGAGTCAGAGGCTACTTGTGTGCACTGCTATGTAAAAGGCAAATATTTCACTGGCATTGAAAGTATTTAAATGTTGGGTGTCCTATACCCTGTGCCAAAAGAAGTCCTCCTTTCTTGTCCTGCAGTGCTCCCTGCCCTGTGGTAGCCAAGGATAGTGCCTTCTCTGACACCATCCCAAGAAATCCTACTCGTCTAGAAAAACTGTTTCATAGAAGTTAGGAAAACTTGGGAAATTACTTTTACTATAGATACTCTGGTCAGAGGACATTAGTGATTGGAGTGTCAAGTCAGTGCACTAAATCAGGCTTTTCCAAATAGCTTTCCTGAACTAAGCATTTGGCGTTGTGGAAATGCTGATTCCATTTAACTTGTCAAATTTAGTATTTTGGCCTGTATGATTTGGAGCTTGTGTTTTTCAGACACTGGTAGCTTAAAAAATAATAGTAATAATTGGGCTACAGTGGGTGATGATACTGGCTTTAGTTTCCCTTGAAGTCTTAAGCACTGTTAATCTTCTGACTCAGGATGCAGAGCAAGCTATCAGAGATATTTGTAAAAAGTCCCAAAGTACCTGTGAATTGTCAGCCACTTAGTTAATTGTAAATGTTTTTTAGATACTGCATCATCTTAATGCTCAGTTAGTATTGGCAAGAGATTTGCCTTATGCTGATGAGTGTTTTGTAGTCAGCCATCGTTAGCACTTTGGGGTTGGTAACATTGAGCAGAAATAATCATTCCCCTTAGTTTTGGATATCTGTGTATAAATTTTGAAATAAAGAGACATCATCCTGTGTATTTTTGTCATACAGGAGCAGCAAAGGTGGTTGCCTGTAGCTCTGTAGTGTGAATTCTCACTCCAACCACTTGCAAATTGGATAGTGAATCAGAAGAAAGCTGCGTGCTGGAGGGTAGGTTGCCTAGACTGAGAAACATAGCTTACACAAGCTATCCAGTGGAGGTATGAGACTTGTGCAAGCTGTCTGGCATCTGTCCTCACGCTTCCTATTGTGCTGTGGCACAGCAGAAGTCAAAATAGAAATTAAATTTCGGGGAGTGGGGTGGAAAACCCCTACAATAGAAAACCATTACCAGAGCCACTGAAAGGACAATACTCTTAAGTCCTGATGTCTTGCTGCTTCTCCCAGATGTTCAGTTCAGTTGTTTTTTTTTCATGATTTTCCAACTCCTGCAAGTTGGAACAGGGGTCCTTTCACCTCATAGAAAACATAATTTTGAAGTATCTGTTCTTTTTGCCTCCTATCATGTGTGGTGTCCCCTACCCAGGCGACAGGGACTGTGTGTTTGTGTAGCCATGCCCACGTAACTGTTCATGGGGAGTGTGTACGATGCTTTCGTTCTTGGTAGAGTATTTCTCTTGCCGAGGTTTTCAGACATGCTGGAGAAAATGACATGTCATGGCTTGTGTGTGGTCCAGCCATTTGTTGCATGTAGACTAAAACATGTGGTCTGGCTTTTTCTTTGCCCTATGTTTCTATATTTAGCAGTATTTTCCTCTAAAACCATCGTGAGGGGTATCCAAAGTCCAGCACAGTCAAAGGGCTAGACCTCAAGGTACCAAATAAGAAACTTCTAGCTGATGGAGTTCTAGTAGTACGTTCTTGTTAAAAGAGGGAGCAAACCTTAACAGAAGACAGCACAAACACATAAAAATACCCATGTGATAGGTGCTTTAGTGGCTGGCAATTTCCTGGCAGTTCACATCAAACTGTTTTTGAATATACTGTTCTTGTTAACTGCCTTACAGGGCTGCATGTTCAAGTGTGCTGTACAAATATCTCTGTAAGCAACATTTTTTAGCTCCAGTTGAGTGCAAACCAAAGGGAAGGTCTGGCTTGGGATTCTCTTAATCCTCCTGTTCTGTGCTTCTAAATGTAAGTCTGAGGCCGCAGTTTCATCAGCTAGTAAATGCAGTTGTAGGGCATATAGGGATCCAGTTAAAAACAGATATCTCAGCCACTGACAACATACAATACTGAAATGACAGAAAAAAACAGTATAAAAATTCATTCCAAAAAGCTGGAGGCAGGAAAGCTATCCCAGCAGAGATCTCTTGCCAGGCAAGGTATATTTTTTTTTGTTGTTTTTTTCAACAGCACTACTTAAAGTTTGTGCTGGAGTGATAACCATCTGCTCTTCTAAGGATGGCAAGAAGCCAGGATCACAACAGTGTCCTGTTTCCTGAGTGCGATGGTCACACATGCTCTAGAACAAGCAGTTGCTGTTGGGCCATCCCGCAGCGAGCAGTTCTGTGTGACCACCTCTGCTGAAGGAACTCTGCGCTAGAAGAACACTGAAAGTATTCACTTCAGTGCAAGAAGTGAAGACACAGATCTATAGAAAATCATCTGAGAAGCATGTTCTTAATTCTTCTTTATCCAGAATTTTTACTGTGCTAGCCACAATGTTGCCCTTAAAGGTATGTGATGGTCTGGGAACTGCTAACAAGCCAGACTGGCTATAGATGCAAAGTAGCTTTATGCCAGGTCAATCAATTCTGTATTTAATTGATTCACCCTCTGTATTGCTGTCTGAATGGTGCTTGCTGGTGCTGCGCTGGAAGGAAGAGAAGCAGGATGAAAGCAGTACGGCAGCACATCCAGAGGGGGGGCACGGGAGGGTGTGTTGCTGTACGTCACCTGGAGCCCACCTGCCTCCTGCTTGAGGTACGAGTTGGGTTTGAATGTCGGCAAAGGGGGGCTCTGAGTTACCGGGGACCCTGCTGCTCCAGTGTCGGTGGTTGCAGAAACAGCGGCAGTGTCGTGGAAATGCCTGAGGCACCTGTATGTGCTACAGGTGATAGAGGACAACTAAGGCAAGGTAAAAGTAGACAAAATGATAGGTAGTCTTTATACACATCAGCAGATTCATGTGAAATCTCAGATTTTTTCAGTCTGAAGTCTTATAAATGAAAATGAAATTCAAACTTGTGTAGAAATAAGCCTATTTAGTTATCAACACACACACCCACACACCCACACACCCCCACCCACCCACCCCCCCACCCCTGTAAAACTACTTCACTCCCATGGAGATGCAAGGTGAGGGGTTTGGGGATTAAGGTTCTAGGGGGTGGAAGCTGCTGGGTCATCTCCAGCTGTTCTGTGTTCCTGCTCCTTAGAATGATAAAGTATCTCAAGTTGGAAGGGACCCATAAGGCAGGACTCCCTCCTTTTATTCATAAGACATTTTAAAAAAAATCTTTTAAAATTAATGTCTCTTTTGTTCTAAGGCCAGTTTTATTTTGCTCCTTATAAATACTTTTTTTCCATTCTGTTTTTGAAGTTGCATATCTGCTATTGCAAACAACTTTGTTATTTCCAGGACTAAATAAGAAGTGCTGTGTAATCCAGTGGCTCGGGCAAAATCTCATTTTCTAAAGTCTCTTGAGATACAGCAACTGCTGTCAGCAAACTCATGACCCTTTCGAGAAAGCTTTGAGCTGTGTGGGTGACTTCAGCTTTAGAGCTGGCTCAGAGGAATTTGAGTGACAACGCAAAAGAGACAAAATAGGCTCTTTTCTGTAAGAGCCAAATGGAGACTAGTTCTGCTGAGATCTGTGAGATTTCAGGTCTCTGGTGAACAGTCTCACTTTAAAAGGTCTTTATAGAAGGAGTTGTCCTTAAGTTCCCTGTAAGAAATTGGAGGTAAATATAGCATGTTAAACTTGGAAGTGCAAGTTTAGGAGTGAACAGGGTTGTGTCCGTGAAGATTATTCACCAGTGGTACTAGAGGCACTGCACTGCCCGGGCAAATGCTCAGCCCCACAGGGAGGAATTTGATATTGCCAGGAGGGCAAAAACGAGGTGAGAGGAGGAAAAAAGTACTTCCAAAGATGTGACAGTGCATGTAACTTGCTGCCTGGGAGACTGTCTGTATGGATTAATGATTTAAACCAAACTTCTTTACTTATACCTGTAGTTTCTGTATTTGCTCAGGGTCTTGTGAGTTAAGGCTTGAAGAAATGACCTCCTGAAGCCAAACGTGCTGTGAACACAATCCAACTGCATCTTCCTTTCATCTTCTCGGTCTGATGTATCTGCCAGTGTTTTAAATGTTCTGCAAACCAGGTAGGTAAAGCTCCTGGCTCTCAAAAGGTTTAGGAGAATGAGGACCAACACATCGGCTGGGATCAGGTCTGGCCATGTGCTCCTGTGTACGAGTCAGGGGCTGCCGCTTGTCACTTGGAAATCAAAGCTGGGACCCTGCTCAGCCTCTTCAGTCATTCTCTGAAATCACTCTTAACTGTGGAAGGTAATAACTGTAATAACTAAACCCTGCTCTTGTTAGCACTCGCTAATGGCTTTACATAAATCTCCAGCTTTTTTTTTTTTTTTTTTTTTTTGCTTAATGGGAGCTGTGTTGCAGAGGAGCGTTTGTCTCGGTGATTCCTGTTTTGGAGTGGTGTCCTGGGATAAGGGCTTTTCATTTCTTCTGAAGATGCTACTAGAAGAAAACTCATTAGAGCAAGTGTGGTTACACATTGCTGTGGCTCTTGTGGTTTGACACCGGTTTGGAGAGCATGATCAGGGAATGCAGTTTTGCTTTCCACTTGCCATGTGGCACAAGGGTATTTACCAGCCTGAGGCATCCCAAATAGGTGTGAAATATTTAGCTTTTGGGGTTTATTCTTTGCCTTTTGCCTTGCTGTGTAGTTTGGCAGACTTGCTAGTCCTACAGGTGAGTTCTTCCCAAGCATCAGTTGTGATGGCCACGTGGCACGGGGTGTAGGAAACGCTCAGCTCCTGCTTTTTGCTTGGGGGAAAGGGAAATGCAGGAGGGCGAATGCCAATAGAAAAGCCCACCTACAATTAGGAAATGTTGAGAAGAAAGATGGGGTCCTATTGAGTCCCCAGAATGTTGAGAAACCCAGTGTTCGGGCAGAGTAATGGAATGAGTGAGCTCCCGGCTTTGGGGTGCTCTTGCAGAGGAGCATCGTTCTGGGGGCTCCTCATGGTTACTCAGCACCAGCGCTGCAGTAAGCTCCCCGTGGGCGCTGCCAACGGCTCAGGCAGCTGCATTCAAAACCCTCTGTGGACTAAGTACTTAAAGCCAACAGACTGAAGTATAATAATAATAATCCCATCAGAAGTGTGGCATCGAATGCGAAGGGTCTCACACTGCCAGGTGGAAGGGATGAGTTGTTTCCCTGGCCCAGAGGAAGAAGAGTTAAAACCTTATTTCACGCACAGGTCCCATTCAGCAGAGCGCATGGCTGTGTATTTTAAGGGTGCAGATGCTCTTTAAAGCATTACGGGAGCTACTAATGGACAGCAAAGCATGTCATTAAGAGCTGCTCTGAACTGGGGCCACCCCGCTCCTTGCAGCATCGTGTCCCAGATTTCGGGTGTTTCACTTGTCCTTTGTGTTTCAGCGTGCCGACCTCCAGCCTGCCTGGAAGATAAGCCACGGGCGGGAGGTGGCTGCCGGCGTCGCGAGGCTGTTTTGAAAGGCACCTGGAGAAAGTGGAGGTTGCTGTAAAGGTGCAGTGAACGGTGTGTTTGTGTCGTGGCAGGAGCATGACTGGCAGAAGGTGAGGGGTAGGGATGGCGTGTGTCATGCACCTATAAACCAGTTACACCAAGTGAATAAACGCCTGTGAGTCCCGCTCTGGCATGCTTGTGGTCGGGAAGTGGATTTTATGGTTAGCTTGGATTTTTGGCCTGGTGAAAGAGAATATATCAGATGTTTTCTATACATAGGTTTCATGCGGTGGTTAAATTGTCACTAATAGAACTTTCTTCTGCAATGGAAGTGATTCTGGGTATTGATGAGAGCAACACGGGGCATGCATAAGGTCTGTCCCAGTAAATCAGTTGGCGCTCTAAGCATGACAGGTTCTTCTGGGGTATTATTCCAGCTATCAGGCTGTAGAGAAAAATAGGATTATTCTGGGGTTATTCTTGAACATTTAAATAAAGGGTGCAGTGCAACATGTGCTTTATCAAGTTCTGAGGCTTTTGCCAGCAGAAATTCTTAGATCAAACTCGTTATGACTGATAGCTGAAAACAAGCTGTCGTTACTTGACAATAAATAAGAAATGCCTGATTTGATAAAACTTGATTTATTCAAAAAGGGCTGAGATAAACACACTTGAATTTATTCTCACTTTGTACATTAATTACTTGGAATTACACCAGTTAAATTTGGTTCAGAGGAGATAAAAATTGGCCACCTATCAAGGAATAAAATATTTAAGCCTGTTATATAGTAGTTTAAATTACTTGAGCATAATAAAACATGGTAACCAAGACAATGACATGGAAGTATTATCAACTGTGCAATTTCTGTGTAAAAAAAGCTTGTGATCAGGCTCCTGTATGTACACGTTTGTCCGTGTGCTCGAGTGCAAGCCTGGGTGTGTGTGTAATTATACTGTAAAATCTCCTCATTTGGATTAAATAAGTTATGTACATATATACAGACAGCACCTCTGCTATACTCTGCATGGGAAGAATGGGTTTAGGGACACAGAATCTGACACCACTTGAACCCCGTTCTTCTGATAACTGATCCACGAGCAAAAACCGGAGCAAAAATAGGGTTTAGGACTCCGTGTTTCTGGATAGCTGCAGTTCAGTTGTATGTAGAGTTACTGGGGTCAAAACAAAACAAAAAAAGCCTGTTGCCCACCGTTTGTGGGGATTACAAATACTGTTCTGGGGTTTGTGCAGTTCGACCTGGAATTGTGCTGTAACTGCAAGTTTACTAGAAATAAGCATCTATAAAATATCATGTCAGCTAACAAGGTTAAGCAGAAGCTTTAAGAACAAAATTGGGTAGCTAATAATTTGAAATGGTGGCTTTTGTCAGCGATCAGTGTTATGTCAAGCTGTTGCCGTATTGATAAAGCATGCTTCTAATTGTGCTAGATTTATATAAAGACGAAGGGGTGGGGATAATTGTACATTAAAGCAACTATTCCTATAAAACTGTGTTTTATGGCTTTCAGAAGTTGCCTACTTTGTGTACTGAACTTGGAGCACTCAGCTCTCCTCTTTCATTAGTTTACACACTATTAATGATATTTATTTTCTCTCCTTCCTTCTCCCCATCCTGATTATTTTGGTTTCATGCTGTGGCAAATAATTTCCTTTGTAGCTTAAGAAAGTTGATAACAAATTCCTTAGGTATAGGGTTTCACGTAACTGGTAACTTAAAACCTGATCGATGATGCAGTAAAACATCAAAAACACCCTGAACAGAATCACAATCAAAAGTCTAAATATAAATTTTTCATTTTCTCCTGCCTGGCAGGACTCCCACTGCGTTACCACGTAGTTTCAGCAGCAGTTGAGAGAAATGGGTCTGCAAAGTAAACTCATATCCTCAGCATGGAGCCGTTAGGTAAATATACTGTGTTTTTTACATTTGATGCTATGGTTTCATAAACATGGGTAACAAGCTCCACCAGATGCCCAAATCAGAGATTGTTGTTAATGCAAATATCCTTGTATGGACACTGAATGGGTGGATGATGACATTTGCATACATATAGAGCTTAATCTGGAATCATGGGGCAATTTTTCCCACATAACTGTATAAATTGGCTAAAGCATTCTCTCTTTAGTTCACAACAGAGCTTTTTATTTACAGCTATTCCAGTTTTGCATACAGCGTATTTTTCATCAATCTTTTCCTGCGATGCAGCCTATTACTCTAAAGAGGGTCGCATCCATTCACTGACACATGGCAGTAATGCCTTATTGCACAGGGTTCCTGGTGCCTGCTACTGTTGTAATACACAGCTGTGCTCTAGTGTCAGACAGCTTGTGTCCTCCACGGGCTCCTCGCTTCTCTGAGCGATCTGTCGTAGGGAAGAGTAGCAAAAAAAGAATTTTTCAGCTGGCAGTTTATGAAGAGCACAATGAGTGTCACAGTCAAGAGCAGAAAGAAAAACAGAATGATGTAAGTCGCCAGGTCTGGCTTATTTATTTCCCCTTCTTTTAACACCCTGGCTGTCGACATGTAAAAAGCAGAGGAGCTCACGGGTCTCGGCGTGCCGCTGAGGTAGGGCGTGTTGGTCTGAATGATTAGGTGAGCTTCAGTGGCACTGGTTGAATTTAGCAATTCACTATACATGTTCTTGCTTAAATTTCCTCCACGGTAGAAGTAAAGCAGGAGACCAAAAGCAGTCAGTCTTTGGCATAGGAAAGAAATAATGGTCCTGCTTGTAAAAGGCTGAAAACCAGCTGCATTTTGTCTAAAAGCAAATTAATTCACTTGCACGGCTGAGTGACTTTCTTTTAAATCTTCTTGGCTCATATTTACAGCATTCATCCACAAATATTAATCAAAAACAATACAGGTACCTCGTGTCCTGGCCCTCGTTCCCCCAGCACACCTCCTTTGGGGAAATGCACTGGATCATCTGCCGGTCAGCTGGGATGAGCTGGGAGCGCTGGGAATCTGCTGGGAGCCCCGTGCCGCGCTCCACCTGCATGGGCAAAGGCTCTGGCTAAGCCGGCTCCTGCGCCGGCAGCCGGGCGGAGGGGAGCCAAGGCTTTGGCTGGCAGCACTCACTGTCCGTGATGGCAAGGCACGATGGATTTCCAGCTGATAGCCAGAAGTGCGATGCACACAAATCCAGGGTTAAATGGCATCTGTGGGGAGAGGCAGCTGCTGCTTTGAGATCCTGCTGAATTTGCCGTCGCGGCTCTCCGCCTCGGGAGGCTCTGTGCTGTTGAAATCCTGGTGCTGTGAAGCATTAGTTGACTTTCTTAATCCCAGTTAACAGCACACTGTGGAGCCGATGTTAAGAGGCTGAGCTTTCTGCCTGAGCTTTCCAGGCACTCCTTTCAGTTGCTTTGAGAAAAATAAATTAAAAAAAAAAAAACCAAAAACCCAAAAAAAACAACAACAACAAACAAAACCAAACCCACACAAACAACCCCTGAAATTGATCAGTGTCCCTTTGTTTAAAACAGAAACACCAAAAAAAGCCTCCCGGGGAATGGGAGCGGGGTCAGTTCTTTGGAAAGCTCCTCTCTGCCCTCGGCTCAGCCAAGCTGCGAGGTGGGACTGCGCGGCGTTCTGTCAAACCTGACTTTTCCCCCCGGACAGAAGCTCCACCGCAGCATCGCTTACTGCCGTGGGAAGGGGAGAACTGCGTGGTGGAGCCGAGCAGCTCCGCAGCCCGTGGTGCATCTGGCAGTGACACGATGCTGAAAAGGAAGAGATCTCCCGATAAATCCCCGTGAGTGCCTGAGGCTCTGGCTAGAGGTTTCGAGCTGGGGGAGGGTAGCAGAGAATGGGACAAAAAGAAGAAAATTGCTTCAAAACCTTTCTTTCTTCCTCAGACCTTTATTGTTCGAATGTAATCAGAAAATGTCTTTTCTTTTCTTTCCTCCTTCTATACAGTCCCCAGCACCCTCTCCAACCTGACAATTAGCATGTTAATTATTTTTTTTTCCCCATCAAATTGCTTTTATGCTGCTATTAGTTGCTGGCTGCTTGCCAGCTTGCTCTCGCAATCTTTTGCTCCCATGCATCAGATAAGCGCTGTTAATACTTTTATTTTAATGTATTGCAACTTGAAAAAGGGGCAGGGAGCAGAGGTGGGGGCGAAAGGAGCAAGGAAGAGAGGAGTGCTTGGTAACTGGGCAGAGGAAAGGGTGAAACACCTTCTCCAGTCCCAGGGTGCTGATCCCAACAAGCTAAAGCTCCTTAGATGAGAGATTGCAGCCAACAGTCCCGGGTGGTTAAACGTTTTACTTAGCATAATAAATGTTTCTGCTGGGAGAGGGCGAATGAAGAGAGAAGAAATCTTCTGGTCAGTTAGATTTAAATAAAATAAAATAAAAAAAAAAGTCTCTGCTAGAGGGCAACACCCCCTGAGGCCCTGCTCAACATGTTCCTCTTCTCCTGCCAAGCCCTGGGTGCTCCAGTGACACCCCTTGTGCCCCCAGCAGCCCTGCCGGGGCAGTTGAAGGCTGTCACATCCCCATTCGCATCCTCGGCATCTGTCCTCAGCAAAGCCACTACCTGCGTGTTTACTTTCAAGCCTTGGGGACCTTCTGAATTCACAAGATCTTCCTCGAAGGTGCTCCTGGTTTTGTTTTTTTTCTCTCTCTCTCTCCCCTTGCCCTTTCTCAGCCCAGGTGAGCTGACCCCCCCACGCTGCTCTCCAGGATGGGGGGGCTCTTTCCCTGCCTGCACCTAACGCTCCTCCTGGGGACAGGTCTCCTGCCCGCAGAGCCACGGCAGTTACACCTATTTACCCTGTGTGGGTTCAAAGGACGGGACACCGAGGCAGGCAGCCAGCACAGAGGTTGGAAAAATCAACAGCCATAAAAAGCTAATATAGTCTGCAACTGTTTTGCCTATCGTGTCTCTTTGAAACAGGAGGCTTTGTGAGCAGCAGCATGACACGGCTGGATGCCTTCCCAGGACCATCCTGTCTTCAGCTCTTTCGTCCCTAAACTGTTTTTGAGTTTAACCAAACTTTTCATCCTTTTTTTTTTTTAAATTTGTTGGTTTTATTAGTCTGTAGGAAAAGCAGGAAGGCATCGGGGGGCTAAGTCCTACAAATAGCGTGGGCAGTCTTAATGTTTCACATGCTTTAGCAAAAAGTTTGGTATAAACAGCTTCCTCACAAATGTTACCAACTCTGCAAGAGGGGGAAAAATACTACAAAAGATGCATGTGAATGTCAGAGTGGTGGATGTGTTTTCTCCCTGCACAGAAGCGTGGTTCCTGGCAGCCCCGTGGCATTCTGCTTGATGGCTTGGAGTCAAACTGGGCAGAGGTGGAGAAGGAAGGGCTCTGCCAGCGTGGCTCCGCGGTGGCCGGGTGCTCACCCTCCACCTCCCTCGAGCCTGCGGAAGCGTTCCCCTGAGCCATCGGAGGTGTCCCTGGAGGTGGATGGGACGGTCACATCGATGGGACAGTCACCTCGCTGCTGGGAGGGGACAAACGGGCTGTTCGCTCTGCCAGGTCAGTGCCTCCGTATGACCGTGTGTGGCTGCGGGTTTCTTCCCTGCAAACACGGGGTGCCCCCTCTGAGCCACCTCTTTCCATCCCTGCTTACATGCAGACACAGAGATAGAATCTTTTTTAATTTTTCCTTTTTGCTCCTACAAAATATTATCTTTCATTCTTGGAAGTTTTCTCTTCTGCCCCGAAGATACAGTGGTTCAGCTCCGATGAACCCACGCTTTGGGTTGGGGCCATTGCTCGTGGTCACCGTCCAACCGGTCGGCGCTGGGATAAATCTTCTGGGTGTTTTACAAGTGGCGTGTGCTCGCACGCAGGCTCGGGAGCGCACAGAACTCCTCCTGCTTTTTGGCTGGCTGGCTGAAGCTGATTAGAAACTGATGAGAAGCCCTGGGTGTAAATCAGATGTGTTTTCTGCAGCTCTGTGTCTGGGCTTAATCTTAAAAAAGGTAAATTGCCATATGTAATACTTTAATTGCAAAAGAAGAGCTGATCCTTTCCCTTTTTTCTCTGTAGTTTGGAAGAGCATTTAAAAATCTTCATTTCCTTGTAATTTTTCCTCATCAACTTATTCAGTAGTTTCATTGTCATTGTTTGTTTTCTTTTTCTTTTTTCTTTTCTCCCCCCTCCCCCCAAGGTTTCCAGCATTTAATGATTTTTATCACTGGTTTTATTTAGTGTGCAATGGCAGTGGTACTGCAAGGACAAACATAGAGCCCCTGATACTGGCTGTAATTTAACAATAATAAACCTTTAAGTGTTGCAACTTCCTGGCGTGTTTGGAAGCTGGGTCAGCATCGCTGGCCCTGGTAGCATCACGGGGACAATCCCGGGGCTGGAGGGGCTCTGCCGGCTCTTGTCTGACCCTCTCCTCTAAGCATGTCTTCCCCCAGCTAAATGCAAAAGCAAAAAATTTTCTCTCAGAGGTGCTGGAGACTCCTGGAGCCCCAGCTGACCCCAAGAAACCCAGCTGACCCCAAGAAATGTATCGATGGTCATGGTGACTTGGTAACAGTTCTGGCCTGAGCTTGGTCCGATCTTGCCATAACGTGAAATAAATAATGGCATAGACTGCCCAGAGCTGAAAGAAGGCAGAACAGAGCCTGGGACCCTCAGCACCACTCTACTGCTGCTCTCTGGGCTGGCAGGACCTTCAGCCAAGCTACCACCAAACACGATGCAGTTCTTAGTGGGAGGGAATCGCTCGGGGTCCAGCCACGCTGTGAAAGGCTGGAGCCTTTCCCCGTTTCCAGACTGGTAAATAATGCATGCTCTCTCTCTTATATGCTTACACAACCCCTACCACGATAAATATCAACTGAGGGAAATGAAAGTGGAAAGAAACATTATCTTTCTCAGTAATGCAACCGTTTACAATCTGCGTTATGATCCTTCTGCTCTTAGGAGTGAGCAGCAGTCGGGGGGATGTTTCTATTAGCAGACCAGAATGCAACAAATCACGGGCTGTAACTTTCCAGTGCCGCATAAAAGCAGCCTTAAAACCATATAAAGGAAAGAAAATAAAAATAATATACAGAGACTATTTCCTTTTGTAATCACTCCAAAGAAAAATCCTTATTTCCAGGTGCCCGAGAATCAGATATTAAGGGCTATATTTTGAAATGCGTGGGCATAAGATCAGACACCTAATCCGGGGATCTTGCCTTTGGTGCTTAAATATGGGGCTGGATGCCTGAAGAAGTTGGCCCAAGTGCAGAGGCATCTTGCAAATATTTTGTTTTGAAGGAGCTTGTGTGTGCTGTTTAAAACTAACTTCTAACATTAGGTTTCTTGGGGCACGTTTGCACCAGCTGAAGCAGAAGCATTTAGAAAGTTTCCAGGGATGTCTGTGAAAAAGGGAACTTATGTGCATTTTATCAGGCAGGGCTGCATCCCAGTCTGTCATTCTTCTCTGGGTTGTGAGGAGCATCATGACTGACCAAGGCATGCTCTATCGGAGGTCAGGGAATAAGCACCCTGCACCCAGGTAAGCTTTACTGCTGCTCAAGTGGATGTAGGGAAATGATTTGGGCTGTTTGGTGAACAGTGGCAGCACCCTAGCCTCCCTGCCCTCCCATCACCCATCCAGCCTACTGCAGCAGCTCGACAGAGCTTCCAAGGGGTTTTGCAGTACTTGGAGCTTCACCCACAGCAGAAAGTTTTGTGTTCTTGTGTGGTGGATATGTGGGTTCCCTGTATGCTGAAAAAAATTTCCTTTTCTCTTTGTAGTAGCTTGCTTGGTGGATGCAGAAGGGAAAGCACAGCTTGGTAAGAGTTTCATGCAGCCAGGACTGTGTGGGTGGGCATCCAGCGATGCTCCAGGGGATGCAGCATCAGTGCATCCACGCATGTAGAACATGAGCAGGAAGGTGTGTTGGAAGTAAAACTAAAAGGTGTAACTGTAGAGGTCAGTTGTCTTTGGTACCTCCTTTACGCTTAAACCCATTTCTAGTCATGAAGCACTGGTTCATGAGCTGAGCTGGGTGCGAAAGGGGATGAAGAAGCTGTGCTGGGCTCTGCAACAGCCCAGCTCTGGGCAGGAGAAGGGCTTCTGCCAGGTTGTCAGGTGTGTGTCAGCTCGATGTTCAGGCAGGCTCGGGCTGCTGCTCTGTGGGCTGCCGAGATGTGTTAGCTTGTGACCGTATGAGTCCTGCCTGCAGCACGCCGGTGCTCCCTGGGGCTGGTTCCTGGTCCTCCCCTGGTGCTACCCAGGGAGAACATCCCGGAGCAGGTATGTGCATTAACAGGGCTGGGCGCTGTAGGCAGTGTCTGTAATTCCTAGCATTTAACCCCAGTTGTTGAAGGTTGAATTTTAGTAAAGAAAAGAAGGGATGAAGTGTTCCAGCTCACTGTGAGGTTTTAGTTTTGAATATGTTTTTCTTCTGGTGCTAACGATGCCTTACCAACCTGCGATATGAATAAAAGGCAATGTCTGCCCCATCCTGAACATGCTCTCTGGGGATCAGAAGCCAATCTGGGGAGGCTGTGGGGAACTGTGCTTTTCATCTCTCCCCCATTCATGTCTCTTCTCAAAGGGAATAAAATGAGTCTTTCTCCAGGCTGCTGCACAAAACACATCCCACCTGCATATATAACACTCCTGCCTGTTCAACCGGTAAGCTTTAAAACTTCATGTTTAACCTTAATATAAACTTCCTTGCAGGGAATTCAGATCAGGAGGGGCTGGGGGGTCCACGTAGTCTTTTGAGAAAATGCTGAACACTCAGCTAGAAATTGCCTTGCTTCTCCCTGCCTCAATTTCCCCAGCATTAGGTGTTCGGGGTGAGACAAGGATTGTTTGGGAAGCTTCACAGATCATCACAGGGTTCTTTTCTTAGCAGAGCCAGTCTTTATTCATGGCTTCTTGCTTGTACGGCTCACCTGTCTGATGTCAGAAATTTTTCCTCCTTTTTTGCAGGTGTCTGGGCATGGTCTGTCAGTGATGGGAAGGTGTGGCTGCGTCTATCAGGCAGCAGATGACAGGTTGGGTAGACACAGTTTCTCTTTCTTTTCTGGTTATTGATTTTTGCTTTGTTTTTTTTTTAAGGTCCGTATTGACTGTGAATTTTCAGGGGGATCAACACCAGGTAATGAGGGTGAGTTATTAAACCTAGGTGATCCCCTAGACATATGTATGGAAGTGTCTTTCCCAGACCAGGGGCACCCCTGCCCCTCTGCGTGCCTGCTAAGCCTGCACATCTCTCTGATCAGGTTCTGTGCAACGCAGTGACGACTTTGCAGCCTCTTTCCCTGTTTGAAAAATGGACTTGATAATACTTCCTTACCCTGCAGGGGTCTGGAGGATTAATTGCTGAAGGTGGCAAGGTGCTCTGATGTGGTAAAAAAGACTAAAGAACCACCTAAATCAGGGTGGAAGAGGGAGCTGAATACTTAATAGGTATCGACACTGGAAGGGTAAACCTGTGTCCCATTGCTCTAGCACAGCACCTCTGCCCCAGCGAGTAGCATTTCAGTTTGCTGCCTGTGTGCTTCCCTGCTTGTGTGAGATAATAAAGCAAATGTGTTGCTCGGGGTGGGTTATTTATTATCGGTCTCGGTGTGAGCTCAGCCTGCTTGCAGCGTGAGCTCAGAGAAAGAACGATCGTATAAACAGGGCTGCCTCGCAGCTCCCTGGGTGCCCTGTGGTGAGAGGAACAGAAGATCAAGTTAGAGACCGAGCAGCACACCACCCTTCTCAGACTGGGCATAAGCTTCAGAGTTTTAGATAAAATTTATTTGGGGAAGCAGCAGACTCTCAATGTGACTGACTGCCACTTTAAGGCATATTTTCATCAATGACTGCAAAAAAATTAAAGGAAAATTGAACACAGTGTTCCTCAGCAGGCCAGGGAATTAGGGAGTTTAATTGTTTGTGTGCTGCTTGATAAAGAAAAATGGTTTTGTGATTTCTAATTTGTCATTCATAACAGTTTGACTCAAGAAATCCCGCTGCTCGTTGTTTGTAACTCAAAGGTGGTTTTGGTGTGAAGATAGAAACCTTCTGCAGAACACATGGAGCATCTCTGGAAGCGGGTGGCCTGCCCATGGCAGAGGGTGGTCAATTCTCAGCAGAGCCAAGGTTTCCATCAGCTGGACTGTTGTCTCCTGAATTGAAGTAAGTTATCTATAGGATGGCAGAACAAAAGGATATGTTTCAATTTTGTTGATTAAATCCTTTGTTAAGAAAAACAACCTCTTCCCTTTTTCCTGCTCTCCAAAACCACCTGCAGATGTACAAGGAAAGGGTAAAGCGGTCGTTTCAATTCCTACAGCAGAGCTGGTCTGAAAGGCTGGCACTGTTCACCGAACGCATTTCTCAAAAAAGGGGAAAAAAGGCTCATAGACCTGGACCTGTCAGGTTTCCATGTCTGTTTATTCCTTATTCTGTGGTGGAGTCTGAGTCCTGGAGAAGGACTTGATACATATTGTCAGTGCTCTATATTTAAGTTCCATTTAATTATATAAGTGACTAAGCAATGTTCCCGCCAGGAGCAGACCCAGCCTTGAATCAGGTGAAATCAAATTTTTCTTGCGTTCCAGATTTCCAAGCCCTGCCATGAACCTAGAGGCACCCTCTCCTTGTTTCCCTGGGATGTTGCTGGTCAGGCCTTTATGGAAAGCAAGGTTTGCTTTAGGTTATTTGGGTGTTTGTATAAGCCAGGAGAAAGAGGAAAGCCCAGCTGCCAGGCAGGATTGGGAAAAGGGATCTGTGAGTGGGAAAAGAGCTCTGTGAGCGGCAAGCCCCGCTGGTGGTGTCTGCTGGAGGGGAAACCACTCTTACTCATCTTCTTGGTTCTCCTGCTAGCGTAACTTAACCTTGTGAGTCCTCTTCACCCTCCTCATTAACTGATTGCTCAGTGTCTTTGGCTCTCATTGCCTAAGCCTGTAATTATTATTAGTCAAGGCAAGGTTTGCCCACAGTTGCCAGATGGGATGGGACTGCATCATGCTGGAGCATCCCTTGCTTTGGGAAGCCTCGGAGGGCTGTTCCATCGTAGGGTGGGGGCTCGTCCGTGGGCGTGTGGCCACTGGCCACCACCCAGGGAAGCTGTGATGTGCCCTCAGCAAAAATGGTCTGAAACTTGTGCTTATTGAATACACTTAGAAAGAAAATCTATCAGCATGTGACAAGGGTTATTTTAATAATCTAAAATCTTATTGCTTCTGGAACATCTGCTCTTTCGTGAGCTAACAGATTGGTTTTAATTTCATTGCCATAACTTCATGGAAATAAATTTGAGAAGCTCAAAACCCAGTATCGGTTAGGGTAACAACCTATCTTTTTCACATCTATAACTGTGCTCACAAAAGGAAACCTGCATGAAATATAAAGCAAATAGGAATACCTCAAATCTCAGCCCCTTGAAATATTTGCAGCTAGTGCCTCCTCTCAATAAAATGAAACTTCACCTGACTTTTAACTATGCAGAGGAGAGCACTGTTATCGAGTGTAGTTTCTGTTTGAGATGATGCAGTAAGATGTTGTTACTCAGGCATGCTCCTTGCCTAAAGAGAGGCAAATACATTCCCGATGTATTTTAATTAGTTCTCAGCCTATTCTGGTGAGGAATACAGTATGGTATTGTTATTAAAATTCATACTTTATGATCAGTACAGTTAGTACGGTCTCTGAGAACTGCAAGCGAAAGGACTTTGGTTAATAGTCAAATTATCTAACTCTTGCTATCATTTAACCCACTGCTAAATTTTTAAGTAGAAAGGTTGTGACCATAAAGAGAAATTGTTCTGTTGAGATCATAAAGAGAAAGGTTGTGAACCTTCTCAAAGGCTACATCAGGCCAGCCATTAATTATGAATGCTCATTAATTATAACAGATTGTCTGCCATAAAATCTTTTTAACTGAACTTTTGAACTGAACTTCAGTAGGGCAATTTTGACAAATATGGGAGGGACTGTCCCTTTTAAAATGCTGGGGGTTTGTCTGTTGTGGCATCCATACTTAAAATTGAGCAAAAATGACTAATGGAGTTAGGAAAGTCGTTCTTTAGAAGATCAAAGTCATAAAATTCTGTTAATTCCCTTTAAGACAGAAGTATGAATTACAACTAAGAGAAATTTTTTTTTCCCCCTGTAACTTTTTACTGCATTTTAAAACTCTCTAATTGTTCCCCAAGACAGTCTTCCTTTGTATTTTGCTGTAAACTAATTTGCTGAAGTGCCAGGAACCTAAAGAAAAAAAAAAAAATCTGGGCCAAAACCTATCATATATTCTTCTTACCATATATTCTTGTTAAGGACCAAAGTAACACCCTATTCCTCCTCTAATAAAACCCAGGACAGGCTGTTTGGTTTAGTGGAGTGCTCTGCTGGTGTTAGAGTACACACAATCCATGCTCATGGAAAGAGGGGGATAAATCTTGGTATTCTTGTTTAGCATTTATACTTCTTGTCTTCACTCTGAGCTGCCTCCGTCTTCTCTTTTTGTGGTTCAGGATTCTTTGCTGAATGTTTATAGGGTAAATTTCAGCTGAATTTCTTAAAATCAGCCTTCCCAAGCCGATTCTTGTGTCCCCATTCCTTTCTGGGGAATCCCAGAGAGTAGACAGGGCTGGAGCCATTTGGCTTTTGAACCTCAGGATCACAGATACCTTGTGGGCACAGCCAGCGATAGCCGCATGGTTGCAATACAAAGAAATTTGGCTGAAGTTTTAATCTAGCTTTAACTGGAGTTTTTAACTCTTCCAGTGCCAGGTTATTCCTGAGCCACTGTCATTGCTTTGCCCTATCTAGTATTGTGTTTGGCTGCAACATCAGATTTATGTGGTACCCACTCTGTAGCCCAGAGGTGCACAGCTTTTCATTTACTGGCAAATTTCCGTAGAAGTATTTTTCCCTTTGATATTTTAGAAAAATCTCGTGGGATGAAAATGTTGCATCAATATTTTTAATGGTTATTTAGAGAGGAAAGTGTTTGGACATGCTTGAAAATACCGCTGGGCACCTATTTGCATGTGTAGGTGCCTAAATATCTGAGAGAAGCAACCATCTGGTGTCTCTGGACTTGGAGCCTCAGAAAAATATGTAGACTACTGAAACAAAGAGAATCTAGGCACAGGCATTTCTTTTGATGATTTGTTCAACTCCTAATGTCTCTATCTCTAACGTGCAGAGGAAGAATATACAAAAGTCTTTGAAAGGCTCCGATACCTTTGTGCTGTCTGCATGTGTTTTACAGATAATGTTACAGGGGATTAGCAGGAAAAAAACCATATATTTTGTACAAGTATTCTGCCATCCGCTTTTAACATCCCTTAGAGCTCTTAATTTGCAAATTAAATAACTACTTACCTGGTGCCTAAATAGCATTGCCAATTATTGCAAAGTCAATTAATTTCTGAAATAATTTTGAGCTACCTCAAACTGCTTCTCCTCCTTAAAGGTGGTTTGTTTGGTTGGTTTTTTTCCTTCCATCCTTTTCTAATTTCAGATTTAGTCTTTTAATTTATGTGAAACTTTTGGGTTGGGTATAAGAGAGGATTTGGCCTCCGCCTGCTGGAATGCAAACCATTCTGATGTTAGAAATCAGTCCTGCTTTATGCACGTCTTTACTTGGGGCAAAAGACAGATGCGTTAGTGCCTCAGTGCAGGCTATTCTCTGGCTTGTGTGTGGTGTCCCTGCTGCAGAGCGATATGAAACCCTGTAATTCAGAGCAGAAGACCTTGTTTTGCCAGCTTTGGGAGGAAGTTCTCCCTGAGATCTGGGTAACTCCGAGTGGGTGACTGCCACTGTTCTGGTTTTTTTTTATGTTTGGTCACTAGATTAAATGGATGCTGAGAAATGCTGGCAAAAAAACGCTCCTAAACCTAGAAGTTGTTCCAGCTTCTGCAGGGGGGAAGCCTGGGACAGGGAATTAGTAAAATTGCTATTAATTTCATTGCTGACTCTTTAAATATAAGACAATGTATTGATTCTGAACCTGTTACATGACCATTTTCCTGCAGTGTTGGCAGTATTTGCTGCCAAAATTAATTAGATACTCATTGATGCCGGGCCAATTCCCTGACTTGCACATTGTCAATCAGGTAGAAATCCAAATGTTCGCCCACTCTCTAAACCGTTTTATTTCTCTCTGACACCACCAGAAGCACATCTTGTAGATCATGTGGAAGAAAATCAGATATTCTCTCCTTTTCACTCTGGAAAAAAGCGCCCCATGATTCTCAACTCTATAATCGTTTCCTATAAAATAAATTACTTTATCTGTCTTAATACTGTCACACTTCTGTTCTCCAGTGATCTACTTCTTCCATCTGTGTGCATAACTGTAATCTTTTCGACACCTACTCTATGTACTCTCAAGTGTCAAAATCCAGGCTCAATCATTCCTGTCATTAGTCTCTTGTTGCTGACGGGATAGCACGCAAAACATCATGCTTCCTCAGACCTCTTTGGATCATTTCTGGGCTGACTGTGCAGAGTTTACGTGAGCTATCCGAGGTGTGACGTGACTGAGTTTTGTTTTGGTTTGGTTCTTGTTGCCTGGAACTTTCCGCTTGTTACTCTGGAAATGACTGGGTATTTTTATTGCTCTGTGTGTCTTGTTTCCATCATGACTGCTGCTGCAGCTAGGCATAACTTCAGGAGATACCCACATTACCCAAATCCTATGAAAGTTGACTTGCTGGTTTTTATTGAGGAATTCTGTGTGACTCACGCTTTGTTCTCTGATATAATTTTTTACACTCGTTTGCAGAATATTGTTCAGACAATTGAGCTTGCTTACTCAAATCACCACCTTTTGTAGTGAGACAGTGCAATCACTTTCCTATTTCACAAAGCTGTTGCAAGAACAATGGTGTGACCCATAAATTACGACCATCTTGTTTTCCTTAAAATACGGATTATACTTGGCTAAACAAAATAACTGCAGGAAAAAAGAAACCCTCTTGGAAGCTTTGCATCTTCATAGCTTAATGTGACAACGTGCCTCTCCTGCTGAGCTGTGACCTACTTTGCTCACTAAATGCTCTCATTACCTTCCCCCAGACATGAGGCTGTTGGAGACTCAGGAATTCTTCACCTCGGGATCCGAAGTGTCAATCACTAATGAACAGTCCTGCAAAGATTTCCTTGTGAATCAGCGTGTCAGGCACTGCGCTGCTTATCAAGTCTCATGTAAATAGCCCTTCTTCTGCTACTGTTGCTGTTTGTATAATTTCTTGTCTCTGCTCCAGATTCCGGACTGCCCTCAGCATCCATCCCTCAATTTCAGAGCTGTATAAATTTTGCCATCTCGTGAGAGAGAGTGATACTTTTTTCGACTGATTTTTTTTATCAGCTCAATTAAAATGTTTTGCTCTGGTAGTTCAAAACATCCACCCCTCCACCGCCACCCCCCCTTCCTTTTTTATTATTGAAAAGGAATCCTTTTCCTCTACCCACTATGTCATGTGCATCAAAACTTGGTAGGATGCCTGCTCATGGAGAAACAGGAGACAAGAGATTAAGTGTCAACAGCCGTGGGAATGACCTACAACATATGGGACATCTGGTAATTATCCAGCCTATATCATGTAGGACAAAATCACGCAGCTCTGCTAAAACGTGTAAGCAGAGAGGAGGAAAATTATGGCAAATGACTGCTCCTAAAGATGGAGATCCTTACCTCTATGGTCATATTTTTCAGCTCTTCAACAAATGTCTAAAATGTGCTTGTTGAATTCAAGTTTGTTACATAGCAAAGGCTTGGCTTTGAGAGGTGTTTACTGATAAAAGAAGAGATGTTTGCAGCATAAATATCCACAGCTAAGAATGATTTGCAAATGTGTGACTGCAGGGACTGGCTGTAAAAGGAAGCCTGTGCCGGTCTGACTCTGCTCCCATCAGAATCAGGGGAAAATTTCTGATGCGTGTCAGAAGATAAAAGAGTAAGCTGTGGACTTTATAAAATCCTCCCACTCTCTGTGTGGCATTTTATGTCCAAATGAGGCAGGCACTTATACTTCCAGAGGGGTGAAGTCATCAAAGTAGAGCAAACTTACAGCAAGGAGGTCAGTAAAGTTATGTACAGAATAGATCTCTTAGTGACGAAAAATCAGGACATTCTGCCCTACAAACAATGAATGTTGAGTTGGAGGCTACGATACAGTGAATGGGAAGGGGCAGGTCTGCAGAAGACCCGACATGTAGCCATTCCACTGTCACAAGTTTGGTCAGAATTTCTTTTTAAAGAACCTGATGGTTGCTGACCCATCTTGACAATTTGCCCTGCAACTCTCAAACACATATTCAAATTCTTGCCTTAGTTAAGCATCACAGTACCCACACGTAAAGGCTTGAGTTTGTCCATCAGGTTGTGCATTTGCAGCTCACAACCGAAGGTACCGATCACAGCGCTCGCATCCGCAAGGGAACGCAAGGGAACAGGGCTCTCCAAGAGGACAGCTCAGCAGAGCTGCGAGGAGCCTCCTCCCTGGTTGTACAGGGCGTCTCGGTGCTTGCCTTGGTGCTAGGGGCAATGGCTGAAGCTGGTGGAAAGACCATCCACTCCTGTGATTCCTATGGGGAATTGTTTCTGCCCCAAATTTCTTAATGCTGTTGAACCCGGTAAGTCATTGGAAAAGCCGCTTGCATGCGTAGTGATTTAAGGACCCCAAATTAATTTACAAACTCCCTCTGGGAGCTGGTACAGTGTGTAATTTCCTCCCTGAAATTGGAACATTAAGTTACATTAAAGAGTCTTGTTGCACATTTATCAGCTTGAAATTTGGATACTGCTATATTGCTGGGAAGTAGAACTACCATACAATAATGTATACCCTTATTTTTAAAAAGTGTGTCTTTGTAGTTAAAGAAGATGTGTACAGAAGCAGCGGAGTGAAGTTCAGGGTATTATAGACCATGTTTAACAATACAGCCCAAAAGGTCAGTCCTGGAGCATTCTGTTACAGCAAGGTATAGCCTTCCATGTTTTAGATGATCAGAAGTCACCCGTTGCATTAATTCTCAAACTCTTAGTACTTATGAATTCATTTTGTATTATGCTTTGCCTGCTTATGATGTTCCTTTACTTGGATTTACAGAACTCATCCTTGCGTATAGAAAGAAGCTGTTTGCACTGTATCTTGGAATAAAAGGCTGTAATCTGCTGTACTTGGGTTAATAAATATTTTATTATTCACAGTTTCAAATATCCTCCTGGTGAATCTCAGCAGCTGTACTTTCTGAAAATAATGCCTGATTCAAGGATGAAAATTGTCCTCCAAGTCATGAGAAAGAAACACAACCCAGCACTGCCCTTCCTCAAGGAACCCCCAAACAATTCCCAAAGCATTGCTGTGTTTTTCTTCCCACTGCGGTGTACTTCCACCCGTTGCCACATATTGTATTGAGATAACTTTATAAGAAATAAGTGGCACGTAATAAATAACTCCTCTCTGAACTTGCAGGAGCCTCGGCATCTTCTGTGGCAGCAGAGTGAGATGGTGACATCCCGTGCTGTTCTCACCAAGGAATAATCGGGAGCTCCTTGGCCAGGAGGTAATTGCAGCGCTGTGATAGAGGGATGATGACCTGGTCCCTCTTGGTCCTGATGCTTTGGGCTCCCAGGTCAGCAGTAAGGGGTGAGAGAGGGTGCCAGAGGAGGGAGGTGTGGGGTAGATGAGGAACTTCTTCCTAGCACCATCCAGGGCCATCTCGACCCTCGAGAAAAATAGTCCATCTAGCTGGGTTAAGAAATCTCATGTGATATGCAGAAAAAAAAAAGGGGAGAGCGCTGGGTTGTAGCTCAAACCACAACCTACCGCTTGAGTTCATTTATCAATAGTGAGCCCGACGCTGCTTGCCTTCCTCATTTCGAGCTGTTCCTTACTCTGCAGTTGAGTTCATTAATTTCATCAGGGCTAATCACACTATTTCATATAAACTGATGCAAGTAAAGGTGAAAGAATTGCACCCTAATCCCTAAACTGTGTTTCATACCTCTTTGTCCGTCCCCTAACATTTTGATGCCATCTAATCAGAGTGAAAAAATGAATTGTGTCAAAAATCTTGGGCTTAGCTAAAAGACTTGAGTTGGTTGGTTGTTGTTTTTTTTTTTTTTAAAAAAAGGTGAAACTACCTCTCAAAATGCTGCAGATTCACTTTTCAGATGTGCGATTTTCATTCTATTGAATTTTTTGACATATGGTTATGTAAAGCATCTAATAGCAAACTCTATCCATTTAGACCTTCCAGAAGGCAGTAACTTCAGGAGTTAATGTGGGATTATTTTTAGTATGTATTCAAGTTTATTCGTGTTGAAAGGTGGTACTTATCTTTTGTAATTTTAGAGTAGCTATTTGAATAAATACATGAGTATAGTTCCATTTTAACTGCCATGTGACATTTGGGAGCTGGTTAAATCCTCTCCCAAGATGTGAAAATCTCTGCTTTTTTTTTTTTTTTTTTGCAACACTTCAGCAGTACACACAATAGCTGTGTATGTGTTTGGACCTATGTCTGTAAATGCATAAAATATGAGTAATCTCCTATATGCTAAGAGGGTATTATACCACAAAAAACGAAAACATCCATCGGCCAGAAGAAAATGCAGTTTTCAGTGTCCTTTGTAGGAAAAGCTTGTTGAAGTTCAATTACCATTTTAAGTCCAAATTCCATATTAAACTGTCACCAGAGAAGCTGCTAGATAAAAATCTGTGGCTGAGTATTTTCCCTAGAGCTGGGTAAATATTTCTGTTAGCCAAGTATCGGAGCCCTTTCTCAGTTCATAGACTCTCTGTGTGGAGGTTGCAAGTTTCTCATGTTTTGGGGTCACTGTTTGGATAAGCCTTAAGCTGTTGTTTCTACTCTCTAATGGAACAGTGAAAAACAAGGGGTCTGCAAAATCAGCGTGTAATTTTGGTGGAAGGAGTTTAACTGTTTGTCCAGAGGACATGCAGGGGTTTGGCTGGGACAGACTAACGTGAAGGCAACAGCGAAAGGTCAGCAAAATGTATTTTGCAAAATTTTCTTTGTTCCGAGTTTCATTTACAAGAAGGGGAATATAAACCTCTTATTTAGAGATAACTGCGGGTCTGACACGGGAAAAAGCTATGCAGTAAAAATAATAATTGAGTCATGATGATAATGAGGCTTAGTTATGCAATACCAAGTTATCCTTATTTCCTTTGCAGACAATGCGCGATTGTACATTTTGATATTCAAGATGATCCGCGTTGCTCCTACTTTGGGGCCTGTGTCGGTGCCTCTGTGCAGTACCATCGTGCAGAAGAAAATACAGCATAATGCCTTTCACAGACATTTTCTCAAGCAAACATATCATGAAAGTATTTGTGCTACTGGCTTCATTGACAGTAATGTTCAGAGAGGCATTTTACGATGTATTTCTTCTCCTGATCTGTATTTCTAGTCAGTGCGTTTTGCAAGCATCTTCCAGCTCGTGCGTCCCAGCGCACCAGCCCCGGACCTGCCTGTTTCCTCCACAAGAAACTCCCCTGACTCCCAAGCAGCATTCGGCAGCTGAGCTCGCGTAGCTGCTGCAGGTCGCTGGGAAGCAGATTCACAGCCATTCCTCATGATGTGACCAATTCACGGGAAAAGGACGGTGTATTCCATTTTCCCCGGCAGCAGCTGCGTGCTGTGAGCACACGCTGTTTTCTTAGACCACTGGCTGTGCGTGGTGCCAGGGCAGGCGCAGCCGCTGTGGTGGAGGAGGTTGGACCCCAGGTCTGCCCCGCTCCTTCCTGAGGGCTGTACCCACCTCTCCGGTGGTACCCCAGCCCCTCCACGTGCCTTCAGGTCTTCCCTGCCCCTGGTCTGACTGCCAGCGAATGCCAGGCAGAGTGGGGGTCTCCTCCAACGTGCACCAGCCCTTCCTGCGGCTGGGGGGGCCAGGCTGAGCCCGCTGCTGGCTGCAGCCCCCGGTGCCAGGGTGGAGGGGAGGGGATGCTCATAAATTCCTTGGGATGTGCTGCTGGTTTTCACACCAAGAGTGTGTATCTTTTCCTAATCTTTCACCCCAATGGAACACTTCCGTGACTTGTTAATGGAAGTCAGAAGACTGTAGAGGCCCCAGACTGAGTGATCTATCATAATTCACTCGGATGAGACTCAGCAACATACATGAATGCAAAGAAAACTGAAGTAAATCCTCTCTCTCTCAGTTACAGGTATTTTCTCTTGAGTGTGGAATTTTCTTAGTGAGCAGAAGCTGCAAGAGATTCTCCTTCCCCCTTAGCATTGCTGCTGAGTAAGAAATAAACTTTGGTAAAACTGTTATTTAAATGGAGGAACCATTTTACACATGCAGCTCCCAGAGGTCATGGGGGAGCTGTTGTGCTTTTCTTACCTTAATTTCAGATTTGTTGTTTGCATTGTGGTTAATGCACTTAACTCCAGATTACTGTTTTCTGTTTAACATATATTCTTGCTAAATTCCTTATCTTCAGCTTCTGAAGAAACTGAAGCCTTCCTGACTGCAAAGCTCTTACCAAAGACACTGATCAGGAGTCAGTTCAGGTAACACTCTCTTGATTTTTTTGCTTAGTTTGATGTTTTTACAGCCAAATATTTTCCCCCACATCTGCTGGCACAAGAGTCCATGTGAGCGGGCTGTCCCTGATCAGTGTCAAACATGGACCCTCCAGGACCTCCCATCGCTCCTGTCCCCTCCTGGCTCTTGCTTCAGGTAAACTACGTAGTGTTGAACAGAGCCTCAGTCTAACCCTTTTTAGAAATGTTTATCCAAAGATTCGTGAGATGCTAGGCTGGATCCTGCCAGCTTTGTTACCATCTCTAACACCCCCCAGCCTGCATTTCATTTGGAGAGCGGCCACCTGGGCAGGTGGTACCTGGAGGTGTCACTCTGCAGCCCTCCAAGTATGGCAGGGATGTGATTTATCAAGAGCACTTGGACAAATGGAAAAAAACACCTCCATGCACAGCTATTCCATCCCTGTTGCAAAGTCAGGACAAGTAATCCCCTGGCTATCGAGAGAAACCAGGCCATGTTTCTTCAGCTGCTTTGGAAATACCCACCAGTACAGTAGGATCCTTGAGTCTGATAATTCTCTGCTTCTCTTGATGTGAACAACAGTTGCTTTGTATTGTGCTTGTCTTCCTCAGGAGGGTGTCAGTGCCATCCCTCCTGCCCCCTTCACTGTTCAGAGAGGTGTTTTACCTTCAGACATAAAGCTTGTTAAGCATAAAGGTCCATATACTGCAATCTCGATCACCACTCCACCCTCACCACAACAGTTTGTGTACACCAAGAGCCAGAGGAGCATCGCAGTTATCTGGATAGCTGTGCTTTTGATCCCTTCTCAAGGGCATCTCTTCTCTTCAGCCATCTCACCCCAGGTACCCACCTGTGCCCCTTGCTGGAAGCCCAGCACTCTGCCTGGCCCGCGGTGCCTGCAGCTTGGCTCCTCCAGCTGGAACCGCAGGGCTAAGCAGCAACCAAAGCATTATTTATTCACCCCTGGGCCCTCCTCGTTTTGCTAATCTGTTCATTGAATTAGTAATTGATAAATTGAGGCCATTTCCTTGCTTCACTTTCCACCTGCATCCTTCCCTTCCCTCAAGGGCTGCGTCACTGTTCCCGCATCACTAGTCACAGAAATTGCTCAGCTCCTGCTGCTGGTCTCTGCATTCAGGTTTTCTGTATTTCTAAAGTGGAGTTTTGAGAGGAATTACCTAAATCTGGAGAAATACCACCATGAATCAGACCCATTAGCTCCCTGATGTTTTATTCTTTTGTTCGACATCTCTTTAAAGATATTTGGTGGGAAGTGCCATGATGAGACAGATCCAAAAAGTCAATATCGAAACCTCCCCAGCTAAATTCCCGTCGCAGCACGTAAATTACACACACGCTAGGGAACAGGCTCTCGCCTGCCCCTCTGCTCCTTGCTGCTGACAATTTTAAATCTGCCAGGAATAGAAGCATGGCAGGAACTTGTTACAAAAGTCTCAATACAAAAATTCATGGTTTTGTCCTGGGTGGGCTCCAGGCACACGGCAGCGGCAGGAGCTGCTGGCAGCAGGTGGGTGCCAGCCCTCAGGCTTTGGAGAGCTACACTGCACGGTGCTTTGGTTTTGAGCTTCAAGAAAGCAAGAGAACGGCCCAACTTCTGCTTTTGCAGTGAAAATGATAGGAAGCTCCTGGCTGCAGTGCCAGGATGTTTCTAAATTGATTCTTCTTCCTTCTACCCTTTAAGTCTGATGAGAAATAAATCAGCATAATTTGTTTGTGGATTAACATAAGGTGGCTATGGAGATATGAAAGGTCTTTGTCAGGTTTAGTCCATTTACAACTTGTGAGCAAATAATTTAATTAGTGGGAAATGTTTATACTAAGTGCATGCAAAGACTGTTAACTAGGATCTTATTCCAGGCTGTATGGCATCCCTGGAGATCCTGGCTTGGGCTGACACAGGGTGAAGGGCCATGGTTAGCAATGTGTCAGATGCTTCCACAGACACATTCACTCCTGCTCCCTAATCTGGTGTCTGGTATGTTTGACAGCTCCATATTTCAAAGGTGGAAAGTGATTTTTATTGGTCCTTACAGCAGCATCTGCTCTGCTCTACAGGAATGACCTGCCAGGCTGGGCTGATGGCTCAATTGCACATTTTGGCTTGTCCAGGGATGATTGGAGTGGGTCGAGGGGTGGTCCCGGCTGGCGGGGAGGGGGCTCTGTGGTTTGGGCTGGCCTCCTTGGCTCCAGCAAGCCAGTCTGGTTTCACAGGGGCCACTTGCATGTGGCTCACCCAGGGGCCAGGGGAGCTCAGGTCACGCTGGGCTGCTGGGGGTGGGTGGGTGCCTGGTGCCCTGGGACCCCCCAGCCTCACCCGGTCCCCTCCTGCCGCTTGGCCACATCTGGGGCAGGACACTGAGGGGATGTGGCAGGAGGGATCTGAAAGCAGCAGAGCAGCTCTTTTCAGGTAGGGATTTTTCTTTCCTCTATAAAGAGCCCAAACACCTCAGACGTTTTAGGGAAAACAGAGCTGATCACAGTGTTTATATGCCTCTCTGGTAAACTAAGAAAAATGGCAACCCCCCCCCCCCCAGTTTTTGTGAGGTTTTTTGGGGTTTTTTTCAGTCTTTCTCTCTGGCTTTATTTATACAATCCAT
>JAVJGI010000064.1:61234498-61255262 GCA_035590275.1 Ibycter americanus | reverse complement strand
CAAAATGGCACCGCCCCCCCCCCCAGTTTTTGTGCGCTTTTTGGGGGATTTTTTCAGTCTGTCTATCTGGCTTTATTTATACAATCCATCAAGAGGTATCTCACCAACAACATTATTTAAGCTGAAATAGGAGGCTCACTATTAGTCTTGAAAATTCATAAGATAAACAGATTTTGACATTTAATTTGTTGTAACCAGTGGAAAAATAAATTACTGAGCAAACATAGCACAGAAAATATTTAAGCAAAAGAGAAATCAGTGTTCTTTGTATGGGATCTTATACCAGGACCATATATTTTGCATGTCCTGTTTATTTTTGTATTGGGTAAGATGAAGTGTGCAGTTTGCATTGTTTGCTTAGGGAATAATTTAAACATAGCTAAGGATGGAGCATGTGTCGAACAACTCTTCGGTTAGTAAACAGTATAAGATATATTTTTATTAAACATTCCCCAACCCTCTCCCTTTACATCCCTGCTGCTGAGAACAGTAGGCGCATGAATTATCTTCAGCGGAAGGCATCAGGCTTGGCTGTGCGGGAAGCAATGGCTGCTTCATTTCAGAGCTATGTCTGCATCGAAACCATTTGCGCTGCGAAGAAAAGCGATGAGGGGTAGAGCTAAAGCAGCTGGGCTCCAGAAAAAATGATGAAAGTCACATAAGCGGATGCCTGAGGTACCATCCTCCAAAAGAAAGCAGAAAGTGGGATTGGACTGGTGGATAATAGGTTTTCCATAGTTTACCCAGGCCCACCGTTGCACCGAGCTGATGTAGGCAGACCGATGATGTTGGTACAAAAAGGGCTCCTGCGTCCCCTTGGGAGATGTGCTGTGCACCACTGTCTGCTGAATCCATGAACGGCAGATGCAAACAGAGCCCGTGCAGGACAGGTTATTCCCCAAGGGGGGACATGTGGAAGAAAGTCGGGAAACATAGCTAGGTCTGGCATAAAATGGCAGGTTTGGGCTGTTGGGGCTTTGCCCTCAGCATCTGGCAGTGCTCATCGCCGCCTGGCCCCAGCCCTGCCCTCACCTGCCCTGGCCTGGGGCGCTGGGCTGTTCTGTGCCAGGATACACCCTGGCCTCAGCATCTGTGATAAACCAGACACTGGGGTTACGATTTTAAAAATCTTTTCTCTGAAATCTACTAACTGTCGAGAAATTCAGTTTAAAAAAATAGGTAAGGCTGGTAGAGGTGAACATACTGCTTCCATTTTTTTTATTTTATTTTAATAGCTTCTGTTAGAAAACCGCACTCATAAGAGGGTTATTCAAGTGAACGCATGGTATAGACGATGCAGAACCTTTGCCTGCCTCTCGCTGTTTTGCTCTCCCCTGTATTTATTCATCTGCAGGTCTCGCCTACTCCTGACCTGCAGCGATGAGATCCTAGGGTGAGCTGCCGCTCCTAGCTACTTCTACTGTGCAAATAATAAATGCAATGAGGAGACATAGTCAAAAGATATTTACACACACAGCAGAGCTATTTTGATTATTTCTAATGATGCATGTGGAACTCTCAAGTTGGGGTACCAATTAATTAATTACGTTCTTCGTTTGCTTTGATGGGAACCGTGGTACAAACAAGGGAGATGAGGCTGGGGCTGAGCAGCCCTCGCTGAGAAGCGAATATGGAACAGCAGATGCTAGAGATTTTGCTGAGAGATTGCATTTGATTAACTCTTCTGCATTGTGAGTGCTATAAATTTGGGAGCTGGGTGGGCCAGGCTGAAGACGAGAGGTGACAGATGGGATGAGGGAAAGGTGATTAATAGAAATATAAGCAAGCAGCCTGGTATTAGCTCCTGCTGCGTGTTTTGAAGTGTGCGGACTGAAGATGGAAGTAGCAGGAGATGGTGCAGGTGGGGAGAGAACTGAGAGCGATGTGAGCTAAAACCCCAAAAGGGCAAGTCCTCAGTGCCATTGCTGTCGGGTCTGGTGGAGGCAGGTCTGTGTCAAAGGCGCTAGCCGGGGGTGCTGGTCAGAGCAGAGCTGCCTTCTCGTTTTGCCTGTTTTGGTCTGGAAGGAGTAGTGCAAATGGAGCCTGAGTAGATGCTAAGGGGAGCTGAGGAGGAGTTTGCAGTGGTGTACTCCTGAAAGTATTTGGTTTTAGTTTCTTAAACAGTGGAGTGAGCAGAAGGGGCGTTGCAAGGAGCATCTCTGGTCCTGGGGCCGATCTGCCTCTGCAGTCACGTATCATGTGTTGGCGTTCAGAAGCACTTGACTGTCCATGTTTCTTACAAAGTTGGGAAGTGAAGCAGAAAAGGAAAAAAAAAAAAAAAAAAAAGGAAAAAAGGAATAAAAGGGATGAACAGGAACATAGCCCCCAACTCCCTGGAGCAGGCTGAGAAAGAGAGGCAGGGAAAGAGGAGCTGGAGCAGAAAAGCATTAGACAGACACCCAGACAGGCATAACGATAGAGACAAACTTTTAGATCAGTAAGAAACTGTGAGGACAAGCCTGTTCAATAAAAACCTGATGATAGGGAACCACAGGGACAGCGTGCACTAAATGACATCATTTACCACTCTGCTTGTTACCACTCATTGTGCTGCATTATGCTGCAGATCCCATTATATGCTGCTTAATGCAAATCTGGCCTCTGCTGTGTCGGGCACAACACACAAAAGGAACAAAATCATTTCTTGCCCCAAGGAGTTAGTGATGCAGAGTAAGGAGTATTTCTATGAAAAATTGCATAGTCAGTTCTGTGTTGGAGGCTGTGGGAGATAGTGACAGGTGGGCAGCGTGTTTCTTGGAGTTCACAGTTCTGTGACAAAAGCAAATTATATATATAAGTAGAAACTGCTGTTGGCTGAGTAGATTACAGAGAGAACCTTGGGGGGTATAGCAGTTTCAATTTGTTGAGGGGAAATGATTTATCTTAGTGATACAGAGATGCTGCAGATTTCACTTGATCTTAGATTTTAGTAGGCTACAAATCTTCACCCGTTCTAACTCAGAGATAAATCCTATGTGGTTTGGTGGTATTTGTGGCTTTCATTTGAAACTCGACAAGCCTTGGTAACTGCTTTTGCTTTGACATGGGGGCTTCTTCCAATGAAGAACCCAAAAATTCAGCAGGTGATAAATGCCAGAAAAGAGAAGGATGCAGGCCAAGTCTTGTGTCCAAAATGATCTCTTTTTAAACAGCTCCAGGAAATCTGTGTAATGCAACGTCAGCCTGAGACTAAGGGGAGGAGCAGCAGCCAGCAAGCAGCGATGGCCAGGAGGAGGCTGCGGTCAGCCCAGGGGTATCTGCACCGGTGGGACATGCGGACCCCCCCAAAGGACCCTGAGAAGGACCCGTTTAAGGTAACAGGGTAAACAGCCACTGCCCCTGGTCTCAGCAAAGAATAGAGAATATGCAAGAAACCAGCCACAGAGAGGTTAGCTGGATTCAGGGTAAATAAGAGACTGTTGTTTGCAGCCCTTGATAGGAGGGAGTCTGAAGACCTGTAGTTGGTTTTAAGCAAAAAATTGTTTGCTTTGGCTGGCAGGGAGCGTCGCTTGCTAGTTGTTAATAGACGTATTTTGATGATACCAGGTAAGTGAATTTTCCATGAAGGAATGATTGCTACCAGCTGGCTCGCAGCTACAGAAGGATGCATCCCAAGCCTGAGGTGCCCTTAACTACCCCAGACAACTCTGTAAAGCACAAAATTATCCAGTAACCCAAGAGAGAGGAAGTTTCTTCTAAATTCATCTGCTGTGGGAAGTGGGGTTCAGGTACTCTTTGCAAGAATGACAGGGTAAGATATGAAGCTCAACAAATTTCAGGTTATAAATTAAACTGCGTAATGCCTTGTCACACTTCTCCATATATAAATGTATGTTTAATTGATACATTTAATTGAGCAAGTTCAGGAACGTGTAGCAGTGCAGGACTGCGCTGTCCTGGCCCTGGCAGGGACTCCTTGTTTACAACCTCCTGAAGGCAAACCCAAGCCTTAGGCTCTGCCATTTGTATGCTAAAATATATGTTGGAGTCAACCACTGAATGGGTGCGAAAACAGAGCAAATATTTCAGGGTAAAGGGCTTTGATGGGAAATTTATGCCAGCCCCACAGGGCCTGGCCCAAAGAAGATACCCACTCAGGAGACAGAGGCTGAGCCTCGAGTAAACCCAGCGCTTAGTTCAGTGACAAGGAAATTGCTGTGACTCAGTTTCCTCAACTTAGTCAGGGTTAATTGGTTTTATTTTGAAGAATGGGCCTTATTGGACTTGCCATATTCCATGCATTTCCATAAAGTCCCCATCAGCTGAAGCTTCCTCCTTTGTTTCATTGCATTTGACAATAAAAGAGAAATTTCCTCTCAACTGGCAGATTAACCATTATAGTTAGTGAAAAATGCTGTCCAGCAGGGTTAAGTCATTCCACTTAGATGGCTTTGACTTTGCTATGCCAGTTATTAATTTTCATTAATTTCAAAATATGTCTTATGCTGATAAAGCTTCTTAAAGCGTTTTCTCTAAAGCTGTATTAAAGAAAGTCCTTTGGAATACCTAATGTGCCATGGCTTCTGCTAAAAAGATTTGCCAGTTCATTATTTTCACTAAACTTCACAAGTGGTTAGGTATTGATTATTTTACCAGTTACAGAAGAGTCTTGGGTACTTGGATACGGTCTGAAGAAGCTTGCAAAGCAATCTGCTGCTTTCAGTCTGGCCAAGTGGGCAATTAGTTTCCTAGATTTCCTACCTTCTGTTTCCTCTTGAGTTTTCATATTTTTCTCTTTTTATGTTGGAAATTAATTTGCTGCCTGTAAAAGGCACTTTACTGACAGGATTGACCCAGAAAACACTCTCCCCCGCTGCCAAATCTAGAAAGGTTTGTCACACCAAGGGAGAACTTTAAACAATGTGAGGTTTTGGCGGGGTGATGTGCCTCCTGGCCGCTGGGTGAGGGTCGAGCTGCCCCACAGCAGATCCCTCCTGCGGGATACGCCAGATTTAATGATGGAGCAACTTCTCGCACAATTTGCCCACATTGTCCTTCTTTATTTTTGTCTCTGAAGTCTCGCTTAAAATGCCTGCAGCCTCAGGGTGACACATGCTGGTCAAGCATCTGCAGCGGGCTGAGAGTCACTTTGGGGTCTTTGTCCACAGTGGCATCTGACTTAAATATTCTGACTGCTAATTGATTCCCTGCTACTATCTCTAACAGGCCTAATAAAGCAACCGAAGAGCTGTGAGTCTGGTGTGCTTTGGGCACCTTGGAGCAAATGTAGCGTGCTCGGCTGCTAATGAAACTGCTGTCAGCTGAAGGATGTCGCGCACTGCACTGGTGACATGCCATCAGCTCTGGGGCAGTTTTGTTTGCTGCTTTGCTTTTTCCCCCTGTCATTTTTCACAGAGGAATAATTTCCAAGGTCTCATGTTCTGTTATAAAAGTATATAAAATCATCTTTCTCTAACAAAAAAAGACCCAACACCATTCACAGTCTTCTCACCTCCTCCGTGATTCAGGAAGGTCACAGACATCCTGGATGTGACCTCCAGTTAATCCTGAGATTTAAGAATGGAATATTTCCCTTATTCTGAATATCAGGAAAGAATTTGCTAATTAGGGAAAAACCGAGGTCTGTCACTGTGGGGAACATCTTAAGACATCAGAAAAGTGTCATTCTTCTATAAGAAATGACACTTGGCAATGATAAAATACTGTTTCATAGCAGCAGAGGTTATTTGCTGCTGGTGTTACAGAAGTCGCGAGCTTTGAAGCACTAGAAAATCTTCATCTGCATTTTCAGCTTCATAAGGGAGAAAGAGGAAAAAATAAAACATGTGATTCATTACTTAAAATAAGATAGTGGGTGGGAAGTGAGGGAAGATGACTCTCCTACCTTCAAATGGAAATATGTCCAAAGCCCCATCTGGAATGTCAGAAAGAGCAGGCAGAGCCCATACTGCCGAGTTGCAGCTTTTTACACTAATTTCCACCACAACAGCTTCACTCCTCTCCAAAATTACCTCCGTGTCGCTGAGCTCAGTTCCGTTTGGGAACTGGGTTAGGCTGAACTGGGAGAAATTAATTTGAGAGGGGAGCAGGAGGACTTAATGCGAACGCTTGTGGCACTGATAATTCACATCCTGGATGTTTTGCCCTGATTTCTCGGTGGAGACAAGCCCTGGGGATCTGGCTCTGATTATCTGAGTCAGGCAGCTCCAGATTACCTTAGCGTTGTGCTGACTTCATCTGGTCCGCTCGTGCAGGAAGGGTGCATTAACCACGCAGCCGAGCGTGGCCGAAGGCAGCCGAGATCGGATCAGCTCCAGGTGCTTGGTGAAATCCTGGGAAATTGCCTAGTCTGGTATGAAGCTGCGCCAGAGGAGACTGGAACAGCAGCATTTGCTCATGATGGATGAGCCTTAATTTATTTCCGCTGTAAGAGGTTTTGGAGATGAGGTTGCCCTATAAATAATGTTTAAATAGTAATTTTGTTAAATAGCCTTCTCCTGCAGGAAAATAATATATTGCCGCATTCTTTCATTATTCCAGGTAATCAGTAACGCATCCTCAGGTCTAATGTTATCATTTATTTTATACAATATATCTGTATTTTTTTATAATACGTGTATGTACATGTCTGTGTGTGTATATATATATACACACACACACAACATATATAAATTATATTATATATATATGTTTATCAGGAGGAAGATAATTCCTGGAGTGATGCTTGGTCCAGCTAAGGTCTTCACAGGTCCATCAGAGCCATGGACAGCCATCACAGCTGTACCTGCTGCAAGGTGACCCATGGCACCATCCCTGCAGGACAGCGTGTGGCATCTTCAGAAACGTGTCATCATGGTATTTGCTTCTAAGAGGATTTCCTCTGGCTCATAAGTGAGGAGATGCCTTCTTCCTGACAAGCGATGGACAAAAAGTGACTGAAATCAGACATCAGAGACACCAGCGTGGGAGGGAAGGGGACAGCCCTGGCCGTGTGTCCCTGTTTCCAGGGCAGGGTGCAGTGTCAGTGTGGCGTTAGCAGCATGCCAGGCTGCGTGCCCGTGTTTGATGTGGCACATGAAACACGTGAATTCCTGTCTGAACCTTTTCCTAGAAAGCCTCAAAGATGGTTCTGCTCTGATATGGAGCAGCAAGAATGCGGACAGATGACTTCCCATTCTGACTCCCTGTTTCATTTTGATTCCTTCACTGGGGGCACGGAGCAAATTAAAAATAGGGGCCGTCGCTGACAGATACTGTGGCATGTGCAGCACAGGGACTGCTGTTTCCCAGAGCTGCCTGTCATTTGTATTCTCTTTGTGCTGGTGATGTATATGGCTTCATTACTAAGCGGCTGACCTTTACCGAGCGGCTCGTCAGAAGCAGAGGTTTCAGCCTCACAGTTGCTGGCTCTGAAATGTTACCTGGTGACTTGCTGGGAGAAAGACAAGCTGCAAACGCAGCCCTCAGAAAGCCCCCGCCTTATTCTGGGGGTGTTTGGCTGAGTGGCTCCGAACTCTTCTCTGTTGATGCCTGAGAGTGACAAACGGTGGCTGTTTCTTTTGAACGTGCGATGATTGATGCACAAGCTGGCTGTTAGGTTTCCACATCAAATGGATGGGACATTATTGGGTTTGTTTTAAAGGTTTAATTTTTAATAGAAATTTGGCATTTGATGCTATCATATTGATTTTCAGGACAGCCCATTGTGACAAACCTGCGTATGTTTAAAAATAATTATTCTGCTAAAGACCCTTGCTCTCCTTCTGTATCCTCGTTACTCAGATGTGATTCCTGAACACCAAACAAAACGTTTCTGCTATCATGCGGCAGTAGGACTTTAGCAAGTGAGCCTGTCTCAGTCCATAGGGATGTGGCAGCCAGCAAAAGGCCAACTGATGTCTCAGATCCAGGCTTCTTCTCTTAAACAAGGAGAAACATTAACCTTGGATCAGGAGACAATTAGTTTGGAATTTAAAAGAAATTAGAAAGAAAAAAAAAAAAGGTATTTGTGTAAGTCTGCCTTCAACAGATTAGTAGACAGGTTAGAAACTTTTCTGTCTTTGAGCAGATTTGCTGGAGCACGATGCCAGCTTGCAGCAGCCCTACCGAAAGCAGCATCACCTGTTTCACAAGTGGGAGTATTGCAAACACTGTCCGCAAAAACTGTTCTGAGGGGTATCATTTGGAGGCGGTTTGGCCAGCATGGCTGCCCCGGGGTAATGTGGTGCAGGTTTAGCGGTGGATCACAAAGCGACCCAGCTTGTTTGCTGGGTTCATCCCAGAGGCAGCTGCCAGGATCAGACAAGCCCCCACTGCCTGGGGTGGGTTGGCCCCGTTACCAACACTCACCCCAGCATCTCCCCGGATCTGGGCTCTGCCAGGCTTGAAGGTAAGTCCCCAGGGGTCATCCCCCCTGGGGATTTTGGCAGCCGCAGCACATGGTACCTCGCAGTGAAGCAAGTCTGTCTGCTTTCCTTAGCTCAGGTCTGTGTCTCCTCTTGGGTCAGACTCAGTGGATACTGTTTCCCCCATCCCCTCAGAGACAGAGGCAGTGCAGGGCTGGACGGGTATCTCCTGGTGAACACCAGGAGCTTGCATTAATAACCGCTCAGGGCCTCTCCTGGCAGCCTACCCAGTGCTCGGAGGAGACCGAGGCACCGATGCTGCACCATGACAAAAGTCACTGATGGGTGTACTACATGACCATGGTAAAAACTACTTACCAGCCACTGGGAGATTATATTAGTGTATTTGTCCAGGCAGTGGGGAAATGCAGGGTGCTGATATTTATACCCAGTAACTGGATGCTTGGTGTAAGAGATTACTTCCATCTTTAGCAAAAAAAAAATAAATCCCTTTCCAAACAATCTAAAAACCTCTATAGGGAGACCAAGGAATTATTGTCACTAAGAGAAGATGTTTGCAAAGGTTAAACAAGTGAGTTGTGCTGGCCTAGAGAGCCAGAAACACATCAGGTTGGGTCACAGCTGATTTTTGTGCGTTGAGGAAGCCTGAGATGGACCTGCCATAGCCATGCCACCCAGAGGTGGGAGAAGGACCTCCATCAGTCCCAGTGATGTATCTGCACAGGGGCTGGGGGGTCAAGCTCCCTGATTCCCTGCAGTTATCTAACGAGAAGACTAACCCGAGGGGTGGGAAGTAACCTTAATTGTCAATTCATTTGGCTAGAAAGTGCATTCTTGCCTCTCTGGGGTGCTGCTGCAGATGAGGGAGACTCACCAAGGAGCAAAGTGCAGAAGTTTGGAGCCAACAGGTCCCATTACTGCCAGGTTAGAAGCCTGCAAAATCACAGGCTGCAGGAGCAGCCTGGCTTAACCTTAACTACAGCTGTGCTGCCGTAATTGCGGGTGCTGTTTATATGCAGAGCTGAGTCTGTTGTGGGACTGTTTTTGTCGGCTGGAATTAATGAAAGAATCCAGCAGCCCTGTTGACTGAGCAAATCAGCAGTCAGTTAAGTGCATCCTGTCAGCAGAAGGTGATTTTAATACTAGCCCAGTGGTCTTTCACTAATTAAAATAAACGTTTATTATTTGGTTTTGGGATTCTTTCCAAGAAGGAAAATACAGTTTGGAAAGGCTTTCAGAGCTGATTGCCTTCCACAGCCTGGGCTGTGCTTGAGACCGACGGGAGGAGGATCTGGGAGGGGGAAAGGAAAAGAAGAATGAGGAGGAACAAAAGGTGTTGAAAAGCTCGGATGAGCCTCAAAGCTGGAAAAGAAACAAATCAATGTCAAGTATTAGAGAAAGAATAGTCAGGGAGAGACTAGAAATAGGAGCAGAACAAAACTGCAGAAGACAGACAAAACGTGATTGATTGGGAGGGAGGGTGGCAAAAGACAGCTGAGTGACTGGTGGGGGTAATGGTGTCGGTGTGGAACTGGGGAAGTGGGTCTGGAGACATCATCGCTGGGATCAGCAAGGGTAGACTGGAGAGACATTTGCCAGGAATGACGTTGATGTAGTTGTTGCTCTTTGGGGTGGAGATGGGGGGATGACCCCTGGAGGTCTCCTCCAGCTCTGGTTGTGGTTAGGTGTCCCACAGCCCCTGCTGTCTGCCTGCATCCCAGAGCAGCCTTCCCCCCGGAGGGACTGCACATCTCAGAGACTTTATGGGTAAGATCTCATGGGTACCTTGCCAGTCAACACAGGAGGTAGCCAGCTGAGGTACAGGCTTGGAGACTTTTACCTGGCCAGCAAACTGGCCAACACCATGGCCATACTGAGCACACATGCAGAGCCGATGGTCAGCACCAGCACATGCTGCTCCTGTCCCACTGTGGTTGTCTGGCAGCAGGGAAACACATCTTTCCTCTGGGAACAGGGAGGAACTCCCCGGTATCTCCACCGTGAATACAGTTGACAGTAACAGAGCTGCCCGTAACACATCTGTGTGCGCAGGGGATGCGAGGGGAGTGCTCTGACCCCAAACCCACCCTGTGGGGGCTTCCCCGGCTGAGCAGGTGAGCTTTCGTGGTGGCTGCTTGTCCTGCAGGGACCTGGTGCCTTCTCCCACGGCTGTGGGAGAGGCAAGCCTGCATGTAGCCGGTTTCTGCTCTCTGTTTAGTTCCCAGCAGAATAAAGTGGCTGCTCTGTTATGGGAGGTGTCGGGCAGATCTGAGGGCAGAGGGAGGGAAATGTAATAGCTCTTCACGCCATCTCTGTAGAAAGAAAGAATAAAGCAACTCAGTAAAATCACAGATTTTCTTATTGCTGGATGTGACACCTATAGAAATCAGAGGAGAATCTACCATTCAAACCAGATGAAGTGCTGATATCAGCATTTTGGATTTTATGTTGTCCAATAATGTATCAAGTGTCATCCAGACTAGACCATATGCAGGCAGGGCAAGGTCTGTAGGCAGAGATAATGTCTTTTTTTTTCAGATGATCAGGTATTGCTGGAAAATTAAGAGAGCTTTTCAGCACCCAAGTGCTTGTGAATAGGAACAGCAGCCTTCAAAACTAAGTAGGAGTTGAGAACACTTGTTAAGAGTGTAATTGCACACGTGCCCCTTAGACCATGATGGGAAGAAGAGCAGCAGGTGTAGTACTTGTGAGCAGTTAGAGAGACAACCTCTCTTCATCAAAGGCTCCATGTCTCATGTGTTTTTCTGAATGTATCTCAGACTCCCACAGCCTTTTTGCCTGCTGCTGGCTGGCAGGGCCAGTCAAGGAGTAGGGCATGAGCCTTGATCTCCCCTGAACCTCGGGTGCCTCTGGACAGCCGGGCTAACCCAGAGCAGGTAATTCCAGGTAATTGGATGTGTACGGGACCGTGCATTGTGTGACCCGCTGGGTGCAGGCTGTGGCTGCCAACCTGAGGCAGCGTGGGCAGCTGCCCCCTGCCTGGAGGTGGGCAGAAGATGTGCTGGGGGAGCGTGGGGCTCGGCACGCTCAGGTGGTGGGATGTCTGGAGGTCCTGTAACCAGGTGTAGATTTGGGTTTGGGACCCACAGCCCCGAAATGGCGGGATACTTCACGCCTTCCAAATTCCACCTGCTCATTCTCGTTCCTGGGAACCCTGAGACCTTCATGTCCAGGGAATCCTGTGTTGTGGACACATCTATGTCACAACTGAATAAGTTTCCATAATTTTCCACAGCTGGAGCAAAGCCCTAGGGGATGCCTTGGGATTTCCAGGTGAATACAGACACAGGGAGAGCCTGAGCTGTGTGACCCACATGCCATTTGATAAATGTTTAGATGAATTCCTTAACATTATTTAACTCCTGTGGGGTTTCTACTCTTTGATGCTGAAGCTAATGGCCAGCAGTAGCAAGGAATCACCACGATATATTCAAACATGAGATTAAAGGTGTGATGTGGCTTGTGTGCTGTAAACTGGTGACTATTCTCATATTAAGGCATTTGCTCAAACCTCCTGTTGATGGGGGAATGTTTTCCTCCCCTCCTGTAACTGTTTGACGCTATAGGGAAATCAAAATCTGCTTTTGAAACAGCTACAGACACTGCCTATTTTTAATAGGGTGTTCGTGGAAAGGTGCTCACCACCTCCTACGTGGTTCTCTGCTCCCATTGAGCAGTCAGCACCGTGCAGGATGAGGCCCTGTGTTGGCATCAGTTACCGAGGAAACTGCCTCTATAGAAATGGAGCATCTGTTTCTATTAGCAACAGCAGCTTCTGCGTTCCAGTGTGTGTTACTGCATTTAAGCTCTCCATTATTGGACTGTGTTTGTTTGTGGGCTTTTGCAAATTTGGGGGCTGCAGAGTGAGAAAGGGGTTGCCAGAGGAGAGCAGGTTACTGTCAGTGGGACAGATGGTGGCGGGGAGAGCACAATTCCTACAGTCACCCGTGTAAGAGCTGGGCATCTTCTTCAAACCCGCATGCAGAACTCCTATAAAACACGGTGGTCTGAAAGCCAGAGGTGTGCCCGCCGGTCTGCGAGGAGCAGAGGTGAGTGTGGCTGAGCACCCTGGCTGAGCACCCTGCCCTGTGCCGCCAGGGAAGCTCAGGGCCCTTCTGCGTGTCCAGCGAGCTTCTCCCAGCCAGTGAGGACAGACGGACGCTTGGGATAGCAAAGGAGTGAGGTAACATGGGAAAGCTCTTGCGGGGCAGGTCTCTTTCAGAAACAACAGGATGCTGCCAGTATGTTCCTGTAGCTATTCCCGGTAGGTACACGGAGACGGAAATGATTTCCGCCGTGATGATTAAAGCAGTGCATGAAGAACCGGCGCCTTTACCTTTCACTGTTAGAAGTGCCAGGCTCAAGGTCTGCAGGCGAGCTGGGGTGGGACTGAAGCCAAGCTGCTCAGCCGCTCCGGTGGGCTGGGGGGTGAAGCTCAGCATCTGCTCTGCCTCCCCGGGTATCCGCACGTCGGCTGCCTTGCATCCATCTCAGGGCAGCACGGAGAGGCTGGACGTGGGAGGGTGAAACGCTGCAAAGCAAGAGCAGTGTCAGAGAAGAGCCACTCTGCGCTTTTGTTCGATGCAAACAGAGCAGCCAAAAGGAAAGGCACAGCTTTCACTGCACAGCCGCCACAAAGCGCTTGTGAAAGTTTTTTTCCTATTTACCTGGAGGAGTTTTGCTGCTTGCTGAAGGAGACTTTTACGTGTCCTTGGGAAACCAGGCGGCAATCACCCGGAGAAATGGTGTGTGAAAAGACTAGGGTGGGAGTCACCAGTGAGATGAACATCCCAAGTGAGCCCCAGACTATACGAGCACATTTAATTAAAGATGTGAACATTTTGTTCTGCTGTGATAAAGCTTGTATCTGTAAAATATCAGTGTTTTCTCATTAATGAAAACAAATCCATGTAGCTCAGAGGGTGCATGAGGTGAAAATACGCTGAGGTTCGTCTCAGGTTCTGACCTTTCCTTGCATACAAGCATTACTCCTATGAAGTGGAACTGTCACTTTCTGCAATCGAAAAACTAAACTCTTCTGATTCAAAAAATTAGGCTGGAATGACTAAAACTAATCAGGCAGGGTTATTTGGTGGCTTATAGCAAGTCTTAAAAGCTGAGCCAAGCTTATAGCAATTCAGCTAAGTAGATCAACATGCAGGAATCTTCGAAGCTGTCAATCCCTTGCAGAGGGTTTGTATCAGGCACTTTTGGAGACTTCTAGCGAGTCCCTCCCAGCTGATATTGCTTGCTCACCACCGGATTCACTGAGCATGCAAACTTTGCTTTTCTTCTTGTGGTTTTGTATTTCAGTTTATTTCCCTGAGAAGGGGGAAAGGAAACGCATTTACACATTCACGTATTGCCATGGTTGCAAAATCTGGCATTCCAAAGGCAAATCAGCTCCCTTTGTATGTTACTGGGTCAGCTGTGATGAAATGAGGGGCAAAGAATGTGTCTGATCCCTTCAGCTTTTGAAAGTTCAATGAGAAAAACATTTAAAGGGCGCAGCCAGGAGGTCTGCTGTGATCTTGCTGAAACAGCTGCAGAAACAACCCCCACTTGATGCTTGCTACAACTCCTCAGCTGATGAGAAATTATAACCACTGTTGTAGCCGAAGTTGACAAAAACTGCATAAGGGCTATTATTTCTGCACAAAACCAGCTGGCTGATTTTAACAACCTTCATTGGTACGATTAGTGACTGACAGCTCCTGAGCTGAGCTCGCAGGGAGGGCAGGGGAGGTGTGCTGGAGGTGCCTCCATCTCCAGGTGACAGCAAACAGCCCTAGGCTGGGGTGGAAGGAGGGGATGCAAACAACATCTTAAATTCCTCCAGGCAAGTCTCCTGTGGAGAAGGCTGACAAAACAGTAGTGCTTTTAAGGTGTTTGAGCCATCGTTTAAAAATGGCACACTAGTGCAATGCCTGAAGAGAGCAGGACATGCTGCTGTTTGGGAAGCAGCCAGCAGTTGCCTCCTGTGGCTGTCCTGGTGCCGGTGTGCCACCCAGGTCTGCTCAGCAGCCACCTTAGGGAAGTTTCTGGTAGGGTTGCTGAAAGAGCTTACATTTGCATGGTGTTACAAAGCAGCTGAGAAAAGCAGGAAAAGGCGCTGAGGCTGCTCATTGCGCTTCTCACCCACTCTTGCATTGCTGTTGCTGTTCAAAACTGGGTATTTGCTGGTTTTCTCTTCCAGTGTTAATATCATACCTTAGTGCTGCCATGTATGTGATTATCATCAACGGCGCCTCTAATGGATGCTGTTGACGCTCTGCCCATTACAGCAGCTGATAGCTGGGAAAATAAACTGCCGTGGATCCCTGCTCCAGAAAAAATACACCGTGGGGCTGTACAAGTCCCCAGGGTCAGCAGTGGGGGGGCTGCCTTCTATGGTGGCTGTCTTCAGCGTTCAGTGAGGTTGGAAGAAAATGGGTTAGGCTGGGGGTACAGCTGGGGTCATTCCTCCCAGCTATCCATCTCTAATCGCCCTCACCTTCTGTGGTGAGAAGGCACTGTTGTTGAAACCTACCTGCCTGCCTGGAAGCAAGCATCTCCTGAGCAGCCTAATGCTCTGCATCCTGGATGAATTATTATAAATGTGTTTATAATTATTTACTTAATTGCAAGTGCTTTCACAAATGATTTTGCTAGCACTTAATGGGACTAAAGTAACACCTGAAGCTATGGTAATGAAAATATAATGCAACACAATAGCATGATAGCAACACCAAAAAGGCTGATGTGAGTGGGATTAGTGTCTCAGGATCCCAGCCACAGATGGATGGTTAGGGCAGCTGGGAGCTCACAGTGCAGGGAGCTGCTCTAAAGAGCGTGAACAGGCAAGGGCACGGGGAGAGATGTTAGGGACATTGTAGAAAAGAGGAGAATGCAGGGCACCAGGAGATGAGGAGCCTTTTTTAGAAGCATGGTCAGGCTAGGGGTCATGGGCACTGTCAGAAAGAAATCAGGAGTCAGTGGGTATGTGTTTTCGTTGGGCAGGTTTCCTGTATTTTTTTTTTCCCCTCTCCAGTGACAGGTGCTCTGAATAAGACATCCTGGTTTTCTTTGTCTATTTTTTCTGCAATAATGTGAGAATTGCAGAGCAGATATTTCTGGATCAAGATGGTTTCAGTCTAGAACACAGAGTCCATAGAGGGGGATTATCTGGAGAAGGTACAGAGGAGCAGGTGTTCAGCATCACCATCGCAGAGCAAAGCCCTTTGCAGATGCCCATCCCCAGCAGGTAAGGCAGGAGGCTTCTCCTCTTGCGGGATGAGTTCAGAGGGATGGTGGAAGGTGCAGGGGTGATGTTAATCAGGCAATGAGGACGCTTGGTCTCTGCCTGAGAGTACTTCTGTTTATAAATCCACTTCCCAGGAAAATATTTTTGATCTTGACTTCAGACATCCTCTCTCCGAGAACGGCCCAGCCTCCTGGCTTGCCCAGGAGACAATAGAAGGAAAACAAGCACAATAGGTGCATGTGCTAAACACTTTAATGAGCACTTCCACACCATTCTCCTGTATTTCCCCACGTCCCCATGAGTCAATAAGCACCTCATGCAGCTTTCTAGATAGTGCGTAATAAACTGATACAGCTGTGTCCTAGCCCAAACATTAGCTCTCATTCACTGAATAACGGATAGAAATGTGAACTTATTTTGTTCCGTGTATACTGTCTCAGTATAATATTCCTTGTCATTTCTTTGCCTGTGGAAGCTTTCTACAATGAGACTATGCTTAAAATATTTTAGATACAGTTACGCAAGTCTGTGCAAAAGGCACTGTGACAAATTTTGCACACGCACAAATAGACAGTTGTTTTATCTGCACCTGCAAACAGAAGCAGGCCTTTGAATTTGTTGCCCTGTGGCTCTGGAGGATGTGTATCTCCCTGTCTCCGGTTCATTTTGAATAGCCGGTTAATGACAGTGCACAAATTGCTGGTGATTACACTTGGGTTGCCATTGTCACCCAACATAATGTCCTCCGCCAGCAGCACTTTGTATGTTGCTCTGTGATGCACGGAGTATTCAATAATAAGTGCTGTAAGTTCTGTATCAGAAATTCAGCATTTATAGTAGTTATATGGGACAGTTTTATCTCCTGGAGACATGCTTTTAAATTATGACTAATACTTTGCATTGTATCTGGGAGTCTTTCATCTCCAGCTCTCTCTCAGATATTTAGTCCAGATAGACTTACAGTATTCCCAAACCACTCAGTTTTTCTCTTCCAATTCACACAAGAGAAATGTTCATGATTTATGTAAATGGAAAATTATCAGCCTTCAGAAAATGTTTTTATTTTTTAATATTGTTTATACACAACCAGAGGATCTGGAGCAGGGGATGTGCATCACAAAGCCTAGCAAAGAGAAAAGGACGCGAATAGAAAGGACTTAAGTCCTGTTCTTTCAGACATTAATACATAAGAAATGTGCTGTTTTGGGATGAAATTCTGCTTCCACGTTCAATGGTGTAAATCTGCTGAGGCCAGCTATTTCAATAAAGCTGGTACGACTCTGAGCAATGTGTTGGCTGCAGCAGCTCAGGAACTGTTCTGATAATTTCTACCCCTCTGCTGACTGTCTCTGCCAGTTTATCAACAGCTTTGCAATTACCTGAGCCTGCAAAAAGCTCATGTAAGGATCAGATCTCACTTAGTACTTTCCATTATGCTCTAGGTTGCACTAAATGCTCAGTATCTTTGCATGTTTTGGAAGTGTCTGACTTCAAGTATAATTTAGGGTGAGAATCCAGAATTGGGGATTATTGGGAGTTTTTTAATGAAATGACTCTGCAGAAGAATTTTTTTTTTTTTTTTCCAACTGGGAGTGCAGAACTAAAAGCAACATTTTGACTGGGAAAGGTGATTGCTCAGGGAGCGGGAGAGCGGGACAGATTTTTCAAGCCGCCTTTTCCTCCCTCCAGTGAACAGCCTGACACTACTTTTGCTACTCTGGGGTTAGCATCTCACTCAGCTGAGCATGTTGGAACAATTTTCATATTGAAACAGGGATTTGAGCCGGAACCTCTCAGTCTATGTCCGTGCTAATAAAATCAGCAATGCTTCCCAGCTCCTGGCTCTGGGCACCCCACCTCAGCAATGGCCTTTCTCCTCCCCTCTGGGTGTTGGTTTTCTTGCAAAGGCTGCCCAAGACCGTGAGGTGAGAGCTGTGACAGCATTTTGCTGATCTTGGTGAGTGCTGTGATGTAGCTGGTGCCCTTCTAAGCCATGTCCCACAGCCTGCCGGGCCCTGCTGCTCGTGACGCAGGGACCTTCCTTTCAGTTCTGTTTCAGATAAAGGAAAAACATTTTTAGGAAGTTCTTCACTTCATCCCTCTGCCTAATAAAATTTTTCTGAGTGGTTTTTACAGCCAGAAGACTTTGGCAGAATGGGAGTATTCCTCATTGCCCTTTATAGCTTTAATCATAGTTTTCCCTGTTGTTCATACGATGAACTCCAAACTGTAGCCTGTTTGGCAGCTCAGTATCTCTAAAAAACTACTGGATTCTCTTATGACATTAATATTTTATTTCTGTTGTATTACATTTTGCATCAGTCTCCATGCCAACAGTTCATGCCAGGAGCAATATCTGATAGAATAATTTAAATCCCCAGAGATACTAGCACTTTCTTTTCGGATAGTGCCATTAAGTCACATTTGTTTTGCCCTTTGTTTTGCAGTGTCAGAGCCAAGGCTGGCCGCGTTCCTCCTCTGCCCCATGCCTGCAGTGGTGGCCAGTGAGGACACCTCTTCAAGCAGCAAGAGTTCAGGACTAACACTTGCTTAAGCCGGCACCAAGTGTCATCTACAGCTGACACCAAATCCGCAGGGAAAGGCAGAGCCTTTCACTAGACCAGTGATAATTCTGGGAAAACACAAGGTTTTAAGCAGAAAGTCCGGGACTCAGGACACTTACAAACTCTTGCTTGTGGAGTTGCATCATCCTGGCTACGCCACCATTACTACTCTCATTCCCCTGTAAGTACAATCCATATAATGATTTTATTGTTTCCCTGTTTATATTGTTTATCTGAACTGTAAGTTCCTATCTCCATCTGCTACTGTCAGGCAAATCCCTCTGACACTGGACTGGAGAAGAAGCCACTGAGAGGGAAGACAGAGGCCAGCTTAGCTCCCTCGCAACCACAGACAGGATGGTCACAATTCTGATTTATGCTGCAAATTTGCTGGGATCTATGTAAAGCGCCTTCTAGGAGATTTATCTGATGTCTGCTGCTGAATGTCCACTTGTTCTGGGAAGCTGTCTTTCTTCCCCTTTATCCTGCAGTGGTAATAGTCAGTTCCCAGCACATGAAGTCCTGCAGAGTACAGGCAGCAAAATGATTTCTGCAAGGAATATTCTAACCCTGTGCTCATTGCGCTCCTGTGTTTTTCAGGAAAAGGTGTGATAACTCACTGCTGAGGAGCACACGGCTGGGGCAGGGCAGGCTGATGGGTGCCTGGCCCTAGGCTGAGCCACACTGGGACTTGCTGCCTTGGTGTTCCTCTGCCCACATCTCCTACCAGCCCTACTCCTCCAGCTGCCTTTTGAATGTGTGTGTTACTCATCAACATGATTGAGGATCACATCTGTTATTTCAGCCTGTAATTGATGTCCAATAAAAAGCAAGGGGTGGTACTTGACCCTGCAGGTCCTGTGAGAGGGGGGTGACTCTGCATGGCTTCCACCCTGCCTGCTCTGGGATGCTCACACCAGCACCAGAGAAATGCAAAGACTGTTAAAAAGAAGTGAAAAGGTGAGTAGAAACAAAAAAGAAAAGGAAACTATTCAGATTTAAATGAGAGAAGAATAAGCAGGAGGGCACAGCCAAAAAGGGATAGGGTGTCAAGGGAAAGAGCAGCAAAAAAGTATGAGCGTGTTACTCTGTGTTTAATAAAAAACAGATAAAAGGAAATCCTAAAGGATTGTTATCTGAAATGCAGAGTCTATATAAAATAATGTATCAATGAGGATAATCTAATGCCACACAGCAAAGATGTGATGCTCAAAATACTTTAGTCTCCTGGGGCCTGACAAATTCAAGTTTTCTCCCACTATATTCTTAAAATCCTAAGGCTGCATGACTCAGGGAATGGTATTAATCACAGGGGTAGCCAAAGGCAGAGATCCAGGAATCACAACTGCCTTCATAAGAGTCTGCACCAGAGGGGATTAAAGAAAAATGAGTTTAGTGGAGGAGCCATGGAGTTAGCACATATCATCCCAAGCAGCAATTTGTCAGTATACAGCACCTCTATGCAAGCGAGGGCGAAGGAAAAGACCTAGGCAACAACCTCTGCTTATACACATGGCTGTATCCATTTTCCATGCCAATTAATGCCAACTAAGAATACATCCCTGGAGACCACACAGCAAGGACTATTGGCAAAATTGCCTCACTTGAGATTACAGATGCCATTGCAGACTTGTGGTATCAACCCTCCTTATTTGCTTCTGCTTCTTTTATTAAAAAAACCACAGTGGGAAAGAACTGGTGCGTCTTCCTGATGCTTGCAATGTAGTTGAGGGAATAGCTGTCGGTTTCAGCATGCCAAATGTATCCTCTGTCTTGTTATTTTTTTGTTTTGTTTTGATCTTTGTGAAATATAATGGGTGGCCTTGCTTATTTTTCCCAACTAGCAATTCCTTTACAGATCAAATTGCAAGCAGACCTATAACTTTCTGACATGGCAGGATTATGAAAGACCTGCAGAAGTGTCATGTAGTCTCTGCTGTGAAATCTGACAATTTAAAAGGTTTCATCCTGGACGTGACAATGATGATTTTTGATACCTTTTTAAAATACCCTGCTTTTTTCTACTCTGACAGGTATTGGAGAAATAAATGAAATCTGTGCTCCGTTGTGCAGAAGGGAGGGTACGGATGATTCAGTGGCTTTGAGGGTGCTAGCAGCCATCCTTTACACGTCTTGAGTTGGTTTAATGGGTAGTTTGCAGCTGTGGAATCATTGCTTTATTTTGTAGTTTTGTTCTATTATTAGCTATTAACGGAATATGAGACCACAGATAGTGCTGTATTAAACTACCAGTTCCTGTATTTATTGGCACCACCTGGGGATTAAAACAGATGCTGTCACTCTGCAGAGTTATCTTCAAAGCAGGGGCGATATAATGAATATGTGATCAAAGCACCCTCGCTTCGTCCCATTGTGCAGTAATTACAGATGGAAATGTTTCTAAACAGCGTTAGCTGGGGGAAAGGAGCAGCACAGAGGCTTTGCCCCGCACAGCAGGAGCCGGCATGGGAAAGCAAAGCCAGTCCCCAAAGCCTTGTGGTACAGAGATGGGAAATGCTCCACAGTCACAGCATGGTCAGGGTGGGAAGGGACCTCTGGAGCTCACCCCGTCCCAGCCCTGCTGAAGCAGCTCTCCTAGAGCAGGACCC
>JAVJGI010000064.1:61214880-61229622 GCA_035590275.1 Ibycter americanus | reverse complement strand
TTTTGTTATTATTATTATTGTTATTATTATTGTTATTGTTATTATTGTTGTTCTTACCTCTTTATTCTGTTTAAATTGTTCTTATCTCAACCCTTGAGTTTTTACATTCCTTTCCGATTCTCCTTCCCATCCCTCTGGGTGAGGGGGAGTGAGCAAGCGGCTGCGTGGTGCTTGGTTGCCAGCCGGGGTTAAACCACGACACCCACAGAACTAGCTGTACCGACATCCTACTGCTCCTACCTGGGTATTAGCACATAGGCTACTATCTTACGTAATCTTTAAAAATTCAAGCTTATAATTACAACACATTCAGCATGTAATTCTAATTATTTTTGGCATGGTACCCACCTGAACCAGCTTTGACCCAGGGACGAAAGGCAAAATATTGCTTTACATCTTTATATTACTTTCACCATCTTATGAATTTTCCATTCTCCAGAGCTGTTGGTTGTGATGACTGGCAGCTTACAAAGGTATCTATGAATAGTAACCCCGTTGGCTGTACAATCTCATCTAATATCCTTCCATATGAAAAGAGTGAAATAAATGCCAAAGTGTCCTCATATTAGAAAACATAATAAGAATAAATTTTGATTACTTACTCTCTTTACTGAGCTAACTACTTCACAGTAACTTTACTAACACTAGCAGCAATCTACCTCCTACAAAGATAAACTTGATCATAAGTAAGTTATATCCCTCAGGTAAGAGAAGCAGCAGTGAAACAAAAGTGATGGGTTGATCTAAGATACTACCAGGAATAAGAATGGTCTGACAAATGCCTATTTCTTTTAACCCATTTTATTTCAAGAACAATTTATATGATAATTGGATCTGGTGCAATTTTTCCCCGTTAAAAGTAAATGATCCTTATACATCGAAAAAGAAGTCTTCTGTTAATAAATTGGACAGTTAACATTTGAATCAGAAGAAACTCCGGAATACAAACAAACGTGTTTAATTTCTTACAGAGCCTCATTTGCATTATAAAGTTATAAATAAAAAAAAATATATATTTATTTACAAGTTAAAAAGCTAGGGAAATTCATACTGAAAAGATAGAAATTCTAGTCCTTTCTTTTAATAAACATAACCTGTTCTCCCCCTTATGTTAGAGACTCATTTCCTTCTGAAAGTTATCACTACGTTTTATCAAGGTCATATCACAGACAGTGATGCTTCCATACATATCTTGGTAGATATGGCTGCAGAGAGCATTGTACCTATATTTTTGGATGCTCATATTAACAGCAGTGACTGTCCTTTACTTTCTGTGTGAGACATCACCAGCTGCATATTCTTTGCCGCTTATAAAGTACACGTGCACATATTTGAGGTTCTGCTACTGTTGTGCTCCAAACAGTACAATGCTGTACCTCTGCAAACCTCAGACATTACCAAAAAAAAAAAAAAAAAAAAGTTTCAATTTCTCCATGTTTGCTTAGACTCTCGTTCAATGCCACAACTGAATGGATGCTTAACTTTAAGCACCTGCTCAAGCCCATGCTCATTCCTTATACTATGAGCTCATGTTCAAAGCTACTCAGGTACTTACATGTGACTGCCACAAATCTGAAGAACGGAACTTTCCTCTGTGTTGGCACCAGTTCTTTACACTCTGAATCCCTGGTGATTCTATAGCTCAGGATCACATTGGGGTCTGGAAATAACACTGTACAACACCTTTGCCTTCATTTTCTTTTCATACAATAACAGCCGGAGAGACAGCCCTGCAGCTTTGTTAAAGATTTCTGAACAGACGTTTGTGAAAGGCTATCATCCCTCACCCTTTACAACAGCCTTTCTGTTCTCCTCCAGCTCCATTGCTTCTTCCCAAACCTTGCCAAAGCTTTCCAGAGCCTTTCTAATTTTCTTTGTCCTGTTTCTATTTTTTAAGTGTTTAATTATTTTTGCTCATCTTTTCTGCATCTAAACCATTGCTTCCTTTCTCCCGAGGTTACAGGTTAGGGTTGAGTTGCCAGATGGCCACTCTTACATTTGGGCATATATTAGCCTTGGACTCCTCCCATTTCCCTTCTGAATCCTTTCCCTCTGCTGTCTTTTTGAATCAAGTTTTATGCAACACTTCATACATGCTTCCCAAATACTTTTGGTCACAAACCCCATGACTATTTTTTCCCATGATACCTTCACTTTCTGGATCCCACTCTAATTGTGTTTAAAAGTCAGAGCATATGCCTTACTCTCACAATTTTGTCGAATCTTAACATTTCTACTGATGTGTCCTGAATTTCTTATATATCAATTAAATATTACTCCCTCCAGAAATGTCATGTAACAGAACAAATCTGAAAGGGTTTAGTCAAGTAAAGTTTTTCCTGAGGAAGGAAGTTACAGAAACTGAGGAGCCCGGGGATAATATCTATCTCCAACATTAAAAATGAATATTTATTTTGTGTCTGGGTACCATTAATTATGTGTTTCATTAGTTTATTTTCCTCTCAGACCTTCTCAGGGTTTTTTTGTAGCATTCAGTTAATTTTTTTGTTCCTCTGTTCACAGTATGGTAAACTGGCATAATTTAAAGGAAAAAGGATTAATTTCTAATTGCACAGTCAAGAACTTTTACATCTGTTAATGCCAAATCTTCCTCTACTCTGTGAAATAATAACTACATATGGGAAAACAACTTCACAAGGTACAAAAATGCATACAATTGTGTGATTATTAAAGAGAGAATTCACAGTAATCACGTGATTTTCCCGTATTTTTATTTCCTTACAAATATTCCCATGGACAAGATTACTGATAAGACTGTTCCCTAAAACGCTGTACGTACATAAGAATCAACACAAGACTTATTGCTATTTCATTTCCATGAGAATCAGTGCACACAATGAACACCTGAAATTAGAGCCCTGAAAAAGAAGATGATATTTTTTGTTGTTTGGAGTAAAAAATCTCTATATACTGAATAATTGTGAGGGGGGGAAAATACGTAAAATAAAATCAGATATTCCATGTAAGAATCAGAACATAATGGGCAATTCTTTTTTCAGAAATTGTGTTCTTGCAAAACTAAAGTAGGGAATTAAAAAAATCACAACTGATTTTTTTACATGCCATTAATTACAAGTCAAAAGAGACATTTTTGTTTCTATGATAGTAAGATACTTTATACCTACTTTCTGTAAATATGACATAATTTTAAAGACGAAAACCACAAAAAATCAATGGTATAATATGTTTTTAAAACAAATGTTTAAACATGTATTAAAGAAATGACCACTACATGGACAATGTTATGGCAACACTAAGTCTTCAGTTCTGATTCAACTTTTGAGCACAAAAATGTTCTTCAACATTTCTACCCCTGTACTGTTCCTAGCCCTTTCAATGCAATATTTTTGATGCCCCTCAGGTGATGAACACAAACTTGACCGATGACAGCCCAAGCCCTCAGCTGTGCCATGCTTACCCTGTAGGTACCTGAAAGAATCAGAGGTTAAACAGCATGATGTCAAAGATGGTTTTCTCCTCACCCAATTTTCCTCAGGGGTAATTTAGAGTAGCTTAGTGCTGTAGGGTAATTAAGAGCAGCTCTGAACTCCCACAGGGACCAAGGCCAAAGAGCAAGAGGATCCAAGTCTTCTTTATGGCCAGTGTGGTCCTGATGAGCCTCTTGTGCAGGGACAAGGTCCCGAAAGCCCAGAGACAGCTACACTTCACAATTTCTCTCTTTCACAGGGGAAATCAGGTAACACTTTGGGATCGTTTTTCAATTTCTTCAAGCATTTGAAGAAGCCGAGAAACAGAACCAACATTAACTGTGTTTATCTAAAAGAAGATATTGCACCTCAGCATTTGCGTACTGGAAACGATGCAGAACGTAGGACAGATGATGATCTGCTTCATTCAATCTTACCCTAATTCAGAAAAGCCTTAGGTAATACCCCAAGCTACAAAATGAAAAAGCTTAGCCCTTGAAATCAGGGTTTCCATTAACTTTTCACTTCAGTACTGGCAAACACAGAGTGTTCAGACTGTGTTGGTAGCAGCTAAGTTGGTACACTTTAGCACCAATGCTGTCATAGCAGCCCGTCTGTCCTAAAGCATCCTACTATGTGTCCTGGGCCTGAAAGACATAATCTGAAAATATTGTGGTGAATCTGATTTGGGTTTGGCCTTTCTTACTCTCTGGAGCATTATTGTAAACAGTGTTATCACCAGACCAGGCTTGTCTAAAGCACATCCGCTTATGGATGCTGATGTGATGCCAGTGCTCTTGGAGTTATCAGCTAAAGCAAGCTAGCTGAAGGTGAACTTTCCAGCAGTACTTAAAAAACTTTTAATCTCTAAAAAAGAAGAAAAAAAATTCTGAAATAGCCATTTAAGTATGTCAGAAACAAGAAAGTTGTTAGAAACTTTCAGTAACCGGTCAGAAGCAGTTGCTCTTGGAAACAGCAGTGTAATGAGGAGTATTTGAGGGCAAGGCTGTACAATGGCTTTTTTGGCTTTAAGACAGTGACAATGGTGAAGGATTGGCTCATACACACATCAATCTCTCTATCGGAAGGAAACAAGTCCCAAAATAACTAACAATTACTAAATTATCAATAACTAAAAAGTCCCACCTCAACAGCCTCTAAAGTCAACAAGGAGGAAGTAAAAACATTCAGATCTTGGGTTGACAGATCTGCCCCCAAAAGCTGATGACAGGAAGATTGTTAAGTGCACCAAATTTAGCCTGGAGAAATCCTATGTATTTTCTGAAGTGTTTGACATAATATATCCACTCATTGATTGAACAAAAGAGAAAGTTGGCAAAGACGCCAGCTCAGTTCACAAAACCACTGGTAAATTCCTTGTCCACACTATGTTGAATGAAGTCAACAGGCTCCAGGCACCGTGTTTAATTTGTTCCTTCTGTCTTTCATCTTCCATCCCAAACACTTTAATTTCTAATAATTTTTCTTTCCTTAAAATAAAATCCACAAAAGAAGGGCTGTTCCATTTAACATTGTACTACTTTCAACATGAAGCTTAGATCGGTGGATCCCTCATTCTGCATTTTCAGCACAGAAGAAAAGATGAAGAAAGCAAATGCAAAATGACACAGCCCTTCTGATGAGACTCTGCCAATGCCTTTCCACACTGGCTTTCTCATGTTCCTATGTGAATAGTGTGAGAACGGTAGATAAGAAAAGCATCACCAGCCTGCAGTATCTTCATCAGCTTCCTCCCAAAGTTATAGCAGAGTTTTCCACTGGCATGCTTCTCAGGTTTGTAGTTCAAAAATAAACAAAAAAAAAATAATCTTTTGTGTGTGTGTGACTTAGCTGCTTTTAGCAAAATTTGTGTGAATGTCATCATTGTTGTGCTATGAAATATGACTGGTGTACTAAAATCTCAAAAAACCCAAACTCTCAACAGTATTTTCAAATTTCCTGCAATTTGATACTTGCATAAAATTAATATATTAATAGTAATCATATATGCCAAAGTGGGATCTGCCTATGGGTTAATCCCAGCAAAGCTGGGAAATTTCCTGCTCCTGGTAAATACAAAAGGGGAATTTGGGGGACTGCTCCAAGTCCTCCAAGTATCCTCACTAAAAGACGGCAGTTTGTTTTGTCCATCACACTACCAGTTTGCCCACACATCAGTGCTGAAAAGAAATTAATAGTCTGTAAGTGGTATTGAAGGCAGAACCTGAAACAAGCCTCAGGACAAACTGAGCGGACAAAATATTTTCCAAGACTTGAGAAAACTCCAATTAATCTGTGTTATTATGGAGTGTTTCATTTTGAAAACCTTAATTCATGAAAGTATCAAGCTGGTGGTGAGAGGGGCTGAGGATCTCACTCTCTTGAAAAACAATTTCAAAATATCTGAAAAACTTCAGTAAAATGTGGCAGCATGAGGAAAGAATCAGATATGCTGCAATGTATTTGGGATGACTCAAAGGCTGAAGATTTATTTCATGCAACTGTTATCCTCTAAAAAGTTACCGTTTGGGCATCTTCTTTTGTCAATGGTCAGAAATTGTTTGCAGAAAATAGACAATTGCTAGCCCTTCTGAAATACTTTAATAAAACATATCCACGTCATGATAGCTAGACTGTGGCTTCAGATGTGCCTAACAAAGTCCTTACTTCCAGTGATAAAAAAAATCAGCCTGAGACACACTTTACACCAATAGATATCTTTCTGCATGTATTCCCTAGTTCAGCAAAGTCTATTTTTCTTCCAAGGACAAGTTTATTTGTTCAGTAAGATAACCTCATATCTATTTGAAAAACACCCACACAATGAAGGTATTACATAAACTTTAATCTGGAGACTAATTTAAATAAGTATCGGTATTAGATACACGATACCTGGCTTCCAACATTAAATTCTATTATATGCTGTAAGTGAAATACTATAGATAAATTCACATCAGATCTCTTTTTGAAGGCTAGCAGTCAATTACTTGCCTTTCTTAAGGACCTATTTCTAGTTTGGCTACTGCCTTTACTTCCTTAGTGTTGGATAAGAGAAACTCAATAGAGTTTGGCATAGAGTTCTTCTTCCTGTACCTCATCTTATGTACTGTACGCCAATATTGTACTGTACTGTACTTAAATTATACGAGCTCTCTCTTATCACTCTCAGTGCAGTCCCTGCTAAATGAATTGACCTCAGAGAGAGGAGTTTTAATCTCACAATGAGCTTTGGTACTTGGATTAAGAAGTTGCAACCTTAACCAGAGCATCTTTCCCCTATCCATTGCAAACCAGGACTGCACCCAGCAATGCCATGCCCCGCAGTATGGATATTGCCATCTCTATTTCTCTCTCATCGTTCATGGTTTCATCATGGATTTAGCACTGGCAATATGCAGAATGAACTTGAAACACATATCCCGATGTGCCGCAGGATACTGTCAGAGATGGCAAGTGTCAGATTGAGCACAGGGAGTTATTTAACTCCGTAGTTAACCATAACATAACAGTTCAGAAACTGTGTTGCACACCTCTACTCAGGAATATTAGGTGTGAAAAATTTTACAATTCTAAAAAGTCATGATCAGCTACACATTGGTAATATCACTGGGGTTCTTACCTGGTGCCTAAGCAAATCAAAGACAAAACAGCCTCTTGGCATCTATTTAGCAACCTGGGGATTAAGGGGTTAAATACTGTACACATTCCTTCAACATCAGTTCAACAAGGGACCAATGTAATCCCAGCAATATTGCTAGGCCAGGGCATGCATTGCAGTAAATCAGTGTGTATGCCAATTGACTTCAAATAAATTTCTATTCCATTGCATTAAACTACCCCTGATGTACTTTGTTTTCTTCATCTGCCTAGAGCACATATTCTTTGCTGTTTACTATTCTGGAAAATGAGCTTTCTGAATGACCCCCTCAGAGCATTTGAAATTCACTTTATTATAAAGGCAGCAGCATTTGAACATCCTTGAAACTGCATGTTTTGTTTCATGAAAAACAAAATGTCAACACTGTCACCTTTGAGAGTGAGGGAAAATGGGTCTTTCATTCCACCATGTCAAGTACGGCTGTAATTCACCTCAAGTTATACCTGACATGCTCCTAATTGGCAACAACAGATGTAAGAACATCAGACTTATGAACAATAGACAGACTATTCATGCTGCATTATCACCAGAAAATAGTAAAAACATTATGTACCTTTCAAAAGATGATGAAAGATTTGGAAATCTCTCTGGCCCTTCATGTTCTGGATTTTGTGTCACATCTTTTGTGAACTTAACAAGTATGACAAATACTTCATGTTTATACTCTGGGGTTTTTAATCCACGTAATAATTAACTGACATTTAAGAATCCTGCATGAGGTGAGTGAGCTTTGAGTAACTTTGTCTCCATTGTTGATATGTAAAAAATAAGCCAATATTTTGAGCAAAAGAGGATTGACTATCACACACACAAAAACATTTCAAACACCATTATGGAAGCGTATTCCATGCCAAGCATAAGGCAATATAAAATACTACACACTGAGCCCAGAAAGGTAATGCTTTCCAGAACACATCTGTGGTTATTTAATATCTCTGCTACATGTAGCATTCCCTGCCCTTCAGAAAGGGTTGGTACTAGCTTAAGGACATAGATAGGAGAACATTTTCTTCTTTTTCGACTAGACATTTTTTGGGGACAAAAGCCGCGATCATTGAAACAGTGGTGAGAAGCAGGTTCTCTGTGTCCCTACTTATTTTCCTTTCCTATGCCGTTCAGCTTGGACTCAGAGATCAGATAGCTATTTATTCTTCAAACAGTGCCAGAACTACACAAGTAGGTTAGCGGACTAATACATATACCTTAAGAGCAGGAAAAAAAAATGGAAAAAGCTTCCTTTTACCCCAACACAGGTCAGGGAGATGGCAGTATGACAATGTGTGCATTGCTTTTCCTGTGTGAACTTCTGAAATGGCAATTGAAAAAATTTTAGTCATTGCTTTTAGCCGGTTTGCTTTATGCTCCTCTGCTTCATTTTGACTGTATAAGAGCCTTTTCATTAGACCCCAGGTTTTAATTTCTCCCCATGTTAAAACAATGAGCTCAAAGAGTGAAACTTAGTGTCACACGTGCTCCATACCCAGAGCTCTGCCCAAACCTCCCCAGCACGCTAGCCTGGGAGCATCCTTATGCTATGTATTCTTTTCAAAAACCTTCAGATCACATTTTATTCAGGTTTATGGCTCTTTCCTTTGTACTTGCAAACAAATGCCCTCCTGGCCAGCCCATTCCTGTTCCTTGGGGAGAACAGTCATGGTAAGAACCCTCCTTTCCTCCCCAGCCTGACCGCGTTACTGCACAGTTCACGCTCCTTAATGCAAAGAAGCCACTTACCTGTTAGTTCATACTATTTACCTCCCTCCTCTATTGACTGTTCAAGACAAGCAAGCAAGACAAGCTATGAATAATGAGGTTTAATTAAGCTGCAGCTCCATTAACTAAGATCCTCCAGGAATTACCCAGCAATCATTTACCTGCAGCAGGTCATCCTTCCTTCCGTCTTTTCCACCTAGTGAAAGGGGCTTCCACTGATCCCTCACAGCTCCGCTTGAGCTTTGCCTTGCCACCACTTCTTTCAGCACGAGAAGCCTGCTGCCGGAGAACATCTTTACCTCCTTTCTATGTCTTCTAGGGGTGGGATTCATCTTACCTAACTTTAGGGGTTTCGAGAGCAGAGGATGTAATTTCAACCTTAGCTGGACATACAGTCTCTCTGCTGTCAAAGGAAAGAAACAAGCACCCCTGGGGTGAGATACGCTTTGCTTACATGACTCAAATCTACTCTCAGCACACCTATGTTCCTCCTGAAAAGAAATTAAGTAAACAATGATTTCAGCTATAGTTACAGACATCTAAGTCTGAAAGGAGAAATCCCACTTTTAGAGATTCAAGCTATTTATGAGTTATCTAAACCCCCAATAGATGATGCTCAACCTGAACGCTTGCCACAGGATCATTGTCCTGCATGCATCCATCCAGCAAAGTGTTCCTGAATTTGTAGTTTTAACAATTGCTTAATATTAGAAACAAATATATTCACCAGATGTAGACATGTCTCTCATCTTTCATAACTTCAGAACTCATTATTTAAGGGGCTTGGATCATTTCCAAATTTCTTTCAAAAAAAACCCCACTAGATAATTCACATCCTACCCATCCTATTGACTTCTTGACCCAAATCAAGTCTGACAGCTACTTTTTGCTTTGGCTTTTGTTCTAAAACTTTAGATCAGTTTAGAAACCTTCCCCTGAAATACAGTAATCATAATCTCACCCTAAATCTTTCTCTGTCCTGATACTGAACCTTGAACTTCATGCTGCTTTTAGTCCTTCTTCTTAAAGCCAACAGTCAATGACCCATCACTTTAAAGTTCCTCTTCCAAGCTAAGCCAGAAAAAATGCTGTCTCAGTTCTGGAAAAGTGAGACCCAACTAACTGCATGAGCAGGAAAAGCTGTTATTCTAACTGTCCTTTTATCCCAACCCTTGACAAGTCAGTATTTTGCAAAGAAACTGCCTGGGTAGATCTCTGCTGTGCAAAAGTATTTCCTGAAAAAAATTACCCAAATTATTTACTGTGGATTCTGCACTTGCAGTTAGTAATAGACTGTGGGTTTGCATTGTTTAATGAATAACACAGGCTTGCTGATGTTTTCTCTATTATTATGGTTTCATGGTGGTGACTGGAATAAAGATTATTAAATGGAAATCCTCTTTTCAACAATCATTTAATCAAACAGGCAGGTCAGATTTTCCTGATCTTTACAAGGCTTGTTTGTGCTTTGTCTGAAATCAGTAGTTTTGTCACAAAGTCCCCGAGAATCAGTAAAGTTTCAAAGGAAGCCAGATTAATTTTTTTCATATCTTCTCATAAACACAAAACAACTGAGCTTTATGGGGGTGGCACAGATTAACCTGATGAGATGACACAGCTTTCAGTTTAGCTCACCCTAGCATGGCCAGTGGGCAAACAGGAGCCAATGCTCTCTGGAGGAGACCAAATGGACCTGTCTGTCTGTCTTGCTCTTGTAGTCATCCTCACAGACCTGGGCTGAACCATCATTTGGAAAACAATGTCAACCACGTCAGGAACATCACTGTAAAAAGGCTGATTTCATCAGTGGTGTAATTTGGATGAAACTATGGGGACTCATCCCAGTCTTTAGGAGAGGCTTCATGGTATTAAGACAAAAAGTCTGTGGCAGAGATGGGTAAACTATAACATTAAGTAAATTATCTTTCTATGATTAGTTTTATTCATTAATGTATTTGCATCTTAAAGCAGAAGAAAAAGGATATTCTGTGAATTCTTGTTGTATGCATTCAGTTCACAACCAGTTTTGAAAGCCAGATAAAAAGACCTTATCTCCCCAAAACACAGAGAGACCTGTCAATAAGAGATGATTCATGAAAGTCATTTGTCTTATACTGTTCTTCTGAGAAACTTGGAAGGGCGAGAAGGTGCATCTTAAAGAGATTTATCAAGGTGATAATGGGAGAGGAGAGAAATCTTTCTTTCTCACAGTTCAAATGGAAATCTAACACTATTTCCTCCACCAGTTCAGAATTTCAGGGAAATACTCAAGGGATAGTGTGTGGGTTTGTCCATCTATTGCAGTACATACAGTACATAGGAAGCCCAGGGGACTATTTAGTATTAGCTTTGGCTCAGTGGCACCAGGATATGACCAAAGGTCTAAAATAAACCTAAACCCAGTGGGTAGAAAGACCACTGAGTTTATAGGGCTTCCCTTGAGGCTGATGAGCCACGGCACCTCAAGACAGAGCAAATGATGCTCCTCCTGAAGCTTTCTTGTCCATCTTTTTCTAATAAATAAAGGTGCTGAGTTGATAACTGGAGACAGATTTATGTATTTTGATTCACATTTCTGACCAGTGCAAGTTTTTTTAAAATGTTTTTTTCATGCTTATTTTGAAAGAGGTTAACCACAGTCAGAGTCTAATGCTTCCTCCGCTAACAGGCTTCCACGGAAAGCTTTAGAAGGCAGCGCTGAGGGTCCTGCTCAGGCTCACATCCAGGAAACACACCACCTTTTCAAAATGGTTTTCTTTCAGGAAGAGGGAGTGTTTTTACCTAAACCAAACCCAAGTAATTTGTACAGAGGTCACTGTGGCCACTTTATACTTTCACATTTCTTTCAGTATTCAGAAAGTGAGAGTGCTACCTGCTTTTCCAGTATGCTGCTGTAACTATGAGAAGGGTGAGAATCTTTTGCCCCTACTCACTGAATTAAAGAAGGAAGATTTCATGGTTTTGTTAAAAGTAACTCTCACAGAATTCTGTTTAGGCTGCAGAAAGGAATAACAAAAGAGGAATTTTTCCTTACAAAAATGCAGAGATTATAAGATTAGTTCAGCATGTCAAAACCAAAAATACATGGGATTTGAAAAGAAATATTTGTGCAGCATGGGCAAAATCCTTGTTGCATCAAATTTGAGTCTGTTACTGTAAAGGTAGCTGCAAAGTCAGTCCCCGTCTTTAAGCAGAAATCCTCAGTAAACATGCAGCCTCCCTAGCTGCTTGTCTGCATCCTTCATCTTCTTACGCAGCAAGGGGAATCCAAAGCATCACTCCTACCACCCTCCTTACTTCCTAGGGCCAAAATCAATGTACTTCAGCACCTGCTGAGTTGGGTATAGAAGCAGCTTTTCAACCACAGTAAGTAAAAAGGAGAGTCTATGCCAGCAGACTAACCACCCCTGTGTAGGCAGATAAATACAGGGATGCAGTTTCCACATACAGCAACTTGGTGATTTTTTGCTTTAAATCAATTTGTTAAACTGACCAGAAAGCAAATCCAACACTGGAATATTTGTGGGAGATTGAAGGGAAAGATACAGCTGCAGCCCCTTGTAAGCCTAAAGGGAAAACAAATTTCATACAAAATGAGGAGTGGATAATTATGTGTTGCCTAAGAAAAAGAAAACTGTTCCCTCCTAGAGCTTATTTTGTTTTGAGCTTAAGTGCTGCTGGTGGATTTCCGTCTATGCAAAATGATTGGAACAGAGGAAAGTGGTCGGGAGAAGCTACACAAGAGTCTGCATACAGAGGCAATAAATGCTCCAAATGAACTTGGCTTTTTTGTATTGAAACATGGGTATTTTCGAGAAGGTGAAGTAGCTATCTAACAGAAAGCAGCATGCCTATTAAAAGAGGGATTTAGAGTGTTACATGTGAGTCAATGGATTCTTAAGGGAAAAAATTAAGTGCTCTAAAGGAAAAAATACAGCCTGCAGTTTCCTAATCGTGTTTCAAAAGATAAATATGTCAATCACAGAAGGACACAATGGCTCCTGTAAACCAACAGCAGTATCTATGCAGGGAGATGAGCAAAAGTACATGAGGCTTCTTAACGGTGCTTGAAACTAAAAGAAAAAAACAGTAACTGCAAAATGAAATGTCCCTTTGAAAATATCCCTTTGAAAACATGCAGAGATTGGAAAGAACTGGAGATTCAGATTCCTCTTAAACTGTGGTTACAGTGACCACAGGATTTTTACTAGGACATGCTACTCCACCATCTGCTCTGGAGCAGTCAGAAGTGTGCAAGTCAGGCAGAGTTATGGTGAGGACAGAAACCAGCTGGCTCCTAGTGTGAAAACCCTGAGGTAGCTCAGGGCAAAAAGCTCACATAAAGAGTCCAGCACCGGCCTGGATGACAAGCAAAGGAATTTCTTAGCTGAACTAAAAAAATGAGGCAAGACACAAAACCAAGATGCTGGTCACAACAGCTATGCAATTAATGAAAGAAGTTTTTATGAGGCTTGTTATGGTCATTTTAAGTCACATTTTGAATTCAGAGAATAAAAGACTGCTCGAGGTTAGAAGGGACCTCTGGAGGTCATGCGGTCCAACCCCTCTACTCAGGCAGGGCCACCTACAACCAGTTGTTCAACACTGTCCAGATGGTTCCTCAATATCTCCAGGGGTGGAGTCTCCACAACAGCTCTGGGCAACCTGTACCTGTGCTCGGTCACCCTCACAGCAAACCAGCATTTCCTCATGCATTACCAGCCACTTGTGGGTGGAGGTTTAGCACTGGACATGTCTTGAATTCCAAAGGTGTGAGATGTTACCTTCAGGCAACTCAATAAGAATTTTTCTTCCAGAATTTAGTCTTCAAACCTGCAGATCTCAACAGCGAGTTCCACACACAACTTTAAAATGGGGCAAAACTTGTTATTTAATTGTTTCTTTTCTTTTGAACGGTGGAAGAGAACAGCCACGTCACAGTGATGCAGCACCAACGACAGGCACCGCAGTGATGTCATGGCTGTCACACCAGGCACAACGTTGGCCGTGGCTGTGCCACAACAGGGCTGGTAACATAAGCCATCCAGGACAGATATAAAGAGGGCTGCTAGGACTGCTAACGTCACAAGAGCAGCTGTGTCCCTGTCTGCTGCAGTGAAATGAATTTTCTTACAAGACAGACAAATGCAGCACGCTTTGAAGTTACGTGCGAGGACTCGCGCTTTCCTGGGCAAGGCACATCCCCCGTGGCAGCCAGCTGACCTACACCCGCAGCTGAAGAGGTACAGCTGACCCACAGGGAGCTGCGTCTAACCCACCCACAGAGGAGGAGTGCTGGTCAAACGGACTGCACCTTTTCAAACTATAAACAGAGCAGGAGTAGCTGCACGGAGCCAGTTTTTTTCTGGCTGCCATACATAAGAAGCAAACGAGATCAATACTTAATTACCAAGGATTGCCTATAATTGACAATACCCATTAGGTAAGATGAGGTTAGATGAGTCCATAAGTTTCCAGGGCAATACACGCTCCTTAGAGACTAACAAACTTTTTTCTTTCCTGATCTCATTTGAGCAGCACCTGCCCTGCTTCTCTCCTGGTTCCCAGCAAATGGATCAGCTGCTCCAAGATACAATTGCCATTCAGAACTAAGAGAGTTTTGCTCTATTTACAATTTTAAGGCAAGTTTATTTTCGTAAATACTAGACCTGCCTGTTTGGAGGTTTGACATTTTATTGACAGCCAAACACGTTAGGTTATGCAGATGGAACAGACACTGCCATTTTTAGGTATAATTAGCATTTCATTTCCTTTCAAACAATTTCCCCATCATGTTGAGCACCACCAGGGCAATGGGAACATTCAAAAGAATGCTCCACTGCAGTTTCATGCAATTAAAAAAAAAAAAAAAAAAAAAAAAGACTGTAGTGATTTGTGCAATAAGGGGGTTTGGGTTTGGTT
>JAVJGI010000064.1:61137769-61214780 GCA_035590275.1 Ibycter americanus | reverse complement strand
TGAGGTGATCTGTGGAGGATCAGGAGTGGGAAAATGAGGGGCAAGGGGGCAAAAAGGTCGGGTGGCAGGTAAGTAGTTGGCTGGTGGGTATGCTTGTCAGCCATGCCCTGTGGCTGGCCAGCACAGCCTGTCCCAGCTGCTTGCCACAGCCCTTCCTCACTCTGTCACTGATGGCTCTGTGTGTGTGTGTGCACATATGTGTGCGTGTCTATGCACGTGTGTCTGCACATGTGCACATGTGCGTGCACACGTACAGGGTCTGAGTGTCCGCAGTGCAGCGACCACAACAGTTGTGGGTGTGCAAGTGAGCGTGCAAGTGCCAGCGAGGATTGTACTGAATGGGGTGTTGGGCTGGGGAAGTGCCTGGGAGTAAGTGGGTGTGGGGGTCTCTGAAGGTGAGAGCACAAGGGCTTTGGCTATGGGGACAGAGGGGTCCCAGCCAGCTGCGTGTGCATGTGTGCGTGTATGTGTGTATGTGTGTATGCAAGAGTCTGTTGCAGCAGCTGGCGTGGGGCTGCAGCCTCAGGAGCTGTATGTCCCAGTGCCAGCAACTGGGGAGACTGGGATCCAGGGGCATCTGGTCAGGCTGAGGGCCTGAGCCAGCTGCCAGAATGACCCACCTCATCCATATGTGTGTGTGTATTTTGTCACGTGTGGACCCCCATCCCGCTCTGCCGGAGAGGAGAGCAGGATAAGGCCCTTGGTGCTGCCTGTGTCCATGTGAGTGCTCTGGGTGTCTATTACATGTGTCCAGACATAAGTATAGGTATGTATGTGGAGTATATGTGTGCTCTGTGTGTGTCTGCCTGCTGGGAATGCATCTCCAGCTTCCCTGGTGGCTGTATCCTGGAATGTGGAGCTGAGCAGCCTTGCCTCTCCCACACTGTGGATCCAGCAGGATATGCTGTCCTGCAACTTAAATATATATTTTCAAAAAGTGATAATAGAATTATTTCTGTGTAAACAGATTAACGACTTATCTATCCACACAGAAACAAAAGGGGTTTTCATAATTTTAATATTTAGTCAAGGATAAATCTCGAGACTATTAGGGGACTTGGATTCAGTTCCCAGACTGATTTTTTTTCTCATAAAAGTCTTATAGCTTGTTATCAGTTTTGTCTGAAACAGCACTGTCTGAGGGCTGTGGTCTTGACCCACCAGTGATTCCAGTGCAGCTGTGAGCAGCCCTGCCAGGCTCAGCCGGGCTGCGCAGGTGCAAAGAGCTCACCTTCGTGAAGTGGCAAACATTTGTAGATTGGCCCACCATGTAAACTTTAAACAGCTCCCTATTATTGGAAGCAACTATATCTTACATTCCTGATTATTAACAGGATTTGATGTGCAGGTTACATATGCTGATTCCACCTGAAACCAGTCAGGGTTTGTATCACTATTTCCACTGGAGGAATATTTCAGAAACACATTCTTCTGATGATTTGCAATTGTCTTTAATTTCCAGTCTGGAGCCACTCCTGGATGATCTTTTGTGATTATAACTCTTAAGCTCTGATGTGTTTTTTCGCTTCCTTAGCATTTATCTTCCATTGTTCATATAGAGAGCAAATATATCCTTTCATCCCACTGGTTTAAATAAACCAACCATTTAAAAATTATGTTCACGCTGCATATTTGGTTTGTGCCTGAAACTCTTAAATTTTTACTGCATCCAAATTACACACAGCCAGGCACCAGCCTCTCAGTTTGAAAATAACAGCTAACAACTGGGAAGCAGTAAGGAACAGGTTTCTAAGCTGTCTCAGCTTTGACTGACGAAACTCTCCATTTAGATACAGTTCAGCCTAGCCAGACCGCACCCTTTACTATAGTGCTGCATATGGGAAACAAATACTGTCTGTCCACCAACTTCCTGGGTTTCCGTTTCACTGATCCTTGAATACTATCAGTTTTTCTCAAGGATGGGATCAAATGCAGTGTGGTAATGCAGATGTGACCTTTCTGTCTTACACAGCAGCAATAGGTAGCATTCTGTACAGACGAGTTCACTGAATCAGATACTGGAAAAGACAAAGTCTAGTCAAGTCTTTGCAAGGCTGCATATAACAATGAAAGGAATGCAACTATAATTTTCAGAAAAAATGCTCTTGGTATTAATAATAATTACTAAACATTATTTATTTTTCATCCTTAGACAAGAATGTACTTATTTCTGTCTATCCCACACACTATTCAGATATGTAAATACTACTCTCCCTAGGAAAAAAAGAAAAATCCAGATGTAATTTACTATAAACTGTGGAAACAGTCGAAGGATTTGCAGTCAGCAGGAATAGAGAGTATTTTAGCTTGCTTTATGGACATATGGTGAAACTATTGCACCCCATGAAACTGTTAATCTCTTTGTAATCAATGGGATTACTCATGAGTTTATCAGATCATTAACCTAAAAAACCTGGGATCATAATCTGGATTCCAGAACATAATCTGCAAAGAAAGTAAGTATCAGCCTAGCTATGTTCAGCAGCTGCAACAGGAGATAAGCCGCCAGCAGTAAGACAACTTAGTTGTCTTTTAGTTGCGGAACAAAAGATGACATGAAAAGAAATCTACTTTAATAATACAGACTTGTGAAAGGGAAACGATTATAAAAAAAATTTACTTGAGCACATATGCTGGTAATAGACTTGCACACATAAAGAAAAGAGAAGACACATTCATAGAAGTATTTACGAGGGCAGGGAGTTGCATCAAGCACCAACAGTATTACAGTGAGGTTTCATTAAGAACCTTTATTTTGTGTGAATGTCAGTGTAAAGTAACCTTTACTTCATACTTTTTCCTCGTTTCACACCGATTTCCTTCTGTAGACAAATTAGTCAAGTATGTAAGTAGTGTATTATACTGCCAATGGCTGTAAGACACCACTGGCGCTTGGCTTTGAATCCTGCACTGTCCCTGTTCTACTCTGTTTGTTGCGTATTTGTATATCCTGGATTTCTGACACTCAATGACAAAATTCTGTTTACGGTTTAAAATGTGAAATGAGTAAGTAGATAATACCAGAAATTCTTACCATATCTATGACGATATCTACTTTTTAAGTTTTGACTACAACAATTTCCACTGTGTATAGTTGTTCCATGTGACCAGAAATGACAACAATTTCCTCTTCTGTATGTCATCAAAGTTTTGAAGGAGCATCTTAAAGCAGTGCATTACAAAAAAATCTGGTGTTGTGTCCCACTTGACCCCCCAAATTCCACTTTGCCAACAGATCCCATTTGGGAACTGAACATGATTTTTCAAATGTATAATGTCAAGATGTAAGCAATGCATTTCCTGTATATTAGCTTCGGAGAACAGACAAAAGAACTTTTAGAACAGTGGGAGGCAGAAATTCAGCCCCTAAGCATCTTTTTCTATAGGCATGTAATTCAGGAAGGCCTGATTGCTGGCTCTTCCCAGTCAGCCAGAGGTGAGCTGTGTCGTTCCAGAAGCTGCTCAGATGTCATGCCTTGGTCCACTGTACAGGGCCTCTGTCACAGACACGCTTCTGCACCAGCAGCGGGACGAGCGCTGCCCCAGAGCCCCCTCGCTGAGCTGCGCGGTGCCGCTGCGGACGTGCCGTCAGCAAGCACAGCGCGTAACGCCGCAACAGCCTGTGGCAGCCGGACCCAGGCACCCGGCAGCGGGCACTCTGCCTGCCCCACATCACAGCTGACTTGTGTGCCTTCTGTCAGTAGGCCAGTATGAAAGCGTACTGAATGTACATGTTGAGAGAGTTCGAAGTTTCTGTTCGAGACTGGTGATGTTAAAAGACGTGATCTAATTGATAGTTGGAGCACCAGCTACCAGTGATGCAGAAATTATTTCCTGAATAATGGAAGTTACTGATGATGAGCAAGGGAAATATACATGATCTACTTGACCTAACCTAGCTTGGAGAATAAACAGTCACCTTCAAAGACTAATTTAAACCACCTTCAAATTATTGTACCTTCATTGCTACAATGCATATCCCTGCAGGGTGTCGTTTTTTGTTACAAATTCTAAACTGCTTCTACCAACAAGGCATTACAAGAAATATTTTCTGTCATCACTCTTTGCATGCTTAAAACAGGTTTTTCACAAAGGAAATTACTTCAGCACAGCACTTCAGCTTGTGTTAGTCAATTTTCCACTGGGAAATGTTAATGAATGATGTGGAACATAGCTACCATCACTCTTTTCACCATATGCAAAGCATGAAATACAGAGGTTTTCTAATGTGAAAATATATTTCTGTAAGGAGACCACATTAGCTATCCTCACCAGGAAATTCACCATGTAAACCTGCTTTATGTTATCCAGTTGATTTAAACTAACGATAATAGGAACATTATTGTTAATACTCAGAAATTTAAAAATATACTAAAATATGCCATTCTGAAAGAAATGATGACACCATTTACAAGAGAAACCATGTTTCCCCGGTATATGATTAAGGACAAGCATTTAATAGAACACAGTGACCCTTGCAAATCATGGCTTTTCAGGAAAATTGTCTAACCCAATCTCATTTTACAGACTGGAGCTTGGTAAATCTTGATTATTTCTCTAGTGTGGAACATTGAACCATCATGGACTTGCTCTCAACCCCACCTGCAAATTGCTTGACTATCCTCTTGAGTACTCATTAAAATAACTGTCTGAAACAGTAAAACTGCTCTTTTTAGCTTTTTAGTTTCAGTCTTTTGCTTGACCTCCACACAACTGTGGGAGGAGATGTTCATCACTGAGGAGGGAAGAGGGGTTCCTTAGCAGACTTTAGCCTCTCTTCCCTTTAATGTTGCCCCAAGAGACGGATATGCATCTAAGCATTCAACTACTGCTTGCTAAGAGAAAATCTGCTGTTTTGCTCTTACAGGCTTTCTTGCAATATTTCCCTAGAGTGACTGATACTGTGCATTGCAAAGGCCTGTCTCCTGGAGCTGGCAAAGCCTGCTCTGAGCCTTTGGATGGTTCTGGCACCGATGCTTCTTGTCATCTCCTGTCACAGCTACCCACGGACACCGTCGAGTAGGTTACTGTACTGGAGCAGGTTTATGATATAAATTAGTCAATGGTAACAGCAATGTAATGGATTCATGGCCTGAATCTGACTGTGTTGCAGATTAAATCAGATTCTTCTTCCTCTCCTGACAGGCTTTAAGCAAAAGTTTTCTACTTCTTACTTTGGGAGAGGAAGAGGATCATCAAGGGCAGGCGGGGAGCAAGTATATCCCACTTAGTTTAGTAACAGCAGACACTACCTGTGAGCTGCATTGCATGGCACAACACATTTCCTTTTATTTGTATGAAATCTTAAAACATTCTATGTAATAACCATTTGTGGCAGGCTACTCAGAATCCACCTCGTCATTATTCACAGTTAATGAGTGTGTCAGAGCTTGCCAGAGAAACCACAGCAGGGAGGAATTAGCAGCACCATCAGAGGCTGGCTGCACCAGCCCCAGCAGAGCGCAGAACGCTGTCCTGGGCTTCAGCTCCGTGCTGCTACACCAGAGATCAGCAACCTGTTCATTTCCAATCAAACACAAAGGCTGACAGCCTGGTCTGTTGACTGAAACAGTAAAATGCATACATAGTACACAGGAGCAAGATTTTACCCATTTATCTATTTACTTACCTTGGAATTTTTAATATATTAATCCCCTTGGAATTTTTAACATTCTAATCCTTGCGCTAGAAGTTGCAGAAATACAAGTTAAAACCTTTACAATGGGTTCTATTTTGTGTAAGGAAACTTTATAAAGCAACATAATAGTCTAGTCTACCTGGTTAGCATGGTCTTACTAGATTATGAGTAATACATCTCCTGTGAAGTATTGTTCCCGGTGATTTTCATAATTTTAGTGAAACTGCTCATTTTAATTATATTTATGAGCCCAAGCATTTCTACTAAACACTAACAGACCATGCAGATACTTTATGGTATTTACAGCATAAGATTTGCAAATGACGGCACCTTCAGCCAGTAGGCACCAAGAGCGTAAATTTATATTTAACATGTTTCAGTGATAACATTTTCCAGTATGGCATTTTTCACCCAATTTTAGATTTGTCTTTTTCTTGTAAGGTCCTTGAAGTTGCTAGCAGACAATATGGTAATACTTTGATTCTTTGGATAAAAGGATTTTGACTGGGAAGACCCAGCAGGGTTACTCAATATGACAAACACTCCAAGATTTTCAGTGCCTCAGGACAAATATACCAAAACTAAATAATGCCACTGTACATATACACACACAAAAAGATAATGTCTGAAAGGACTCTCAGTTTGTCTTTTTTAAGTTAGCCAGAGACATAAAGGGGAAACACTGATGCCATGAGTCAGTCAAACACTCTGGTGAGCAGTTAAGACAGCTTATTCCCTGGTTCTTCCCATCAGCAATGTTTCCTACTTTATGACTTGGGAGGAAACCTGGATGGAGTCTTTCTTCCCTGTCTGTAACACCTCAATTCAAATTCCATTGAAATTACTAAGATACCCAATAAAAAATCTTTAAATTCTGGATCAAAATCTGAACACCAGACTGTCTAATGTGTTTTATTGGGACACAAGTAACACAAACAGGTACATATTGGAACTTCAAAATAATGGCATTATTACATTAATTTTAATAAGCTCCTATGAAATATGGAAACAATGTGGTAGCTAAACATCTGCTTTTCCAGACACCTGAATGATATTGTAAAATCCATTCAAGAGCTCAGCTGAATTAAAGTTTTACCAAGAGCTTTGTGAACCTGAACAGGCAAATCCTTCTGAAAAAACAGTTCAAATGCTCTCATTTGGATTAATTGCAAACATCTGCTTCCCTGTGGCAGCACAGCGAAAGCCTGCCTCTAAAGGGTTTTGGCTCAGCCTAACAGTCCAGCCTTCTCCCTACGGTGCAAGATGACTGACACCAACTTAGTTCTGACTTGCTTCATTTCAGGTGTACAAAAAGAACTTTTAGCTGTAAAAATCCATGTCCTAGGCAGGTAAAATCATTCCAGTTATGATGAACTATCTTAGTTTTCAGCAAGCTTTTAGTTTCTCCAAGTCTCAGTTGGACATATTCCTGCTCTTGAAACCACAGTGCAGGTAACACTTCATACCTGCCTCAGGGATGTCAGTGCTGAGTATATGGTCATCTTCAGTCCCTGCTCCAACACCTTTCTCTTCTTCTTTATTTTGACAGCTGATTATTTACCATCTAGTTGGCAATTTTTGTGATACTCAGAGCCAAAAAGCTTAGCAGAGTCTGCTTTTTGGACAGTTATAAGGTAATGAAAACAAGGTAGAAACATGCCAGGAAGGGAATAAAGTGCACAGCAAGACAGAGGCAAGGACTGCTGTGATCTGCTCAGTTTTTGCAAACTTAAGGTATGTAGTTCCATGCTAGTAAGTGTTCCAGCTTCTTAACATCGCCATGGCAGGGCAGGGGGGGGAAATAATCAGTAATAATTAGAAAACAAGTTTTCTTTCCCATTTTGCCTTTGCACTTCACCATCTATTCTCTATTAACTTGCTCTCTCCATTTGTTTGCTCAATCTTCTCTCTTGAGCAGATAAAAGGGTTTCATTAAAGCAAAGCCTAATGCTGTCAGTGGCAGGAGAGCTGCCAATCCTGGTGGTTTTAGTAAGTCTATTAAGCTGACCTAATCATGCTAATACTTAATAAACTCCTTCTATTCACTTGAGTCCTTTGCAAATATTTCTTTATCTCATATGAAAAACTAAGTTATGTAAATCAAATGAGTAATAGAGTGTGGGGTCTGGTTTTTTATCTTTTTATACATATGTATATAAAAATAAAATTATGTATAAATATATTTTTCTTTTTTCCCTGTCCTAACAGATGCAGCAGCATACTATCAATCGTAACCTCTGCTACCAGAAGTACTTCTTGAGATTACAGAAAAGTCTAACAGCAGCTTCATGAAAGTATTCCCATTTCAGAGATTATTACGAAGAAACCAGCACTGGACAGTCAAACCAGAACTTTTTTCCCAAGGATTTCTTGCCATAGCCCATTTGGGGAGCAGATGTTCTAAACCTATCTGAAAGGACATCTGTTACATCCATCTAGTGTAGTTTACCACTAATTTAAACGGGGGAGGGGGGGCAATATTCTACAAATCACTGACATGTTCTGTCACTGCCATAGCACTTAATATGGTAGAAAATACTCTGAAGAATACCAAGTGACTACATAACAGTACTAGTTGACATCGCTGCTTATCAAAGTAAAAGCCTTTATCCTCCTTAGTATCATTTGCCTTTCTTCAGGGCTCCACAGCTCCAGTTATTACTTCATGTTTAATTCAAACAAAGTTTTTAAAGCAACAAAGCATTAAACGTTCATCTCTTGACACAAAAGAACAAATCTGTAGCAGTAGAGTTTCAGTTCAACAAAAACCTTGACCAAAAAAAAAAACATCTGTAAGGCTTCTAAAAGAAAAAACTGAGTGTTCATGTTAAAGAGAAGATTGATCTTAACTCTTCTCTCCTGAAAGATTAATGTCATTGTTTAGGTAGTGTAATAAAGGGGGGTGGTGGGGTGGTGTGTGCGCACGCAGAAGGGAAAGGGTACCACCCTGATGTCTAATAGGAAACATACTCAATAAGCAGCATGATTTATTTACCTGAGTGCTCATTTTCCTGAGAACTACTGTCAGGCAAGTGCAGAAATAAAGGTGGAGCAGTCCCACAGGAACATCTCTCCAGCCGTTTCTGATGACCATAATAGAAAACAGATAGCACCAGCTGATTTTTTTTTTTCATTCCCCATTTTCAGGTTTCACAAAGGGTACTGGAGACCTTACTTGCTTTAGTCCATACAAAATTATCATACAGGTGGAAAAATAACAAAAAGATCACAGTTCTGTGAATAGGTAGGATCATATTTTAAACTCAAAACCTAAACTGTCCCTGTAAAAAAAAAAAAAAACCAACTCATGTTTGTAAAGGTTTAGCAGAGAAAACCATCACAAACACGCCTATTATTATATTTTGTGCAGAATTTATGCACCAGCTACTCCACTGAGGCTAACATTTCAGCAACTTTGCGCAGGACAACACTTGCCAAGGAAAATAAATCAGCCTTCTCCATTAAGGACTGACTTTCTCCTTCCCAAGGAAAGAGAAATTACACTGAAGTCACCTACAGCAGGTAGCAATCACGTCGCTCAGCCACAGCTGTGGTGAAGCCTTCAAAGGACAGCTTGGGACTCAGACAGCGATGAGTTAGGCTTCTGCACAATCACTTCAGTGTACTCTTAAGCAATCCCCCTCTGTGTTACTTCATTTATTTATTTTATATCCTTGCAGGGCAAAGCAGTACTTACACTAGATAATGCAAGAGACCGCAGACCTCTTCTCACACAGCTTATTTCTGCTGTTCTACTGCATGGGAACAGCCACTTGTCAGAGAACAGAAAATAGAGACGAGATACAGTATGAAGAAGCAACAGAAATTCTCTGCTGTGAATAAACTTACATAAGAGAAGTAAGGCAATAATTTTTCTATTCTTTTTAAATAAACACACTCAGAATCTCATCTGAATGATCCACGTGGTGCTGATTAATGTATCATCTAATGAAGGAGAAATATTTGAATTTAGGGGCAGAACGACTGAAGTCTAAGAGCTCAGTTTTACAGCATAACACTGGGTATTTCCGCCTTCTTATTTTTTAAGCTTACAGAAAAAAACCATACAAACTAAGGACCTTGACAAAAATCTAGTTTGCCACAGAAGGCTATGCAAATGCAACAACAACAACAAAAAAAGCAAAATCATGACAGAGAATATAAACGTATTTTACAGATTCTTCTCTAGGGCCATTTGGCTAGCAAATGATTCCTTAGGAAAGGACTGTGTGCAAAGGAACCCGTGACATCTGTCCTCCAACTTATGTTTGTATAAAAATGGTACATTTTTAATTAAAAATACAATTATCTCTTAAAACCCCATGTATTTGTTGTTGAGGTAACTGATACTGTTCCAAAAATAAATGTATGTCAAAAAACTGTTACCAATTTTCCTTCAATAACAACCTCTAGGTACCATCAATACATAAAGGTAAGAAAGCAATAAAACCATTATTTCATAAGAAATTTATAGTATTTTTGTGCACAGCTGTTGATTTATATAAATGGACTTTATACTGCTTGGCAACATGATTAATATAACAGAAAAGGAGGTAAAAAGTAGGTCAGTATATAGGACCATAGTTCTTCAACTCAGCTCGCCTCCCTGCCTCCAACAAGAAGCATAACCTTCATTCCTCATATTTTGGAGCACTAAATAATACTGTAACTAGACAAAGAAGACAAGAATTATTAGACATTATTCACCCTTAATCTTTACACAAAATTCCCATGACATCTATAGAAATTCCACAGCTGCATAAAAGAGAATAAGGTTCATGGCAAACACAGCTTCCAGGATTTGCTCCTCAATAAATATCACAAGCATAAGAGAGACAGCAAACGTTAACATTTTATTTGTTTTGAACATATAAAGGTTGTAACTCTATGAAACAATTCTTGTAGAGCCATCTTGTGGGGAAAATAAGCAATTTAAAACAACACATGTACTGTAATTGATTTTCTACCAAAAAGATCAGTGCTCAGTATGACATCTTCTAGTACTCTTTTAAAAAAATAAATGTCTCAGTCACACTGTAAACTTTATACAACATTGTTCAAACCACTGGAACATGGAGGAAGTGCCTTTATGAACAATCATGTGTTAAAAGACTGGTTCTAGACAGAAAAAGTACGTATCATTAAGTTAAAGATGCTACTTTTCTGAAGAATGCTTGTAGGCCAGATTCTATTCAAACGCCACCCAACTGCAGCCCACGAAAAAAGCACACAAACCTAGAGAAGCTGAGGTTTCTTTCAGAGCTCACTTGGCCAAATGAGTAAATCAGATGGAATTATTAGTCTAGAATGGGATAAAAAATAAAAAAATAAATCTAAATACAGTAGTAGATCCAGATTTGAAGCTGAAAAGCTTTTGTTCTTTAACATTCTTAGCATTATCAATTTATTTAAAGTTTTGGTAATCTGCTAGTTCTGGAGGACTTCACACCAGTTGTTCATAAAGAACTCATTAAATGACAGTTTTCTGTTTGTGTACACTTAAGTGAAGCACAGGGTTGGGCAATCCTTTTCAGAATCATCAAAAGTTGTGATGCAGGCTTCACTACCTAAAGCAATCAAACATCAGCTGCTGCCTGATCTATGCGTCTTGTCTATGAAGCAAAGTGCCTAAATCTTATCCTAGGGGACAAAAGCGCACATGTAGTCCATGTCTCTTACTCTGTTTTAACTTACTCCCTATTAAAACACTTAACTTACATAGAATATTACAGTGTTTCACATCACATTTATCCAATACATAATTATTTTCTATTCATACAAAAGTAGAGTGTCACAGAACGCGTTTACCATGAAGTGCACAATCAAGAGGTGTCACAGAAATACGCACTTTTTGGAGCTGTTACAATCAGTGTATAGTATAGATTAGCAGGCACCTCTGTTTTTTTTTGTTTTTTTTTTAAATAAATAAGGAAATTTGACAACAAAAGGGTCCTATGGTACCCAAAGCCTCTGACAGCTCTAACTAAACAGAACATACTGGCACCCAGATGTATAATCAGACAATTTTTCTAAGGTAAGCACAAGTATATCAATTTTTAATTTTACACTTCTACCAAAGAAGGTGTACATGTGCGTCTACAGCTTTCCTTCCTCCATAAAGATGACAAGGAGATCAACTTCCTCCACATCCTGTTTAAACTTTGGAAAGGAGCCCTGACTCAGGGGCACTCGCCTTAATGAGATTTTGGATTTCTTTGAATTTTGGATGTTCTTTATCAGCTACCAGTTGCAGCAATATAGCTTCGCTAGTAGTAACTATAATTCCAGTACGAGCAAGACGCTGAAAGAGAAAAGAGCGGAGAGAGAATAACGTGAGATACTTACAAATGTGAATAAGCATACATTTTGTAAAAAAAGATGAATGGTATTTTCAAAAACATCTATTAACGAAAGTACTGCCAATTCCATTCCAGCATTTCTTAGTGGTACCATTTACAAAGCTAGGATGTAAAGTGACTGTTTTTAGACTTCACTGAGGAAAAAGGCTGCCCTGGATTACAAATAAGACTTCCTACTTGGACTGGATTCTTTCCCCGTGTCAGATTTAACATGCAGAAGACACACCACCTCCTATATTAAAAACCCTTTCCCCTTGCATTGTCCAGAGCATAGCTTTCTTCACTCTCATGCATGTTTGAAAGGCCTGGGGATAAAGAAAATAGCAAGGTCCAAGTCAAAGGCATTAAGCAAAAAACTTAATTGTAACAATTTATCTTTCAGGGCTTGTTATGTACTAGTACTTCGGTCTTTGGACTACACAGAGCACTAGTACTAATCTCAGGAGACAGAACAAATAACTCTTCCACAGACCTTATAAATCATACTGGCACAACAGCAGCTCCCTTAAATAGACATCTCATTACAGCCTCAGTAACTCCCAAGTTAGTTCTCACAGGCTACAGAATAAAAAGCATCACTGCACAGAAAGCAAAACTGAAAGACGTCTGCTAAATCTCGGAAGTGTGCAACTAAACAGAGCAATATGGTTTTATTAGCTCAGACCATAGGACATATTGCATAAAGTTTTTTGACTTTTGAAATTGTGGTTGTTGCCTATATGGCAATTTATTTTTAAGTAAAGGCTGACAGCTCCCTGCCCCCCATCAGCTTCCCAGCAATCGATCATACAGATGCTTTGGCAGTAAAACTCTTCATGGACCCAGTCTTCCCTCCATCATCCTCATCAGCTGCATGTTCCACTAAATCTAAGGGGGTTCTGAATGAGCCAAAGGAGGGCAAGAGGACGCAAATACAGATACATACACCCTCAGACAGGTTTCAATTGTAATTACTGAAGGAAAGAGAAGGTCCAGATTTCTAGGGCAGACATAGATCGCTGCTGCCTAATTGTTCAATTACAAAGCAATTGACTGGGGGAAGTTATTAATTTTAGGGGACCAGTAAAGTATATGGAACTACAGTCTATACAATGATTAACTACACTAGATTTACTCAGGTCAGTGCTTCCTGCTTGATACTGGCAGCAAGTCTTGTGATATTCTTAAGATGAAACAAAGCAGATAGCTTCCACTGCTCTCCTACTCTGTACAGCGACACATTTGTTTAAACCACATACACATATAAAAGAGAAAAACAGGAAAATCAAAATATTATGGCAATGTTTTCAAGATGTGCTTCTCCAGAAGTACAAAGTTTTTGCTTTTAAGTAGTATGGATGAGAGAAAAACCAGACTGTTGAAGAACCTTGCCATATGAGAAATGTTGATTGACAGAAAAGAATGTCTTCTATTCAGGAGTACAACATACCATAACGTGTCAAAGAGGCTTGCACTGCCTTATACTCTACTTCTAGGACTATATGTAACTGATATAATTTTGAGATTAGTGGGAGTGAAGAGATGCACATGCGAAGCATACTGCATGATTTTCAAGGAAAGGAAAAGTCTTCTTAGAAGAGACAAGGGAAAGCAGCAAGCATGTGTTGCATCCACACCCCAGGAACAAGTAGAACAGAAAAGAAATCCAGCAGGAACAGACTAAACTGGCTCAACCCAAGACCAAGCAGTGACGCAAGGTCTCTTCATCAGATAGGGCAGAGACTAAGAACAGTCACAACCTTGGCCAGTTGGGTTGAATTATTTCATCAATGGAAATTTTGAGGGTTTTTGGACTCTGGGGTTCTTTTTGATTGCAAGTTTTGGCTGCTGTCACTTTTAAGCACACAACAGAAGCAGAGACAACTCTTTAGGGTCATCCAGGCAGACATGAAAGCTTTGGCTATCAATTAATTCCAACTGTACTTCCTAGAACACCTGTTCAGAAATTTGCATGTTCATTACCAGCACCATCAAAACACATGCTGTGTGAGGGGAAATGTGGAAAACTGAAGGGGTGGGTGGGACCAGATGGGATTTATTTGAGGTTGCTGAAGAAGCTGATCATTATCACTGCAAGGTCATTCTTTACCATCCTTGAAAGGCCACTGTGAACAGAGGGCAGCTGTGTTACTGGGAAAAGGTAAATGTTATACCTCCCAGAAAGGTAAGAAGGATGCAGGGAACCCAGATCAATGACCCTCACCACAGCTCACCAGGTATGGAGCAAATTTGCCCAAGAGACAATGTCAGGCTCTCCTAGGAACCAACAGCTGTACAGTGAGACTAAAACAGGATCTCCCAGTGCTTTGACATTTTACTGACTTCTCTAAGAACCACATCACCATAGTCAATCCTGATTACTGACATGCCCAGTACATGTGTCCCTTTCTCTTGGTCTCCTGCTCCCAAGCATGCCTACCTCTTGCCTGCTCTAACCCACAGTCCTCAGTAGCATTTTTAAGAGAGGCTCTACAGTGCAAAAAGGAGACAATGTTGGCATGCACAGCCACAGAGAAGGAGGACTTACTGCCATATAACTGGCTAGCTCATCACAGCAAGCCAGTAAATGTTCCCTGAATCATATTTTAATGACTACTTAAGCGAACACAGCAAAACACTTTGTGCTTGGTGAGAAAACATTACAGAGACATACTTAAAAGTTACCTAAAACTGACCAGTTTTCCTGGATTACCACTTTCGAACCAAACACACTTTTAAGATGATTCATACCTTTTTGATCAGAAAGAAAAGCAAACCTAGCTAGTCACTGCTTTAACCTCTCTTACACTGAACCAGCTTCTACACCTGCAGACACAGTGTAAGTGATAATCAAATATACAAAGAGTTATACAATAAGGCAAACACATTTCAGTTTTTCTGTACTTGTTTTGTCTACTACTGATGTCAGACCACATTGACCTGGGAAGTCCATGATTTCAGTCATTCCTGCACTCTGTGTGCGTCACTTTGCTTTACATGACAGATGACATTAAGCTTCCATTTAATCAAAGTCATGGGTTTCATCAAATGCTATATGCTGGTGATTTCCTTTTAGCCTTTAATTCTCTTATTCAGGAGAAACAGAAGAAATTTCAATTTCCAAATAGTTGTTAGGGCCTGAGGTAAAAACTGCAGTACTTAACGTATATATCAGGTTTTGATTTCCAGCAGTGATGCCTGTAGGCAAGTTAAAGTACACTAACAAAAACTGTTTGCATGAATTTGCTACCACACAGTTGTATGTACTTTTAAATCTTCTTGTTACATTTATCTCCACTTTCTCAACATTTAGTTAGACTAAGCTCCTAGAAAGGGGTGGGGGGAAGTCTTTACTATAATCACAGAGTCTTGAGATTAAGCTTTAATTTGCACTGATGAGGAAGCGCAAAGGGAGGTAGAGTCATACAAGAAGGAGATCTGAACAGGATCACTTACTATATTACATTGCATTTCAAGGAATTTCAACAGCAGAACAAATACTGTTTGGAACAATAGAACCAAAAGGTCTGTAGCACTTTTACTCTGCTGTACAGGTAACGTTCCATAAGAAAATATCCTAAAATGCTAATGGTTATAGAGAGTAACCTGGACTGCACTCCAAGCATCCCAAACTGGGTTCCACATACTAAATCATAACTCAGGGAGCCAAAATAAGACAGTAATCCTTCTCCACTCTGAAGGTATTGTGAGAACCAGAGCATTAACTTCTCCTCAAGTCTACATCTGTCCACTGCTCACCGACCTTAGAAATTCCTTGTTAGCTTACAATAAGCAGGGAAATTAACATACAGACCCAAGGTGGAGAAAGCCTTGACTAAGACACTTACCTCAAGAGCAAACATTCTGTCCATCATACTTCTTGATGAGGTGGCATCAGCTACGATATGAACTTCTAGACCTCTGCCAATTAATTCCAATGCTGTTTGCTGGATGCAAACATGAGTCTACAGGGGAAAATCAAAGGCAAAAACCCCACTAACAAACCATTATTATAAAACATGAATAGCACAATGCCAAATTAGAGTATATAATTAATTAGGGTGCAAACATGTATCTTTCTACCCCTAACATTACTACAGAACTCAATGTGGGTTTTAAACGCCAATGAAGCTTGAAACAACAGTCTGTAGTTTACAAATATCTCACTTCAATTTTTATTACGAGATAATATCAAAGGCAAGTTATGCAAGAATAATTTAATCTGTAGATGACATCTGAGCTCTAAGCAATATATATTGACTTTTTTTTTTAATTACACAAAGCAATGCTAAATACTGTAATTAATACTAATGCAACAGACATTACCATAAAACAGTATAAGAATGACAAGGCACATACTTCTACTCCAAAAAGGACAACGCTGCGGACTCCAGGGATCTCTGCTAATGCTGCTTCGACTTCTGGCAACACCATTGAAAACTTTGTTTTGGGAAGCACAAGTTTAGCTCCTGTTAAATCAATTTCTTGCACAGTGCTGCCAAGACCTTTAGGATACTGTTCAGTTACAATAACTGGAATTCCTAAGAGCCGTGCACCTTGGAGCTGCAAGGGGGCGTGGAAGGAAGTGTACAAGAAAAGACATTATTAAAGAACAATAATAAAGACACTATTATTACCTGAAACTGAACAACCAGTAAATTGGCTATGTATAAAATAATAATTTACATGTGTGATCAAAAGTCACTACAAGAAAAAAAGCAAAAACCATACCAGTCGTTGGCCCACGCTGATGATATCCCCAAAATACTTGATGGCTGGCCGGAATCGCTCTTGCATATCACAACAGAAAAACACAGTGCTTGAGGGTGTCAGGTTGCCCAGAGTAGTCATCTGAAAAACAAAATAATGTTTTCCATGGCAGTGAAAACCCTTTCAGAAAAGCAGCAGAATGAGAAAGTCTGCAATGCCTCTGCCAGGTAACAGACATATCATTTTAAGTCAAAATAGGAGAAAGATTTTTCAAGCCTGATTTTGGTACGTTTCTAAATTCAGATGAACGGCCAATACTGAGCAGTATAGTACAGTCATCAATAGGTAATCAAGATTTTTATTAAGTGGGAGACACAAGTCTGTGCAAATGTACATGGAAACTTCTGAACCCTGACGCAGGATGGAGAAGCATACTGCCTAAAGTAGTGTGAAAAAAAAAAAAAAAAGTACCAACAGCAAAATTACATTCCTCAAATTCATTTTTAAATCCACAGCTCTTGGAACTGAAAATAAATCAGGATACATTATAGTTAAAAAAAACAAACAAAAAAACAAACAAAAAAAACAGTCAAGACTTCCACTTGTTTTCAATGCTGTAGGTACACATATTTTCAATAGTTTCATTGTGTGGACAGTTTATCTATGACATCTTTTAGCAGAAGCCTGATGAAAGTCCAAAGGCTAGAACAAAACCAGAGAAGCTTATCAGTATTATGACCAGAAACTGAACTGAATACATTTTAATGATAACAATAATCTCCCAGACTTCCCCTTGCACAGGCTACCAAGTGGAGCAGAAGGGAAGGGTAAGAAAAAAAGAAATCAAAGATTTCATTTGCTCATGCTTTGAAAGAGTGCTTTGTATTTGTGTGAAATTACTTGTACTACCAGCAGAAGCAAAGGACAAGGCTTCAGCTGGAGGCTACAGGGAAAGAAAGCAGCTACATACTATCATTTAGTTGTAAGGCAACTCAAGAGCAATTACATCCATTCAGGAGCTTTTCAGCGGACTGATAAATCAAATTGAATAAACTGCTTCTGGGAAGTAGCCATTAACTGTATACACTTCATTTTCTGCAAACTGAGGTTGTGATGTTTTAAATCAAAACAAAATTACAAAACCTGTGTAACAGTATATTGTGGAAGAACAGAGATGTATCTGGTTTACGAGGCAAGGTTTTGGTAGCGAGGGGAGGCTGTAAGGGTGGCTTTTGTGAGAGATGTCAGAAGCTGCTCCATGTCAGACAGAGCCAGTGCCAGCTGGCTCCAACAGATTTGCTGCTGACCAAAGCTGAGCTCATCAGCGATGCTGGTGGTGCCTCTCTGATAACATAATGTAAGAAAAGGTAAAAAACCCCACTGTGCAACTGCAGCTGGGAGAGAGGAGAATACGTGAGAGCAACAACTCTGCAGACACCCATGTCAGTACAGAAGGAGGCAGGAGGTGCTCCAGGCACCAGAGCATGCATTCCCCTGAAGCCCATGGTGAAGACCATGGTGAAGCAGGCTGTCCCCCTGCAGCCCTTCGAGGTCCATGTTGGAGCAGATACCCACCTGCAGCCCATGGAGAACCCCACACCAGAACAGGTGGATATGCCTGAAGGAGGTTGTGACCCTGTGGAAAGCCCCCATTGGAGTAGGCTCCTGGCAAGACCTGTGGCCTCACGGACAGGAGCCCACACTGGAACTGGTTTGCTGACAGGACTTGTGACCCCATGGGGGATCCACACTAGAGCAGTCTGTTACTGAAGGACTGCACCCCATGGAAGGGACCCATGCTGGAGCAGTTCATGAAGAACTGCAGCCCGTGGGAAGGAACCACATCTGAGAAGTTTGTGAAGGACTATCTCCCGTGGGAGGGACCCCACACTGGAGCAGGACAAGGGTGTGAGGAGGAAAGAGGGGCAGAGACAAAGTGTTACGAACTGGCCGCAACCCCCATTCCCCACCCCTCTGTGCCACTTGCACGGAGGAGGTAGAGAAGTCAGAAGTGAAGCTGAGCCTGGGAAGAAGGAAGGGGTGGGGGGAAGGTGTTTTTACATTTGTTCTTATTTCTCATTATTCTACTCTGTTATTGATTGACAATACATTAATTTCCCCAAGTCAAGTCTGTTTTGCCTGTGAGAGTAACTGGTAAGTGATCTCCGTGCCCTTATCTTGACCCATAAGCTTTTTGTCATATTTTCTCCCCTTGTCCTGTTGAGGAGGGGGAGCAATGGAGCAGCTTGGTAGGTAACTGGTGGCCAGCCAAGGTCAACTCACCACAAAGGAATTGGGAATCCTTAAATATTAGTCCCAAATCCTTCACCACGTCTCCTGAGTAAACACTTTTGATCTCAATTCCCAAAACTAAAAAGCTACAGTAACAGTCACGCTCAACCATACAAAATGGCCTGTTCAAACTGTTGTGAAAATTACTGTGCGTTATATTTGTAAGTGCTTGTATGCTTGTAAACCACAGTTCTTCCTGTCCTTGTAGATGAAACAACACCACTATTAGTACAAGCAGTTACAAAGGCAAATGCAGATACATCCATAAAGCAGATGCTTTTAACATGGGACCAACCCACTGATGCCACAGGAAGACAGATGAGCATCACTGCAGGCATAAGGGAAATGTTTTTCACTAGGAACGTACAGCTGCGCTGAAACAGATCACCACAGGTGGTGGGATCCCCACCCTTGGAAGCTTTCAGCACTCAGCAAAGCAACAGTTGATTTGACCAAGAATTGGCTTTGCATAGGAGTGAGTGAAGGCAGCCGCTAGATATCTCTTCCAAACAACACTTCTGCAATTCTACACCATGTATAAATGAGGCCTGGGACCAAGAATGCTTGAAACTAAAATTTAATAACTGCCTTGCTCTTGAACACCATCTATCTGCATGCTCGAACAACGCAGAAGCCAGTCCGTGGGAAGTACTAATGTACAATTCAACATCACAGTGAGCACCTACTGTGACCCACTCTAACTCTGGCAGCTAGTACTATCAGAGCAGTCACTCACCACATTTAACTTTCCTACCGCTCAGCAGCAAAAATAGGGTAATTGGAATAGACAATAAGTGTGCCTCCTACTCAGAAAACGTGTCATTTTGTCTTGGCATTTATATGGCAAGAAAAGACCATTATTTTCTTCTAGAAATCATTTCATCACTTCATTATTTTAAGATAGCTTCAAACTACTGCAAACCATTATGGACTGTAGAGTGGTCTACGTGGAGTTAGTCTACAGCCTTAGGATACACCTTCTTATACCAAGACAGTGAATGGCACTACCATCCTTAGCAGAGGAACAAGTATGAATGGACCAGGAAGGCCTTCAAGAGCTGCACAGTCTGCCTCTACACAAGGATGAGCCAAACACAAATATTCTTCACAGATACCTAACTGGTGTGACCCATTAGCACCACACAATTTACAGAGCTCCTATATGATTCATCCCACAGCTCTATTATCTTTACCTTGCAGTGTTTCCTCACCCACAGGTCCTTTGTTGTTGCTGAAAAGTGTTACTTCCAGTTCTGTCCATGGTGGATTTGAAACACAACAGCATTGCCATGTGTTCATGTTCATAACCATGCACAAACCTATTACCACACATCAAGACTCAGATCTCCCTTTAGTTCTTCCCCTCCCTTATTCTAAAACATATCTAATAATTTCAATCCTTCCTTCTACAACTCAAATAACTTTCATTGCCCTCTCTGAGGTGCTTTTCAAATTGCAGTCTAGAGTGAGGCATCCCATACTACTGTAACAGTAGTATTTCTCTGCTATTAATACTTCTCAGCACTACCAGAGCCTCAGAGAAGATTGGTCAATTCACAGCCCTTGCAGGCCCTGTTCAATTTGTACTTTCCAGTAGACTGTTTGCTCTTTTCATAATTGATGATACTTAAGACTCCTGAGGTACATTTTAACCTCAAAATCATCCCTTGAACTCTCCCTCATCTTTTATTTGCATAGTTGATTATTTCTACCTTGGTGTAGAAATTATTTCTACCTTTGTTGCTTCCATTTTGAACTGCATTTTATTTCACCTTGTTTCTCCAACTTGTCATGGAAAGCCTGAGTTCTGCTCTCTCAGACGCTAGCAGCTGCTCTCAGCTTGCATCTTCTGCAAAAACAGTATTTGCCCTAAGTTTCAGCAATTACATGGATGATGGAATATTTACAAACAGTGGATTCAGAACAGATCTTACAGAGCCCAACTGAATATTATTCTGATTTGTTAGTGAAGCATGGAAGAAAACTGACTGTCTTTCTAGCTAGGAAGCATCCTCATTACAGACTTCCACTGAAACCATAATCCCACATGTTTATGTCAAACATCACAGGTAACTGCAGCAAAAGCCTTATATCTGCTTTCCTCTGCTATCAAGTTGGTTTAGTATGATTTAATTTATGCCTTCAGTTTAGTAACAGCAGAACTCTAAAAAAAAAGTTGCGTCAACTATGTATTTGCTAAATAAAAGCTTTTACAAAATCTAATATAAATATTTCCTGTATTGATTTTAGTCTTTATTTCTGATTAACGTGCAGTCCCAATCAAACCATGCAAGACATACCAGAACAAGAAGGAACCAGAAGAAATAGATGGCAAGATCAAAAAATCAACCCTTCCTAGTATTACTAGGAATAGCAGATGTGGGAAAGATGGAGTGCAGCTAAAAGCAGTTTGAAATTAAATTTCATATAGTAGCTAATGTAGTCCATAAATAAACTCACGGAAGTATCTACTACATATAAAGAAAAGTTTCCATTTACTGGTTCTTCAATGTGCCACATAAATCCTACCACTCACTTGCTCTCAAAGCCATCCTCCCCCTTCCACAGCCACATTATGTCACGGACATGAGACACCTCCACCTCACACACGCCTTGGCAGCAAAAAACCATGACTGTCTGCATTGTTCCAGTGCCGCACCCTGCCAGTAAGCTGGGATGGGGGTGAATGTACTCCCAAACATGAAACCCTGGACCAGCACACCGGTACCTGTTTGCTTTCACTCCAAGGAAATGCAGGCAGGGCAAGGATGGTGAGCCACTGCAGCCACATGGTACCTGTCCGAATCCACCCCCAATATAATACCTACTCAGCCACGATATCATTAAACAACGTAAATTTATTAAAAAAAAAAAAAAAAAAAAAAAAGACTGTAGTGATTTCTGAAATAAGGGGGTTTGGGTTTGGTTTTTTGGGATTTTTTTTCTTTCTTTCTACAGTGCTGTTTTACTGAGTTAATACCAGGTAGCCTATTCAAAGTTTTAGGAAGGTTTAAATTCTATATCTTTTCTAGTGTAATTTAATTTCAGACTTGAAAAGTTACCTTATTAAATTGTTTTCTTGCAGAAGTTAAGTTTTTAGTGACTAACATGATAGAAAGGACACCAGGAATCTCCCTGGCTTTTGCACAAATGACTGGGGATGTTTTCCTATCATCCACAGCTCCTTTCTGCACGCATCCAGCAGCCCCAAACACTCCTGGTGAGCTTCTGAGGAGTGCAAAAAAGGAGATCTCCTGTTAGACCTGTGCCAGGCTGCATTGCTATTGGGGTGGGCTGCTGAGGAAAGCAGTGAGGGCCAGCAGTCCATCAGGACACAAATCCAACCCCAAGTGTCTGAACCTCTCGCACCTTAAGTGGGCTACTGCAGGCAATTTTTAGCCACATCTCCTTGCGCTGAGAAACTTTCCAAGGGAAGTCATGTCAAAACTGAGGCATCTTCGTAAGAAGTTTGGGGTTTAGTAGGAGGTTTTCTCACAGCTTCCCCACTGACTCCTCTTCTGAGAGCTGAGATCCTTCAGGCTCTGGCTGGATAGCAGACAGGAGATGACACCTTCATGTCACAAGGCTACCCGATCATTATGGTGCTTTCCTGATTACTGAGGGGCTCTCTGAGGATATTAACAAGCCTGATTACTGCTGAATCCTAGCCCGAAATTCACGATCCACAGGACTTAGCATGGCAAGAGAGACCAACATCTGACATAGTAATATACAAAGCTTCTCCCTGGCAGGATTGAACTACAGTTTGCCACCAACGTCAGCCTCTGCTTTAATAGACCCGGTGTGTCATTTATGCTACTCTGGCCTCCCACACATTTTCTGCAAAGCACGAGGAATATTCATTTCGCTGTTCAGTGACAGCAGGAGAATGCCCCAACCACAGTGTCTGGCATGTGTCAGTCTAGTCATGGAGATAAATATACCAAGAAAAGCAGCCTGTAGATGTAGAGTCTCCAATAGTGGCATTTACTGCTTGCCAGAGGTACATTGCGGTGCAGGGGATCTACAGGATCCTCACACCGTCACAATAAGTCAAGTAAGTCACAATGCAAAAACCAGTGGTTTCTAGAAAGTCATTGTATAACCTTGGCTATCCTTTACAGAGCAGTTATAGACTAAAAAGAACAAACGTTTATGGCCTCTAAGCATGTTATTTTTTCCTTTAAAATGCATTAACCACTTTGCAATTTAGATTTTTCTGGTCATGCTTTTATTAGAATAGAGCTGAGTGGCAACTGTCCTCTCACAAATAGAAATGTCCACATCTGATACAACAGGACATGTTTTAATACCCTGTGTGTAGTGGGTGAGATTCTGCAAGACGTGCTCTATAATTACTGCCACTTAGAAGGGAGTTTAAAAGGTTTGTTTGCAGAGCAAGCAGTTACTTTCGACTTCAATGATATTATTTACTGATCATTTGCTATTATTTATGTGTATCTTAACCTGGCCATCAGTGGAAAGAAGTTTTAAAGAGACAATTTAATAATACTTAAGGAATAAGAGTTCATACACCTCAAGTGTATTACTTTAAGCTGAAAAATGAACCGTGAAAGGTTCTAGCAGCAGGGGTTTGATTTTCATGGTAATCTGATGTACACAACCGGATTTTTCTTATACAAGAAATTATCTGTAGGATTGTGGTTTCTGAGCTAGGTACATGCCTGATACTCATGTAGTCATCCTTAAGCAAAACAACAAAAAAATCACAGTGCTTTCATGCTTACCTGTCACTTTGAGATAAATAGCAAAATTCAACTAATTTCAAAGGGAGCCCGACTGAGCCTGACAGAGGCTGCACTAAAATGAGAAGCATTGGGCAACCATTCATATATATTGAAAGCGTAAAAAAGATTAATTTTCTGTATAATCAAATCCACCCATAAGCATCCATTTCTACTATTGTAGTCCAATAAAAATAAATTAAACAGTGTCAGAATTGATGGCTTTTTCTTGTGAGACAGATAAGAGCCACGAATGATGCTGTGTAAATGAATCAAACTAGCTACGAGTGCAGTCCACGTTGTTTACGGAGAGCAGGAGAAACCAGCAGCCATGTAGGAACAGACTATGTGACAGTAACTGAAAAAGCAGTAAACTTTGCTTCATTCCTCTTCTGCTAAAGAAAGCTTTAATTTTCTTCTTTAATTTTTTTCTGAGTCTTAAAGATTAGAAATGATAATGTAAGTCACTGGCAGCCAAAGAAAAGAGGGGAAAAAAAAAAATATTTCATGATGGGAAAGTTTCAAACATTGACAAATCTCTGCCAGCTCCGTATAGGAAAGCATTTTTAATCCAGGCTGTTTCTTTGTGCTGCGCTGCCAGATGAGTCACTGATAGATGGAGGAGTTTGTAGTGCAGCAGACATGAAAACTGTTCCGTATTATAAACCAATATAGGAAATTGCATACAGAAAAACTATATTTAAAGACAGACACACAAAAGAGTTTAATGAAGCTGTTCCTGCAATCTCGCTTCAGCCTCCCCAGGCACAGACATTTCCTCACTCCTCCCAGTGTCACAGAGATGCACTGACATGGCCAGCAACAGAAACACCCGTTTGGGGCTCCACTCCCAATCACTGAACCAGGAGAAAAGACTTTCCTTTTCTTTTTTTAAAATTTCTGCCTTAATTACTCTTCACCCTGTGTATGAAAGGGGACCGTGACCTTGTTCAAATGGCCCTGTCCAATACCAAGCTGGATCACAGGGTTTGCACAAAATATGGCACTACCTCAAGGCATTTACTAACCATGTTGCCTGACTTTGTAACCCAATGCTCTCAAACTAGAAATTAACCATTCTTGCACCAGTTTTTCCAAAGACTTAAGCTTCTTGGTATGTGTGGCCCAGCCAGCTACCCATAAGAAGAGATTAAGTCAGGTTAGCAACAGACCCCTCTTGACTTAAGTCAGGCTTCACTTTGGACTTTGGTTCAAGGTCCGTCACTGCAAGAAAATTGAAGAAGCAGGTGACAGCAAGGATTTGTGTCTCCCATAAACAATACTGGCCACCCAGGGAAGCAGCAGCACGCCGGCAGCCAGAGGCTCCTACAGCTCTTCACTAGGGAGCAGGGGAGTGGGGAGCCCTGTTCCTCTTCAGGATGAGGGCAGCGATGGTGCCCTGTGGAGCTGGCACCACGTACCTGCCCAAGTCTTTGTAACACTGGAAGAGGGGCACCTGTTTCGGAGCAGAAGCCTGAGGACTGGTCAAAGCAAATGTACTTGTTTAAGCCTGTGGGAAATTAGGGACGTGTGACTCCAGACCTCAGTAATCCAGAGCATCCTGTTCCAAGTATCTGTCCTCAATATTTGGCTGAGCAAAATGTCCTGCAAAGTGCTCAGGAGGAGCAGATGTCTGTGGAAGAGCCAAGGTCCGATGGAAACCCTGGTAGAGGGATGAAAGACCAGAGCTGCTGCCGGCTACCTCTGCCAGCCCACCGCTGGGACTCCAGGCAGGAAGAGAACCAAAATCACTTAGACATCCAGATTATTTTAAGATCTTAGAATAAGATAAACAAGATCGGTATCATTGCTTTTATTTTCAGAAGGACTTGGCCCCTGTGCAAAGTTAGTTGACCTAACGTAAAGCACAGGGCTCTGTCTTGCTTTCTGTTCTCTTGCTATAGTGCTGGGAATCAGAGGGAGCGAAGGCACAAGGGATCTCTCAGATTCTCTCAAGGTGTCTCAAATGACCTCAGAGGTCTGCTACAAGGGCACTGCTTGTATTTTGATTCGGTAAGGCTAGCTTGATTACGCTTTTCAGGGAGCCTGTATGTTCAGAAATACACCAGGATTCGTTCACCCCTTCCAAGACTTCTAATACAGAAGAAATTCTGACAAGACTGTTCTAGTTGTCATACAACAGCAAGAGCCAAAGCTGAAATTAGGAGCCAAGTAAAAACATAAATATATTTATGCAATGCCAAAATACTTGTTTCTCCCTAAATTGTTAATTCTCTCCCTTGCCATAGTGGAAGCCAACTCTGAATCCAATAAAGAAAAACAACTCACAGCAAATTACTTTCAAGTGAAAGAATCTGATCCAAAGGGTTTTTTTCTCCTCAACACAAGTTAATAAATGGAACAGCTACACAAAGTAATAAAGAGAAAATATTTCTAATTTATGCAATGTTACAAAAGCTATATCCATCAAGATACTCTGGGGAAATGGACTGTAGTAATAGATTCCCTTTAAATATAGCCAAGAAGGAAATTAAAACTGGCTTAAAATAGAAATAGAAACCCTCACTATAAAAATATATTGCTGAATGACGGTGTCCAGATCCAAAAAAAAAAAAAAAAAGAAAAAGAAAAAAGTCCAAGTCCCTGGGAGATAAATGTAAGACTGACTCGTCTAAACTATTTCACAAACATGTATGTTAGAAGAACAGCTCTATATCACGAATGGAGACCACCGCAGATTTATGTAGCTCCCACCCTTAAATGTATTTCTGAATGTTGAAGCCACACATCTCTCTCTTTCTTTAAGGAATAAGTATTGTGTTAGTACAACATATTTCTTGGAGCATTTTTGATGTTTAACAGGACAAAAAGACACTCTCCAAGTCACAACCCAACTCTGGCAAAGGCAGAACTAAAAGTCAGCCTTTGCACATAACTTTCACATCAGCAGAGTTTTCCATAGCTAACTGAGCTGCTCCCGCTCAAGGGCACCAGCTACTGAATATTCTGAACTGCATGGCTTGAGCCCTCAGCACGAGCTGCTTCACCATACAGCTCTGCCCTTGTAGTTGTAGGTTTCACTGCCTGCTAAGGCAGACAGAGAAACTGTTCTTAAGCTGGAAGCTAAAAATTTGTTGTGCAAAAAAAAAAAAAAAAGCTGTGAAAAAATTACTATCCATTTCTCATCACTTCTTTCACACCATGAGATCCTTTCTGCAAAGCTTGGTGGTTTGGGGGGTTTTTTAGGATGGACACACACACACACATTGTTTTACATTAAGAGAGAGACACATCATTGGAATGCTTTATAGGCTATAGCGTTATATGTCCTAGACAGGTTGAATAGTTTTGCAAAATCTGCATTAAGTAAAAGCAGGAAGAGAGAGGAATTAAAGAAGAGAGTACAGGACAATGGGAGGATGAAAAAAGATAACAGAAGCTAAACATATGTTTTCTTTTATTTATACAGACTAAAGTCAGCTTTTGTAAATTAAAAATAACAGAAAATTAAAAGAACTTTTAGGTTGTGTTCCTAAAACAGTGACTAGAAATGTACGTTCCTGACCATCAAGCACGGCAGTACAGTGTGTGTTTGAACTAACACACTGCTAGACAGAAAGTTGATGCAGTACCCAAGAATGGGAAAATTAAGATAGTTAACTGCTGGTTTTCTAAAACCTCATCATGTCCTTTATGGATTCTTCCCCTGATGCTTTTTATCCACTGTTTCAAACCCAGTATAGCTAAAACCAGAAGATGCCATAATGTTCCCCTATCTTCCATTTTTCTATCACTGCAGACAGCAATCATTCAGTCCTTCTTGCCAAGTAATACCTTCAATTCTCCTTCTAGGCCACAGAGATTTTTATGTCTCCCATCTTGAAAAATAAACGGTTTCCAAAAAATCAAGCTTTTCCTAGCTTTCCTGAGGCTAAGAATTCTTTTTCAAGTTTTCATCTCTTTATTACAATTTTTTTTTTCTTTGTCTATTCTGAATTCTGCTGCACACATCGTTTCCCTCTGAATGGCCTGGTGGCTGTGACATCGATATTTTCACGTTACACTGCCTTCCTCGCTTCAGGCTCTGCTAGCACAAGCTGACTGTCCACCCTTTCATGCTTCTTCACGGGCCAGCTCAACCATCCAACACTGAGCAGTTAACAGCTCTAAACTCACCACGAGCCCTCCCTCCATCACCTGTGTGTCAAATTTTAAGACACATCACCATCTTGCTTCACATCCTACTTCCTTACCTAACTGCCCCAAAATTTGCTAGACCACCTTATTGTTTGTTTTTAGCTCCCCCACCCCGCTTTTTTTCCCCCTAATCAGGCTTTTAAGAAGTCTTGCTAGAAGTCTGTCTATTGACACGTGAAGGTCAACCCCTATCATGCTGACATATCTTCCTATATACCTTGTTTACTGTCATCTACCTGTCAACACCCATAATATCCAGCCCTTATGCTTAGACTGTAAGATTTTTCAGCAGGTGTTGGTTTTTTTCTGTTCAAGAGACCAGTACAGCTGTGGATTTTAGGAGCTCTTCCCCTTCCCAAACGAGTCAGGAAAGTTCATAGTAGGCTGAGTAAATCTACTTTAGTTGCTCTCCTTCGGAAAGGGACCAAAAAGCTTTGATGCAGGATTTTCTTAATTGAGGACTACAGAAACAGGATAAGAAAACTACAAGAGAAATTGCAAAACAATTTATATTAAATAATTTTGCATTTATGCAAATCAAAAATATATGCATTTGCTTACATTGAAAACAGAAACGAAGGATGGGGGGAGAGCGTGGTGTGGTTCAGAGCTGAGGGGCAGGACTGCCCTTGCACAAGGAGCTCTCATCTCAAACCCACGAGCTGCTTTGTCAGCCCAGTGCTACACACAGCTGGGAAATGCAGCTCCTGCAGCAGCTGCAAAGCTACACTTCCATGCACGTACAGTTTCCCTTGATCTTTTACTTACAGTACACAATTAACATTTCAAATTAGACAAGCATTATCATTTGAATAAGAAGGCTAGATAAAATGGATAGAATATGTATTTTAATTCTAGGGTTTGTTCAAGTTATATATTTATTCATGACTTTTATTTTTTAATTACTTCTGATTTCTGTATCAATAAAATGTCACACATCAATCCCTAGAGTTTATCAGCTGGAAATCTGAGGGTGTGTCTTTAAAGGCAAAGAACTGAAATGCACATTTGCTGTACTATGCTATGTTGAAGATACGCAGTGAACAAAAAGTCAAGCAAGAACCTTGATGGAAAAGAGACTGGCAAATACGTATTCCCAAAAGAACAGTAATAAAAAGCTGAACTTACTTTGGAAACAATATCTCAGGAGTCCTTTCCTAAAACCTCCTATGCTTTCCCATCTCTGCAAACTCATAGGATGTTCTTGTCACCATCAGATCCAGGCTGCAGAGCTAAGCCAGTGCACTGCAGTCATAGGTGGTACACAAACACACAAAGATGCCAGTTCTTTCCAAATGCAATACCTCGGCACAGCCAGCTGTGAGACTGAGAAGCCCAGCACCTTAAGAAGATTATTAGAGTGCTCTTCATGCTCTTTGCATGAAGGTCCAGCACAGAAAGGCTCCTTCAGTACTAAATTACTGCAACAGAGTGATGGAAATATGTTTTTTTCAGTAGATGAGAATTCAGCACAATTATCCAGGCAATCTCTAATGCCTATATTTATCTTTTGATTCAGGCATACAACTGTAAATTTCTCATTAGAGTCTGAGATAAGCCCTTAGCAGTCATGGTCAAAAGTATACACCAAATACTAACCATGGAAATCACTTTATTTTCCAACTAGTTATGATTTCCATACTTTGTTATGGGCTGTTATAAGTGTTGAATAAGATTTTTGCTTCACCTCCCCAGGTCTAGTTAGTTGCTTTGAATCTCTTCACAAGCTCCAGGGACATAATTCATTTCATAAGAAAAGAAGTAATAATACAAGTAATAGAACCATTACGGAGAAGAAAGGAACATTACAATTACCGTCAACAATATAGATGTTCTTCATCCGCTGAAGTCCTCTCAACTTCTCTACATACAGAGAGTTATTTTTGATCTTTGCTTTTGAGAAAATATTGAATCGATTACATAAACGTAATGTTCAGGTCTAGTACATGCCTCTTTGGATTTTGAAGAGATGGAAAGAAGGGAAAGGCAGCCACTCTTGGGGAAAAACACAGCTTGAGGCTTGACTTTTAAAACATATCATCAAAAATATTGTGGTAACGAGAAGTGAGAGGAAAGAGGACAGTGACTAACAGCAAATGCTGTCAACAAAGTTGCTCAAAAGTTGCCTGGAATTTTAAGAGATCTTTTAATGTGTTTGGTAAAAACATAGTTTCACTGAATATTGAAGATTTTCTTATCACTTGAATCTCTCTGTAGCATCATGCTCGATTACTCCTACCAGTGGTCTTCTGTCTCCCACTTCTACATCACGCCTGTCACACAGACATTCCCAAAACAAGCTAATAAGTGCAGCAAAGAAGATCACATTATGCCTCCGTATTCGTGTATGGTTTTGATTGCACGCAGCAGAATTCTTAGCTCCAAAGCTTAGGGATTTTTATAGTCACCGCAGATGTTCTATTCAGTGCAGACAGAACTTCTCACTCAAAACCAGACAGGTCTTGCACCCTGTTATAAAACTGAACCCCTGCAAAGTGTGCAGAGGAAAAAGCATTTCAAACCATTTTTTCTGGCAGCTGCTCTCTCACACACCTTTGCCTGCACCCTCCACAGAAGACAGATCCACTGCAGTAGGGTTGCCTTGACAGCTAGCGGTATGCTCCTGCCAGAGGAGTGAAAATGTAGAAAGGAACCAGTTCATATTCAAACGGCTTCTACAGATTGCATCTGGAATTACACCATGCAGGCCAAACAACTGGATTGTTCATTAAAATCATCTGATTGCCATGCATTTATCTTTGTGCTTGCAACAAAAGAGAGAAAAAGAAAGAAGAGCTGCTTTTTTCAGTCCTTTGTACTATCATCCCTTTCTATTAGACTCTGCCTATTGGACAGAGATTTTGCCTTGATTGGTTTCTTTGACATGTATTTCTGTTGCTTTTCATCTGAAAAGAGAAGGTGGCTAAAAATTAAGTGAATTGTTCATTAAATAGCCACCCCTACTTTGAGAAAAGGTTATTCTTTCTTTGGATTCTTTGATGCTGCGTTAATGATGCCTTTCCTTTCAGAGGCTTTGTGCATAAAAGGCAAGCTCTTGGAGAAAAAAATTGGAAAATAAACCTTCTCCCCCTCATCCTTTCCATGATGGTAATTTGAAAGATAGCTGTTTTGAAGATAAAGTTGATTTCTGATAACAAAGACCCACTGTTTGAAATGGGAGCCTGCTACTCTTAGCAGATGACTGACATGAAAAATGGTCCAGCAGAAGGAGTGGCCAGATTGGCTGATGGGGACTTGCAACAACAAACAGTACAGCAGCAGTCGTAAGTCAAAGTGACTCCACTAAACTGTTTCTGGGCTAGAACTGTACTTACTTTGTTCGTATTTTTGTTTTTACTACTGGTGCACTTAGACACAGCAGGAATGTGGATCATCTCACATGCAACTACATCCTAAAAAGAAAATAAAAAATCATCCAGCTCCTTGCCTCGCCCATTCTCAGTCTTTTTGCAGTGCTGACATTCTGAATTCTAGGAGCACAAGCTGTGTGGATTATGTGGTGGGTTTTCTTCTCTTATCTTTCTCCTATTACTGCTAATACAATCAAGTTTACTTGTTCTTGTGAAAAAAGGAGACATTAGAGGAACAAGAAAAAAGACAACAAAAATAAAGATATGCTTGGGATTGCTATTTATTATTTCTCGAATGCTGCCTTATTCATTCAGGAATTTGTTGGTCTAAGACCAAGAACAGTTTCTAGGCTCACGAGAAATTTTCTGCTCCTCTACCCTAGTATGAAGGCCAGAACACACACAGAACACTGTTAAGTTCTCAAAATGAGGTGTTGCTGAAATTTAAAGTGACGTATTAGCTTCATGCTGGTTTTTGCCAAGAGATACTTTCATACTCAGCTAATTACTGAAGTCTACCCAGAGCAAAACGTCTAACAACTCAAAAGCGTCAGCACCTATGATCTCATGGCAGATGTAGAAAAATGATGCATGATTAAGTTCTTGCCTCGAGAGAAAGAACATACGACAGTTGGTTGGGTTTTTTAAAATTATCCTGCTGCATTGTTCACCAACTATGAATATATTCTCCAAAGAAGAGGCAATAAGAAGTGTTACTCAAAACCTCCAAACCCCACCAAACAAACTAAACATGCAACCAGCAACACTCAATGCAGTTCTACAGCTGCACACTACAGACTCCCTGCAGCACTAAAACGTACTCCCGAAGCGTAATAGGGATGATCTTTTAATCCTTACTCATATCAGTATTCATATCAATCTCAACAATAATAGATATGAAAAAGGGCAGCCAGATAAAGCTCTTGATGATAGAGGTAAGGCATTTGAAAGACAACTAAGAACTCATTAATTATCAGTTTGGTTCCTCTACCCCACCGCTCTCTTCCTCAAAATGTTTATATCCCATGTGCAAAAGCCATTACGATACCCTACCAGAGTAGAGCGAGCGGAGAAGTACTGGGTAAAGAAGACAGAAAGTAAGTGAAAAACATGCCAAAGAAATGAGACTTGGCCAGGAGGCATTAATACTAATAGGCTGGAGAAGGGACCCTGGAGAAGTCGCTTTGTGAAGAGTCTGGGTGCGGTGCAGCAGCAGCACACTTGCAATCACACACAAACTCAAGGGGCTGCCGTATGCTGCTTGCCTGGTTTGCTGACCCTCGCACTGGCTGCGTACAAGAGGTGTTTGCTTTTTGCTAATAAATGCACATTTCATTTTGCTAATAAATGCACGTTTCATAAATGCTGACTTCACAACAGATTTCAAAAGAAGGCTTGGCATGGAGTTTCTTCTTTTAGGAGGTAAAACTACCTTGGATTTTTCTTTCAGTTCCATACACAATTAACCCCCACAAAGTTCCCCTGAAAAAAATAATTCGGGGCGGGGCAGATCAAAGACCGAAGACATGTGGTGCTCAGCCACGGTCCTGTCAGCCTGTAAGTGGCTGTTAGATTTGAGACCTCCAGCCCCTGCACTGGCATAGCTTAGTAGTGACTAGTGTATAGGATGCGTTCAGGCTCTCATGGACGCTGCAGGGAAAAGCCTCTCCTTTGTCAGGGCAGAACCTTCCAGTCTGCTTCCACGACAGCAGGAGAACAACGAGTCGAAGCCAACACCAGGGCAAGATCCTGGAGCATTGCCTTCATTTTACAAACATCCCCTTCCTCCGGAGCTGAGTGTAGCTGACTGCCACTCCACATATACATCTATTTAAGTCCCAGAGACATCTGTAGAGCACATCTGCTGCAGAAAACATTACAGCTGTGTGTCCACAGCTTATCGGAGCAAGGAGACCTCCAGGGGTCTCAAATACGTGTTGAAATGCAGACCAGAAAGTCCAGTACTCATGAGGGTCCATATGCCAGGGCCACAAGGGACAGGAGCCGCAGATGTTTCTCATGCTCCTCTGGGGTCTCCCAGACTTTCTTTCTCTCTCTCCTTCTTTCCAAAACACTGGCACTGCTGGGGTGACAGGGGATCTACAGCTCCATGTTGTCCTGAGGTTTTATGGATTACGGACAGTCAACATTGATTAGTGTTTTCCTCCAAAGTCAGTTGGTCATCTTGTTCTGACCATCCTTGCCTCTAGCTGTTTGCTGCCAAGGCTGCTGCCAGAGCTGGCACTGTGAGGATTGTCTAGAAGATGGTAGTCACTCCCCAGCCTGATGGTAACCCTCAAAGTTTTCAGACGAGGAGGATACATTTACAATGGCTGTCCCCAGCTCTGAGCCCAGACACCACATACGTACTTCTGTCTGGCTACTGATGAATATTAGAAAGGTCTGGGAAACTACAGCTTCTGAACTACAACCTGAAATGTAATTCTGAGAGGTGTTTGCAGAAATAATCAGCAAAGATAAGATTTTTTAATTGATCGTATCTTTTTACTTGCAAAAATAAAATAATGGGAGCAAAATGCAATAGAAGGAAGAGAGACGTAAGTCAATACAGCAGGCACAGGAAAATTATAATCACATCTGTTGCTCTTTTGTGCTATAAAGTGATTTTACAAACCAGAGAGAAGCTTGAATGTAGCAATTAAACTCATATTTTAGTCACCCTAAAATTTGTTCTCCGTTCCAGAAGTTATTTAAATTACTTCTGCTGAAATTCAATATTTTTTTTTTTTAATGGAAAGCTTTATAACCCATTCTCACTATGGCTTTAACCTCAACAGATATCTCCTTATTCTGGTATTGCTGGCCTTACTTCTTTCTGTGGCTCTCCTGACATATGGTTCCCAGTGTAGGACAGAGACTGGACAGCCCAGCTTTCCCCCAGCTCCGTCTCGGCGCACGGTGTGCTGAGCCCAGCCCAGGTGCCACCGTACAGCCACCCTACCTGGGAGAGGCACGGGGGAGAAAGCTGCGCTACTGCAGCTCGCAGACCAGGTTATTTATGGTGAGACAGTCTAGGAGCAGCCTTGATTATGAAGAGCTGCATCCAACCGAGTGCATTTTTCTGCGATTACACTCAATTAAAAAAGAGGGTTTCTGTGTCTTAATAAAATGCTTTTCTTCTGCTGGCATAGTCTAAGCAGTACGACTAAACCAAGAATGTTAACAAAACATACATAAAAACAAAATAAGAGCGAAAATAAGAAAAGTAGATTTTAATTCTTGCAAAATATAAGCGCACTGAGATAGGTTAGGTTGAGATCATGCTTTGCTAAGAGTTTCAGTACATGAACTCCAGGAACAGAGGGCAGGAAGAGATGCCCATCCGGTGAAATCCTGAAACAACAGAGATACGGTGGGAACCTGGCTCATATCGTACCTATGCCAGTGTAGAAAAAGAATAGCACTGTATTCAGATGTGTGAACTGGAACATTCCTTGGCAGACACAAGAAGTAACCATTCCCTTTTACCCAGCTTTAACTAGGAGTTAGTTTACTACAACTCTCAGTTGATTGCAACTAATTGTTTCATCTCTCTCAATTCTTTAAAATTAAAATGAGAAGGATGGACGACTGTAAGTGTAGAAGGCATGACCTACAGTGAGCATTTAAAGTAATTGGAATCAGCTAGCTTGGAATCGAGGAGACTTGAAGGGAAATAATAACACTCAGATAAATAAAGGAAATTCTATATCATGTCACACTCCACAGCCATAGTGTATGTGTTGTTTTGACAACATTTTTTCCATATGATTACAGTGGCTTTTATTAAAATAAGGAAACTAACATTTGGGAGGGAAAAGAGGAACACATTAATTAGCTGTATCTCATTTTCTCCCAAATTTCTGGATTTAAGAATCAGAAGCTGAATATGGCACGATGATGACACATTTGTTTAGGAGTGATTTTGTGATGGCTCATCTCACCCTAGGCGGGTAAGGGATAGATTTTGTCACTTAATAGTATATAAGAAACATCACTCAAAAAGGCTGCAAAAATACAGTGGAAGAAAGAACGTGTCGAGAAGCGAAGGGAGCAAGTTGCAGATGCACAGAGCTGATTGCGAACCCCGTTCTGCTAACGGCATCCTAGAGGGACCTCTTCTGAAGTCAGTGAAATCTCACTCACTTAAGTATGGTGTTGCATGGGAGTCAGCTCTATCACTCCATATGTCGCATTTTGTTTTGTTATCTACTGAATTATCTCAGTTTTTAGAGTCCATAGGACTTTGAATAGGAAAGCAAAAAAGGAGACTCAGATGCACTGTATTCACTGTTGGTATGTATCTCACTCACATCTCAGGCATTTGTCTTCACCTCCACATAAAGGCCCATTTTTAGTACATTTTTTTGGCATTCTAAAGAATCACAGAAAAATACATGATCATTAATCTAGCTGAAGATACACCTTCCATCTGAGACAGGGAGACATAGAGCAAGCCTTCTTTGAGCCACTCAGTCATATTTTATTACAGTAAAGTACCTTATTATTCCTACAGACTTTTAAAACTATTCTGTTTCATAGTACTTTTTTCAAGTACTCTTTTAAGGAATAAATTTAACACACACAAAACTTAGATAAAGACAACAGCTTACTGCCAGGAAATTTATGGGCTTAGTGGTGTTGTTTAAAAACAAGATTTTGCAAATCCTGAAACAGGTTTGAAAACCAAGAGAAGTCATGTTATTACCATCGCTACAGCTACATAAATACTTAGTAGCTTTACACTTCCACTTGTAAAAAACCTGAAGCAACAAAAGAATGTTAAAAGACCCAGTATTTTTAACCTCAAAAATGGAAAAGTTAGGAAGTTACCTTGAACAAAACTGCATCCTTGTACATATCAATCAAGGTCCTAAAGAAGAAAAAACTCCACAGTGATATTTTCAAAACACTTGCAAAGAAAAGCAGGGATGCTATATCATTGCTGTGAAATCAGCAATATTTCAGTTACTTAGAAAGCACTAGCAGAGGTAATAGGAGCTAAACCATAGCTGAACAGGAGAAATAGCTAGGATCTACCCACCCCTTCTGTTATTCAAGATGAAATTCAGCTGCTACAGGGGAGGGTTAATTTCCTTCCAACCAGTAACCAGTGGGAGGAGTAATCAGGCTCCTCCTTGACTTCCATCAACCCTGGCAATACAGGAAAGCATGATTTTTGGGGCAAGGTTACTGGTTTTTCTCTGAAGGTTCAAGGAAATAAGGAACACAGAAGACTTCTCAGCTCTAAAAAAACCCCCCTCACACCAAAACCCCCCAAGAAACAAAACATACAAAGATGAATATCCCTAAATGTAAAAAGGTGGTGGTGTCTGCTGTGTTACAGCCAGGAACTAAGGCTTAAGGGTCTGAACACCAGCTGACAGTCATGTAATTTCCCTGATTACTTCTGTCTGTAGATGTCTGCATGAGCATCCCAAGGTTTCTCTCCTTACCTGACAGCTGTCAGTGCGTGACAGACATAAAGGTAACTCACAGGACACTCTCTGTTTATCTTACATCTAGTAAGGAATAGAGCATGCATGGAATGTTCAATCATTTTCTATTTTCAATAATCATACAACCTTTGCCAAAGGGCATTGCCTCCGTCACTTGCACATGAGCACAAATCCATGCAACTGCTCCCTTAGATGCACTGGCACCTCACCTCTGCAGCTTGCTCTGGGTGACTGATGCAGTACAATCTTTGCTTCCCTCCAGTGTGTTGTACAAGAGAAGGGAAAATGCAGGAGTGGGGAGGATATTCACTCAGTGGTCCAAGGTGGATCATGTTTTTATAACTGATTAGTATTGCTGTGCTCTTGCATTTCTCATTAAAATCCCTTTCTTGAAACTAGCTACAATTTGCACCATGTTTTCCACTTGTTTAAGCTTCAAGCTGTCACTCAAAAAATTAATTTTAGCTGGTTTCATCTTTCCATCACAATCTTTTTGTCACAGTGGTTGATTAATTCTATGTCATTGTTTGCTCTTTTACAAGATTAATTGCAGGATGAGGGAATGTATGACATTCTGGTGAGGGAATATATCAAGTTATTGTAACTCCACAATGCTGGAAAGCAACTTTTCCCCCCCATCTAAATCCAGGCAACAAGCAAATAATGTAGTGAAACAGGTTTGGCCTGTTATTCGATAAATAGTGTTGATCGAAGGAAAGACCTTCTCCAGTTGTCTGATTAAGGTTTGCCACCACCACGCTCATTCCCTCCAGTTCCATTCTAGCCAAGCCCATAAAATCTGAACTGTATCTCCTGAGACTTGAAGCAGGCAAGTCATATTCATGGTCCAGGTAGACAGCTCAACCATGGACAGCTGTGGGGAGAGGTCTAGCATCAAAACAAGTATTTCTTCCGCAATTTTATACCAATACCAAAACCAGCCAAGACAAATGGATTTACTAAACCGCAACAAAGGAACGCGGATAGAAACACCGTCACTCTACACATCCATCATTGTAACACCGGGTAGGTTCAGAAGAGACCAGCCTATGCTCAGTGCCGTGCACAGATCCCAGGCTCTTACTCAAGGCTTGTACATCCCACGCTTCCCTCCCATGAACTTTGTTTGCTTTTTAGGATTTTTGGTCAAAGATGTAAGCTACTGCTGGATCACAGAACAGTCACTCATAAGGCTTACATTTCCTGGTAGGAAACACTGAGACAGAGGTTTTTCCCAAGTGAGGCTTGTCCCATTCGCATCCAGGTGAGCTGACATCCCTGGGTTTAATGCACTCAAGACACAAGACATGCATGTGAAGTAAGGACAGGGAGGGGGCTTTGGGACGCTGTTTCTTTAATCTGTGATGGCATAAGACAAACGGTACTTTGCATTCAGTCAACATTTCATTGGCTTACTTTAGTATACATTTATTTCCCCACAGAGCTGCTTTGCAAAGCGTATCTTCAGTACTGTATGATCCAGTTGTACAAATCTTTTCTATACAAACTTTATTTATTCCGCTTTTTTTCCCCATTTATTCTGCTTGCTGGTCGTTTGGAAGAAACACTATCCACTAGTTAGACAACAGAATTGATATTTCTCTACTGGTTTTTCATTTAAGCTTGAACATAGCCTTTCTGATCCTCATTTACTGCATTGTATAGGGAAATAAAAGGTTTTCCAGAGATGTCTATGCTCCCCAGATGCATAATATTACAAAGGCTTGTTCCCTTCTGCATTGAAGCCAAGGAGAATTTTCCCTCCAATTTTTTATGAGAGCAGGTTTAGGCATTGCTTGTATAAATTACTTTCATTAATAAAGCAGAATGAATGGCTTTGCATCAAAACAAATTAAGGCATCCAACCCAAAAAGACATAACACTGTGCAAATGCAATAATGGTGTCCATAATCTGTGAATTTTTATTGTTTGAATGAAATCAATAAGTACAGGTAGACTGAGAGTGAGTTTACACAGTTTTGCTACACGCTGTTAAAAAAAAGAAAAAAATGCTATGTATTTTACCTTTTTATTACTTTTCCCCATTCAGCTTTACCTTTTGCATGAACAAGGCTGGTTTTTTAGTATGGTGGTGTTTAATAGCACTCATTTGACATCATTACACTGGATTTTTGGTATTTTTCTCATTTTGTTTTACAGGTTTTCTGCTTGTGCTTCTCTTCCCCTCCTGGTGAGCCAATTGAGCACATTCCAGTCATGGACATTCCTCTTCAAATTCTGCTTCCACTTTATTTGTATCAGCATCAATAAACAAAGACAAATACAATACGAAGTAACCTGTTTAGAGTATTCTCTGCCTATGTGTTAGGGATGTACCAAAGTCCCGTTGACCCTTGTAGAGATGGGGCTGGGTGTGCAATATGCCAGGAATACTCGGGTGTTTTGTCCCATGCCACTTGTAAGCAATCCCTGTAAGACCAATAGGGACTATTCCTAAGTCCCTATTACTAAGAAAAGGTAGTAAGGTGTATCACTTAGCTGGTGTTAAACTCTGTAACAGAAGGAGCAAACAGCCTGGAAACAGCATCTACTTCAAACTGCCTTGATCTGCATGAATATCTGAATACAACCTGAAGGTTAATCTGAATTTTGCAACTGTCATTGGAATAAATCATGGGCACTGAAAATACCTCCACCTCTACAAGGAGATAAATACAGCTTTATTTATATTGGTTCTACTTTTGTCTGACTTTACCCACAGTTTAAAAAAATTAATTTTGTATAGGAATGTACTTCAGTGGAATATGCACATTTTTAGTTACTGAAAACTGTGTTATTTTTTCCTTAAAAAATCCCCACTTTAGTTTATCCAAGAAAAATATGCTACAATGTTGGAAATGTACTAACCTATTATAGTTGTGGCTGACTATAAACAAAATCCACTTCTCCCCAAAGCAAAGATATAATAAAGCATTTAGAGTTTCTATAAACTGTGTTAACCTCATGCAGCAGCAAGGGAAACCTGCAGGAGTCACTGGATTCAGCTACTGAAACAAGTTTTTGGTTCCTGCTCACATTGGCCATCGTTAAAGTCTTGCCATAAGGAATTCTGCTCGCGGAGGGTTCCTGCACACAGCGTGAATGCATAACTGACCACCCGGAACTTCTGTGTCTAGAAAACAGGGGGGAATGAAATCCTATAAACAGAGATTGTAAACATGTTGTCACCTTAACAGCGTACAATTGCTTCTTGATTTATGGTGGGTATTCCTTTAGGAACAGGGAAGGCACACCTGAGACCTAAACCCAGCAGCTTATCCAGTTTCTTCTCTTTACTGCTTTCAGCATTCAAACTTTTCCAATGTGTCATGTCCTATCTTGTGAGGCAAACCTGTCTTCTAGTATCCAGTCCGCAGAGGAAAGTAAACCTGATTTTCCTTTTCCAGGTAAGAGAAATAAATGCTGTATGAGGAACTGGTGTACCCAACTGAGTGAAATCATTGTTGACGTTAGAGCATCAAGCCTGTGATTTTGAAAGTCATCCAGTGACTTTGGGGACTGACTTTGTAATTTAACAGGAACTACATGACTAAATCCCGTCAGGAAAATCCCTTGAGTAATTTGGAATATTTCAGTATAAAAATTGAAATTCAGTAAATTAGTCTGGGAAAAATCTTTGCGTTCCTTATGTCCAGGCAGCAACGGTGAAATCTGCACAGAAGAGACAAAAGGAATATGTGAGATGATGTAAATTATGAAGAATAAGCTCTTTCTAAAGCCATTTTCCCACAGGAATATTCAATATAACCCTTCATCATGATCACTCCTATGCTGCACTGCAAGGTGGTTGAGTAATTTCTAGAATTCCTTTTTGGTCTCAGCTCTGTCAGCCCTCCTGCACCACAGCCTAACACAGTCAGGGGATAATTTGCAATTTCTCATTACAAGGCAGCATCTGATAATCAGAATGTGATCTGTGTTGTAGTCTGCAAGTAAGGAGAGGAATTAATGAACCACAACATGTACATGAAGAAAAAAAGTGTACTTCATTTTAAAAAGCTCACGTTTTTCTATTTCAATGAAAAGCTTTCCTTAAGTATTTACCAAGGCAACAGGATTTAAACAGGATTACTCAGTTGCTTGAATCTTGCTATTTGTTTAAGTATCTCATAACATGAGGAAACTAAAGTTAACGCACGAATTCCTCTCATGTTCACAATATACAATTTTTCCCAGTCTTGGGGCTCTGGGGTATTATATTGAACAGTGTTAGAGAGTATTAATAATTAGGTAGAATTGCATGCAGAAATTATATCTGGCTATTTAAAGCAGTGTAGGATTTTACAGGGTTTTTTTCCCTCCCTCCAGGCCATAACACTCATTTAGCAAAAATGTGTAAAAGTGAAATACACATCAGTAAATCTGATGTGTAAATTAGAGAAGTCTCAAAACAATTTGCATTTTTATATAGCTATGAGGAAGTAGGACACATTTATTATCTACTGTCAGGTAACACATAAATAACTGCAGATCCAATTGCCTGAATTTCTGGAACTTGTCAAGGAGCTTAATAGAAAGATTTATGAGAACTTCAAGCTTTAGATTTCAAATCCTTGCTATCTGTCAAGCTACAGTCCTAATACTAAACTTCTCATCCCCAAAACTGTCTGTAAATTCAAAGTGAAGCTATAAAGAGTTGTTAAAGGCTTTCATTTTGCATCTTAAATTCTATTCTCATGTTCTGTTCTATACGCTTTATTGCTGGGAAGTCCTTTGTGCTTTGAAGTAATCTTACAGCTCACATCAGACCACCCTGCCTTACTTTTCCTTAATAAGTTTTTAATTTTTTTTTTTTTTTTTTTTTAGCAGAACAATGCTAACAGTTCATTGTATTATTTAATCACAGTAATTGGGGTAACTAAATTTTTTTCCTTCTGAAGAAGGCTGTTAGGAGATTATGATTCCTGTATTGGTTCCCTTAACAGGGCCAGCTTCACCTGCTTTGGATTGTAGGACTGTGGTCCCATTCCAGGGGAGGGAATGAGGATGGTGGGGAGATTGAGAGGAGACAGCAAATTCCTGTCCTTGCAGCTAACGCTGGAATTATGTAAACAACATGTATATATTAGTCTCCTTTGAAGAAGCCAGAGTGTGTATACATACACATGTACATTTATACACAGATACACTATATATACTTTTTTGTATATTACAATTATATCTTGCATGTATGTAATGGAATTTAAGAAAAGGCAAATGTCCTAGTAAGAAAATGCAGATATGCAGCAACCAAACTCTTGATCTGCATGTCCACAATATTCGAAACTGCTGCAGCACACATTTTCAGACCTCCCATTATTTAGCAAATTGCTCTTTGACTTACAGGTTTGTAATCATAGCTTTTTTTTATTTAATTGGAAAAAAGCACTGTTGTTTACCTACTAGAAAGGAAAGGATTCCCAAGCTGAGTTATTGCTCAAATAACCTGTTTCCTGAGGAAGTCCAGGAAAGAAAGACTGAAGAGGAAACCAAAAGGGTTTTACAGCTTTTCTGGGTAGTTTTTGGATTTTAAAGTTTTAGTTGGTTGGCTCTGGGCAGAAGTTGCATTCTTTCTTAATTTTTACAATCAAAACCAACATAATGATACAGAAAATTTGTGTTATTGAATTATGTTAATAATCTAATACAAAATTTTCGTCCGTCAAACTTACTATCGATTTTATTTATGGATAATGAAATACACAGAAAACAGAAATCCAGGAAAGACTGTTGACTGTACCTCTTTGGAAGGTGCACCTTGCTAAACAAAGAAACTATATTTATTTATAAAGGAGGTTTTTTTTCAAGGAAATTATGTTAGAAAAAATATTACTATGTTTTCTTGGAAATATATCAAAACCTCAGCATCTAACACTCAAGAACAAAGCATCGGTTAAGGTTTCTGACCAAGTCTTAGCAACCACTTTTTGAAACTCTTTGATTTGGTAAATTATACAATCTCTGGAAATGTTTCAAGCACTTTTTAAGAGCTTTTCTCTTCAAAGAAAAGGAAAGTATACCTTTATAAAACTATGTAAGATGGCATTTTCTAGGAATTTACAGAATACTGGAGAAAGAGCATACCAAAGAACGAACACAAGGAATTCAGGCAATTGGCATAGAAGTACCTTGAGTAATATTTACCAGGCAATGAAACTTTCCTGGTATATTTTCAGAGGTTACATCTTGTTTATCACAGGATATAAGTGAAATAAGATGATACCCAGCACACCACAAAACATTTAAAGGTCTTTCAATAACAAGTTTGCAACTTCAGCACAGTTCACTGAAGTCCCATGTAGTGACAGATTGTGTAGCACAGCATTTTATCTCCCCCCTCCCCGCCTCCAAAAACCACCCAGATTCCTCTTGAGATTAAATTGAAAGCAAACAAATTCTTAGCTCACGGCGACACTTTTGTAAGCATCTAGAAAATTCTTTGAAATACTATTAGAACTCTGCACAGCATCCTGTCAGAATAAAAAAAAAAAAAAAAAAAGAAAATAAAGTGTTCTGTGTTCAAACAGAGGGTGAGATTTCCAACCTGAACTTCAGTGCAAACTTGGCATTGCTTAGCAGCAGTAATTTCCCCAGCTTTAGTCAGAGCTGTATTTGAAGTTCAAAGTTGATAAAGTGAAAACAAAGGTTTACTGAATTAGCTTACGGCAATTGGCTTCCATATACAAGAGCACTGACCATTACCCAAGGCAGAAAAACCTCAGGTATTACACATGGTATCATACATTTGTTTGGGTAAAAGCAGGGGAATAAGCTCTGTTGTTACTATCTGGAGTAGCAGAACCTGTACAAGCCATTTTGTACTAGGCAGAAAACTCTTTTGCCATCATCACTGTAATCTTAAACTCAAGGTCTCTGGTTCTTCATGCACAGGGTCTGCCAAGGGGGACTGAGCTTTCAAACCAGTAAGACCTGAAAGGGTTAAAAGTAAGAAAAATGCTCAATTTCTCATTTCTAGTATCAGGTCAAGTTCTTGTGGTGTCAGTCATGAAATAACTCAACTGATTGAGTTAAGTAATGACTTGTCTTGTCAGTGAATATTTGGGCACAAAATCAATAAATTTCTTTTGGTTGCTCTTCACATGCACAAAGCTCCAACCCAAATGACATCCCCTGTATTTTTAATCTATTTTTTTTAATGACCCTTTCCAAACTAAACTAATTATAAATGAAATTGTTCTGCTTTTCCTTTTAACCATGCCAAAGCATATTTTGAAACATAGCACTGAAGAAAGTCACTTTCAGAAGCTGCACATTTGAATTGCAAGAAGCTGACAAGCCATATGGAACCACTAATTTCTAACCACTTTTGAAGTTGCAAATCCATTTAAGAAAGTGGGTAAGGGAGGGGAAACACTTGCTCCATCCCAGTTCCATCATGAAGGCAACTGATAACCCCAAAGCTGAAATTCTCAGACAGAGTTTTAGCAATTCTAGTTATGGTGAACAGAACCACCATGAACATTAACATATACTTAACTTCACATCATCTACACAGATTATTAGATTCTGCCTAATCTAAATATATCTGCCGTAGTTTGCTGACTAACGAGCAATAAATCTAAAAGAATGGGGAATAGGAAAGGAAAGACTAAGTGGAAAATTAAGACACAATCATAAAAAAATGAAACTTATCAAATATTAGCAGACCCTGTATGGGTTCCAGCCCTGCTGTCCTCTTTCAGCCTGGAATGGTTGGCACAGGGCGCTACGCCACGTCACTCAGGAGCAGCAGGTCTGAGTTCTTTTGGTTGCTCTTCACAAGCACTAAACTCCAGCCCAAATGAAATCCCCTGTATTTTTATCTATTTTTTTTTTTTAAATGCACACTTCACCTCTGTGTGCAATAACAGGTTTTTAAGAGTCACCTTCGCTCCCTGATGTAACACAGCAAAAAGGAAGTTTTAACGTGTCCACGCACCCAGGCTGTGCTACCATAACCCCCAAAGATCTCTCAAATGCAGTTGTGCAGTAGAAAATGTTTCTGGTCTTGCACTCTGTTCCCCAACCACCTCCTAAATCCGTATCTTCCTTTCCTAGTGATGCCATAGTCCAAGAAGGATGTGAAGGGAGGAGGGAGGGGAGCTAATTAAATTGTTCAGCTTTTAGGTTTTTGCTGCATGTCGGGCTTTTTTCTTGGAATTTGATCAAGATTTGCAGCTGTGGGAAATCCCATCCTGCTTTCTGGATAGCATCAGTGTTCTTAGACTGTGCTCAATTAAAAGACACCATCATGCAGGCATCCTGTTTACTCTTCAGCAATTTATTCTTTATGCTTTTCTGTGAAATGCTTCAGTCTCTTGCCAGGGTGTAGGAACAGTGTTGAGACATATTTAACAGGCTGTTTGAAGGCGTTTATATCCTGATATTCATCAGTGATTGGTCAACAGCTGGAAAAGCTCTTGAGCTTACTCTGAGCTTCTCCAAGGTGACCTACACTATAATCTGCTATACCAAGTCTGCAATTGCCCTGGGTACCCCCATACCCTCCTTTTCTCCCTAGCTTTGCTGACTTGTGCATGAGAGCAGTGACACGGTTGCCCTCATCCTTTCTATCCGTCCTCTTTTTAGTGCCAAATGCAAAAAATAATGTCTATTGATCTTCTGAAAGACCGAAGATGAACTCCAAGCATGGGATAAGAGAAATTCCATGTATACCCTGTTTCCCAGAATTCTGGTCCCAAGTTTTGGTGGTTTTTTTAACCTCAAAACACATTAAAAATAACCATGTGCCTCTTGCATCTTCAGGGAAAGGAAAAAAGAAAAGACAAACTGGAGACAAAGTATCAAGATTCCAAGTTTTATAAATAACTTCAAAACATACTCTCCACGATTTGTTTTAGAAATGCCAAAAATCCCACTAAGTAGAAACTGGTTAAATGTATTAGTAAAATAAACATATATTTTTTTAATGTCATGTCTCTTTTGTCCAGAAGATCGCTTTTCCCTACAGCTGCCATGTCCCCTATAAGAACCTCCCCAGTGCACACCAATCCTCTCCCCAGTATGGGTTTGGAGAAGGGACTGGGCCCCCCTTCAGCTACAGCAATGTAAATGCAAACTCACTCCCACTTGCTTGGGCTGGAAGCAAATACCATATTTCTGCATAGCCAAGATTTTGCTAAATAAAGTATTGCCATCCACAAGTGAAGTATTACCTTCCCTAAAGATGAGGAGAGCGGTGCTATTGCTTCTCTGGTCGAGTCCTCCCAGAGGACTGCAGAGCTTCCCCTGGCGAGTCAGGTGTCTGGATGGGGGTATGAACCAACCACTCCTTCACAGCTCATCAGACCAGCAGTAGTTAGGGTTTCCTCCTCTGGAGGAAATTTTACAAACTATAAATTGTGGAAGAAAGAAGAACACTGGACTTTCCCGTCCTGTTCTTGTTATCCAGGAGTTGTTTTTCCCTTGCAAACACTTGCAGGTAGCACTAATTAGTAGTCATGATGTGGTGTTCTTGGAAAAACAACTCAAAAGCTCTTTATCAAGCTTTTTAAGAACAGGGTTGGGTTTTTCCCCCCCTAGACCTTTTGCTTTTTCCTACCTGTATGTAATTGTCCACATACACAGATCAATGTACTACCCTATGCATAAGCACATTCTCTCTTTTTTCTTTCCCTTAGGACCTTTACATTAAAATGACGACTCAGACTGCTCAAATCGCCCAATTGCAAAGGCACTTTGATCAAATGATGACTCAAGGAGTCTCAAAATTACTTCTGCAGGGAAAGACAAGGCAAATTGATCAGTGCTGTCACTGGTGAGAAACAGCTCCTGAAGGAGTAAGTCTGAAATGCATTATCTTTAATGTAATCAAAGGAACATTTCATTTAATTTTAAAATGCCTTGCAATATTTGTTAGTGCTATCATTTCAGGGGGTTACGGGGACAAAAGTTAATCACACTGACTAAAGCACTAAATTGTTTAATTAAGGCTATCCTACTTTCTTTGTGTAATATTTTTCTAGTTAGGTGTATGCATAGATTAAAATAGTAAAAACATAGGTGTAAATAATCTTTCAGAGTAGGGGTGCTCAGACTAAAGATCTGAGAGGCTGGTGGTCTAGGAAACTAAAGAATAAAAAGGGTTTTTTCTTACCACCTCATGACACATTTTAGATTGAAATGAGAAGAAACTAGATGTGCCCAGGGCATGGTTTTTCCAGAAGGCATGAAGCAGATCATAATCCACCCATGGATTACCCAGGCAGCATGAGTGAAAGTTTGGTATATTGCCTAGGCACTGCTCCCAGAGCCAGTGATTAGGAGGAGTCTGCAGCCTTCTGCCTATTTTCCTATTTTGGCTTTACACTTCTATAGGAAGAGGATGTATCTGCAGCAGCGATAGAGGGGGAGAGGGTCTCCAGAGGCAAAGCCCTTCCCTCACCATGTAGCAAGAGGCACTGCTAACAGAGGGAGCTGAAAGCCCTTAAATCCTGGTGATCTGCACCTGGACCTCACCCAGGCAGGATGGCAGATGTGGGCAACAGAGCCAACACACTGCCCACACCGGAGAAAACCCCACGTCCACACGGGACGCCAGGCACTGACACAAGCTAAGACTTGCTTTTAGCAGGCTGATATGAGGCAGGCTTTGAATGCTTGTGCTGAACCAAGAGAGTGTATTTATTCTATTCTTAGGTATTCCCATAGGCTCTAGGAAGTTAGCATCCAGGCTGGCTCTTCCTTATGACTTTCATTTTTGTGGCAGTGATTCATTATCCTTCTGTTTTATCCACTCTGAGACGATGGCGTTAAAGAAAGAGAAGTTTATGAACCGGTGGAAAGTGGACAGCTGGATTTAAATAGCTAAGAGATACAGCAGGAAAGGGAAGGGAAAATGTAGAAAAGAGGTCTTGAAAAGTAAAGTTCTTGAAGCAGAAGACAGTAAGATTGTTATTTTTAGGCATCTTCCAATGGTTATTCCTTATGTAAAAATCCAGAGGCGTAAAATGAAACTTAAAACTTAAAAACCTTTAAAAGGGGAAGAGATGGATTCTGAAGAGCTTCTGTACAGTCTGGGTATCACAGGACGCTAGACGTAAACCAGGCACCAACCACAACCCTATAATACCTGGAGGAAAGATCAGAATAATCACAGATGAACCCCAGGACTGCACCAAAGGGGAGGTGAGCTGAACACCAGAGAGGCCTGACTAGCAAAGCCTGGCCAGTTGTCTGTAAACCAAGTGAGAACGTGTCCTCCCTGTCCAGCTGTAAGCTATGTGTTTCCCCAGAAAAATCATTTGCCTCTGTATTCCATGTTTCAACACCAGGACAAGACGTCTCCTGTCCTCATATAAAACCAGAATAAGTGCGTGGAGCTTTGCAGGGAGGTTTTAGATTTATAGCTGCTATAAGTAAAAAAAAAAAAAAATAAAATCAGTGTGATTTTTCTCCCCCCAGATTTTTCAGATGTGCTCTTTTGTTTGAGAAACTAGGTTGTCAATAATTTGTTCACAGTCCTCTGACTAACTGAGCTCTACAGCAGGAAAGTTTTTAGAGCCAACCTTTATTCTTTTCTGATTTGTCTTCTGTGAAATCTACACACACCCAAGAACCAGACTTTAACATACGTAAATTTTAGTGATTAAGTGCCTATTAAATAATGCACTTATTCACTAGCATAAAAATATCGAACCATCAGCAAGACCCAAGATTTAGGTGACCGATATAAATATTTTCTGGTGTTCATATCTTTGTTCTCCTACAATAATATTTTGCTTGAAAGTTTTCTCTTCAGTAACATGGGCAAAGAAACAGTTATTTTTCCAAGATGTCAACCCTTGTTCCACCACTGCTCACCTTCATACCAGTCGTCTTCTCACTCAAGCAGAAAAGTGAAAATGGAAGTAGCACTTCAAGTCAAGAAAATAAAAAAACACTCCGAACGTGGCAATCTGAACAAAAGCCTTTCTGTGCATCCTCACTCTTTCTGCAGAAACAAAAAAGCAAACATATTGGGTCTGCTTTTCATTTGCAGCTACAACTGTGGGTGCAGGTGCAAGCAAGGGCTGCTCCCAAAGAAAGTCTAAAATTCACGTGAAAACATGTCAGGTGAAAATACAGTTTCTTAGGGTAAGTAAATAACACTGCAACGTTGACTTCCCACCTCCCCTTTGCTCACATTGTCCAGTAAAAAAAAAAAAAAAAAAAAAAAAAAAAGGTAAGAAAAATCACATTACATGATATATTTTCATGGGAAGGTAAGGCAAGGTATGGAGAATACTCATGGTTACAGCACTTGGTTCATGAAAACCCCATTTAATGGGTTGTAACCCTATTGCTGAAAATATAGAATTAGACTCTGGTGTATGTGCAGTAACAATGCCCCAGCTATAATCAGCTATTAAGAGATATTTAGTCCACTCCTACAATCTGTAACAGAAATGTTTTTTTCCCTGACTCAACTAACTGTAGCTCTAAAATTTTCTCAGGAGGCTAAGCTTTGATGGATCTCTTCTGTCAAACAGCACTAAGCAGCTTCAACCTGAACTGATTGTTGGAGTCACTGAGGTGGAAAATACGTAGAACTGCTTTAATATTCTACAGCTTGATTATAGATTTGTAACCAGTCACGCCACTTACTTGACTTGCAATGCAATTCCCTTCCACCACGCACGCAGTCTGTGTAATGAAAAAGGGATCCAATTTTCCTATTTCAAATAGCTGCATAAGACTTTGAGAAAATCTAGTTTGCAGAAAAAAAGTGAGGGTGCGCTTACACTAATTTCTCTAAGATTTCATTATCTTTAACAACAGCAGCTGCGTTTACTAACTGTCACTTCCCCAGGACAGTTACTTCAGACAAGACTGTATCTCCCAACTCAGGACCGTGATTATTTTGAGTGTAAACTGGTTTTAAGGGTCCTCTTCCCAGGATGAAAGCAAAACAAAAAGAACAAACATATACAAGCAACCTTTTCTTCTCTTTTAAATGCATTAATGCATGTTAACATTTGCCACGATCTTTTCTGAACATCTTTATTTGATGTTACAGAAAAAAACAGAACAAAAAAGCAAGAATTTCATCCGCTCTGTATTGGGCACACTCAGGGGCAAGTAATAAGCAGCCAGGTTCCAGGATTTATTTGCAATAATCCTGATTTCATGCCACTAACCACATAAAAAAAAAAAAAAAAGGCGGCAGCAGCTGAGATATATATTTCATGTATTTCCTACTCAAAGTGCATTGCTGTTTGTTCAAAGCGACACCTGACAAGTTAGGCTGAAAAGAGAACCAGAAAAAGTCATTTCTGGAGGCTGGTGATTTACAAGTGAGCAGCAGCAAGCCAGTTACAGGGAATGGAAACATGAAATGAGTTGAGGACTTTGAGACAGAGAAGGTAAAGGGTAAGGAAAGGGAAACAAAATGTGTCCCCAGTGGGAAGGGACAGAACATCAGCAAAAGTGCTCTCACATGCAACTATGAAAAGACCTTGTCAGAGCAAAGGAATGAGACCCCAAGGCATATAAATTTCTGGCCACGATCGGATCACTAACTCCCTCCACAGCCTGGAGCAAGCCACTCGAGATGAGCGCAAGTTCAAATGACACCTTGGCAGTGAGCCTATAAAACTGGGTACAGGCTCCCATTAGATCATTTCCCCTGCTCCTTATGGGAAGTTTGCAGTGCACACCAGAGAGATGTAGTGTCTCAGTTAGCTGGTGGAGGCTGACTGCATCAGCCACAGACCTGCTCCCTGCCACCAAGTCACCCAGGCTGCCAGTGCCGTCAGGTGCTTCTGAAAAACAAGATGACGGTAGCAGTGCAGAAGCAGGCGAGCAAGCTCTGAACTGGGAGTAAAACCAGAGCTGATGGAAGTGTTTCTCGCACCATGCTGCAAAAGCTCAGGAGAGAAGTTGCGACAATCAACTTTTATTCAGAAGAACTCAGGGTGAGCGGGATCCGTACAGGTCAGACTGGGGGAACCTAAATGGAAGTCCTCCCAAATACAAGTAGGCTATGGTAAAAAAAGGATGTAAAACAACAGGACAAAGCGAAGAGTGGAGAAAGGAGTTTAAGATAATCTCAGACAAGTAAAATAGTTCAATACTGAACCATACACTGGTTTTTTTTATATACTATTTTATACGACAGCATCTTGGATGGCTGCTGAGTACCCCTGGCTATACTAAGTAGCAGAGCCTTAGAAAGTTGGTCTCTGGATGTATGCAACACATAGAAGAGAACATAAAATACAAAAAACCAGTGAGGAATCCTTTCTTCAGATAGACAAGTCCTTTCCCATTTAATGTAACTGACAATCTTCCAGCTAACCCCCGTCGGGGGGCACTTCTGCCACACGCGAGCCATTGCAACAAGGCTCGTTCCTGCAGCACAGGCTGGTCCCCTTACATGTCATCTCTTACGGTTTAGGGGTAAAAGTAAAACAACTGTTGGGGCTTTTCCCACTTGTTTTACACTCATTTTCTGCCACAACAGCATCAAGATTTAGGATGTTTGAAGTTTATTCCAGCTTTAATTTTCTTCACAAATTCATCATCTCTGCAGCAAATTAAAGGAGCAGATGCATCCCTGGGAAGGTTTCCAGACTGATTTTGAAGAAAGCGAGACATCCAGTACTTCCTGAACTGAGCTGGGGTTTCTGATCAACGATAATACCACACATAGGATCAAAGAAAAGCTTGGAGTAAATAACTGGTATGTAAAGTTGTATAAAATGATTAGGATGCAGATGGTTCCTGTACCTCCCCATGGACTCCTGCTGAAGATACAAACCGCTGATCCCCAACTTTATCATGCAGATCATCTATATTGCTTTATCCTTTGATGCAGCTGAATGCTCGGCTTTCCTATACGGGTAACATTTATTTTCAAAGACTAGGGAAAGCTTTCAGAAAAATAAATATACATGTAAATGTTCCGTGACTAATATTGTTCAACTAGTATGTTATCAGCAAAGTATTTTCTACGAAGACCTGGTTTTTATCTCTGTTTTATGGCATCCAAATAGCAAATCCTCATACTTCATCTCTGCTTCCCTGGGCACTGCAACAAAGCAAAACATCAGTTTTTTTGCTCTTAGTGCAGATCCAAACTAACTATTGCAGAGCATTTCAAACGCTAGCTTATTTATCTGTTCAGCTTATTGTATGTAAAGTCCCACTAATTTTCATGGGGTAATGAGCATAAAATGCATTCGAGAAAATTGAATTACAAAATTAAGTTGACAATGGTACATCTGACTATGTAAAGTAAGTTCAATCTTCCATGCACAGACAAACAGGAGTTTCAGGCAGGGATGTGGTTTAATGTCGGGGCGGGAGGCAGGGGGCGGGGGAAGTGTATGTGAAAGCTGACAGTGATGGCACAGTTTTTCTAATATATCCGCATAATCACAGTTTTTAGAACAAAGCTTAGTTGAATGAGGTACATCAGGTAGAATACTACAAACAGCTGCTTCAAATGCTACTAAATGACTGTTTAACTAACACAAATAAGCATAAGCTTAGAATAAGAAGCCAAACAAACTGTAATTTTTAATACATACACTAATATCTTACTTCAGTGGCCAACTGCCCTTTTCACAACATCAATCTTTACCATTTATTGGGAAAAAAAAAAATCACATTTCTTGAGAAGATTGTTTTGGTTTTAATCATGTGGATAAGGGCTGTGAGGAAATTGTAACAAGTCATAATTCACTCATTTTCTTTCAGCTCTAGAATTTATTCTGGCTGAGAGATTGGCCAAGACAGCTTTCATTTTGTGCTTATAACTTTATATATCACGTAGTATGAGGTAAAGCAACATTTTTTGTTGCTCTTGTTGAAGTTAGTATTCCCGTGTTAAGATCAAAATTGCAAATACAAAGAGAATGGTTTCATCTGTAACAAAAGTAACACAAATTATTTTTTTTCTCTGAACTATTATGTTTGAAATGTGTGTTCATTTCCACAAAAATACAGTTTGTTATACAGTATAAAGCAGTATTACTGAACTACATAGCTAGAGCCTTCACAGCAGTCCTAAAGGCCAGATCTTGCAGCTTTACCACACAGCTGTTGAATTAAAAAACATAAGGGGGGCGGGTGGGGGTGGGGGCGGGGGAGGTGGTGATGCTGTAATTTCATTAGGAAAAAGAAGGGATTGCTAGGCTCTTGTGCAATAAACTTGTACCCAGAAAGTCTAAGTTCATACCCAGTGAAATGGTTTCACTATTGGCTTTTGGGAATAATTATCAACTAATGAAGTCAATACGCAGAAGCGAGAGCTCTCATACCTACTAAGGTCAGCCCTGATTGTCATGGTAGTGGAGGTATATGTTTCAATGCAAAATGTAATTTCAGTATCACAGGATTTCCCCATTCCACCATGGAACAAAAACAAGAGCCTCAGACATTGAAAATACATACAAGCAAAGATTTGTTCCAAAATATACATCACAGCTGGACATCAAGGCATTTGACTGTTTTGAGCTAAAGGAGAAGATCAGGATAAGGACATAGATCCTGAAGCTTCTAGTCTTCCATCTCTCTCTAGTTTTGACCATCTCCAAAATGAGAAATGTCCAAATTTAATTCCCAATTAAATTTCCTCAAAACAGATAATTTCACTATGTATTTCTGTTTTGGCAATAAAAATCACAATTGTTTCTAGTTCTATGTGAACAATTTCCTCCTAAACACTTGAAAGTTCACAAATCTGGAAAGCTTCTGAAACATATTATTTTGGGGAAAGTGCTGGCTACTACAGCCAGCGCTGTGTGAACTGCCTATAATGCTTATTAGTGATGGCAACCTACTACGGAGAAAGAAATCAATGGACTATGAGTCGTTCTTATTACAGTTCATATTTCTGCAATGATTAAAAAGAAATTCCTCGTGGAGGGAGGGGCAGGGTGATACAACATGAAACTAACTGCATGGATGCACTCTGTTCAAGTGACAAGTAAGGTGGAGTAGAGCACTGGGGACATTACATTCACCTCTAGCTGAAAGGCTGGCTGCTCTGCTCCTCATAAAAGTCTTTGAATGCGTGGTTTCCCATCCAACTGAAGCCTTTAGTTCAATGACTTCAAGTTGTTGAAGGAAAAGCCTCAGTATTGTTTGATTTCATTTTATTATTTAACTTAACCTCTTTCTAGCAACATCCTTAAGGAAGCGGTCTCATTGCAAATGCCGTCCCATGTTAAGACCAGATCGAAAGGTCTGCCACCATTGCTCATTCCATGCAAGGTGAAGAAAACCAAGAAATATTATGGCCACATGTTTATTACTTACTGAAACCAATGGAAATCAGCTTTTGCCCCTGCATTTTGTCTTCCTGCCAGCAACCAGGGGGATAAGATGAACTGTTTTTCTCCAAGGTGTGTTTTTTCGAAGGTTTTTCATTTTGTTTGGATTTTTTTGAGTTTGCGCTTCTAGATACCAAGTGCCCTCCCAGGTAAGCTCTCACCCAACAGAAATCAGCCTGTGGGAAGTACCTATGGTCCATACAAAGCAGTGTCCTTCCCACAAAAACCTCCCCTCCCCAGAGATCCAGAGCAGCTCTTGCACCGTCACCCACAAACCAGCATCATGCTCTTGTCAGGTGGGAAAAAGGAAAACTGTTTCTGGAAAACAGTCTTTATGCTTTGGAAACCATGGCTGGACTCTCATGGCATATTTTGAGACTTTAATAGACTTACAGCATTTCCAAAAATGGTCCAGTAACATCCTGCAATGGACTCAGTTAAAGTCCAGCAACTGGTGTCCAGTTTGCTGTTAAATTCTGAGCGACAAGACAACAGGTCAGGAGATGCAGAGACTCTCAGATAATCTCTTCAGCAGTGGTTATTTTCCTTCAGAGTAGCAATCTCACAGGAAAAAGTTGTATTTTCCTTTTACTTCTCTTGTACACATTCATTTGCCAAAGACTAAATAAGATCCAATTATTTCTCACGCAGAGACGGAGGGGCACAGTAAGTGCTCTCTGGCAGCTACCTGGAGACAGCATGAAAAACGTGGCAGAGCTACCAATGCAAGAAGCATTTGGTGATGCCTTTTGAATCACGATGTGTATTCAGACCTGCATTTGCAGGTCAAAGCTCATCACATGCAGTTATAGTATTCAAATTTCCCCTCTACCTATTGCATTTACAGTCTCTACACATTAAATGTTGAGCTATCAAAGTGTTTTCCTAGTTGTTCGCTAGCACAAATCTAGACAGTGAGGAAAAGATAAAACTTCAAGAAGGTGTTGGGGTTTTGATTTGGGTTTTTTTAATAATTTTTAATGTTGTGTACAGCCCTCGGTCTGCATTACAGATCTCAGTGTGTGTGTGCTCAGAATGGTAGAAAACAAGGGGAGCTGCTTTTTCAGGGCAACTGAGAAAAATTTCATTTTAAAATGAAGGAGATTGATACCAAAACAAGTGTTGAAAGACATCATATCTGTGTTTCTGAAAGGAACAGGTCTGCAGTGGGTTGAAAAGGCTGCATTTCAGAATCCTCAAACTGAAAACATGTTAAAATTTGAATTAATTTAAAAAAGTCAAAAGACTTCAATAACACCAAAGCAAACCCAGAACAAATGATTCAGCTTGTCTCCAAACAATTTCTGGGGAAGAAGGAAGAAGCATTTTAGCTCAATGCAAACAAAACAGCACCAAAAAAAGAACCCCAAGAAGTTATTTTTGTCTATCAAAACCAAGTAGTTTTCCCATTTTTAGTTTCCTCTTGGACCCACTGTTTTCATTTGGCGTCTGAACTGACACATCTGTTTAGCCCGGGAGGGGAGGGAGTATAAAGCAGGGATTGATGAGACGCAGAAGGACACGGCACAGCCAAGAAATCCCATCACTTATTGCAGGGACACAAACTGATGCCGAGGAGGGTACAAAATCTATCTGCCAGTAAATCCCTACCTATCTTGTCAGCTCTAAAGCGCTTCCTAAAGCATTACCCATTGCCATTGCCGCACTATAGTGAAGGACTCTGGATAGTCAAGGGAATTCAAGTGTTAAATTAAAATTACAGTATCCCCATGTAGCTCATTTTATGCGTTATTTGAAAGAAAATTAAAAGCTTTCCATCCACACAGAAGACCAGGAGGTACTTTCAGAAGTGCACTTCATTTCTGAGATTGTGTACTGAGCCCCAACTAAAATTTCATCACTCTTCCAATGATTCTTTTCTTTTCCAGGATCAGAAAATTTACAAGATTAGCACTAAGCAGCTTCATATTAGTGGCATTACTGATGCCCTTCCAAGGCAATTGAAACCAGTTGTTCAGCATTAGTGAACGAGACCTCGAGCGTGCCTCAACGCATGTCCCTCCCCAGGAGGGCTCCTGGCTCTTGGGGACGGCGCCGCACGCTGCCCGCTCCCCTGCCGCACCAAGGAGCCGCCACCTTTCCCAGCACTCAGCCATCTGCTCACCCACGGCTCCAGCAGCAGTGGAAAATTCCTTTTTTGCCCAAAAGGTGAACTGCATGCTGAATCTAGATGACAGGATCAGGAAACGTCTTGAAACAAATTAGCAAGACAGCAAAGCAAAGCGAGCAAGTCATAAATTGCATTAGCCGTTCTGAGTGCCCCTCTGGCCTCGACTCTTGCTCTTTGCTTTTAATCTTACAAAAGAATAGTTATGCTATTAGTTTCCTAATGCTTTTTCTGCTCCTAAAAGAAGCAGAATTTTAGGAGCAGTGGAGTATAAGCAGTGGTATCTCCAACCAGATTCAATGGCGTGACCCTTTCGAAACTCCAGTACGACCCACAGCATTGAAATTATTTGCTGAGATAAATCCAGGAACAGTTGCCTACCCTCTGCAGCAATTTCTTCTAGAAAAAAACCACACACACCTGTCAGGAGACAGATATCTAAGTCCTCTGCAAACCCACAAGAACAAAAACATGAATAGACTGATTATCTGTAGCTCTTTCAAACATGCGTGGGATTTTGCTTCTGCTTGCTCCAGTGCCTCCTGTTTTCCTGCTTCCTCTAATTATTTTTCTTAGTTTGCTGGACACAACTATCCTTCCCACTACAGACTCCATGGTGTATCCAATACAACGTGATGACACAACAACAAAAACTTCATTTACAATCGCTGCTCAGCACCAGATCATCAGCACAACAGGATGATGTAACACCTAATGAAGCCTTTCATGAAAGCTGAGTTCTTGTTAAGGTATAAGCTTTATCACATCAATTGCAAGCTGGTAATTTGATCTTTTCCTGCCATCCTGAACACAAGATGAAAGACCAGCTTTTGAGACTTTGCCTATCCTGGCATTGCAGAGGGACTCTGTGATCTGCTCCTCCTTGACTTTAACTTAAGCATTACTGCAACAAGAACAGTGTTGAACACATTAAAAGACACTTCTTGTCACTTGAGCTTGACTTGCACTTCGTCAGCAACTATGCAAAGGCACCAAGGAAACTTTGTTCATGAAAAAAATAATCCCAAACTGCATCTATCAGTGTATTTGAAACTGTTTTCTGTTTTTCAGCAATAAGTGAAAAATAAGTGAAATCTTATTTTCAACTCAACTTTAAAAAGGTTTTGTCAGGACTCTCCCTGATGTTCTCCCAGCCATGAAGTCTGAAGTCTTAACTTAAAGAGAAGGTTCCTGGAAATCTGAGGAACACAAAGTTGGTGCTACACAGAGGATATTCTCCATTTACTTCTCATCAATATCTGTTTGCTGTGCAAACAGAAGCAAATATAAAACAATTTATTATTCTTCACCTTTAATCTGCATGATGATATGGTTCAATACAGCATAAATCTGGAGTTTCAGTGTTAAATCCTACACAAGACTTCAAGAAATTGATTTTCAGTGGCCCCCGCAGCCACATGCAAAGTCCAAACCTCTTCAGGAATTATATCCTAGCACCTCTTAAACAACAGAATGGATTTCAGAGCTGTAAATATCCTGGAAATGGCCGTTACTAGAACAAGTAAGCAATCATGTGCTCAGAAACAATCTTCTTCCTGACCCAGCTAACTTTGAAATATTGAAATTCCATATCAATGATTCCAACATTGTCCTGTGGGACTGATTGTCAGAACTGCTTCGTACTAGCAGTGAAATATGAAATTGTATTTTAGTCTACAGGAAAAACCTCATGTTAGAGTTAAGCATCCTGTAAATTAAAGACCCCATGTATTTTTATGCTCCAATTGCTTCAGCTGTGCTTATTGTGCAAATACTGCATGGAAATAAGCACTGAAAGTTTATTCTCTGGTATTGACTATAGATCTATTTAATGAAACATAATGAAGCATGACTAATAGTACAAACATTTTCTTCTCAGGAGTTTCTATATGTGACTATGGCTTTCGCAGGTTGCAGATGTTCCCAGGTGCCCCAGAGTACTTATTTGAACCTTATGTCTGCACCTCTCATTCTTTAAAATCAGTCTTTTTTTCAACCCTGTTGCTGCAGTGCTAAATATCATATCTGTTTAAGTATGGCCAGACAACTATTGAATCATACACACAATAGCACCACAGTAGAAAGTGAACTTCTCATTTTAGGCTAACAGCTCTCATCACTGCATCTGTGTAAGAGATGCTAGAGGTCCGTGGCTTTGTTCAGGCAAGTCTGACGGCACCACTGTGCTCCCAGTTCTTGCTTGGGTGACACTTCAGATGCCAGGGTCTCGCATACAGACTAAAAGTATTTCAGTCCAGTTTGACAAAGATTTAGAAAATGATTAAAAATTTTACATGCCTCAGACACCTTGAAAGACATGAACAAGCCAGGTAAGAACCTGAGGTCTTTTGCTGTCTTCGTAGCTGCGAATGCTGAAGAAGTTTGTATACCCAAATGGTGGAAGGTAAAATACGTTGCATAAAGAGGAAATGCCAGAATAAGGAATGACCAGCTTGAAACAGCCAGATTTCAGCATCCATGCAGCATGGCCAATAGAAGCAAGGGACATTCCTTAGACTTCCATGTTAAATTGGTGTTGGAAAATACCTACCTCCTGATTTGCTGTCCAAATTGTCATGTTACACAGCTATGAACAGTAGTGGGACTAGTAAGTAAGGGGCACAACTAGGTGGACTTTTGAGGATCAACCTGTTCTTGCTCTGAAGGGCATCCAACCATTGCTGTTCTCAGTGCAAAGCTTGAGAGCAAACATAATAAAACATAAGTAAAGAAAGCTTAGAAGAACTTTGAAATTATTTCAAAGAAAGCCTTATTTTACAATTAATGTGAGATGGAAGAGGAAGGAAGAGTGATTTTAGGAAGAGAGCAGCAGCGCTTCATAGCTGTAAACAGGGAAGACTTGATTGTTCAGTGTCAGACCAGAAAGTCACTGGGGGAAAAGAACTGTATAATACAGAAGGCAAAAAAGTGAATTAGAGGTAGGAAGGCCAGATCTTGGAGATGCACTGAAGACCTTTACTGATCTTGGAGTTCAAGACAGTGCCCAGATTGCCAGCAGCTGGGGTTTGAGATAGACAACCCGACCTCGGCGTGTAGAACGTGCAGCCTTGCCAGAGGTGAGTCTTTTGGTCTGGGCCAGAGGAGGTAGAGAAAGGCACTGCTGGCTCACACTGAAGAACAGACCACTAAAACAGGGTTCATGGGCTGTGACCACCAAGACTTTCTCATCTCCTAAATGCACAATACGACACTGCTCAGCTTTGTCTATAAGGAACATGTTCGTTAAATAGTTGAGCTTCCATATATCCACAGTGGCTAATTCAGCTGAGGTTGTTTACTGGGGCAATGAGTTAGTCTCCTATAGTATATTTGTCTTCCTCCTGTGAAAATTGCTTTGGAATTTAATGTTTAAAACAAGACCTTTCTTTTCAGAAACACACCCACCCACACAGCACACACAGAGTTTGCCAACAATTAACTAGTCAATCTGTCAAATAATGAAATATGTTTTAAAGAAAAAATACATATTTTTATTTAAATGAAAAGATTACAGACTAAGCAGCATGATTTTTTTGCCATGTACCATACACATGTTTTTTTGAAGACAGCATGACCTATGCCTTATGAGGTTCAATTATATGAAAGTTGTGGTTAAGACCTAACAGCAAAGAGCTTGCTCTCACAGTCACTCTTACACATCTCAGAAAGTAATATTATTTTGAAAAGTGCTTAATAAGTTTGAAAAACTCATGCTTCCATTGATGGCAACCTGAAACACGGGAGCTTTCAAAGGTAACAGACCTGTGGCTTTTTGATTCTGTCTTTTCACTTTTGTGTAGGTCTCCCAAATGTATAATTTTAAGAACTTAATCAAATTAGATCTCAGTCTTCAGCCATCACACACATTGGGCCAAGACAATTTTCCCTAAATACATTCTACATTGTAGGTTTTATCTGCAACACAGCTAGAGAGAAAACAGCTTATGGATCCATATCACATTCCAGGAGTTATCACCACACAGGATGGTGTTTGCAGAATACATGGTACTGTAAACTTGTTACCATGGCTGCTCTTTTGGATTGTTTTTACATTTACTTTCTTGAACTTCTTTTTTGACATTTGCACTTCTTGAATCCATGCCTGAATAAATCTCCATGCCCTTTCCAGTTGCTATAACTAATCACCTTCCTGCAAAACTGTAGAGGAGCGCCTGGAAGTATTGAAAAAGCTTCAGAACTAGACATTTTGAGGACACCAAAGGTGGTCTTAAAACAAAAAAAACCCACCAGAACAAAACCACAGCTGCAGCATGTTTGCAATTCTGTCCTGTAGATACTCTTGGGATGAAGGACTTGATCCATCAAGGTGCTAAGCACTCTTGGCTATACTTCAGCATTTCATAGTCTCAGGGCTCAGCAGATAAGCAGTCAGAATCAGTCTCACTTATCCCCTAGCACTACACATATGCACAGGAGTTGGGGTGGACTGGAATGAGATTACAAGTTCATTATGTGATTCAGCAGTATCAGCTCAAATTACTGTTAAAAAAAGCATAAAGCAGCCATCACGTTTTTAGCAGTTCTCATATTTAAGATGGCAAAAAGTCATTCTAATCTTCCTAGCATACAAAGTACATCATTATACAACTTGGACACCTCACAATTGCTTCAATTAAAATTAATTTCTCCTTTTACTGCAATTTCTGAATTATCAACAACCATTTTATTTGAAGAATTTGTTAGTTCTCCAATAGCATATGGGCACCAGTGTGCAAGACAGATTATACCTGCAACATTGCCAAGCAGGATTATGCCTGGTACAGCATGTTTTATTTTTGAAGATAGAAATGTACTGCTCTAAGAGAAGAACAGAACAAGTTCCAAAATGCAGGATAACATCACATCATAAATTAATGATCTGTAATATCATACCATGAATGCTTCATTTCTCTTCCTTCTCCCTCCACATGATATTTACCTGGTTAAAAAGAAAAATGAAAGAAGGATAAATGAAAGCTGAGTGGACAGCTGTCTATTTTGACAAACTGTCATGACCTTTCCCATTGAAATTTACATATAAATGTTTCCAAGACCTTTTGTTCAATCAGGAAAATGAAATAGAATTTTGAAGGTAAATACAACCTTTCTGGAAATTATGACCCCAAAGAAAGGAAAAACACTGTTAAAATTATATAATAAAAATTACATTTGGAATGCAATTTTCATTTATGTAGTTCACCCTAGCTGAAAGTCAGGTCTTGTATGTCATGAATACAGGCATCATCAGATACAAGATAAAGATATAGATCCCATATATGGCAACGGTCTCCACTGAGGTACCCTGAATTCTGAATGAAGCCAACCCCCACATCCTATGAGCAAGCAAATATTACACAGATCTATCCTCAGAGAGAAATGGTGGAAAAGTAGTGAGGCAAAGGGTGTTCAGCCCCAGTTTGATCTATTATTCAGAATGCTTAAATGCTTAAGTCAGTCAGATAGTGTTTAATATTGTTACATTTTTTGCCTCAACTCCTTGGGTTTCCTTTAACCTGTATTTAGGTTGTATTTAAGCTATTTAAATCATTTAAACCTCAATCAGCTGTAAAAGCTTTTCTGTCATTGCTACAAAGTGTGTTGTTTAGCATGACACCCTGAACCAGCAGGGTGCTGAACACTGAGGCTGGCACAGTAAGCGTTACGCCAAATCAGCATAGAGGGGGAACGACACCGTGGTCCATGATGCATCGTGCGGATGGCTGAAGGCTCCAGCAAAGCTCACGGGATGGACCTGTACAGTGATACCTCCCTAGGTTTTCATCCGGGATTCCTGCTCAGAGGTTCAATCAGTTGAACAAGTTATCCTGGGTCAGTGGAGCTGCGGTAACTGTGTGCCCAGCTTCCACCAAACCCTCCCAGCATTCTCATTTACAGCATCCAACTCTTTCCCAAATGCTGCTGGAATCACTCATACTGCAAAGCAGTTGGTTTACATGAGTGTTGGCTTCTCAGTATCCCCACAAAAATACCCTCCAGTTATAAAGCACTTTCTGGTAAGTCACACTGCCTGAAAGCATAATATTTTCATTCTCTGTGGAAGAAAAAGGCATTTTTTTGTCTAATAGGTTCACAGCTCTTGCAAACCAGAGGAATCCCACTGAAGTCGGAGGAGATGCATGACCTCATGCTACCTCTACTGGTGCTGAGGTACCCGGCAGATCCTATCCTGAGCACCGCCCTGCTTCTAATTAAGTGCTGCCACACATCTGAAATCTCAGTTGTTTTTTGAAAAGGCAATTTTCCTATTTAAATCCTGCCTTCCTCATGCCAGAAGAGACTAAAAATTTCTCAACTAGGTACAAACTACACTGATCTGCTTACAGTTTATGCCAGTTCCATGCTACCAAGATCAGTGCAAGGTGTGTGGGAAGGAAAAAGCTCTGCTGGAGAAATGAGCAACTTTCATATTGATTTAAAGAATCTCACAATAGTTATCAAATATATCGCTCTTTGCTTTGCTTTTCCTTGAAAACCTAGATCCTTTTAAAGTTGTGTCCTGATTTCTTTCTCAAGTTCTGAGAAAGAAACCTACAGTTTCATGAATTTCAGTTCAAACTTGCAGATCTTTGAGAGCTTTGATGGATTCTCAGTGCCTTAATTTCCTCTCTTTCTGATGCTAATAGGAGAGAAACCCCCTAACAGGTTTAAGTAGTGATAACTGCTTGATTTCTGAAAGCATACCCCACTAATGTGCCCATCTTGCAAAGGCAGCGCAGTGGAACATGATTATCATCCGTGCATATTGCTTTAGGAACGCCAGGTGGAAGTGCCTCTGATCAAAACTGTAGTCAGAGCAGGATTTACAAAATATTCAACTCCCACTGAAATCCAGACTACCCACTAGCTTTAAAGAAAAGATTTAGGCCAACACCGAACAGTTTCGAAAATCCACATCTGAAGTAGAATAACTCTGTGTGGGCACCACTTCCTAAATGAATAAGATGCAGGCAAGTCAGGTCTGACTAAATGTAGAACTACTAGGATTTACCTAAAACCATCCTTGAACCTTTGTTGAGCTTTGAACAGTTTGTTTTCAATTTGTGCTTTTTCCTTACCTCCCAAATGATGAGTTCTGGTAGCAGCTGGGAGCTGGACTGCCACAAGTGTTGTTTCCATGGCATTTCCAGTCTGACTTCAAGCCAGAAACATTAGAAAGCTCATGAGACAGCCTGTTTTCAAGAGTTCTCAAGCAAATTTTGGCTGATCCAGGATGTTTTGATGACTTCAGTAAAGCATCCAAACTGGGGCATATCTCATAGCCAAGACAAGACCAAACCCTAAAGAAGTTTGCCTTCAACACAATGCAATTTGAGGAAGGCAGGGGTAGACAAATATTTTCTGTTGTTCATAAGTAGCATTTAAAGGCAGACAAAATAGAGATAATAAAAAGGAATATACCTGGATATATAAGAGCAACCCGTTGTTTTCCAATTCAAGTTTTCGAACTTTACTAGAATCCAGCTCTCCTGCTACACAAAAGCATTAATTTGGGTGGAATGAGTTTTGGTAGGGTTTGAAGATGGGGAGCTGCGTGCTGGGATCTCTGCCCTGGACAGAATAAGTTTCCATATGCGAGAGAAGAGCAATTGCTGTTTTTCTACATTTTATCCAAGGAAAGCATGGGCTCTAAGTTCCTGACAAGATGCCAATATAATTTGTGGTGGCATAGGCTTTTCCACCCATATACTAGCAAAAGCAAAGCTGAAAATCAAGAGTCAGGCTTTGCATCCATAATTCGTATTTTCAGTCCCACGACAGAGCCTTTCCTTCAACAAGCTGGATATTAGCTTGTTATCAAGTTTTCCTTGAGCACCAAATTGAAACCATAAAAAAATAATAGTTCTTTCCTCCTGAACACTTGTAGCTGAGGTGCTAAGTTAAGAGAAATTCGTTATGCAGATAGCTTGCAGCTTGAGCAGTCAGGTAAGTAATGAATTTTCCTGGAGTTGGAATGATGTTGGAGAAATGCATAATCTGACCAGAGAGATGAGTTTACAGAAAACTTCCAATTCACCTTAACTTCAGTGGCTGTGAAGCCATGCACATGTTTTGCTCTAAGCACTGCAGAGCCCCAGCTGTCTCTTGCTAGCCAGAGGCGAATATGGCAACATGCTCACTTCGTGCCCTCTCCTGCTGCACACACACACAACTTTACTTACACCTCCTGACCAAGCTTTCCCCACCAACTCCTCATGCATTTAATCACCTTAAAGGCTCGTTGCAATGCTGCTAGAAACATCCCTGAACAGCAGCAATGCATTCGGTGGTGAGCGTACAAATAGCCCTTCCACTGGCCACCCTGTTTGCTTGGCAGAAGCACTTGGGCTCTCGCCCAACAGATTCGCTGCAGCTGCTCTGTTTGTAAAAAGAAAAAATTCAAGACACTGCTCAGCACCTATTCCTGCACAGCTGAATTTGTCTGCAAAAGATCGGAGTTTCTGATTTAGCTGTACTGTCCGGTGTGGACAGTGAGCCTGGCTGGAGAGCCCAAACACCTCATTCAGTGCTTCACCGTTTCATGGCTCAACCAGACAAGAGCCATGAAACTTCAAGGACCAGCACACATGCCTGACGTGGACAGTGTTCACTTCATTTCATGGTTAGACGTATACAACCTGTTTTTCAGCAGCACCTTCTGATAACCAAGGTCCATCAGAAAGGTCAGATGGCCACCGCTGGAGAGTGGCTACCAACAGCCTTGTACCACCGCTTGCCCCGTGCCAGGGCGTGCAGAGACCTGGCAACAACATGTAGCCTGCAGCTCCTCTTCAAACCCCTCAACAGCCTAATGTCTCAATAGGATATGTACCCTACTTTTCTGACCCCCAAGACTGCTTCCTTTCCTCAGAGAAGATGTCTTCTTTCTGAACAGAACACATACAACTCCAAATGCAGATTTCTCTGCACGTCCTTGGTGGAAGCAGAACTGCCTGCTACAGCTAGTGCCTCAACAAACAGTGGGGGCTGGGGAGCCCCAAATAAATAAAGAGCTGAATGCATTCATTTACCCTTCTCTCCATGAAGTACTGAGTTCATCATTTTCTGTAAATCAAAGAGAAGACGAATGCAAAGTGTGATTCCAACTTCTCAGTGCAGATATACCCAGCTATTTCCTGGATCCAAATCTCAATCAACCACCATGCAAGGAAATACATATGCATGTTTGTATTTCTTATTTGATCAATGTCAAGATTGCTTCCACTTCTTATTTCAAAAGAAACTAAGAAAACACATTTTTTGAAATTTCCTGCAAAGAGTAAATTCAGCTAGAAGATCAAACTCCCAACTGATTGCATTATTCAGGGTCACTGCAGCAAATTCAGCGTATCAGCTGTTTTAGTTACTTTTGCAGAAATCAGACACAGTATATTACCAGATCGTTAGATTTATTAGCTGCACCACAAATCCCAAAGAGACCACAGCTCAGTTTGTTTTTCTTTCTGCTGCATATAATGCCCCTGGCTTCTGCTGTATGTGCTACTGCACTCAGCATTTGAATTTCTTATTTCGAGTTCAGAAACGTGGCCCTCTTTCCTGAATGGACTTCAAAGCTTACACAACAGGCCAATCCTTTCATGTAAAGATATTGATTTTAAGAGCACACTTGTAGTTAGGCAGAACAGTTTTGCTTTAGAGCAATATTCCCTGTTAACATCTCATGATCCGAGCAGCCAGATGAATTTTACTGAATCTAATATGTGGTTACTCATCACAAGGTATAGCTGCAAATCTCACACAGCAGGACTGCTTTGTCAAAACAATCCTCTGCTGCAGAAGTCTCTTCTGCGGGAGCTCCACGGGGCTCTGAGTACTTTGACATTTCAATCAACTTCTCTCCGCTCACAACTCCTTTTCAGCTCCCCGTGCGAAGCAGGTTAGCTCTGAGCTTGCCCAAGGAGAGCGTTTGGCACTGCTCCGCCAGCTCAGATGGCAGCGGTCACCGTTCCCCAGCAATACACTCCATGGGAAGCACCCAGGAGATCAGTGCAGAACCAAAGACGGCTTGGAAGATATTTCAAGGGAACAATTCAACATTTTGCCTGAGCCTACTTGCTTTTCTTCAAAAACAAAATAGACATATAATGTGTTCAATGCTTAGTAATCTGTGCTTGAGGATTACTGGGAAAATGTATTTTCAGCATGAAACTCAGCTGATTCCTCGACTTCATATAAAGGAACATTCCTAGTTAGTACTTTTTGTTGGGGTTTGGTTTTTTTTTTCCTCCTGTTATTAAGTCCTAAACTGGATGAACTAACTGTACACTTCTTAATTTTAGTTAAATATATGGTTAGTGTGATTTCAAACCACAGAGTCTGGCTGCCATCACTTCCCAGACCAAAAAAAAAGCCCTAGAAACCTGCCTCTGGGACCCATCTAACTGAGTTTCCCTTTTCTTGTCCCTGCAGATCAAAAATGTTTTTTAATACACATTTTTGACTTTGAAAACTGTGATCTGGTTGGAATAGGTTAAGAAAAGAGTGTGTAATTGCCAGGGTCAGAAGTTCTGTGACTTGCTATAGAGCCATAAAAAAAATGAGACTAGTAACATTGATTAAATTAAGTATTGAAAGCTTAGATTTTGCTTTTGATTTTCAGATGCAGAAGGAACTATAACAGCTGTTTTTACAAAGAAAAACCTCTTTAGTCTCATGAATATATGCAATCTCGTAGCAGAAATAAGGTTAGGAGTATAGATTAATACCTGGAAAATATATTCTGACACGTTTCTTTTGGAGAACAGAGATTGCTGGAAGTGACAGAGAGACATAGCAATATCTTATTTCAAGAGAAAATGTGGAGAACATGCCATCAAGAGTAAAGGACCCGTAACTTTACCCATCAAGACAACCTGTATAATTGTGCTGTACATTTTTTTTAACACAAAAAACACATTGAGCCAAATATCATGAAGCCATATCACAAATATCATACTTTCAGGGAAAAGAAAATTAGCTTTGATTTTGTTGAAGCTATTTAAAAAGGTGCAAAAAGGATGAAGGTTACATCAGACCCTGAGATTTTATTGTAATCATTGTTTTTTGAGACATTGAAGAAGTTTTTCTGCAAAATGGCAATATGGCAACAGTAGCGTGGATTAAGGTGGAAAAAATACAAATTAAAATTGACTGGAACAAGGAAACAGAGATGAAAACATTTGATCATTTTAAGAGAAATGGCTCACCACAAATAAAATTTCTGAAAACTCACTGAGTTTACGAGAACAAATTACTCCAAGGATGGCAATAGATATTTCCTTATTTGAAGGTGTTAAGAATTTGTGAGGCATAATAATTAAACAATAACCATCACAAATGAATCTAATCATCAGGTTGTTGATGACATACGGAGTTCATAACTAACAAACAAAAAATAAGACATTGTTTACAAGCTGAGTTATAAGCACACTGCAAAAGTCAGGATCTTTTAAATATATAAAGCCTGATGCTTCATGTGAAGTCACAGTTTATAACCAAAGACTGAAAACTGAGTAATATTGAAGTCCTTCAGAGCCTGCTAGCAGTATCTTGCCTTTATTTGTCATTACTTCAGCCAAACAGGATTCTTAATGAATTGTTTTACAATAACTAAGCAAAGACAGACAGGTAACAAAGCACACCAATTTGGTCATAAGGTTTTTTTCAATTTCTAGCATTGATTATTCAGCACTATCATTAGCAAACACTCTCCCCCCCCCCCCCAAAGACCCTGCAACTCACTGTGCTAAACATAATTTTGCTGTACTTATTCAATTAATGTCTGCACATATGCAAAGATTAGAATGTCAGGCTAACCCATTTTACCATAATATTTTCCTCTTTTCATCCACCACTATAATAAAGTAAGAGTCCTCACATATCCCACCTTCTGTAAGTAAAACAAATGCCTTTGAAACAGAAAAGTCAATTCAGTTCCTGGAACTCAGTCTTCATACACATTTAGTGATAAACAACATAAGACCAAGCAACACTGTTCTTGACTTCCTACATAACACACTTCAGTAGTCCATACCCTTATCATCCTTCAGACACAGGCCAAACCCTTCTATAACTCACAGCAGCAAAGGTTTTCAGCTCAGATTATGACCTGAGAAAGTACAATCACTTTCTACATCTCTCTGTATTACCTTGGTGTGAAGGAACAACACAGCAGCTCCTCACCCAGCAGCTCTGAAGAGAGGCAGCCTGCAAGGAACAGGGCATAGACACAACCTTGATCCCCCATCCCACCAGCTGAGGAGCTTGGAAGATCAAAGCTTATCAAGGCTTGGTTCACCAAGGCCACCAATCCCTACACACCTTCCAGAGGCAGGTGATTCGGATTTGCATTTTGAGATTGTTTCCTAAGAATAGGTTTTATGGGTCAAACACACGTCTAGTTGAAACCTTAAAATACTAGAGCTTGCCTGAAAAGCCAGGGGTCTTTTGCTAGGTCCTTGCTGAGAAACTAGTGATAAACTCAGGGGTAGCCCCTTTGTTAAGAGGAAATCAGCCAAATTCATACACCAAAAATTGATACTGAAAGCCTTTATCTTGAAGTTACCCATGAGAAATTATCCCTTTCTGATTGAAAAAGTCCATTTCTAAGTGAATAACTCTTTTTCCAGTTGCTTCTATAGAACCCAAGTATTACCAGTTCTAGAGCATATCTTTTATACAACGAAGTATATAAAGTTTGTTTGTATGAGTTATATACTTATTTACATGAGTAAAGATGTAATAAAGTTAGACTGAGAAAACAAATGCAAGATGGAGAAAACAAGCTACTGGCACAAAGCCTACAAGCAGCCTCAATTTCCTTTTGATTTTCCATGGGTACAATAGTTGCATCTGTTTTGTCACTGCTTTCCAATCCCACTGTATCACATTCTGTACGATAATGTGACAGGTTTTATCTTAACTGTGCTTCAAGGCTGCTGAAGGTATGGAAAGTAAGACCAAAACTGAATGTTCCTGAATATTGGAACATAAGATCGTTTCAAAAGAAAGAAATAGGATATTTTTTCTCCTGTCCTCTGACCGTTCCATGTTCTTGACTGCCAACATTTGGATGAGGCTTCTGAATGGAAAATTCTTCGTTTGTATGATGATCCATTTTTCCCCTTTTCCCCTTGTTTGTCAAAACCCTGGGTGTGTTGCACTATTATCTCTTTTATTTAAGATCTAGGATGGTCTTAAGTAAGATAGATAGTGTGTTTTCAGTGCCGTGGCATGCATCTGTTTATGAATAATGAGTCTCACGGACAGACTGATTAACAGTAATTTTATATGGTGGGAAGAGGCTAGAAAGGAGGACATTGTGTGGAATACTTATTAGTGAAGTGCAGTCAGCACCACACCATGAATACAGACTGTGGGGGAACTAAAAGGAGGGAGAGAAAGGGAAAACTGTTCCCAGGAACTCCAGAGAGCACGGGAAGTGGCCAGGCAGAACAGCACAAAAGGAGGAAAACATGAATAAAAGACAGTGAGAAGTGAGCGAGAAAGTCACATAAACCTAATTCATGAGCACTAAGGGCCTCTCTTTAATTCTCTAATGCAGGTGAAGAACAGAGATGATCGGAGTAGCACCTCACTGGCAAAACAGTGTATTTAAAGGGGAACATTTACCCTGAGCTGAACAGATGAACACACAGCATACCTGTATCGGTAGCACCATAGCCTGAGTCTCATTCAGTCGCTTCAACCTGCCATTCAAATGCTAAATTGCAGTTCTCAGACTAAAGATTTGCCAAAGTAAGCACCTGCTGGGATTTCCCCACTATTGGTATTAGCATCTAACAATGCCTTCCAAGAAGTCCCAGGCTGAATTACCCTAAGTTTCAGACAGACCTTGCAGAAACTTCAATATCTATAGCTGGAAAGCATATATTTGCAGCTTACCAGCAGCAATGTTTCCTGTTAATTTAGCCATTCCTAACAAAGGAAATGCAAGAAGTTTGCAAGATTCACAATAACCTCTAAGACAGGTGGTTTGCATCAGTCGACACTTTTTTTCGTGTTTAAGAACCAGAGCACGCAGTAGTTCACCTCTAGTGACAAGTGCTTGTCACAGACATGTTTTAGCTATTCACTAATAGCTTCTGAAATTCCCAGCAAACCAAAGAAAAAACCTTAGAAAATGTTAAAGCTGAAAGCACACTTTGGGAGTCATTCTAACACAGAGAGCAAGAAAAGAAACAAACCATACCTATCCATCCACACACAAGTAGTTCCCTATGTGGGTTGTATGGTGGTCCTTCAGCAAAACAAACAAATAAATAGATACGTAAGACAAATAAATAAAAGCTATTTTTCTTTTTCCTACTACTATTGATTTCCCCACTAGTATTTTTCAGAAGTGGCAGAAATAACCTTGATATCTTTTCCTTTGAAAACTGGAAAGTTGCTGTGGCTGCACACATCCATGGCCAACCGAAACATTGCACATTGCTCTTCACTGACCTGTCTTACCAAGTAGTATTTTCACCCTCTAAAGAGGCTATAAATTAATCTTAAATAGTGCCATGTAATACCTTGCTTTTAACAATTTTCTGGGGTTTTCTCCTGAAAATAATAACTTTGCTGTGAAACAGTAGAATCCCCTGTGAATCCCCGCTGTGTCAAACAGAAACTCAGAACCAGTGTGAGACCTTCAGTTCCTATTCCCAGTCACATGCTCATCTGCTAACTAAGCTTGATTTTTTTAGTCCCTTCCCTACCCTTATCTCGTTAGGAAAATAGCAGTAATTTTTTCCCGTTACTCCACTTGGTCATAAAAAACAAGTATAACTGCAATCCTGTTTTATTGTGTTTTTCTCAAAAAACCACACTTCCTCATCTAAGGTACAATAGAGAAGTACTGTTATTGTAGCTACTTTTTGGGTTTGTTTTTGTATTGGCTTGTATATCAATTATTAATCTAAGGAAGATATACAGAGCTCAGCTGGAAAAAAGGTGTAATGGATTTTTCCAATCTGTTTTCAAGGTTATTTGTCTTTCTGTTAATACCTCTCAAAGATGTTTATTTTCAATTCCTTGTCTCAATACCCATACAGTGTGGCTGGTTTTTTTAAATTCTGTGAATAACTGCCTTAGTGATATCTAAAGCCAGTCAAAAAACACATTTGCAGTACATAATTTCTGTTTCCAGTGACTAGTCCTGTCAATCAACTGGTCTCAGGCTCCTGCAAAAGTATGTCAGAAGCTGCATTTTCCTGGCTATTACCTATAATCAGTGTGAAAGGAGAAAGCGCATTATTTCATCTATAGTTGTGTCATATATTTAAAAAAACCCAAAAAGTCTGCTAAACTTCACCAAGGTTCAGCAGCTGCAGATAAGACAAAGCCTCAATTAATTTCTCAGCATCAAGTCTTTCTGCATCAGGTTTTTTTTTTGACCCTGTGAGTTTGAAACTAGCAAGGCAGATGATCAAAGAGGCCATATGTGGCGAGTGTCCCTTACAAGTAGATGAAATGCGGTGGGAAAAAAGAAGAGTATTTTCACTCCTCCTCCTTTGCTGCTGTTTGGCCCTTTGTGCGGCGCAGGATGTGCTTCCAGCAGAAATTGCTCACATTCAGCACCATCTTCCTGGGAAACTTTTTCTGCCCTAGATAAGGACCTTCTCTCCTCAAATTCAGATCATCATTAGTACGATTTTGGAAAGATGCTCTGTTATAGGCATTTAGTGGTCAAGTTGTCTTTGTTATATGTAGTAAACCATACAGAAAATTGCCCGCTCTAGGAGAGCCTAAGGAAGGCCAGTGCCACCCCATAGTATTCACTGGGGGACCACAGCGGGAACTGGTGAGGGAAGCAATGACATCTACATAGACCTAGAGCATCAGTACTCTTGCGGCTATTCCCCCGTAGGTGTATGAGCTGCAACACCAGCACCTCCCACCGGCATGGATTCAGCCAGGGACCATCCCTGGGCAATCCCGCGCACCAGCTCTCCCTCACCACAGACACTGCCCGCAGGCAGAGCAGACTCAGTTTTTCCTTCTCTTTTTTTTTTTTTTTTTCCCCCTGCTTTGCAGCTTAAATATGCACTGTCCCCGAAAGGCACTCTTGCTGGATCTTCAGCCCCACAGGGTGAAAACGGGAGCTCACAGAAACTGCATTTCTAATGATGTTCAGCCCAATGTCAAAGGGAGCAGGAGTGGGTACAGCCCCAGCAGGTCCCTGCCGCCTCCAGCACTTGCGCAGTGGGTGCGAAGGAACCTGCTCCCCATCCTTCTGCCCGCCTTGGGCCACTCCTTGCCACCTCCGGACTTTTTTTGCCTTTCTTTTCCTCATGCATGTAAAGCAAAACTTGATGAAATTCAGTTGTTCAAACAGCAAAAAGCTGCAAACACTATGGATTTGGTGTCATTTATTTTAGTCATATACTGTGAGCACAAATTCTCATCTGTGAGAAGATTATATGGATTAATAGGATGGCATGTTGACAAACGTAACCTTCTCAGAAATATGGGGTGCTTATTGTTTGTATTTCATGTATATATCAAAATCATAAAGTAACTCCATTCTAGTCTTTTTACTATTTGTTATACTTCTGCCCATTTCAAAATTATATCCTTGTTCCAGAAAATGTAAAAGCTTCTGAAAATGGCTTGGAAGGGGACCATATTAGAAATAAAAACATCACAAAACAAGATGAGCTGTATTTCTTTATAACAGCTCATCATCACTTTTCTCAAGAGAATAGTTGTTTCTCTGGAAAGAAAACCACTTCAGCTGAAGTAATTCCTCAGATTTTTAATTAGTACATTCCTCTTCAGGACTCATCTTTTAATAGCGAATTCCTTCACCTGCCCAGCTTTCTTAATTCTTGAAAACAATCCTCTCAGCAGTTCCAGCAGCAACATATTTTGCATGATGATATTTAAAGATGTCTCATAAAAGAAATACTAAAACTGACCAGCTCAGAGATTAATTTTTGAGTGACCATAGAATAAGTCCCAGCTAATTGTTAGGTCTAATTTTATTTAATTTAATGCATATAGAAAAGAACGGAGGCAACATTTCCCTGCAATGTGGCCTTGCGTAGCCTGAGCAGCAGTAAAAGGCACCAGGCACCCCAGCAGCCTTCTGCTTTTGAGGAGCAGCTTCCCCTGCAGACTGATGGGCTTTTCAGGCCACTCTGGTTTGTGACACTAATTGCTCTCTCTCCTCCCAGGGCTGTAGACAAGCATCTCTCCCCACTCGTCACCAAGTCCCGGGAGAAAACCTTGCCGTCTCCTTCCACACAGCTCATGACCTTCCCAGGAGCATACATGTGCCTGTGTGCTCTCCCAGGTGTAAACCTGTCATTTGAAGTTACCATCTAGGAAACCTGAGAAAATGAAGTTAAAACAATATTCATATTTTATGTCATATAATCACTCCATTTCAGTACTGAAGATCTCATGACCACCCCTCACAGCGTGCCTTTAAATCTACAAGCTGAACAGTCCAAAGCTCCAACCCCTCCTTAACACACAACATACACACGGCGTCCAAGTAAACACACTCTTTGCTGAAAATATGGGAACTGTAGGCAGAAAAAAAGAAATTAGAGAAAAATGCACATTCCTCTTTTAAACTTCTATATAGGTTATTTTACTGGAAAACTTAAAATTGGAAATCAACTGATTTCTTATTTCTGCACAATGTGCTGCCTGGTCTACTGCTGCTCAATGATTGTTTTTATGTGAACTTCAGGAGTCTCTGTTCTATTTAAAAATACATATTTTATTTTCTCCTTTATACAGAAGTTTGGGGTTTTTTTTTTTTCTCAGCAGGAATTCCATTTGTCTCACTGCCAGCACCACTGAACCCAAACAAGGCTGTTTACTATTCCTCTGCAGTTTGAGGCACAAGAAGAATAAACCCAGACACCAAAGTAGTTACAAGCGCTGCCACACAGAAGGCAGCCAGTCGAGGCAGTCTGGCATTGTGCACAATCACACCGCTTGCAAGATAAAAGTTAGAAAACATCCATATTTGCACCACAGAGCCACAAGTGTGAGCAAGTTCATCTCCATCCCCCTCAAGTGTTCTCTTGTCTATAATAGACAATATGGGCATCTGGTGTTACTGTAATTCCTCATGTGCATTCTTCACGCTTTTATATTCTCTCTGTAGAATAAGCACAACAGAAGAAAACTTGTTATACCCCAGGCGCTGAAAGAGCACAGCGTCGAGCACCTCAGTTTCATTGTTTCAACTCCAGCAGCCGTCACCTTCGCCGATGCTGTGGGACTGGGATAACTTTATTGACTTCACCTATTTTCAGCTGCAGCACAGAACCATATATCAGAAAATCTGGATCATCAGCCTCATTTAATGGCATAGAAGGACTTTTGAGCATTGTGAGACAGGGTGATTCATCACAGGGACTGATTTCCAGGGCTCTGCTTTGTGGAAGGCTTAGCTGTGTAAGCGCCAGACAGAAGCAGGAAGGAAAAAAATCGTAGAAATATTCAGCAAAGCATCCTTTGCTTTTTAAAGCCACCATTAAATACAATAAATATTTATGCAAAAATAATGTTCTAACAGCTTCTGAAAACAGAGAAAAAGCACAGTGTTGGATAACAGCTGACTGTTTCAAATCCAGCACAGCTGATCAAGCAGTGTTGGCAACACTGAGGAAAACTGCAAAGATTGGTCTCAAAGTCACGTAAAAAAGGAAAAAGTCTACGGAGGAGAACATTCTATTTCTGGGGAAGCAGGTTTGTTTTTGAGAGAAAAAGAAATGACTACTTAAAACATATCTTTCCTGCAAGAGGGGATGCTGAGTGAAGGGCTGAGGTTGCTGAGGATGGTGCTGTAGGTGCAAGGGGTGGGTGAGAGGTCCTGTGGCCCTGGCTGCCCTGTTCTGTCTGTAGCTGAACGCTGGAGTTGGGTCTCTGCCACGGGATCTGTCAGTGGCTCAGGTTTGCCAGGAACTGTCACTAGCAACGTGTCACAGCACTACCAAACTATCAAGCTGCAACAAGGCTTTTACCATCCCATACCAGCCCTCTCATACCTTGGCACCACCATCAGTCTCACACAAGGTTTCAAAGGTTCATCTACTGTCCATACTGTTTCTTCTTCCTCTTCAGGCCAGTCCACCCTGCTTCTTGCTTCTGCTGCGTACGGGTTCTTCCTTCTCTTGGCTCCTCTTCCAGCCAGCCTCTCCTCATCCAGGCCCCCTTCTTCTCTTTACTTCCCCCCAGGGCCTCTCCTTGTCTCACCTACATCCAAGGCTCCTCTTCACCCAGTGCCTCTTCATCTGGTGCTCTTAGAGCTGTTTAACTACTTAGCAGGAACAAGCCACAGCTGCACATTATCCACGTCAGCCAACCCACTGCCCCTGAAGCAAGCCCACAACTGTATATTATCAATGTTAATTAACCCTCTACAATTCCTCTACAGGGAAAAGGGTGCTTGGAGAATGTGACTATTTTAAATGGTTGGGTCCTAAATCTAAAACTATCCTGCCACCTATATAGTTAACGTCTCTGGGGCTCCTGTGAGTCTGCAGGGTTCTCCTTCACTTAGCTGCAAGAGCCTAGATACAGTCTTGTGTTGAAATAATTGGTCAGAAATAGAAATTCATGAAAAAGTTTTGCTAAAAATTATCATGGAGAAATAAAATCTTTATTCTCAGCAAAAATATCTGTTGGAAGAACAGAAAATTAATGATATGTTAAAAAAAATCACATCAGGACTTGCAGGTAAGGCTTCTTAATCAGGTAATGTGAAAATTAGTGCACTGTGTGAAATCAGGCTGTTGCTGTACAATGGTGAACTGCCCCAAAATAAATGAGAGAGAGTAATCATACAGACTTATATTGCTGCATTAATTACTCTTTGGTGATTGAATGTTTTTTAAAGCATCATCTAAAAAGTAGAAACAAATACAACGAAGGACAAGTGTAAAATGGGGAAAACATGTCAGGTTAAAAAAAACCGAAAGAAGAAAAGAAGAAAGCACAACACTGTTTTAAGAGTAAAACTGCACCAGAAATAAGAGGAAAACAAAACCGAACCATCTCATCCTACATGGAAAATGACAACACTGGGTGATGCAGAGAAAGCTACAGTACTCTACTCCTTATCTGCATAATTTTAGAAAAAAGAACATAAACTAAAAATCAGGTTAAATCTTAATTAGATAAGTAATAAGCCTACTGTCAGCTCAGAAGAGAGGAGTGCAGTCAAGAGTTCAAAAAGAGAAGGTGAAATCACTGCTTTCCACTCCATGCCTTGTGGTAAGATTGTTCACTACAACATATTCTATCCATGGTAATTTTGAACACAGATAAAACCGGAGCCAATGAGAACAAATTATTGTGTTGCTTAGGCTACAGACAACCAAAATTAAGAGATTTCAGATGAGATAGCTGTGTTAAACTCAGCAGGTCCTAATAAGTCACTGGAGAACACTTCAGCAAGGTCTTGGAGCAGTCTCTGAGATGTTGACCATTCTCTTCCAAGGAGAGGATAAGGGAGGGAAAATCCCAGAAGACTGGAGAAAGGCAAGAAATATACCTGTCTTTAAAAAAGTGATCATGCTAGGCCTCAGGAATTATAGACTGGTGTAATCTAAAACTCTTGACAATCTTGGAACAAATTGTTGGAAATTATTGGCAAGTGACCTAAAAGGTAGCAAAGTGATTAAAGCAGCCAATGTAGATTGAGCAAGAGCAGATCATACAGATAGATTATTTTTTTTTTATATAAATTAACTGACCTGACTGGTATGATGGAATGCACAGATGTAATATATCTCAATTTAAGAAGCCTTTTGATATTATCTTTTGCATCTTCCCCATATGCAAGTTAAAGAATTATGTTCTACTCTTAATCTCTATCAGGTGCATTTATAATTGACCATAAAATAGCTTGGGGGGGGGGGGGGGG
>JAVJGI010000064.1:60963961-61137669 GCA_035590275.1 Ibycter americanus | reverse complement strand
CTGACGGCGCCTACTCGGGGCTCGGCGCTCGGCGCTCTGCGACCCGCCGCCCGGCAGCCGCAGCCGCACAAAGGAGCGGAGGAGGAGGAGGAGGAGGAGGAGGAAGAAGCGGCGCGCACGGTGCTGGGAGCCCCGCTCGGTGGCACTGCCCGGAGGTAGGGGCTTGCTCTCCGCCCTGGCAGCCGAACTTGGCGGAGCCAGCGCTGGCGGCTCGGGCAGGGCGGGGGGGGCTGTACCGGGGGCTCGGGTCGCCGTGGTGCCTCCCTGGCCCGGCGCCAGGTGATCTGTTTTATTTTAATTATTGTAACTGTTGCTGTCGTTCCCCGCCTTTCCAGGCTGGGCGGGGGTAGGGGGGGTGGGTCTCGGCGGACCCGGCGGCTCCGCAGGCAGAAGTTGGCGAGGGGCGCCAAGGGGAGACGAGCCCGAACTTGGGTCCGCGCGAAGTTCCCTGCCCGGGGGAGCCCCCGCCGCCCCCCGCGCCCCGCCGCCTCGCCGCGCCGCCTCTCCTCTCCTCCGCTCCTCTCCTCCTCTCCTCTCCTCCTCTCCTCTCCTCTCCTCCTCTCCTCTCCTCGCAGATGTCGGGGGTGCTGGTAATCGCCGCCTGGTGCTTCCTGCAAGTGGAGAGCCGGCATCCAGAGATCATCACGAGTAACAGCAACCACGGTAATTTCCTGGACAACGACAAATGGCTGAGCACCGTTTCGCAGTACGATAAAGACAAGTACTGGAACAAATTCAGGGATGTAAGTACCTCGTCGTTTACCGCGTACTCGCTCGCTCCGTTTGGCCGCAGCATCCTTTCCGTGGGTGGCTGCTGGCTTGTGGAAGCTGCGGGTGGAAGAGGGATGCAGCTTGGGCAACCGGTTGCTGTTTGTATGAAGGATGTTGAGAGCTGTTTGGAAGCCGGATGGACGGTCCTGGCATTCTTGATTACCCCATCGATTGGGGCGGCTTAGGCTCGGTGTCAGTCTCACTGAAAGGTCTTCAATTTTCCTTTCGGGAGGAACTTTGAGCGAAGTTTCTGTGCCTGCTGCTTAAGAGGCTAGTTAACTGTAAAATGATGGAAAGGGGTGTGTGTGTGTAAGAAGGGAATGTTTACCAGCTCAAGCCACAAGGTGGTAAACAGTGAAGCTTTTTTTTTTTTTTTTTTTTTTTTGCCTGCAGATTTGGTGGAAAACATTTTATTGTCAATTCTGCTCATGGAAATCTTTGACACTGGTATAGGGCTGGAGGAAGCAATGCTTTGACTCAGGTTTTTTTCAGTCTGGAAAACAGGGGTAACTTCAAGATGTGTTTTGACATGTATCTGTACAAAACAAGTCGCTTAAGCTTAAAATTCTTGAATTCCCCTAGTTTGAATACAATTGCATGTATTAAGTCAATGACTGGAAAAAGGAAAATGCAACATTTATGGTAAATGCAATATGTACAGAGCTCCTTTTGCTTCTGCTGTCTATATGCTGAAAAAGCTTTCATGGAGCGCAGAGAGAAAACCCTGCTGCCATCTGCCCAAGGCTGGATGAGGGAAACATTACTGTTAAGGTTGATCATGAGCACATTGAGGTTAAGTGTTCTTTATTGCATGGGATTTGTGCCCTGTGGCTGGAGTGTGACCCTGGGAAAGGGAAGAGTAGGGCTGGCTAGCCGTTCTGCTGCTACTGTTGGTTGGTTGTTTAGGAAGCTCTGGTATTTTATAATAGACCAGCAAGTTAAACTTTGATGCTATGCATTTGTCTTTGTGGTCTTAACACTGTATCTTACTTTGCAGAGGAAGTCAGAGTATCACAGTTAAATGTGACCTGTCTCTGCCTAGCTTATTCTCTCAGAAAAATTATATATATTTTTCTGTAGTTGTGGTCATCTCTGTTTGAGAAATCGTGCTGCTCTGAATCTCAATATAGCAAAGTACAGCATCAACAATGGTATCACCAGATATGTCAGAATGTACATTTGTGTGCAGTGACTGTGATGACATCCACCTACTGGGACTGTTGAAGTTCTTGTATAATAAGTGTCTGGAAAAGCCTATGCTTGTGCACTAACTACTGGTTTATTAAGGGGATTCTGCAGTTAACATGAATTCACAGATATTTACCAGGGTCCAAGGGAATATTTGTTAATATCTGGTTTAGTTTCCTGGGGAACACAGGTTAAGGATTTCACTTGTTAATTTCTACATCCAACCTGATGTGAGAATTCAGCAGCATTTGAAAATGGTAAATTGAATGAAGGACTGATGAATCCAAAACCACTGGGGACAGATTTATAGCAAGGGGCAGATTTATAGCAAGAGACATCTTTCAACAGTCTCCTTCCAGATTGGCATTGTATTAGTCACACTTCTTCAGCTTAAAGTTTTTATTTAATTTTATGCAGGTTGTGGTTGTTTGGGTTTGGTGGTTTGTTTTTTTTTCAAGCCTGGAGTTCTTGCAACCTCTCTTCTCCTCCTCCCTTTTCCCCAACCTCACAAGTGAAATTGTCAGAGAAATTATTCCTCTTCCTGTGGAAGATGTTTGTGAAGATTACCTCTTCCATGTTTTAAGGTTTCACAACTGAAAATGCATTTTTAGACGTTCTGAAAATGCTAACAAAACCCGTAAAGCCTCAAAACTGTTTTCTGTAGGAAGAATCATTTTATGAATAAAACCGTCTTAACGAGTCCTCTGCCAAGCAAAAGCAAATAGTAGAAAGTTGATGCAAAGTTTAGGTATTTTTCTACCCAGCTGTCTCAATGGCTCTATTTAATTACTTCAAACTGGCATGTTACAAATGTATATGATTATCCATGAAACCTTTTATGGGGCAAATTAAGAGGCTACTAATCATCTCCTACTAAGCATTTTCCAAAAAGAAAATATAAAAAGCCTGTGTATGTCATTAAGCTCTTAATAACTTGTCTTTCAGCTACAGTGATTTACTGCATCATAATGTTCTGTGTCCACAGATGAAGACATGCATAGGTAGAGTTGCTGCCAATTTTGTTGGTATAGTAGAGGTAGCGTGCTTCTTGCATGCAAAGATGCCATTAGAAGAAACGTCGTCCTTGCTTCATGGCTGTGTTCTCGGGGATAGATTGTTAAAACATTTGTTTAAAGACTGCCTGGTGAGATGCAGCATGACAGTATTAACTGCTATGTATGGGGCAGAGGAACATTTCATTCGTAATTGTTGAATTGTAGGGAAAATACCTTCCCATCTTCCCTATAACTGCATATATACATCATTACTAGATGAGGTTCTCAAAATGGGGTTTGCATAGGAGGCTGGAGTACAAAAATGGTGTTTCGGTTAAAACCTTCTTGGGTCTGGCACTCCAGCTGCTACAGAGCAGAAGGCCTAGATCCTACCCTGTATATCAGCAGAAGCAAGGTTGCAGTAATTATCAGAACTACCTTTAGTAGCTTTCTGAATTTTATGTCAAGTTATAGAAATAAAATTGCACAAATATTTACGTAACTGTGTCCTTATGTACAATAGTGCACATACGGAGCTGAGATTTGATTCTTTTGGGTGTGGCCACTTTAAACTCCATCCGTCCGTGCGGCACAAACATCTGCGCACACATACGTGCCTATAAATCTGTCATAATGTTGCAGGACTGGGTGGTTTTTTCGCAGATGATGTATAATTGAACATAAAAAATTAAATTGTGCTTCTCTCAACTTTTTCAGTTATTCTTTTCAAAATCAATTGGCTGGTCAGCCTTATTGAGCTATGGTCCAATATGGCCTGATTTGAGAAGACAGCTATTGATTGTTTTTTTTAGTGTGACCCATATTTCTTTTGGGCAAAGACAGCATGGTAGTTGCACTTAATGGCCCAGTAGTCATTACTCTTCTGTGAAAAGAGAACACAGAAATACACCTTATTTGAAGTCTGCATTGCATCCACATAATCAGGCTAAATTTTTAAGTCCGACTGAATTTAATAGTGTGAAGTGATCACCTGTCAACATTTTCAAAAGGCCTCAAGGTATCTGTTTAAAGCAATACTTTATAATATTATATTTTCACATGATTTGAACGCAATTTGTAGAACATTCAAGTGCTCCATTTTCAAAAACAAGCAGAGCCTGTAAATGAATAGTAAGCCCAATGTGACTGATGTGCTGTGAAGCACATGCTGTTGAAAACCTTGTGTATTGCCCAGCTGTCTAGTATCAATAATGGTGTAATGTCTGATGTGTTAATAAGCTTTCAGTACGATCTGAACTTAATATTCCTGTCTGTCTTCCACCCCTTTTTCCTTGTCTGCCATGGGCTTTCTAACAGAGCAATGACAAAATCTGAGCTCTGTCTGAAGTCCCCGTTTTATGGCTGGGGATAACAGTATTTCTCTTCCTCACAACTGTGTTGAAGGTCTGAAAAAGAAAAGATAGAGTTCAGGATCTGTGGTAAAGTGGAATTTACTATTCATCTAATCCATATATTGAATGTGGCTTGATACATACTTAAGGAACTGACTAGGTCTAGTTTAGTAAGTATCTAAAAAATAAAAACTAAATCAATATAATTATTACTAGAGAAAGAAAAAAGATAGCAAGGTGGGGTCTGTAGGAAGGACTGCAGCTATTTCCTTTGTACGGATCTGAGGCTTGGAAAAGCAGACATCAAGGATATGAGAGTCAAATTAGACCTCTTGATATTTTGAACACAGATGTTAAGTCCTCGAGCTTTCGATCAAATCTGTTGAGAGAGATCCTTTGGCTTAAGAGGAGCTTCAGTGCAAATTGACACCTGTATGTGAAGGGAATTCCTATGAGTCTTAGAAAACATTATTCTGTGAATAGCCGTGCATGTTACTGTAACAGGTCACACTGCAGCATCTCACTGTGTTCATAGAGCCTTGGCACAGGAGGCATAGATTAGGTGTCCTCTCAGTGTTAGGCCTGTTGTTAATCAAAATTATATGAACAGAGTAATTCTATTACTTCTACTTGGAGTTATGTCTATTAAATTATTAATGCTTATATATAAAAAGGTAGTAAGTTCAACTGGCTATGGATTAAACTGCAAAAAGGAAGAAAAAAGTTAAATGAACTTAGAGGATCTAGTATAAACCATACAAGGAATTTCTGTGAAGTTGAAAGCTAAGAATCTTGGCATGAACTCTGGTTTCAGTGCATGTTTATGCATGGCAGGCTGCCAGGCCACGTTCTGAGCATTAACTAAGCTGTTTCTCTAAATTTTATTGCTTATAGAGTTTCAGTTCAGGCTATCATGTTAAAACCCCCATGTATTATAATGCCTGGAGATGCTCTGAGACGGTGCATGCCTAAGAAGCAAGGCATGAAATGTCATCATCTGTGCGTATAACGTTTCTCAGACTTACTGTGGATAAATACTTACATGTAACTATCAGGAGCAGGCATAGTTACAAGCACGAGCATATATAAGTAGATTAGATTTCCCAGGTTGGTCATAGACTACCATCCCCCTGATTTAATCCACTGAAGAGACAATTTTGGCAGTTACCTATGTACATCACCTTTCTGAGCCCATGAGTTCCTCCTCACACCTCATCAGAAGTGTAGTGTTAAGTGACAGAGCAAATACAGAGCTAGGAACTGGGGGACCCGTATTGTTCCAGCTTTGCCACTGATGGATTTTTGGATTTTGGGCCAGCTCTTCACACTTAACTGCTTTTCCCCTGGTTGCGCTTACTCTTCTCTCATTTGTTTAGCTCAAAATTAGAAGTGTGGTAGTGAAACTTGATAGCAGGGAGTTGGAAAACATGACCAATACTGAGAAGGATTGGAATACCAAGCAGGCAGAACTGGAAGACCTTGGGAACTCAAGTAATAGAAATGAAATGAAATTTAAAAGTACAAAGTAGAAGGTCATGGAAGTGAGAGCTAACACGAATTTATTCTGGGTCCTGGCAGCTCAGCTTGAAATAGATGAGAGGGAAAACCTGTGTACTTTTATTGATTTGCAGAGTTATTCTAAGTAACGAAAGTAATGCTACTCTGAGGAGAGCAAATGTATTGTAGGAGTGCATAAAATGAAAGATTCCTGGTTCTGTTGAAGAAATAAAATTGTACAGTGTATAGGAAAGAATACCTAATAATGAATGTTGTGAGCGGTTCTAATCACTGAAATTCAAGAAGGACAAATTTTTGTAGAGTTGGTGAGTCAAAGGCTTTCCAGCGTCATAGGGGAAAAGAGCGTGTTTTAAAGTAATATACTATATCAGTTTACTCACACAAAGCTAATTGTGTAAGAGTAGATTTGCTTCATGAGAGACAGACAGCAAAAGCTGCCTTGCGTGAAGTTGACATAAGAAGCAAGTAGATAATTGGTGACAAAAATGACCTTATTTCTGAATTTAGGAATAAGGCATTACTCCACCCATAGTTTTGTTTTAAAAAGTTATCTTAATGAGCACTTTGGTTTTAATATGTAGCTTGTATGTCAATAGAAAAGATTATGGCGTAGCAAACTCTAATAAAAGAACCTGGATTTTGGGTTTCTAGAGGCCTTGGTGTTTTATGTCACATGTGTCTGTTCTTTAAGTTTAAAGCCCCTTGCACGTGGTTGTGTTGCTCCCTATCCTTGCAGCTTCTAGTGTGGTGGAACCTGATGTGCAATACCCAAGTATCCCCTGATCCATTGGGATGTTTGAGCTAACAGTTTGTGTCTACTGGGTTCCTTCTGCTGTCTCTTCTCTGACAGGTACATGCCTTCAATGTGATCTCACTACCAAGGACTCAGTTTCAAGATACCACCTGATACACTAAGTACTGAGGGGGAAGCTACTTAGTTTGGGATTGCATTTTCTTTTTCTGTGTTGTATTTAGGTCTCCAGGCAGAATTAAGTATTTTTCTGCCAACAATTTATTACCAGTACACCACATTTTCTAATTTCTTCACCTCAAATGTAAGCACAAGTTTTTCTGTGATTCAGCGATCGATACGTTCATTACATATATTCCTGGAGAAACTATTCAGGCCTGGCTAATTATGTAGAAACGAAGATAGTCATAAGGAAGGTTGCGGTACACTTGAAGAATACCCACTAGCTCGGTAATGAATGTACCCAGTCAGTAAAGTGGCTGGGTTGTGTGATGGGACACGGGTACCTCAGGCTTGCTTCCCAGAAGATTATCATTCCAAGCCCACCTTGAGATTTAATTGAAGGTGAAGATTGTGTGTATGGATTCCAGTGGATCTGGACTGAAGTACAACGGAGTTGAAATGTGATTTATAAGTCTACCCAGACACTCTTAGCATAGGTTGTCTCTTAGGGCAATTCTTACTCAACGGTGGGACAAGGCTGGAATATAAATGTGATTGAAAAGTACAGCTGAGATGTACTTGCCAAAGCTGCATGAAGTTTAAAAGAATAGCAAAACATGAGACTGAATCTGTGCAAATGTAATTCATAATCAGCTTCTTACAAAGAGAAGAGATGTGATTACTAAAAATGCCCTTCTCAAACTTGACACTTCCCTTCTGCAGTGGACAAGGGGGAAAATAATGGCATTTATGTCAGAATAATTAACCTGGAAGGTGCAGAGAGCCAGTTTTTTGTAATTAACTGACACTTATCCAGCTTCCCTAGGAAATACCTAAGGACTCCAAAGCTAAATAGGTCAGTAAAAAACTAGAGTGTTAGTTTCTGTATTATATGTTTCAAATTATAACTTGAATAGTTTCCTCACAGAAATGTGCTGTAGCCTGCAGTCACAAATTGTATCCTTGCTGTGGAATTCTGTGGATTTGAAGTTTTCACTGATGTGTTACAATTTTTTAGAGTAACCATCCCTGTATTCTACTGGTGTCATGTGTTGTGTGTGCCCCCCCCCCCTTTTATAGAATTCCTTTTCCATAGAGGCTTGCTTTATTTACAAGTTTAAACTGTAATTTTGTCAGATTCCTGGGAGGTGAGTTTTCTGTTACTTTTCTGGATGTAGCCTATAGGTTTTAAAAGTTGCACCAGGAACTACAAGAAATAAAACCATGTGAAGAGCACGCTGCACCTTTGTAAGGCGAAAAGAGAAATATTTGGTTTCTTGATGAGCATGAGGTTAAAAATGAATAAAAAAGTGGAAGAGCCAGTTTTGATGTATTGCAATGTTAGCATCTTGGGGGCGAGGGGGCTGAAAAAACAGCAGATCAAAACCAGGTACACAGTTGAGGCATAGGTTTTGTTTACGTATTTGTCAAAACTCACCCTTGTAAAAGGAAAAAAGAGGGAGGAAAAAACCCACACAAATGAGCCATGTGTCATGTCAAATCATGTCAGTATAATATAAAATGGGTGGATTGAAAATAATCATAGGAGGCTGAGTTCTGATGTCTGTAACAACTATTATCAGGCTCAAATATCCATGGGTAAATAATACCAGTTTTATTTCAGTTAAATTGTCCAGGATTAGGGTTGCAAAAATCAGACTCGTTATTCTCAAGTGCCAGAAGTTAAAGCTTAGTTTCGATGCTGTTATGAAAATCAGGGAATTATTGCCTTTTTTTGTCTTGGATATTTTAACTGTTTGCTCTCTATTTATGGTTTTAACCAGGAGGCTAGAAATATGTAATTCCAGTCAGCATGTGTGCATTTTTGAGGATAAAATACAAGACTGTCTGAATTTCTGGTTGGCAGCTGAGCTGTTTTTACAAGAGGCAGGACTTTATGAGGGTAATGGAGGTCAAATATTACATCTAGAGAATGAAAACTTCTCTTTTTAGATAGCAGCTCTTTATTCCACAGATGTTTGATTAGTTCTTTCCTTGTATAACCAAAACCGAGATTTGTCCAAAAGAGTTGTAGTGAAGTCTTATTTATGTTGAAGCTGATAACCAAATTCTCAAAGACTTCAGTGAGGCCTGAGTTTGATTTTCATATTCCTCATCTTCCTGTTCTCTTAGACAAAGAACAACTGTACATGAAAGACCAGTTAGATTAAACAGTTCTGTTTGGCTTTTGGAGGACATTGTGTAATTGGAAAAGGGTGGAAGATAGGTGTCTGGCCAGCATAAATAGAAGAAGCTCCTTTGAAGTCCCTGGAAGAATGAAACTATCTGAAAGTCAAACATCTATTGTCTACAAAGTACACATTGTATAGATTTCAACCAAAACAAGAAAGTGGAGTTGAAACAGAGCAAAGTTAAAGTAACGCTGCAGCCTCCAGTGTGAATTTTTGTACTTCTGACACTTAACTCTGTTTCAGCTTTACGCAAGGTCTTACTGCTGTGAAGTTACCAAGTCTTAATTCCGTTTCAGTAGTCATCAGGTAGATAACTCTAGCCGTTATCATTGCGGGATATACTGTTGCAGGTTGGCAGCTAAATTGAATTATACTTTTGGACTGAACATCTAATGTCTAATGAGTTTCAAGGCTAAGATATGATTCAAAATTCAGTTTACAGATAAATTGCTAAGCTACTGAATAGAGGCTTTGGCAGGGAGTAGATTGGTCTTTATCTGCCACTTCTATAGCTTGGTTTGTAATCCAGGGTAACAGAAAATCATTCTCATTAAATAGGTACAAGGGGGCATCAATTAATTCTGTGATCTAAGCTGTCCTCTTAATGAACTTAGTGTCATAAATCCACTTCGCTGATTGCTTTCTCCTGGGCAGATAGAAAAATAATTTATTAAAAATTACTGTTAGAGGAACTGTATTCAGATTGGTTTTTGAAAAAGGTTTCAATATATCATGGCTTACGGTTGAATTCTGACTAACGCTGGGATTGATAGAGGTAGTGATACTTGTCTGTTCATGCAGGTTATTTTGAAACTGTCTAATCAGGAAATTCAGCTGTGTAGACAATTTAATTTGAAACTTCACAGCATATTCTGTAAATAGTTTTTATGCGCTTTTTAGCTTGGAGATCAGTCTTCTTCCTTCTCTGAGTTCCGTTGGCTGTTCAGAAATTTATTTTAGCGTTCTCTTGTAGTGTTTTTATATTGCCCTCTCTGCCTTTCTCTTCAAGTTGTAGCAGTTAGACACCTTGAAACTGCACAGAAGGTTGAGGTAGAGGCAGCTGCCTCTTGGCTGGAATTGGGCGGAGGGATGCTTGTGTTTTAGAGAATGGAAAGGGAGGGAGGCTGAAAATTATAAATGCAGGATTAAGAAGAAATGAGGCTGAGTTGCTTGTTCAAGGGAGTGAGTAGAAAACGTTTTTAGAGTAGTGTTTCTGTGTGTACTAGGGATGTTGAGGTTCTTGGTAGAATTCGATTGCATTTGCTAAATATTGATAAAAATCAATTTTAGGGAGTTCAGAAATGCCTGTCATTTCTTTTTTGATAACAAGAGTGTTTTATTATGAAGACTGATTTCTAGGACAGCTCTGTTAGTCTTCCAGTATTTGTGTATGTGCCAATACCTACTGTACTGTAAGCGCTAGTACTTCTTGCTCATGGGGGTTTTGCTGAGCATGTTCATCCATGGTGGTACGTGCCACGCAGCCAGCCCAGCCGAGTGAGCCTGTCCTGCTCGGGGCTGCCCGGTGCTGAACCCGGCCCCCGGTCCCGGACTGCACGGAGTGGGTGAGGACTCCTTCATGTCGATTAAGAATACCTAAGCTTTGCTACATCTCAAAGCACTTCTCTAATGTGGTTAGGCATACGGAGATGCGTATCTAGATTAGACAGATGTGGAAGCAGAGGATAAAGCTAGTTCACAGCTATCCATCAAACTAATGCCAGATCTAACAACAAAATTTATGTTGCGTAAGTCCCAGGACAGTACTCTTCTACTGAGCTATGTACAGTGTTGGAATACAGAAAGACAAAGCTTAACAGGTCTGTATTCTTCTGTTGGATGTATGTGCTAGTATCTGACAGCAGTGTTCATTGGGTCAAATTCATTTCTTGTTTGATAACATAAGTGTCACTCAAAGTATATAAGGGATAAATTTTGTTCATTTTTTTATAAGTGAAGGCAGGGTAACCAATCTTTTTGAAGCTAGCTAGATGTTATTTATTTATTTAATGCTAGGTAGGTACACGTCTAGTTTGATATCATATTGAAGGGGGATGAGCTATGTCCTGTTAAAGCAGTGATATTAGGCAAAGCGGATTTCCCGTATCTTGTTTTATTTGTATGTTAAACTATATCTGGTGAAAATGGTGACTTAGGATTTTTAAATCTACTGATCTTTTTAAAACTTGTTTCATATGGCTGAAGAAGAAATTGTTTCACATAAAAGAACACTGGAGTGCTGCATTCAGTAAGGACGTCTAGAAGCACGGGATAATTAATGATTTAAATACAGAATTGTCTGCCATATTCCTTAAACACAGCTGTGAATCTCCACATTATAGTTCACTCAGGACAAAAGCATCCAAAAATAATTCGTGTCATATTTAATTAGAATAAATATCAACTGGAAAAATACTGCACAACTCAGCTATACGTATAACTGCAGTTCTGTGGCATGAAGGAAACTGGTAAACCAGATATATTTGCTCATAAGGAAGTGTATAGTAATTCAGATCGGTGGCCACAGATTTATTAGTCTCTTCATGCTTATATAACAAAGTTAAGTTGGATATAACAAGACAGTTAATGGTCTATTCTCATTGGAATATGAGGCAAGATGGACTGAAATGATGATCCTTATATGACACAAATGTCTTATTTTTATATCTAGTCTCCTTTTCTTCCTATAAAGCCTTTGGCTCTTCTCATGAAGAGGTGCTTTGTGTCTTATGCATGTGTCTTATCTTAATAAATGTTAACATGATTGGCAGAGCAAAGATTTTGTGGCTTGTAACGAACTTCTTATAACCTGAGATGAAAAGTAATCTTTTTTTCCCCCTGAGATAGTGCTGTTAGAGACTGCGAGTAAGCATTCCTAACCAAGTGCAATGCCTTGTAAAAGAGAAAAGAAGACAGAACGCAAGTACAAGAAACTTTAATGGGTGTAAATGGACAGTCTTTGAGCATTCATAAAAATATAAATAATTTTAGAACCATTTAAAAATATATTGAAACTTCCACTTCTAAAGCAACATCTGCCATCACAAATAGTCCTGTCTCTGTATGTAAAGGAAAAAAATGCCAAACAACAACTTATGGGCCATATTCTGCTCTCAGTATTTTGTTTTTAAGTAACTGCAGGCCCTTAGCATTAGTTTCTGTTGAGATACTCTGGCCATGGTTTAATGGCAGAATATGGCCCTTAGTAATCAAGAATGAGCAATATTCTATTACAGCAGGGCAATGTACAAATGGAGATAGATGTGGCGTGTGCTCAGTATGGCTGCAGTTTTCATTAGCAATGAAAGAAGCTGCAAACAGGAAGCAATTTTGGAAACCCTCCTCCATCATTGCAAAACCATTACTGATATATCAGAGATGGTGCAGTTGATGTGTTCCATCCAGAACGATGCAAGATTGTCTATAAAATCTGAACTCAATAAGGAGACGTGTAGATATAAAATGAGATACTAAGCTGAAGCCTTAGGGCATGGCTGATTTTAACACTGAACTTTCCTGAAATTAGAAGTTACTGAACCTGTAATGATGGAATAAATGTGTTTTCCTCAGTCATTCCTTAAAAAGAGAAACTACAAGTGCAAGCAAATAGAAAAACCCAGAAACCAACCTCAAACAAAAAAACCTGAAATGTACGGTCTGTATCATAGGCAAGTGAATGCTGGATAATTCAGTGGAGCCAGAGACTCCAGCCAGAGGGGTCATGGGTGAGATGGAGACGTGCTCCGTTAGGTGAGAAATCAGTTGGAACAATCTTTTCTAAAGCCCAGAGACCTCTCCTCATGGAAAATGCCTGGCAGAAGGAGGAAATGAAGAACATGACGTGAGTCTGTGTACCTAGGTAATGAATTTATAAACACAGACAGAATGGGAAGGAGGTAGATAAGGAAAAACATGTTTTGCTTCATTAGAGAGGATTCCAAAATGGTAGGTTGCTGATGGTGTTAGGGTCAGAGGGAGAGGAGAGCAGGAAGGGATGTAGAGATTATACAACTGAAAGTTAGCTGCTCATCAGTGTTCTGCATGGCCCTGACCTGAGCAGCAAGTATTCTTGTGAGCAAAGCTACTGGTAAGCCCCAGTTAAGAAATGCATGTGATTCTGGGCACAATTGTAGAAGTTTTTGACTCCCAAGCAATGACCACTGGTTTATTGCCAGATGAGAAGCTGTAAGCATATGCCCTTATGTGGTCTTCTTACTGTGTGACTTGTGTGTTGTGTGGCGAGTGGTATCACTTTCAATTTGAGATAAACAACAAAGATGCGTTGTAGAAAGAATACGTGTGCTTTAATCACTTTTTTTCCTTGCAATGTAGTTGTGGATATCTGTAGCACTTATAATTAGCAGAGGAACAGATGGCAAAAGCTTGGTTTAAAACAGAGCATCCACTGAGTGATCATGTGCTGCTGCAAGCTTATTTGGGATGCAGTTTGCTGTGTTCCCTTGGATAGTGCTCTAATACAGTGGTGCAGAAGTAAAGTAGGAAAAGAATTTGTAACAGTTGGCATAATTCAGTGTGGAGAATGTATAACAAGCATGGAAAACATCTAAACTTTCAAAACATCTCCTGGATGCTAGTGTATCATACTGCATAAGGATGAATTTCAACCTTTATTGTCCTGCACAGCTGAAACCTGTTATGTATGCATTCATGTATAGGGTAACTATAACAAAACATCCATAAGATTTCTCCTTTCCTCAGTCCTTATATCTGCACAGAAGGGAACAATTGTGTTCTGTGCTCAAATTTTGGTAAGTATTGTTCTGTAGCTTATTTAAAAAAAAAACAACAAAACAACAACCCCAAACAGGAAAACAATTCAAAAAACCCCAGATACATATTTTGCTTCTGTGCTTCAAACTTTAGCACTGTGCTGCAATTTTTCAAAGCTAGAAAACATGAGAGGATTTTGTCAGCATTTCACCATGACACTTGTTTCACATAGAAAGCCAGAGGGCAAAACAAAGTGGTTTCTTTTGGTCCATGTAATCTTTTTAGAAAGCAGTAGTAGCCCTGCAGGCACAATCACTGAGATTCGTATGAGGTAATGTTCAGAATGATGAGATCTCAGATGTAAAGGCTGATTGATTAGTTGCGTGATTCCATTCTTCAAATTCAAAACTTAAAAATATTTGATTTGAAGTAGAGGCAGGAGCAAGGAGGAGAACAGAAGGTTGCTAAAGCAGAAAATATAAAGCTAAATAAATATGTTTTTCATCAATAAAGTAAAAATATGGTATTCTCTATCCCAAAGGAGCTGGATGGATTATTGCAACCATCCAATCTAGTCAAGATCACATTTTCTTTTCTTTTCTCTCTCTCTCTCTCTTTTTTTTTTTTTTTAAGATGAATGAACCCATGTTGAGATGTTTATCTCTGTGAGATGACCTGTATTTACCTTCAAGTCACAGTGAATTGGGTATTCGCTTAGTCTGTGAAACTATTTTATATCACTCTTTCTCCCTGCAGACTCTAGCGATACAGACATAAAATATTTCAGTGAAAACAGTAGTGTCATTCCCTCTGTGTATGGAATGTTTTGGGCAGTATCTGTAATAGCCAATGAAATGATCTTTGATGGCTCCTATTTTTCTCCATATGCTGAACTATAAATTTAAATATGTTGTGAACTGTTTTCTTTTTCCATCATAAACTCCCTTTATCTCCTTACAACAAGTAATTCACAGAATAAACATAGTTTTCTGTTTGCCTAGACATCTTTCTAATCTCTAATTTTCATGTAAAACTGACTCAAACTTTCTCCAGTATGAAAATCAAAGTTTTCAACTGCGCCAGTTTCTTCATTGAGAAGACTGAACGAATTGTTTGTGCTTATTCAGTTCAGTTGACAGTTTTTTGGTTGGTTGTGGGGTTTTTTTTTAATTTTTGAATGTATTTAGATCAGAAACTTCTTGGGGTGGCAACACTTCTATGTGTTTGATCATGGAGAAGCCAGCTCACTGGGGACTGTCACCTTTGCAAGGGCTGCTGACCAATATAAATAATTAATTTTTATTGCAAATTGATGTGGTCAATAGTGGAACTAAATTAAAACATCTGTGTCACTATGGGGCCTTTTTTTGTTGACAGTCTCTGTGCCTTCTCAGTATGCTGCTCTTGTTAAGTGTTTTGCTTAGACTAGAAATGAACTTCAGTGAAGTTTATTGAAAGAGCAGCACTTGCGCAGAGTTCGACTTCTCCTGAGCCCTGTGTAGTTTCCCTTTCCTCTTGTAGACCTCATAAAACCAGTTCCAGTTCAGGAATAGCCTTTTCTAAGTTAGCTGGAGTATTTTCAATTTAGTATTGAATGAAGTGTGTGTTTTCAATGTAGATATTACCAAAACAGTCACGACCATCATGTTCTTGGGTAACAGCATTCTAGCCACCTTAGTATTCAGATCCAGGAGCTATAAAAGCAATATGCTTTGCTGCCCAATACAGAGCTAAGCCTGAGCTATTTCCAGCTTTAGTCACAAACACTTCCTTGACCAAAGTTTTCAGAAGTTATTTAGCTTATTGCAACCACTTGAGCCAGCAAGTTCATGGGTCATAGGAATTGTGCCCAAAGACTTCGACTCTCTCCCTCATCTTTGAAGCTGTCAGTGTATTTTTACGATGCCTTTTCTCATAGTGATTCCTGAGCACCACATCAATGTATCTCAGTGGCGTGTTCACAGCTTCAGAAGATGATGTTTCTTAATTGCTGGAAGTACGGAATAGCAAGACAAAATGATTTCTCACCTGGGATCTGAAGTTCCTGCAGCTGTGCTACTTGCAACTTCAACTGCCTTGAAAAGCTGAAGGATTACATAGCATTCCCTATAACCATGGAGCTTACCGCTACCTGCTGAGTTGCAGAATTGTTCCTTTCAGGTTAGACTATAACTTGCACTAATGCGACTGCAAAAAACCGAGAAAGAAATAAAGACCACCTAACCCACTCTCCCAGTACTGCTGCCAGAGTCGTGCTTAGGACTGTTTATTGACTGGCTGCGGGTACGCTGAGAAAACGTGGGGGACGTACCACGAGAAGGTACAGAGGGTTGGAGACCTCACTTGTTCTTTTTGAAAGGATCATTAAGTTACTCTACTCGGCAATAGAACATGAAAAATATGCCTGGTATGGTGCTATAGAAAACCATGTGAAATCTAATGACAGGGAGTAAACAGCTTATTGTTAACAGTTTGGAGGAATGACAGGAGGGAAAATAAAAAAGAATTTCGTAAAGCAAATTTTCATTTGCTGCCTAGGGAGTGTTTCTTTCTGTGGGAAGGGAGATTGCAAGTCACTGCTCACTTGTTCCAAAACACTGTTTATAGCGTGAGTTCCTGATCCGGAGGAATGGCTACCTTCCTGAGCTTTCTAGCAAGGCAAATGTGCTGCTAACTCAACCCGTGTAACATTTGCACCCTGCTGCGATCATACAACTCTTTCTCCTCCTCCCTTTACGTGTGTCGGCAGCGGTGCTAGGCCTGTGCCTGCTTACCATTTCTGAGCACTACAAATCCTTTTTACAGGGCCTATATACAGAGACCACATAGGTAGGAGATGGATAGCATCTTCCTTTATATTCCTGCACAGAACACGGGAAATACCTAGCCTTTCATCTGTGTCTTCCAGTTCATCGCTCCTTGTAAATCTGACAGTGATTTCAATTCTGTTTTTAGTTAAGGGCACTTCTATTATCTTTTGCTTTCACATGCACACAGTATGAGAATAGGAAGAGCTGGAGCGCTACAGGAATAACTCCCCCTTCCTTTCACCGTCATCATTTCTGTTACATAAATGGCTTAATTTTTATTTTCAGCTTTCACTCTCTGAAAATCAAAGCAAAACATGTGGATTTCTAATCTCTAAATTCTTGTTTGTACCCTACTGAATATAAGAAAAAGAAGGCTGTTTTCCAGAGATAGACCTTAGATCGTGCCTCAGAAATTCATAGGAAATTCCCAAAAGTGAAGCAGTAGGCACTATCGCTGTAATTTGGATACTAAAAACAACAAGAAAATGCCAGACTAAAAGTCATGGCCAGCCTCACTTAACAAATGAAATGGCAAGCTACCAGCCGGTGTTAAAAAGAATATCCAAGTGATGCTGCTTTTATTGCTGTGCAATTGGCAAGGCTCCTAGACTGTTGCCTGAGAGAGTGTTGATAATTGGCCTGGGTATGATTACACGTAAGGGAACTAGGCCACTAAATCATTTGACACTTCTGACTTTTTATCCCAGGAGAGCACTGGGATTTCTGCTTGTTTCCCTTGAGTAGGATGGCTGCTCTGGGAGAGGAGTCCTCATGGGCTTGAGACCCGAGTAGAAAGGATCCATGGACATTTTTCAGTGTCTCAGAAGTTCTGACAGTATGAAGCACTAGTGTCTCTATTGCTGAGATTTTGAGGGTAAAAGAACCTGAGGTTAAAACAAACAAAGTACCCAGATTAAAACTGGCTCTGGCAGATTGTTTGCATGGAAATTATTTGCACTTAGAGGAGATTAATTCAAACCGCTGTCTAAGGTGCAGAGTTTTAAGCCTAAATATAAGCCTGTTTTGGTAAGTTTTACTGTTTATTTTCATTGAAATATAGGTAGTATTTTTCATCAAAACAGTTTCAGGAATCTGCATGCACATTTTATGAAGATGTCATCTGTAGAATGAATTTACATTGTTCTCTAAGAGCTGCTTTGTCATCAAAGATATTCAGGAGCAAAACAGGCTGCTTTTGTTACCGCTGTCCTTGCTATCAACTGAAGTAGACATATTCTATGATATTATTTTAGTTTCTTCCCAGAAATAACTGGTACTCCGTCTGTTCCTTTGCTGCGCATTGCAGTGAGCTGGGCTGTGAGGGAATCCCTTATAACACGTTGCACTCTCCTGTGGAAATAAGATGCACTGATAACAGGCGAAACTTTCATGATTTCTGGAGATACAAATTTTAATACGATACTAGAGTTGAAAAGAGTCTTTGATAATGGAAAATGGATGTTTCCTACCTCCATTTTGAAGTGTGGTCTAGAGAAAGTAAAAACAATTAACTGCCCTTTATTTTTCCTTCTGGTGACCAGTTCTCTGACTTTCACCTGTTTGGTGACCATTTTATACTCAAGCTAAGTCTCTCTGAAAAACAGGTATAATATCTTCCTGCTCCACAAAAAGTTAAGTTAGTATTTCTGAAAGGGCTGTTACTAGTATAGATTGTCCTTCAGGCAGTGCTCTCTCCCTTTGGAAACTCTGTACTGATGTTTAAAATCCTGTATTTGAAATATTCATCAACAATATAGGGATAGGTGCTGTGCTTCCTGGGGGAGATTTAGTTCGTAACATACTTCGGTTCGTGCCCTAGATAAGGAGAGAGTAGAATGAAAGCATCTTGGATTATAGCATCTAACTCTGGACCCATTGTGAACGGCAGGAGACAAGACAAAGTATCTCTGAAAGCTCTTGATGTGCGAAAGCATTTCCTTGAATTGTCCATGGGTCTGGCTGGGCTCTTGACTAATCTGAACAGCCTTTAAAGCTGTAATGGCTACTGGGGAGGGAGAATAGAGTCTGCTGAGAGTCGAGATTCTCCAGTAATTAATAAGTCACTAGATAATGCTGTTTCAGAACTGTCAAAACTATGGGTCTCTGCAGCCCTTTTCAAACAGGGACTGACTGTTGGGCTTTGCTTAAGACTGGACTGAGCACTTAGTGTCACACTGTTTTCAAAGTATGTTTTTTTCCTATTCTTTAAGGCTTTCTGCTTTGTCTCCAGATTCCGTGGAAGCCATCTACTGTTATTTATCTCTGAAGCTGACTTAAAGTAAGACCTCGGCTCTCAAGGAAAGACAGTATTTTAAAGGATTTCTCATCAAAATGTTGTCAGCAAGGCATACTTAAAAATAAACTGCTTCTCTCCTTCCCTCCTTTCTAGAGTGAGCTGAGAGGACAACACCAGTTGAATCATCCGTCTGAGTCATGCAAACAGCTGTCATTGTTAGACGTAAAGATGAACTAAAAAGCTGTCATTTGCTTGGGAGTATTTTTATACTTGACTTACTTGTCCAGTGAAGGGGGAGAGCTGGTTGGTTTTTTTGGGGTTTTTGGTTGGGGGTTTTTTTTGGCCTCCTTTCACGTGGAAAATTACAATGAAGCCATGTGTTGTGGTGACGGCTATAAACTCTGCTACTGACAAAGCTTTACAGAAATCTTCCACCTCAGAGCATCTGTCACCCTGAAAACCTTTTTTTGTCTTGAACTTGTGCACAAGCTCTGTGAGGCCCTGTGCAGACATCTCCCATGCAGTCTCTCCCTCAAAATGCCTGGGTCTGTGCAAGTACCTTCTCCTCCCCAGCTGTGTGCTGCCCAAAGTAATGCACTCGTGCAGCTGGACTGTAAATACAGACCACACTCTCGCTCTGACATCTAACACTTGACCCTCAGATTGATGGGGGTTTTTCCTTGCCCTTCTCTATCTCTTGTTCTTACTCTGTTGTTTTATTTATTTCTCTAGCTCTTGTAATTGACTCTACAGCACGTTCTTTACTTCACACTTCTTACGCTTTTTTTTTAACTCTTTCTTCACTCTGTCATCTCTGTTGTCCATCCTCTTTCTTTCCTGCATTTTTCTAGTGTTAATCTTTCTTCCCTCCTCCTTCCTAGCTATCTTTCATACCTTCTTCCATTATCCAAGTCCTGTGAGTTTGCTACCAAATATTGTTAGCCAGTAAGTCACAACAGCATGGAGCTATTTTATCCAACCGTGGTGTGATCAGTGTGGTTTTGATCTAAACCTGACTCACTGAAAACTGCTGTATATTCCTGCACTATGCACCATGGGGTAGCAGTACTTGAAGATTGAGCCAGTGCTGCAAGATGACACAACCTTGGCAAAAGACAGAAGTGCAGGGACTACTTTAGAGTCCTAATTTCTCTAGTACTCGGTAGAACTTATCATGGAGCTTGAACAAATGCTGACAATTATCACAGCTTCACAGAAAATAAAGGCGGGGCAGGGGGGGGAGTTTTGAAAAACTTTCTAGCTTGCAACATAAAAGAAAATCCCTACTTCCAGTTCAAGAGTGGAAAGGAGATGAAGATGCAGCTACTCTTTATTGCTATGTCTGCCATAAAGCTTAACATCACTGACTTAAATGGCTGTTATCATTATATCCATGAAACAAGTCATGTTTTTAATACTTTTCTGACTTAAGGAATCTAATAATACAAATCTTCTAACATGAACTGGAAGGCTTAGCAGTCCAGTTCTTTAGCACTTGAAGTTTTTTCTAGGACCCACGTTAAAGCTAAGTGCCATGCTCTCCTTTAAGTGTAGTAATTTTGGAATTTATTATATTTGATCTCAAAATATTAAAAGAAAGGAAGTGATATTTCTGCTTCTACGACCCTACAGGAGCATTTATTTATATTCTAGAAGTTGAAATTTATGCCATATAAGAAGCTTTGACGCTAAGCCCAAGCATAACGCTGTCTGCAGTGGCTTCTAGGCTGCACTGTCATGTTTTTTTCCTCGTTTATCCCTAATCAGCCGGGCAAGATTCTTTTCTAGGATGTATCACTCTCTAAGGTTTGTTGGTATGTTTTTGAATGCTTTTCTTGTTTTGGAATGGCTTCGTATTCCTTTCTTTCTAATCACCGGGAGACAACTCGCCAAGCAAAAACATGCAATGACTGGATGTGACACTGACTACTCCTGATAGTTCCTTGTGATCATACGAAGTGACATGAGGCGTCTCCTCCCTGGAAAGTGACCTGTGTAATCTAGCACAGCTGCAGGTTCGGTCTCCTTCCCGGGAGATACTCAAAACCCACCTGATCCTGTGCAACCTGCTCTAGGAGAACCTGCTTCAGCAGAAGGTTGGACTAGATGATCTCCAGAGGTCCCTTCTGACGTGACCATTCTGTGATTCTGTGGGCGAGTGCGGCATCATCTCTGCTGTCCCACTCTGGTGTCACTTCTGGTTGGTTGTCTGAACCGCTGCTTTCATTCCTTCCTTCTCTTCCTTATTTTCCTGTATGTAGAGTCACTAACCTTAAACTTATTTATGCGGTTGCTTAAGGTGGTTTGTTGTTTGGTTGATTTGGGGTTTTTTTTTCCCCTTTTCTGTGCTGCAATTATTACCTCCATGCATTGTATCCTTTTTATGGGTGAAATCTTTTGGTATGTTAGGATTGGGTATATCTGTGAATACGTGGTGATAAGTCAATGTTTTAGCATAGCATTTGTCTATAAGAATTTGGACTCCTGATTACATGGTATATAGATATCAGATTAGTCAGAGTTTGGATTCCTGAGAAAGTGGTGTATAGGTACCAGATCCATACAGTCTTTCCAGCAAGTTTAAAGCCTAGCTAGACACATTAATTTTTCTGTTAGACAGGAGATCATTAACAAGTGTAATTTTGCCTGCCCTGAAAATAAATTGAACAGAGCCTCATGGAATATTGCACGAAGGATGGACACTAACATAAAGCAGCTGTACTCATTTAATGCAGGAAATAAAGGTATTGTATAAAGCAAGTTGTATTATGTGAAAGACCTGTTTGAAACTCAAGGTTTATGCTTTGTGCTGAATAGTCAGCATTTTATAGGTGCTACAAAAATTAATTTAATTTGTGTCATACTTTATTTCAGGAAGATGGAAGCCATACCATTATTATGTAAAATACCATGCATTCTTTTGATTAAGTCAATATTATGTTAACTAATTTCTGTAGCCAGAAATACTAAGCGGACAGCGTGGGTTTGTGAAGTTTTCAATACTGTGCCTGAAGCTTCAAACAAATAGCTGTTTATAATGAAGTTGTGAAGTGCTCACCCTGATAAAGCTTTATCATGTTCAGATTGAAGATACTGTTTCAACATATTTTAGAAATTCATAATAACCCCCCCAGGTTCTCTTTTCTTCTTCATGGAAAACCATAGTTTCTACTTATCTGGTCACTTACCTGTCACAACAGTTTCCCTGAGAGCTTGAGAAAATTGTGAGGCATATAATTGCCTCTTTAAGTCCCACTCCATTTTTTCTGAAAGAAAATCCACCAAAGTTGTTGGTATCTTTCTACTTTAGTTGCATACACATTGTGTAACCACAAGGATAAAAGTCTAATTTTTCCATTCTCCTCAAGGGAGTTCTGATTGTCCATAACTTTAACATGTGCTTATTTTTACATTTGTGTTTAGACCCAATGCAACCAGGAGACTTTTTATAGATTCCAGTAAGCTGTTCAAGCAATTGGGCTCCTCACACTTCAAAGTAAAAAAAATCCAAACTCTTTCTCTTTCTTTTCTACTAATTTTATCAGCCAACTGAGTACAAGTTGTCTTTCTATTAAGTTGCCTTCTGATAATTTTTCTTACGATTCTTGTCTTGTGTATGATACAATAAGGTATAGCAATCTGTAACATCAGTGAAGTTTTATAACCAGCTTACAGCAGTCTCTTCAAATCAATCTCTACTTCTCCATATTTGCTTCTTCACAGTGTTGCTGATGTGAGTAAACAGGCAAACTAAAAAAAAAAAAAAAAGAAAAAAGCCAGTTTCTGGGAAGGGGGTGAGGAGAATACCTTCCTCTTAAAGAAGTTAAAAATAAAACTGACAATTCATTGTGAATTTTGGTAATCGCAGCGTGTTAACAATTAATTTTGTTAAATATATAGACAGGATGTTTAGAGTTTCTAAATCTGCAAATGTTTAAGTAAGTGTTCAGCTTCAGAAGAGAAGTGATCAAGAACTCAGCGGGATCGCTTGCATGCTCCAAATCAGGACCTTCCCTAGCTGTTTGCAGGATTTATGTTTAGAGATGCATTTGATTAGCTACTGGTTGATGTTTGAGCCTCAATGTGTAGTTGCATGGTTGCAAGTTTCAAAATCTGTTTGCTTAAGGCTATTTATTTTAGAGAAATAATTTACTCATTCAGTCTTTATAACAAGACTTTTGTTATAAACAATCAGAATTTTTGGTTTTATTGTGACCATCTGTTGATGCCATGAAGTCAAATAAGCTGCCAAAAGAATAGATGCGTTTGAATCCTACAAACAGTATTTAGGGAAAGCTTCTAGTGACTGACCTATTCCTAAGATTTCATAAAAATCTGAAACGCTTTACCTGCCTTTGAAATGCAGCTGTCTGCAGGGTAAAATGTAGCAGCTGGTCTTACACACAAGAGTTAACCCAACCTGACCCTGCAAGGCTTGGTATCTGACGAAATCATAGCGTGAGGCTGTAAGGCTGCAGACAGACCTGAAAATAAGCAGTATAAACTACTGACAACTCCAAATAAATGACTAAGTGGTGTAGGAGATACAGAATGTGCCATTTTGTATTTTACTTTGTGGGATCGCGAAATATATAAAATGCATTATATTTTGCAAGATCAGGTGTGTTTTGAAGCTTACCTTTTTTTTTGAAGTTGCCTTCTGTTTTAGTGGGGTTGATACTTCTCTGTGAACTCACTTCAATGGTTTTGATTATGGGTCCGTTTCAGAATGACAAGGTGACAGTATTTTCTTTCCCTATTTCAGTGCTGTTAAGTTCTGAGTGCTGGCAGGGCTGAAATATTAGTCGCTGGGAGAGATTTGCCACTATTTTTAAGAAGTCTGTTGACATATTGGTGCTCTGAAGCTTTTACTTTAAACAAAACCAAACCAACCCTGATGGTTTTCGTAGCTTTTGTTTTGTGGTTGAACGCCTGTGTATCTTGATGTGCAGCATTCTTCCCACTGTTGCTATTCAAAATCGAATTAAATGCTTATTCCTAAACTTGAACCTCTCCCAGTGTTTTCCAATTTTCAGCCACTTATAGATGTTAGTTATTTGTAATTTTCAAGTGCCCAGTGTTTAAGGTTGAAATTGTGATCCCACTGAAGTGAGTCAAATTTACCTTTAGTGTGGTCATGTTGTCCCCATGAAAACATTAAACCTCATACATTACTTTAAAGCTTCTTCCTTTCTAAAGACAAGAAAATAATCCTATCAAAAGAAGCCAATTTTTCTTCAACATGTCTGTTTTTTGCTATGTAAGTCAGTAGCCTTAGGTAAAAAAATTAGAGAGGTAGGCACAAAAATATAATTGCAAGTCAGAACACAGGAAAACTATTGCAGATGGACTTTAGAAATTGTTCAGTGTCAGAATCCACATTAAGCACGTGCCTTGCTGCTTGTGACTTGCCTTGTGACTACTGTTCTCTCATTGAACTGTGACTTGTAGTTCTTAGCTGCCTGCCATGGTCCATTCACGATCAAGAGAAAGATGTTTCTCAGATGGTGGTGATTGTGGTGGTTGGTTTTTTTCCTCCTTTTGGAACAAAAGTTTTAAAATTAGATTTTAGCAAAAGGTCAATTTAAAGCTGTCAGTTGATAGAATAAGCTGCTTTATTTTTGTATTTTTAATTGGTTTTTAATGTCATGGCTTTAAACAGATATGAAGATCAATACTCCCTTTTCCTTCAAGTATAACATATCGGATAAACTCGGCTTGCTTTTTCATCCAGACTTGCTGTTTCTCTTCTGTTAATGGCAGTCATCACTGCAGGGCTTAAGCATTCCTCAGAACCATTCCTCAGAAGTGTTAGATACCAGCCAGAGCTGAGGAAGGGGACCTTCACAGGCAGGGTTGTAGGAGCACGTATTTCTGTGCTTCAGCTTAAAGGGAATGGAGAGAGGGGGAACGAGGGAATACCAATACCTTTCAGAGAAGACAAGGGGTTTAGTACTATGTCAACAATTTTTTTTACGTCTTGCACAAGTATAACAAAATGAGCATTAATCATTAAACCACCCCCAGAGTATATTCAGCCACCACTACTTTTTCCCTGTTAGATGATCGGTTGTTGCAGACAGATGTTTATGCTGGTGACTGCAAGAATCAAGAATGCACAGTCTTAATCCGGAATGTTCATCTGCACACCTGAACCAGAACAGTGGTTCTGAGTAAGGGCAGCTTAGGCATGTAAAAATTCATCTGCTTCTGGGATGTTCAGATATTTTGTTTGCAGCACTGCTATCCCAAGAATTATGTTGTTCATTTTGACTTTTACCTTTCTTTTTTGTATCTGATGTCTTTATTTTTTCTCTTATTCAGTTTTCTCAATACAAAGCTTGGCCAAGAAGGCAACAAAATTAATTTGATAATAATAAATCCAGCTCTTCACATAATAGTAAGCTTGGATTTCTCTGTTCTTGTGTTATAGCTTCATGTATTTCCTTTCTCTCACAGCCTCAGCCTTATGTCTTTCAATTATTTTCTTCAGTTGCATAATGTGGTTCATTCTGGCTTACCATTTTGTCGGTATGTAATTCTTTCTTCTTTAAATGTGTTTCTCCATTGACCTTACTTCTTCCTTTCTTTTAACTATTTGTGTGTGTCTTTCTGTATCCCTTTGCCCTGTACTCTGCTTTCAAGAAATTTCTTCTCTCTTAATTTCCTGTTTTGTTCTCCTCTATTTTTTAATCTCCTCCATTAGCTCCCTTATCCGCTGGAATTATTCAAGGCATTGCTATGTATTATGGTTAATTTTCGTATGATTTAATTGAAAGTACCTTTCTGGAACACTTTCAACTATAACAGTCCAGAATATTTACTTTTAGTAAGGAGTTACAGCAGGTCAGAATGAAACACCAACTAGAATCTAGATTATTTTCTTGGTGATTAAATTGTAGTCAGCCTCCTGTCACTGAAGTTTCAGTGACTGAAGCTATGCTGATTTTGATTTACACCAGTTGAAGTGCTGATTTATTATTTTTTTTAAACCCAATCATCATTGTTATTTTTCAACTCAGAGTGTTGGGCAGTATCTAAATTCTTCTGTGTTAAAATCTGCATATGAAATCTCTCATAGAATACAGATGATGCACAAAAGATGAAAGAGTATATGTGCTTCCAGAGTACCAGCTTTGTCACCGCTGTGTTTGTCACAGTGCCTCGGTAGAAGAGCTGTTGGTTGGCTTACTGCAATGTGTGATTGAAATGACTAGCATCAAACTTGTTTTCTTGTCCTTCTCCAGTGAATAAGTCAAGATGCAGGAATTAATCACTGGCAGGAAATAGCATCTGCTGTCTTTGAAGATGACATTAACCTTCATAAAAAGGACTCTATGTTTGTATATAAGTGTTTCTGTCCATGCTACCGATGTTGACAATGCTGCATGCAGTTTGTTAAAATGATTTTCTTTCCACCACTAGCGTAAGATTCTGGTTGTTTGTTTGGTTTTTTTTTTTTAAATATTTTTTTTATTTCCCAGTCATCTTTTTTGTGCTCATAACAGCAATCATACTGGCTAAGTCCAAGTGTCTACCTAACCTGACATCCGACCTGTGTCCAGTAGCAGATGTCAAGATAAAAACTGTAAGAAACAGGGTGTAACTACTTATTTTGTATGTCTTTTCTTAGGGGCAGCATTTGTACTGGGGACACTAGTGTCCACGCCCACGAGAACTCTATAACCATTTTTCAGAGTCTTATTTCTGACTTGCATTAGGTGCAGATGACAGATTTTTTTTTATTATTTTTAATTTAGTTACTGTGTGTTATAGCAGTATCAGCATGAATGCCTGTAGCATAGCGCTGTAAGGTAGTTGTATGAGCCATGCAAGAAGGCGTTCCGGATACTACTTAATTCTTAGATTCTTTTCTGCACCTTAATAGAAGAATCCCAAAGCACGTACTCGTATACGTCATGTCCAGCACTCTTACAGTAGGAACTAAAATTTCATGGAAATAGTAACAGCTACTAAATACAAAGGAGGAGGGAAGAAAACTCAAACCTTGAAGTACCATGAGGTCTTGCTTTGTTTGTAATGTATGCTAACTGTGTAAGAGGATGGGGGGATTATGATTTAGCAGTTTTAATCTGTTTATATTTGCATCTCTAATCTAAGGGAGGTCTGGTATTTCTACTCACTCAATCTGTGTGTCTTTTCTGATACTGTTGTTCAGAGTAATTTCAGATACAGGCAGTCTTCTCTATTGATTTGATTCCCTGTGATATTGCATTTGATATGACAATTTTTACTGCTAGCATTTCATCTGACAACCCATCTAAAGTGCCCCAAATATAGTACTTTGTGCTGCTTCAGTTTGCATACTGACTGGATGAGAATATTAAAGCCAGAGTTTGATTGATCTATTGGTACTGTTCATAGTGAGCTCCCAAGTTTTCCTTGGAAGAGACTAGTATGGCAAATTTGAAGCTTTGCAGCCAGTTTTTTTCAAGTTGAGTTATACTTGGGTATATACAGAAGAAGTGTATCCTGCTACTCTTCTTAAAAATAAAACTATATATGTTCAGGTGTGTAGGGTATATTCCTCAAAAATAGTTATCTAATGGCAGTGATTCATATAAATAATAATTCTCATGAACTTCCGTTGTGAGAAATGTGCAAATGTACTGTTATGCTTTTATCTTGTTGGAGGTATGACTGAAAAATAACATGAAAAATAACATAAAAAATAACTAAAAAATAGAAAGCTGTGCCAAACCCCCACGTTTTCATTTTTCTTGTATCTTCTAGAAAATTGTGTAATGTGTTTGGCTCATGTGTGAGGGTTTAAAACAAAATCCCTCGCTCAGATTTTCTTCTTATGCTCTGTATGTGCTGCTATCCACAGTAACAAGATGTTGGCAGTGATAGGACATTGCAATGTGACTGAAATGGCTACATTTGACCAATGGTGCTATATTTGATTTCAACTTTTGAGCAAAATAATGTGGCGGTGAAAAGTTCATGATCAGAAAGCATTAATTCACTCACTTGTACTGGACATCAGCAGCAAGAGAGGATGATAAAAGAAGAAATAAATACATTTTACTTTGTCCCGGAGCAGTATGTGCACTACCTGCTGTTCATTCAATGGACTCCAAGCTTTAGGCTGTGTAACACAATCTGGTGGATGTCTCCAAAGTATCAACACATGGATGTGATGGAGAGACTGGCAGCCCTAGGGAAGGAGAAGGATCATGCTAAGAGAATGGGCAGAAGTGGCTGTTTCTCATTCATTGTTCTAAACTGGATCTACCTCCATAGTTTGTATTATACTTGCTCTACTTTGGATTCCTATTTCAAACTAGTCTTGCTGTTTAGTAATTTATGAAAGGAGATTTTTATTTTCCAATTAAGTTTTATGCATTGACATTAATGAATGATGCTACAGTGTTTTGAAACACCGCATTCCCCCACCCCCTTTTTCCTTCCTCTTCGTATAATTACTCTTTGATTTAGGGTTGCTATTGATTTGTTATACACTTGTCCTTGGTCATTGTGCTGTGTGATTTCTTGGTGTAAATAGATAACCGTTAAACATCAGATAAGAGGACATGAGTGACACTTTCCATTATACAGTGCTGTGCTGTCAGCTACTGGGAAACATTTCCTGTGTTTGAAAGGATTCTCCTATGGATTTTCTTTTGTCATGGAGACTGTTTTGTGGTGTTTGATGTATTATCCTGGATGATAATGGAAATAACTTTTTGTCAAATATGAGTCATTATGTGCCAACAATCACTTTTCTATCAAACATAGCTACATAACTGTACATGGTTTGAGTAGAAGGTTAAAATCGGGTAGTTTGTTATACAGCGTTTTTTCAAGTAGCTTTCTGTTTACATGCGGTGCTTTTAAGTGATGCTGAAGAACTCCTGTGCACTTGGAGAAGTTAGCAAGAAAATCACAGCTATTGTCATCTACAGTTCTTATTTAACCAAGCGCAAGTTTCTTGCTTGTGCTGACTTCTAGTGTTTCTGTGGTGTGATGCAACAGAGAGGTGTGTTTGCTGTGACAGCCAGTTTAGGTCCTGCACACTTGAAGAATCTCACGAGCCAATAACTAGATCAGTTCAGAATTCTGCCAAGCTAAATCCAGCAGTAGGAGTGGTTGGTGAGTGTGTTCTCTCACACTATCTAGAAATATGCTCATGTCTCTGGTGTTGCGTGGTTCACACCCAAAGGGGAAATTCACTTCAGATGAAAATGCCTTTGATGGGAGTTGGCAGGTAAAGCCAGAAGTTCTAGAATAGGACAGTGGAAAAGTTGGTCTCTGATCTGGAGTGCTTTTTTCCCCACAGACCTCAGGAAGGATTCCTGTATCTTTCCTGTATCTTTCAGAGACGTTCCATATTTCTTCCAGTCTCTTGAAGAGCAGTTGCAGGTAGGCAGGAAATAGTGGCCATCAGCTGAGGGTCCAGAATTGACGCTGAACCACTGTCTCCTGCTGAATGAATGCTAAAATCAGCAAGCCTTGATGAAATTAAACAGCAGACCTCGAAAAAGTTGAGTAGCAGACTTTATTAAGTCTTTTGTTATCCTTTCCCTATATATATGAATGAGAAATTAAATGTAATTACATCTAATTGAGAAGTCGTAAACAACCAAACAAATTGACATTGGTTGTCAATGAACATTGCCCTCTCCAGGTGAAAACACTTAAGGGAAAGTCACATCACCTGGCCTGGTGATGCCTGTTTTCCCAGAGGCACTGGGGAGAGGTAGATGAGTTTACATGTAGGAGTTGTAATTCACGTCTTGCAAAAAGAGCTTGTTTCGCATAGTTCCTTCTGCTTCTCTTGCAAGTTACCAAAAGTTCTTTGCTACTTTGTTCAAAGATGATCATTGTCCTCACAAATCTCTTGCTGAGTTTAATGTAGCTGTTGTATAGAAGCAGAATTGTTTCTGGTAGTAGCAGTCCTGCTAGGCAGTGTAAAGACATGGAAGAATTGTTTGGTCATTAGCATGCTTCTCATTACCCATAAACAGCAGACTGCCTGCGTTCAGGGCAGCTGGCAGGTTTGTGCATCCTGGGGACGATGGGGTTTAGTGAATTCTGGCAGGAGTCTGGGCAGAGTGCTGCTCTAGAAACAGGTAATGGAAGGGAAATGCCTCATTATTGCAAAGTAAAATCAGATTCTTGCCAGTATGAAATTCTTCTCTAAAGCCAAGTTTCAGCTCATACCTTACAGCCTGAGCCGCAAAGGTTTGCAAGGAGAAATTACCTATGGCCTAAGACAGAAGGAACTGGTTTGCTTTCCCATAGGACATGCTTGTCAAAAGTCATCAGTGTTTGCTGGGTATTTCCAGGGTACAATAGCTCTCCCAGCAAGTTGCCCTGTTGTAGTTATCCGCTGCTGCTGGCAGGAGGGTTTTGTTTTATGTGACTAGGCAGGCAGAGTGGAAGTCGCTGTCTGACTCACAAGTAGTGACTTACTGCGGGACTGGTTACCTGAGAGACTAAATGCTGCTGGACTTGGCATGAAAAGGCTTCTCAGTAAAACAGGAGGTTCCTAGCTGACTGTTTTCAAGTGAGAGTTCATTGGAAAAATTGTGGCTTTTAGGCTGACATACGGAGTGCTTGCTGACCTTCAGAGGAAATAGCAGCATTCTTTCTTTTACAGCAATTCTCGGTGGAAAACTTTTCCTCTGGAGGCATTTTTCATCTTCATTTTGCTTCTGCTTTGAGGACTGATCTGATTGTCACATGATGCATGGATGTCGCTTCATTTGGTCGTTGATTGTGTCATTGTCAAGGCTTTCTAGGGCTCGGGAGAGATGCCCTTTCGTGTCTGTCCTGTTGCAGGATACTCAGTGACTACCACACGGAAATGGGACATAGGCAGTAACGTTCAGCTCTTACTCTCGATAACCTAATGAATGTTAACGTGGATTCAACAGTAAACACTAGAGATACTTGGTGTCAAGGCATTCAGACTCATCTGCCTAACGTTTTCTGATGCTCAGGAATCTTAACGGAATGCTGGTTAATACACTACATATTTTCTCGTTTTGCAGTACGGAGTAGCATGTCAAAATAATTGATCTAGGATCATATTTTGCCTTTATTGCCATGCAGCTAGAAAGATATACTATCCACTTAATTAGAGCCAGCTTTTAATGCGGGTAATGAAAGGAACAGCAATAAATGGAGCAGAAGCAAGTTCTAGGTATTGCTTAGTGCAAATTACAGGCTAAAGGTTCAAAAATGTCCTTGATTCTGAGGCTCCTCTGTGCCAGGTCAGCAAGGACATGGTTTCTGTACCCTGTAATGGCCTGTTCTAGTCCTGCAGAGTATTGTATCAGTCTGGAGATGTGTAGTATGTGAGGAGAGGCCAATTGTATCCCTTCTTTTGAATGTATCTCTGGCTAAAGCATCTGGGATGGCAAAAGAATTTGTCCAAGATTTGGTGCTGAGCAACAAACTTCTATCTGGATAAAAATCTGTCCATACTGAAGGCATCTAGTGTGTTCATATTAGAGGAACCACATGAACAAATTTAATAAATCAGTTAATATAAATTAGCATAAATGTAATTAGTCAAAATAAAAATACTGTCTACGAATCGCTGGAGAGATTCAAACTGCTACCAAAATACTGCTTGTGGCACCATGTATTATGGCAGAAAATCAAATGCATCAGAAATGCAAATTCATAGCATAATAATAAGCAATGTTCCAAATAATTTGCAACAACCTATAGCTGAAGAGAAATATAACTGTATTGCTGCAGCAGGAAGAATTTTGCGAGTTTATGGAACTCCAAGAGGAGAGCAGTAAAGCTGTAATAATTTTTTTTAATCAGACACAGATTGGCAAGACAAAACTCTGAGCCCAGGGGCTCAATACATGAAACTACAAGGACCCACAAAGATGCTTTAATTTTGAAAGGATTTGGGGTAAGTGGCAGTATTTTAAACGTTCATTCAGGAGTAAGGGAATGAACATTCAGTTTACATTCAACCCTGAGTGCTCTGATGATGTTTGGAATTGTTCAGGCAATGACGGCTGTTAAGCAGGAGCTAAAGCTTGCATGCCATCACCACCAACCTTTTTTTCCTTTCTTTCTTGTTTTTGATTTTGTTGTTATTGTTTCGTTTCATGATTTAGTTTGGCTGGGGTTTTTTTTGTTTGTTTTGTTGTTAGTTTGGGTTTTGGGGTTTTTTGCGTTCTTTTGGTTTTCATGGGTTTTGTTTGGGTTTTTGTGTTGGTTTTTTGGTGTTGTGGGTTTTTTTGGGTGTGTGTTTGTTGGGTTTTTTTGGGTGTGTGTTTGTTGGGTTTTTTTAGGCCCCTGTTTTGAATTGTGGTTGGGCTGAGGGAGTGACAAAAAGAACATGATGTGAAATTATAAGTAATATATTCTTAGGTCCAGTGTTAGTGAACGCCACTTATTATCTAATGGAGGATGGAAACTTCATTGGCATCTACTAGAAACCATATTGAGTGCAAGTATTTGGAAGATTGTAGAAGCTCTCGTTTGAAGAGTTAATACAGAGTATTGTTTGTACTTCAATGTATCCACACATATAAGAACCCCTCAGAAAATTCTGATGGACTGTGAATTCTTTAGAAAGTGATACTGGGAAATCTAATAAGCTGTGGCTTGGTTGTTTTTGTTTTGGTTTTTTTTTTCCCCCTCTGCCATGGTTTTCAGAGTAACCATGACAATTTTAGAAATCTACCAAGAATGCAGCAACGATACCTTTTCACTTATCACAGTGTGGTGATTTTGCAAAGTTGCTGTGAATTTCTCCTAATTCATTACATTTATAGATAGCAGTAAAAATGATACATTTGGGAAGTTCAAAAGGCAGAGGAAGTCACAGAGCAATCTGTGGACTTCTCTAAACCCTGTGACTCCACTTGTTCTGGATCATTTGGAAAATTTTAAGAACATAGGAGGGGAGGTCAGGGGAAGGAAGAGGAAGAGAGAAATCTATTAAAAAGAGAATGTTCCTTTTTTTTTTTTTTTTTTTTCTTTTCCTGGGGAAATCTCAGTGCAAGAGACATGCCTTTGTAGTTAAGTTTGTAAAAAATGCAACATGGAAGTGATAATGTTCCTATAGAGATACTCTGAGACCAAGGAAAACATCCCATTTTTCATCCTGGTAGATTTAAGCATGTTAAATCAAGCTGAAAATATTTTCTTGGTTTGCAGTGAATTTTCACATTGTAACATGTTAAAATAAAGGGTGATTCCCATTTTATTTAGAGGTCATTACGAATTCTTTTTAAAACAATGCACAGATCAGCAAATTCCTTATTTGTAGTCTACCATCTGTAAGTCTTACTGGATCTATTTAATTAGATTTCAGTGCAGCATCTGTAGCACTGGTAAATTCAAATAATTAAGTTTTGTGATTTTTTGTGTATTATAAATGTCACAAAACTAGTTGCTGCAGAGCAGATAATTCCTTTTAGTAATTGGAATTTCTGTCATGAATTGTTTCCTCATTTATAGCTATTAGAACTTTGAAAATAATTTTATATAATTGGGTTCAGTTTCAATTACTTTTTGCTATAGATTTACATTGTTTTTTTATATCTTTCTGATGTATCTTATTTTCTTTTTCTTAGTTAAATTTTATGTGTATTTCCCTAAAACTTCTTATTACTCTTTTATTGAAGCACCTGAAGTAACTGCTGCCTGGGAGAGGAAGAAATGGAGAAACAGAGCTATTGTGACCCAGATGTAAGCTGAGTTGGATTCATTCCAAAGCATTACATGCTTGTGCCAAGACTCAAATTTCTAAATGCATGTCACTGGATGACAATCTCTGTTTCATTACAAAAAAAATATAAAATAAATAAAAAAAAAATCAAAGCAGCAACATAGGCAATACCTGGAAGGGCAGTACTTGCATTTCAGTCCCTGATTCAAGGGTTTTCAGCATAACTTTTCAGCAGTTATATGTAAAGTCTTTTGAGTAGAGATTCAAGCGTGATCTTCTGGGGGTTTCACTGTATGGCAGTTGCTGCCTAAGACATCTGAGCCCTCGTGTCTGGCAAATGGAAAGTTAACATGGTATATTCTGGACGGATACAAAGTCCCTCTGGCTGTGTTTCAGATCAACTAGAAGCCACGAGGTGTAGGTTAACCCCGCTCTGCGAGGTTGGCTTTATCAGCTTGCTTCTGTCACTGCACTAATACAGTTGCCTGGCTTCTTGTCAGCTGCTGGCTCAGCGCGCTGGTGGTGTCTGCGCTGTTGGTACCCACCGCGCCAACAGCCCGACGGTGGGGGTGGGGGTGTCGCTGCCGTGGGGACCCCAGCACTGCCCGCATCACGGAGCAAGGGGGCTGCAGAGACCAATTAGCACTGTTAATTAGTAGGCTGTTTATTATATTTTCCAAGTTCTGTAGGACGATAAGGTTAATGGTTATGGTTAGGCGAGGTAGAAAGGAAGATGGGAGCATCCTACTAACATGGTTCCTTGCAGGACTCTTGTGCTCGTTTGGTTGAATGGAGAGTCCTCTTACGCAGCGTGATGAGCGAGAATTCGGATGCTGAATGAAGCAGACCTTAACTGCACTTTGGCAGCTGAATGTGAGAAAGAAATAGAGTTTAAAATCATTTTTGTAGGTTTTAAACCAGCTCTTGGGGGCAGGTCAGCTCATCTGGATTTCATTCTTGAATTCAAAAGTCCAAATTCTTCAAAATTTCAGGAAATCATTTATAGTACATCTTACTAACGTTTTCGATCTTCTAAAGCTAAAAGGCAAACAACCCCTCTTCCCCATAAAATCTGCTTATCTTTTTGAAATCCCTTGGTTGACAATTTGATCTCCAGATTTCTATGACTTCCTGGCTTATGATGTTTACGTTCATATCATTGAAAATAACAAGGTTAAAACACAGAAGTCAGTGGAAGATACCAGTTGATGATATAATTTAATTCATCAAATGCTGATATTTGAGACTAAGGATTATTTTAATTCAAGACTGACCTTTTCAATAAAGCTGCTACATGAAATTTAAAATCTGGGACCATATTTTCCTTTACACTGACACCTGGCTTCGGGTGTTGCCTCCCTGCCCTTAACAAATGTGTCAGTGGAAAATCAGGCGCTTTGATCCTATTCTTGGATAGGACCACAAAGCTTTCTCACTGTTCTTGGGATGTAAAGGTGTCTTGATGTGTCCACAGAAGTGAAAATGTATTCAACACCCTTAATGAGGTTGGAGTAATGGAAAACGGTTAGTCTTGCACCTCATGCTTTCTCTGCAGTCGCAAAGCGTGTTTCCACTTCGGGAATCTGAAGCAAAGAGGTGATGTAACTTGTGATTTTGACACTTTGAAGGGCAGAGCCAAGAATAGAATTCAGGTCTCTGCAGAGTGATCCAGCTCTAGCTGCCCTGCCTAGTTCTTTCAGCCTGCTGCTACTAGAGGCTTGCTGACCCAGCTGCAAGCAAATTTGGGGACAGCCAAATTTTACTTGAACTGTATATGTTCTTCATGTAACTGCAATTAGTGATTTTCCTCTCAGTTACTGAAAGTCACTGCGCTTGCATCTTACCATTTATGTGGTAATTCTGTCAAGCGATGGAAGATTTGCAGTGATGCCTGTGGGAAGTGCTGTATTTATCAAGTGTTTATTACAAATCCCTTGCTTTAATGGAAAATTAAGCAGCATGGGGAGCATGCCGAATAGGTATTCGAGAAGGAGTCAGAGCAAGTTAAAGAAACACTGTATATACAGAGACACTGATGCTGACCAGCTCTTGAGAACCGCCAGTAAAACACTCAGAAGCCAATTCCAGTGTCTGTTGGGGGAGACTGTGATTGTCAGTCAGATCAACGCTGATATTACACTGGTACCTTGGCAACGTACTGCTTGAAACATAGAAAGTTAGCGTTGTGACTGTAGTTTTGTGCTTTCTGAGCGAACCAAAGATGCCGTGGGATCAGAAAAAACAACGTGCTCTATGGCTTTGATTTCCAGGCAGGCTGTTGAATAAAAAGGTTAAGACAGAAGGAAGGTTTGGGTTTATAAATGGCAATATCACTGGCTAGGCACTAATTGAGTAGGCCACACATTAATCTCACACCATGGTGAACATCAATGCAGCAGTCCCAACACATTTCTTTTGTAACTCTACTGTCTTTTCCAGTGATTAATGAATTAAGCATGAACCTATTATTACCACTGGGAACTGAGTGGAATCAGTTCTCATTCATAATTTTCCATTTATACAAGTTATCAGTTTCCAAAACATTTCTAAACTAGTGATTATTTGTCTTTCAAGGGGTCACTTAAATCTTTGTGTATTTTAATGATGTTGTATGTGATTTATTGTGTTCTATGGAGCTGACAAAGACACTTTCATTGGGAATACAGTGACTGAGTTTGCTATCGGTTGAGTAGTAGCTTTTGTTGGAAATAACCTGTTATGTTTTGGGGTAGTTCTTAAGAAGTGTAATTTTCCTTCTTTCCTCTTGTTGCATGTGCTTAATGATTTACAGATGATTATTTTTTTAGTGTTCTGTTTTATTGTTTATATCAATAACTCATATTCTAGCCCTCTGTTTTTCTGTCCCCCACAGTTCTATATGAGCCATGTCCAGAAGGGATTCAGGTATTCTCAGCCTAATTCACTATAGTTGTTTTTAAGCCCGTGTAACTTCACTGAAATAATGACATTAATAGAATCACAAAGCATAATACTGGAATACTGCTATGATGGATCAGGGTTGGCTGTTAGCCAAAAATCTGCTGATGTAATTCCAATGATCCTACTTCTGCAGAATGAAGTAAATGAGATGTTTTTCAGGGGCTCAAAAAACCCAGACAGTGTGTTTTCCTGAAATTGTAATGTGCTTTATTATTGTTGCACATCTGTGACTTTTCTGGAATCACATAGATTTTTCATGATTAATATGGATTCTCTGTTAGCATACAAAAAGAGCATCATCAAAATTCGTATGTATGTCACTGGGCAAGTAGCATCACTGAAGCAATAATACGAAAGCCTTTGAAAGCATAGCAAAAGCAGATGTTCACTGGCATGAAAATAACATCCATAATAGTCAAGCCTCTATCTCTTAATCCTAATGAGTTGTTGCAGAAGTATCTGAAAGGTAACTGCATGTTTTTCCAATAGTGGCTGAAAGGAAAATATTGATCAGCATGGTTGATGTAATGTAGTGTATTAAGACTTTTGGCATGTTCTAAGCATTAGGCTGGTTTGCTCATACCATGGTTTTAGCAACATTCAGGCAAATAACAAAAATGAAGATCAATAAAAACATTAGAAATAAATGTTATTCTCTTGGGTGAAGTACTACATTGTGTTGCGCCTGAACAAAGCATAGGTTTACAATGTTGCACATGAGAAAGCATGATGGGCCAATTGATAGAGGAGTTGTCCCAGATATCCTGTCTTCAGTATTAGAAAATTCTGTTATTGCCTTTAGTGAAATAGGTGAAAGTCAGTTCTGTGGACTGGCTTGTATAGAAAAGAAGCTTGTGATGTGGAAATTCCCAAAAGCACTGTATAAACACAGCCCTGTCTTCTGACTAGTCAGTGCCATTTTATTATGTATTTCAGAACATACTTAGGTCATACGTAGTTCAGAAATAATACCTTTGCAGCTAGAAAGACCAAAGAGATCCTGTTCATCGGAATTGGGACAAACATCTCAAATAAGTGGCAGTTCCTGACTCCTGTAAGGAGCAAGTACTGAGATGACTGAGTCCAGATGCCCAGAACCAGTTTTAGAACAAATGGCTGCAAGGCATATTCTGGAAAGTAATGGACCATGAGGACAGTCCCAAAAATTTTTTTGCACATCATCCTCATCTAAAAAATTGTCTATTTGTGTATATATTGGGCATTCAGTAACACACATATAAAAACAACAATGTGATTATGTGTTGACCGGGAGTTTGGACTAGAGACCTCCTGTGGCCCTTTCCAACCTGAGTGATAATGGTGATACTGTGGTTTGTGTCCTGATTCAGATATGTTCAACCAAAAGGCTTTGGCCTGATTTGTTTGTTCTTCTCTTACTGTGTTCTAGAAGTACCAAATTGAAATCAGGTGGCACTGACTACTTCAGAGTTTTAAGTATGGATAGTTGTGACCAGTGAAAACCTATGTTTTCTGTTACAGAAGGTGGCTCTGGAAAGCACAGAGACCTATAGGACCCACAAGCAGTATTTCTTCTCGTTTCTGGTGGGATGAGGGAGGGGAGAGAAAAGAGGCAGAGGCTTCATAAACTATTGATGGTCCCCTTATAGCTGAAATTTGTTGTCCTTACTAAGTGGTTACACGGACAGTTGTGATGCATGTAACTCCTGCTGAGCTGTGCTCTGTGGGAGTTGAGACACGGTGTTCTTTTTCAGTAGATATGGCTGTCATTTTCGAAGCTTGATGCTTATGTAAAATATAGCTTTTAAGTATTAGGGTGTGGTTTTTTTCTCTCTCTTTGTGCAATAGTAGTGTAGTTCTTTCAGATTTATGGTGCATCATCTTTACGTAACCATTTCAAACTGGTTCAGCAAACAAAGCAGGGAAGAAAAGATCCTGTTTAACCCCTAAGCCTTGAGGTTTTATTTCTAGTTACTCCTTTGGGGGAATATTCACATACATTATAAGCAGCCTTTAAAAATAACAGCCCTACTCCATATACTGAGAGCTGATCCCCCAAAAATGGTGTGTAAAAATACAAATAGAAGAAAGCTGTTTTGGAGGAGCTCTCATCAAATGCCACTTGGTCAGTTGTTTTTATTTCTTAATTCTTCTGATATTTGTAGCTAGACAAGGTGAAAATAAATATATCCTCCTTATTGGTCTATTTCTTTCACTTGTATAAATTTGTATATTTCAATGGATTCTAATATGTCTAGTTGGATATTGGAACAATTCAGCAGTAGTGTTTAAGAATTGGATCACTTCGTGTGTCTGCTTTCATGGTAGGTGTGCTGAACAAAGCAAACATTATAGAAACAGGAGGCAAAGCCAAAAAAGTCTGCATGCAAATGAGTCTGGAATTCACCATATTTTCCCATTGCCCTCCTTTTCCACTTGTTGCTTAGAACTGCTAGAAAAAGATATGATTTCAAGGACAGTTGGCATTTGAAATCCTTTGAAAACTTGCTCTGACATCCAGAGTTTATCCTTTTAAATGGCAGGTTACCAGAAAGGAAGTTGAACAAAGGATGCATGTAGAAAAGCACTGAAAATATCAGAGGAAATGGGTTGTTGCACTTTGTATGATCTGAAAAGCACCTAACAGCTGATAGGTGGTTTATTCTAAGACATAAAGTCATTCTAACTGTCTGTGAAAACAAGATATTAAGAACATGGTAATAAGGGGATAAAAAGTTGGAGACCTGTGTAGACAGTAAGGTTTGCAGAATGTAGACTTGGAAGGAACTGAAGTAAAACAAGGAAATAAAAATTACATGGCCACACTGCCTAATCATCACTTACTTTAAGGCCCCTTTTGGCCGCTTTGGCAATGCAGAGCGACATGAAAGTGCAAGTAGTGTAACTGAGAATTGGGCCACAATGAACAGAAGAAGGGAAACTTGCCACAATCGTTTGTACAGACTAACTAATGAATTCGCAACGCAGATTAAGAAAAGCCCTAAATACTTGCTTTATTTTGTTGGGATCCGTTACACTTTTGGGTATGTGCTCCGCATTCAGCTACCTAGCTACTTTCAAGCAGGACGCAGCTCCCTTCTTTTTTCAACACCTGCAACATGCTTTTTGCTAAGGTATTTCAAGTCTCTTTACTTTTTTAAAATCAGCTTAACTTAAATGATTCCTTTAGCAATTAAAAACTTGCCTGAAAACAGAAACATTGGTAGGTGGCAAACACACAGTAAGCCCTCTTCTCCCCCTGCCATCTTTTTCACAGATTACTCTGTCATGAATAGAACTGTTCCGAGTATTTTGTCAAAATCAGCATTTGTTTTGAACCACAAAATGTTTCACAGGTACCTTTTAAATGTCCTGTTTTCAAGTGTGGATGTCTTCCAAGCTCCAGAGCTCTCTTGGCGCAAGTAGTAAGAGAGGAGCACTGGAAATGTTTCAGTCTCGTTTATTTTTCCAGCTGGAAAACAGACATCATGGTAAACTTCTACTTTTACAAAAGTTTTCAAATATTTAGGAATCTTATTCCACTGGGAAATAAGGGAACAAATTTGAAACTTTTCAAGTGTTGATGAAATGGCGTTGCCTGTCGGTGGTCGGCTCTGGTAACACTCGCGTATCAAATGTTTCCTGTGTTGGTATCCTGAGGCATCTTCGTCAGGCTGTCACGGCAGGCAGGTGGGTGGCTCTGCTCTAGCACCCTGATTGAAAGTCCTGTGGCTTTACTGAGTGTAGCTGCCAAGTGATGGTATTCTTGTGGAAGAGAGCTCATACGTGGCTATTTGGGTGACTGATGAGATTGAAGGAGAGTAAGGCAAAACGAGTGCTCTGCAGCATGGTTCGTTGGGCAGAGGTAATGGTGTGAACCCTGAGAGGCACAGCAAGAGATCCGCTTGCTGAGAAAAGTCAGTCACAGGAGGACTGAATTTCCTGAAAGACTATAAATTAATCTTGTTCCTATAACTTTGCTGGGTAGCAGAGAAGCATAAGTTTAGATGAGCTGAGTTGTATTATCCTGAAATAATGTTCTGTAACGTTTTGTTCTATTTAGTGGTAAATGCAACTGTTTAAGATGATACCAGTCACTTTAAACCCTGGTCACAGGCTCCTTATAGGAGCACAGATTCTGTTATGCATGGTTGCAGTTAAATAAATGGCCCAGTTGAGGATGTCTTTCTCAAATCCCAGAATTAGGAGTGTGAGAATTGCTAAATGTTATTGCAACCCAGGAAAATGAAACAGCTATAAAATTTCAGGCAAGGCAGGACAGAGAGACCAGAAAAGGGCAGAGGAGTAAGTGGCCACAGTACTGTGATACTGCTTCTGTCACGTGTGTGGAGGTGTGCAGCCTGGTCTGCTTTCATATTTGAGTTGGTGCGGGACTAGAGTCTGCACACTTAACAGGTAGGCTCTCTATACTATTTCAGTATCATTGTTCCAATATGTCTGATGAGGGAAAATGGCTTAAAAATAAACGGTAAAGGTTTCAATTTAAATAATGAAAAGCTTGAATTCATTTGAATTCTGAATTTTCAATTGTCCTCTCATATTGCAGTGCGCTGCTTTTGGTTCAGAATACTTTATTATAGCATTTCAAATAACAAATAAATATAAATACCTCATTATAATATTAGTCATACCATCTTGTGACTTGGTTTGATTTAGATAGTGCAAGCTAAAGGGTGTTATTTGGCTCTTATGTACCCACAGATGCATGCCTAGTCATGCTGTTTTATGTACAACACAGCTGCTACTGTGTTAGTGAGTTTTTCATCTAAGAGAAATCAATTTCTCCCACGTACAGCCTGATTAATCAGCCTGTACACAAAATTGAAACCAGTCTGTAACTAAAATCTACCACTCTTACCCATGACTGGACTGCAGAATATCAGAGCAGGTGAGAGTGGCATAGTTTTCATCTAAGAGCTAAAGCAGCAACTGCAGGTTTGAAGTGTCACTTGTACTGTGTTAAAGCCATCCATCACATCTGCATAGATACAAGTCTTTATCCCACTGTCTTGGCCTTTCTGGAGCTATTACAGGGAGTATTTCACGCAAAGGACAAATATGCAGGCATTTCAGCTGTGACACTCTGGCTGTGACCATATCACAGAGGAAGTGCAGTTCCATCAAGAAGGCGCAAATCTGGGATTTACAAAACTGGCTTTCATTTCATGTCCCTTCGCCTTTCCCATGTGACTGAAGTTACTGAACTACCGTGTACCCCAGGTTACTGTCCGAACACCTTTGGAGTGGGAATGTTACTTGCCATTCCTGTAGGGACTGTACATAGAATATACCAGCATTTGTGAGGCTTGCAAAGATCCTCCGTGGTGTGGCCTCGTAAGTGCCTTAGATGAGCTGTAGGAAACAGTCTCCTCATGCCGTGAACGACTCTAGCTCTGGAGAATATCAGTTTTTCCATAAGCTAAAATCTCAGGTGTTGAAAGTGCTAGGACTTTTCCCTGACCTTTCCTTTCTATGCTTGCTTCTGATTATTCTTCTGTTCCCTGTTTATCATTCCATAGTAAGCTGAAATAATCAGGGTTCCAGCAGGAACACCTGCCGTGATTAAACTGAAGTACCATATGTTGGCTCAGCGGGGCAAAGTCACCTATAAACTATTTTCATTTTTTTGGAGGGGAGGACAGATCTTGCTTTCAGGGAGCAACTTGTATGAACAGGTAGTAAAAATCCCTCTCCAAGTGAATTGGCATCTGTGTCCATACTGCTAGGTAAGCAGCGCAGTGGTATTTCGGTCTTGATTTTTCATTATAGAACTCTGCCAGGCTGGTGATCTTTCAGGCTTTAACAGAGCAAAAGATAGACTTTAAATGTGATTCATCTCATCTAACATGAGCTAGCTACGCTGTAGTTGTATTTGAGCCAACTGGTTAGACTTGTTTTGCAGCCGCTGGAGTGGAGCAGACAATTAATTCTTAGATGTGGTTCATCTGACCTAATTTGGATAGCTGTGTTAGAATGAGATGAATGGTGCCTGCTCCTGCCTACTGACTAAAGGAAACCTAGACAACTGACTTAGATGAATCCTACCTTTCATGTCAATATTCAGATATCTTCTGATACACCATTTTTCTATATTTCAAGCTCAGGCAACATACAGTCATAAATGGAACAAGTTTTCATATTAAAATGGCACCAAATCTTACCAAGTCCATGTCTTCGGGTTGCAGTTGTAGCTTTTCTGTGACAGACTATATATACAATTCTTTAAATACTGCAATGTTATACATTTTAAATTATAGTCTATAGATGGCCAAAAATTCTCAGCATTGTGATATTAAAATGGTAATGTTCTAAAATAGATTAATATCAGATAACATGTGACCTATCAAGAAGATATTCTTAAAGACTACTCTTGTTCCACAGAAAACAGTTAGAATACCTATGTTTTTGTCAGTAGTTTCAGTATTTTTGTTTAATATGATATGGAAAAATACATTTGTAGAGTGATAAAGATCAGTACATTACAGGACTTAGAAGTGTCCTAGATTTTTTTGTACTTCTCACTTTTGTTGAAAGTTCTTCAGTATTTCATTGTAGCAATGATAGTAATAGGCTGTTCTAAAAGCAATTCAGTAACCCTCAGAATTCCTGCTGTAACAGTCATAGCACTTCATTTCCATTCAGTGGATAAAGATTAGAGGATCATTTTATGGTAATCACAGCAAAACTTACGTTGACAGATGACAATGCTGAACTCCAAAGAATAGCATAAAGGTAACCTCATACTTGTGAAAGTGGTGGCTACTAAAGAGTAACATATCAAATTTGCGGTTGAATTTTTGTATTGTATTCTTTTTTGCTATGGAGTTGAATAGAGATTCTCAAGATGCACAAACCCAACTAAAACCTTACTGTAAATGTGAATAGTTTCTATAGCTTAATTCTCTGATATTCATTTCAGAAGAAGTGATTGTTTTGTAACAGAGCAGGTGACTTCTATGATACTTTGGATCTAAGGGGAGATGATCGTCATTCCCCCCTGCCACCATACAGCTGCTGACTTGATTAGAAATGCTCCTGATCTGTACCTTCAGAAGTGAGATGTTTCAACCTTCTATCCTGGGAAAAATGGCAAAATTTTCTATTTGATGCGTTTTATGAATAATCCATAATTTGTAATTTTAAGACTGGTAAGCACTTGTAATTTGAAACTGGAAATTTTGGATTTTTAAGTTTCCAGAAATTTAATGAATATATGCTGTTCTCATGACAGAATCTACTCCCTAGCAATCTGAAGTGGATGCTGCACAGCTTACTGAAAGAACATTGTCAGAAAGGAACTTCTTTCTTTCTTTCTTTGGATAGAATCTGGTAAAGTAACAAGTATTAATTTGCCTCAGGTTCATTTTGGGAATGATCAGATTGATTTTACCAAACTTTTCCTGGTTTCATGTATGTAAAGAAGCTCTAACATACCTGTAATAGCCGCAAGTCAGTTGTTACCATTAAGGATTTAGAATTTAACAGCATGGTGATGAATAGAGACCTGAGTGAACAGCTCTGACAAAGCTATGGAGAGGAATCTGTTTATTGTCATTTCAATAAAAGCCATTTTTTTCCCCATCAAAATGCTTGTAAGGTCTAAGGAAGCCATTTTTGGAGAATATTTCTTCTTATTGATGAAGAAGGGATAAGAACTGAGTCTAGCTAGTTGCTTGCTGGCTGACGCATGGTTCAGACTTATAATCATGCATCTTGATTAGTGTGTTGGAAATGGGGAGAATACCATGGCTGCACATGGCTGATGCCCTTTATGTAGCCTTTGAGAAACTTGGGTGAGTGGACATGGTAGACTTTGTATTTCTTGAAAGTGTCTTCAGGTGTGTGTTTCTTCATAGCTTGAACATGCAATGTTCAAGAGCTTCCAGCAGCTCCATTCGGCTGCTCCGCAGCAGCGAAATGAGACTTACGGGTTTTCTCGGTGTATTCTATCACTGTCACATATAACAGATCTAAGATAAAGATTTTATTTTAAAGAGAACATTATTTTACCCACAAGTTTCTGTTCATAAAGAGAGACTTTCTTATGTGTACTTGAAGTAGTGTTTCTAGCTAGCTGTGTGCAAGAGGTATTCTCATTGACCAGCATCATGATAGCATACTTGATTCATTGGCAGTATGTTTTCTATATGGGACAACCAAATAACCGTTAAGGGATAGCTATTAGACTCATCATTAATGTTAGTAGACTTGTGTATGTGACTGTGTGCAAACCCAAATGTGGAGAGACAGATCTGAGACTCCTTGTGGAGGAGCTCCTGAATGAAGCTGGGTCTCTTTACTCCTCTTTTGTTTTAGATTCCCTTTTGCTGTTAATCTTCAGTTTAAAGGGATGGATATTCTTCAAATGGATTATTAAAAATACTGCTGAAAACTGGTAGTCATCCATCCATCCATCCAAGAACCTATGTGTCATTAGAAACTACCTAAATTTCTTTATTGTATGCTGAAAAAAAAACCTAGAAGGAAAAAAAAAAAAAAATTTTGAAGGTCACATCTTTTGCCATGTGACAGAGCCAATGCTTACTTCAATTTATTGGAATCTCTATTGAAAGATTTTCTCTCTAGTCCTCCTTCTACAGCCGAAAGTTACTAAGAGGGCCAGTGTTTTTTGAAGTTTTTTTCCATTGGATTTGTTGACTGGTTCAGCAACATAGTTGACTGTGTTAGTCAAACTGTAAGAGGATTAAGGGTGGTCCAAGACACGAAAGACATCTGCACGTCCAGCTCCTGGGTAAAGTCTCAGATCAGGAGCTATTCCCTTGGTTTGGGGAAAGATCCACCTACTGTAAGACTCTAGTACCGTACACGTGAAAAGGCCTAAGCTCATGGATATTCCAGAGGTATTAAGCTGTGTCCCCATTTACTCTATCTAGAGAAGAAAAGAAGATATGCCTTGAGTTCATTCAAGTTGTGTGCCCTTTTATTCTTGCTTTTTCTGCTAAGCGTTCTTCACAGACTTTCTGAATTGTTTCACAGATTCTCTTGTTATAACTGATCGGTCTTTTCCCCTCCCTTCCTTTCTTGGGCATTTGAATTTCAGCACTCATATGTGTTGTGAAGTTTCCATAACATCTAAATTCTTTCTGAATAAGGATGGGCATTGAATGAGCGTTTAAGAAGCTGCACCAAGTGGGAATTCTTTTCTGTGTGCCCTGAAAAGATACGGTTGTGTCAGTCTGTCTTGTTTAGGAATTTATTTTTTTTTTCTTTTTTTTAGAAGTACTTGTGCATAGATGAACATGAAGCTTTATGGGATCATCTGATGTAATTATCACTAACCAGTGGCTTAAAAGATTTGTAGATATTATGGAATATAAATGAGTGCAGCTGCTGTACTCAAGAGGCAATCAGTCGGCAGCATGGAAGAGACTGGTGCCGTGTTATGATTCTAATATGTCTTTATATCTAATATGCAGTAGTGATCTCTTTGAAAGATAAATAATATAGTTATTTTGCAAAGGAGGAGAAAGAAGTGTAGGTCACCAGTGGGAAATGTGAGAGAATGTGGCGTTCCCTCCCCAGTAGTAAGATATCCTTAACAAGCAAACCACAGAAGAAAGTGTACTGGAAGAGGGTAGAAGTAGAGCATTCTCTTCTCTTCTCATGCCTTGGTGACCCTTGGGTTTCCTGATAGAAAATCTGCACAGGAACTTGGCATATAAAAATGTACTTAATTTCCCACTCTGCAGCACAGAGGGAAATAGCATTATATCAGGTGTGGGGTTCAGGTATTAATGAGCTGAAGTGAGTGTTGCCATCAGATAACCTTAGCGCAGCTCAGAGGTGCCAGACTCACTATTTCCATGTCTAGACTGGAGCAAGAAGCAAGTAGCTGAGTGTGCCCAGAAGCACTGAGCTAAGGATGCTGCACATGCAGAGGAGCCAGAGGCAGGTAAGACTCTGCATGTCGAAGTACAGGCTTGAGACAGCAGGTTAAAGGGACAGCGCTGCTCCAAGAACACTGCAGGTCTGGAGGGCAAGACACAACCAGTAAAGATTATTCAGTTGGGATCTGAACATGAAACATCTGGACTACACCTCTTTTCACTGTCAGTTCGTCCTTTGCTATTTTGTTATTTGGGCATTGCTAATTTGTAGGTTTTGTTCATGATCAAGCTACTTACTGGACACATTCGCTAACAACTTTGTTCAGGTAATGTTTCATTTCATTGCAAAAGCAAAGTACCTCTAAAATCAAGCCTGCTGGCTTTTCCTCGTTTATGTGGTAATGCCATTTGGGCAACAAAAATCTTTGGCTTTTTCATGGATTTTTGAAGAATTAAAAGAATGGTTCAGAAAAGAGAAACTGGGTTGGAAAAATATACTTTGGAAAAAAAAGGGATGGTGAAAACTAGAATTGATTAATGTTATAATCTTTCTGTTCACATGCTTTGTAAACATGTAGTTTTATAGTTATGTTCTATATTTCTACACCATCTGGAGAGTTAAGAATTTCAAAGCAAAATTTTTTTTTTTCGTATTTTCATCAATGTGTCAGAAGTTTACTTTAAATGCTTCAGGAAGAGCAATTTTCTGGCATAATGAACTTGAAAGTAAGTTTTGACAGATTGAGTCCCCCATTTGTCTAATAAGTAGTTCCATAATCCAGTGCATGCAATTGCTGCTGAGAATTTCAGAGATTTCACTTTCTAATGTGCAGAATGACATTTAAAAAATAGTTTACTTCTTATTAGGACATTACATGCTTTTTAACAAATTATTTTACTATTTCAAATCCCACCTGAAAAGAACAACACATTTTAACAGTAACAGCTTAGAATATTTTTATCTAAACCCCTTGTTCTAGTGTATTCCAAAATCAGTTTATTTGGATGTCTGGTAATATATATATTTGTATATGCATAGGAACAGATTGCTCAAAGAAGTTGTGGATGCCCCATCCCTGGGAATATTCAAAGCCAGGCTGGACGGGGCTTGGAGCAACCTGGGCTGGTGGCTGGTGTCCCTGCCCGTGGCAGGGGGGTTGGAACTGGATGATCTTTTAGGTCCTTTCCAACTGAAACCTTTCTATGATTCTGTAGCTCGTAAATTAAATATTAAATGCAAAAATAATTTGATAGTGTTCTAATGTAAATTAAATTGAACAATCAATCAGAACCATCCATTCTCAAGTTCTTCTAGAGAAGGCCAGAAAAGAATTAGCATGCAGCAGTGTGCTGAAATGAAAATGCACAATCGAACACATCCTATCACTCAACAAAGGACATTTCAGAGATTCTAGAGTTAAATCAAACCAAGCCAGTGGGTGTACAGGTCAGCTGGCTTGCCTTTGATTTTATGCTATGGCTCAGATGTAGTGTAACTATCTAAAAGTATTTTCTGTGCTTTTAGAGGTAAAACAGTTGCACAGGGCCACTTTGAGTGCCTGAAGACACAATATGATGTGTAAGAGCACTAGACACTTGTGGAAGGTAATGTCTTTTTAATGTCCTATTCCTAGAGTCATTTGGTTATATCTGAATATCATCTTTTATGTTTTTTAAGACTGTGTAGAAAATGTTCGCAACCCACAACTCAGAAGCTGCTAGACTCACACATTTATTTTTCTTAGCACCATAGGAGTTTTTTTTTTATTCCTTTTGAATCACTGTTCTTTCTTTTCTGTTGTAGCTTCTCTCTTACTCTTTGAATGTTTGGACTAGTAATGCTAAAAGTGCTGTCCGATGATACGTAAAATATTTTTTATGAGATGGTGGGATTGCTGTATCTGCTATACTGCGTATAGTATCTGGAAGCAAAGCGGTTAACAGGTTGCAGGCCTTTCGTGAGTGTCTTAGTGGATGGTCCTTGTAATGATGGTCAGAATAAGTGTGGGGCAAGGCTACTTTGAAAAGGTTTGTTGTATTTTCTCCTTCTCTAATATCAAAATGTAGAGGGATCTAGGTGTGAAATAATGTCATATGAAAGTTAAAAATTTAAAATTATTCAACACCAAACCCACAGCCTTTAAGGAAGAGCTGCAAGTCGCATAATCTGAAAGAAATGTTTCAATAAAGCCATTAACACACTATTACGAGGCTGCTATACCAGGTGGGAAAGGAATTCCCTGATGACAAAGGACATTTTGCTGCATCTCTGGAAGTTCTGTATTGATCTCATAATACATGTTTCCAAGTTCTGTCGTTTTGATGGGGGAACCTCATTCTAAATGGACAGAATAACTTGGAGAAAAATTTGAGGGGGAGGCTTCCCTTCTTGGAGAGCCATCTGGTTCATAGTTTGAAGCTTCCTCCTCTACTCTCTGAAGTTGTCTTTAGTTGCAATGACTGTTCTATATGTGTCCTGACACTTGGATCCTAGTACGTGATAGCTACTGTAAACCAAACAGAATATATGTGTGTGAAACGTGGTCTCAGAATTTAGATTTTTTGGGGGGATAGAAATAAATTTATTTTTAAAGCACAGTTTTCAAAGTATATTAGAAAATATTAATTTAATCAAAACATTTATTCTACATTTTGGATTACTTTTTTCCTGTGTCATATCACACTGAAGTATTCCTTTGGATTATTTTCTCCTGTCATCTTTCAAGAGATGTGCCTCAACAGACTCTTTCAAGTCGTAGAAGTAGCATCCCTACCCCTGTGAGCAGTGTTACAAAAGGTGATGGTTACTTACTGCTGAATGTAATGGATAAAAAAACCAGAAAACACTTGTAAAAATAATTCAAAATGCTTCTGTGCAAGCCTTCAACATCTTGAATAGCCTTTGAATGTCTCTAAAAGCTGCGTGCAGTTTCCTATTTTCTGACCTACTGCAATTATATAAATATAAAAATTTTAAAAAGTGCTGTGTATAATGACAAGTGAATTATTAACAGTGATTGAGGGCTGACCACCACAACCCAGCTTTTTTTCCAGCATAACTGGTGCAAACCTTTGCATGGTCAATAGAAAGAGTTATTTGGCTCTCTTAAATTCTCAGTTTAAATAAAATTGGATTGTGGGAAAGAGAATCAATACTTTAAATAGCTTACTTAAAAGCAATGTGGAGATCAAAAAAAGACTTTATAACAGGTCGGATATGTTGAAGGTACTGTGCTGTGCGCTTAGTCAGCTCTTAGCAGCACTACTGCTAGCTGTGGTAATATTTATATAGCACCAAGATACAGCAGGACAAGAATAATATCTTCGAAAGGACAGTTTTAGAGCAAGCTTTTGAAACCTTACAGTTCTGAGCATATTACAGCAGGAATCTTAACTCTTTCAAGGTAGAAATTCCAGGTTTACTGGGGAGCTGAACAGGATGAATAGGTTAGTCATCATATTTGGATGTAATGAGAATGGGAAGGGAATGATCTGGTCTCTGGCCATTGATAACACTGGTCTGAAAATTTTAGAAGACTTCTTTCTTGTGTTCTTTTTTTTGTTGTATCGTCTAAACAACTGTAAGTAATGATTTAATTGTTGCAAGACTTTTTTGAGTTGCAGAATCATTTATCCTAGTTCACAACTGGGGGTGTGGACCATAGCCTACAGATTTGTTCAGGTATTGTTCAGAAGAGTAGACTGAACCAGTAACTGAGTCCACTTTCTTAATGAACAGTTTATTGTCCTTACATTTTCCATAGTGACCTTACATTTTCTCCATGGATCATTTGCTGCTGTTGTACTAGATTTCAATAAATTTAATCTAGCAAGGCAGAATCATTGTAAATCATATTAAATTTTGCAATTGAGGAAGCTGAAATACTTCTCAGAGTCAGCTTAAGCAGCAGAGGTCAATTTTTTAATTCAGTTTCTGAACAGGAAAATTTGCAGAGGGGAAGAAAGAAAACAGTTTCAGTGAAACCAAAAACGGGATAGGGAGGAACCATTTTATTTTTTTAAAAGTCTATGCATACCATATATGAAAAAACCCCATACTGACAGAACACAATTTTTAATTTCTTCTGTGGAAAGATGTTTTGCATTGCATTTTTGTGTGTCATCTTTAGCCTTTTATCTAAACTTTTCTTCTACTTCCAGTGATGAGAATTTTCTGGAAATTGTAGTGGTTGCTCCGAGAACACAAAGATCGCTTAGCATGTGCCCAGTATGTATTAGAAACCAGCTGGTGCACATAGTGCTTATATCTGTTATGGGTTATGTTCTGCGAAGTTTTACAGCATGTCAGAAGGAGGGAGAGAATTAAATGCCAGGGATTAATATTTTCCTATGTATTCCATAGATGTGCTGATTGTGAGGACTCTGATCTTGTGCAGTTTCAGATCGGCACCATAGAAATGTCTTCTCTAATGAGCTTTAGAATGGAGCCTTCTCTAGTGGCTGAATTTTGGTAGGGGGTAGCCAGTTGGTATGGCAATTCATTCATTTACAATCAGACTGCTAAACGGTACGCTTAGAAGACTTGCTGCCTCTGAAACTGAGAAATAACTAACCTTAGACTATTCCAGTTTAATCTGGGGGTTTTTTTCCACATTCACTGCTTCTGGCCTATGTTTGGCTGATAGGATATAAGAGAAGCTAACACATTTTTTTGTCCTTTATTGTACGCTGACCATATTATATTACATTACAATAGGTGCAAGAGAGGTGGGGGTTTTTTTGGTTGTGATTTTTTTAAAAATAATCTTGGCTGAACAGAAATTCTGCCTGAAACAACCGGACTATTATCTTACTAAGAGCATAAAGCTTGGATGAAAATTTTTGGTGAATTTGTGGTTTAGCTAAAATGGAATGCAATAGGACTGGTTTCTCTGATGTTAAAGCTGTGCAAGGCAAAGTATATTTTAAAGTAACTTACAGAAATAATGTTAGGAAAACACAAGATATATATAGCAAATTCAGTGCATAACATTCTTGAGAGCTGACTGCTGAGTGAAGATGAATGGGTCTGTACCGAAGCAGTTTGTTTTTCCAGGAACCATTCTAACAATGTTAGATGATTTATGTCCAAATAAACATCATTGATAATAGAGACAAATATTAACATAGAATTATAGAGTAATATAATTAACTGTATTTTTGCTGTATCTGTAAGTGATCTGTAGTTATTTATAAGTCAAATCTGTTTTGGGTTTTTCTGCAATGAATATGAGTGCGGAATTTAGCTGATGCAGTAAAATGGACAAGCTGTTCAGTCTCATTGTGCATATTTCTAGAGGGCTAGGGACAACTCAGAGATCTGTTCTCAACTAATTTCCAGAATTCAGTGGCAGCTCTTGAAAAGTGACTTACCAACCCAGTCTCATTCCTACAGATCATCATTATAGTCCCTCTTAAATCATCCTCTGATGGAATTGCGAATAGAAGGTGTAGCGAAATGATTAAGAAGTCCTTGTAAAAATACCCAAGAGGGATGTGTGTGTGTGTGTGTATATATATGTGTGTGTGTGTATATACACACACTAGCTTTTAAAAAGTAGAATCTTGTTAGAGCCCAGCAAGGAAGCCTAAATAATTTGCATGTTTTTCCAGTAGAATGTGTCGCATAACTTCTACGGAGTATTTACAAAAGTGTATTTATCGTGCTTGTAATTAAACTTGAAATGTTGATGTAACTGCAGCCTGTGCTACATGCAAAGTATAAAACAACCTTGCTGTGTGTTGCTCAATGGCCAATTTAGAAAACTGCTAGCTGAGTATAAGCATATTGCTCCAAGCTCCACAGGACGTACAGTATTCCCATAACAGGGCAGAAGTGTAAATCTGAGGATGCTGCAGAAATACAGAGCAGGCTACAGCCCTGGTCATCAGAAGTTACTATATCCAGTGTTCATGTTTCTGCTCTAGCACTCCTAAGGGCCTTTTGAAATCTCCCTCTCTCCTACAGTAGTTAAAGATTTTCTTTGCCATTTCACTCAGAAAACTGCCACATGACCAATAAAATTGATTTCTCCTTTGTGTGCACATATACAAATTGATCAACGAAAGAAAGCAGGCTCCATGTCTTCCACATGCGATTTCAAGGTACTTTGGTACTTCACCTCTCAGTGAAGTTAAGAAGCTTTCCTACCTGTATTTGCTGCCTACGCTCTGTAGAGACGTACCTTTAATCTGTGGTTTCATGAAGGTTCAAGAAGGAGAGGGTCTCCCTGAGTCAGCAGTAGTGATTTTTTTCCTAATGAAGCAAGCACGGCATTTAGCTTTTTATACTTGGAAAACAGATTTTGTTTCTGTGAACCATAACCTCCTGCAGGCTTTCCCTGGAGAAGCTGGGTGCTGCCTCATTCTCTTGGGGACAGCAGTGAAACTTTCCTATTTCCTTTTGGCATAAACAAAAGTAAATTCAGTATGTGCATGGATGCTAGGACTTGATCATTGCAAAATCTTCCTGGATTTGTGTGGGAGTTTTGGAGGCACAAGTGACTCCGCCATATGATGGATAATATGCTTTTTTAGCAGAAATAATGAATGGCTGTTGAAAGTGATGTAACATATCTTGAAACCTGGTATCAATATTAAAGATGTATACAATTTATGAAAGCACAAACTAAAATGATACACAACACTAAGTGGTAAGGTGATACTGTTTGGTTTGGCTCATTTCACAAAAAGGAATTGTCCTCTTTAGTAACATTATTATTTCTGCTTATTAAAGTATTGTTAATAAGATCTGAATAGTTTTTGAAAACGTGCTCATTTGCTGTGAATCTCCTGAGGAAGCAAAACTTGAAAGGAACCGTGCCATTTGAAATGTGTCAAGCACAAATGACTGATATGTCCGTCTGCCAAAATTATTTGGCTTTCTAAAGGGGATATTTACAGTGGTGTCATACATAAGAGATGATTAATAGAATAAGGAAAACAAGGAGCTGAAAAAAATAATTTCCTTCCCTTGTGTTATTACAGGGTTGAAAAATTCTGAGACATTCTACAGCTGTTAGAAACCATTGCAAAGAAAGCTTTTTGCCCTGCAAACAGCTTCATGAAAAGTAAGCATAAAAAGACATTGCCATTTTAGCAGCATCTTTTGAACATTAAGTCTCTCTTCTTGTACACTAAAGCCTCAGAAACACTTTCCCTTATAGTCTGGGAATTCTCTGTCTTTGAGCTAAGGATGAATCTGTGTTTGTTTGATCTATTTTACATTTAAGGAGATTAACATATATTCAGGATAATGAAAAGCATTTCAAATGCACAGTGCATCTTTGTTGTGATGAAAGACTGATATTAGCTTCCTGCTGAGATCTGCAAAACCAGAGGTCTTGAATTTAACAGAGCTCAGAGACATGCTTTTGGATTCACATTGTGTGTTAAGAAGTTTCTTCCTTGCCATGTTGGGTTGCAGTATTTTTTGTTATTTTTTGGGTTGGTTTTTTTGGGGAGGGAGGAGAGGTGTTGGGGTGTTTGGTTTGGGTTTTTTTTGTTGGTTTGGTGTTGGTTTTTTTTACTTAGACATAATTCCTATTTATTTTCTTTTGCTACACAGGGACTCAAAATATGATTCTGTGATACAAATTGTGAAACTGTGAGGTCAAGGTCCTGTGCCCTCCTCTTACTTTTTTTATTTTCAACGTTTATTAAAGCACTGGCAGAGCTGCTAGAGTTTTTGTTTTTCTTTCTCCCTCTCCTATACAGTTACCGAAAGAGTTTTGGATTTAGATGTCTGAATATAACTTAAATTACAAACTAGTTACAGTTCTTAAGTCTAACTTCGATTGCCTGCCTTCAGGTCCTCATGTATTCAGATTTGAGAAAATGGATCAGGGAGGAATTGTCTCTTTATGGTGCTTTAAAAAATTCTTTAATATATTTCTGTAGCATATCTGTGTCTCTAACTTAAGAATTGTTAGTTTTGGGGGTTTTTTTTAGATGTTCATGAGTCTCTCTCTACACAAACCTTTTTGTAGTACCAACTTCTAGTAAGGAAAAGTTTCATGGGATGCTTGAGAGTTCATAGGCCTATGTTGTTACAGAGTGACTGGAAGAACACTAAGGGCGGCAGCACAAATACATGGGTCTTTCCTGCTAGACCTGTTAAACACTTTCTCAGTTATCAGTTTCACGAAAAAATAATTGAATTAAAGTAGCATGTTTAGTTACTGAGCATCTCTGAAAATGCAGAAGGTGATAGTGTTGGGGGACTTGGAAAGGTACCTTAGGAAACATGTAAGTCATCTGGGGTTTCCAGTGTCCTGTGTACCAGAGAGTGGTGGCTTGGCTTGAGTGTACCTTCTACCCCGGCAGTCTTCCCCAATTTTAGATGCCAGTTTTTTCTCTGCATTGTGCTGGGGACTAGCTGTGCCAGGGCAGTGTGGAACTTGGACAGGCCAAGGGAGCTGGTGAACTGACTTGGCCGTTGGTGAGAAACATATAGGAACAACAAGGTGTGTTTTGGGGAAGACCATCAAGACTGTCAATCAATTGAAAACCACAGTCAGTGGCATAAATTGCGTTGAAGGAATGATTAAATCCTTAGAGCTTTTTCCTACCTCTTTCTTTTCTCCTTTGATTATTGATTAGGATTGCAGGTCAATTACCAGCCCTCCTCTGTGCCTTCTGCTCAGTTCTTCACTGAAAACCTGAAATCAGCAAAGCTGTCAGACTCAACCGGTGTGGAAATGGGGAAGCTTTTTAATTTAATTTGTTAAAATTATTTTGTTATAGACATATTGTGAATTGTTAATATACAACCAGTATATTGGAATGTTGCTATAATTGTGCTATATAAAACATAATTACATTAGATATTAGGAAGAAATTCTTCCCTGTGAGGGCGGTGAGGCGCTGGCACAGGCTGCCCAGAGCAGCTGTGGGTGCCCCATCCCTGGCAGTGCCCAAGGCCAGGCTGGACGGGGCTTGGGGCAACCTGGGCTGGTGGCCGGTGTCCCTGCCCGTGGCAGGGGGTTGGAACTGGATGGTCCTTAAGGTCCTTTCCAACCCAACCCATTCTGTGAGTCTATGACCATCATCTACAAGTCATAAATAAAATTATAAGTTATTGATACATCAGGGTCTGAGACTTTCCACAACTAAAACTTAACTTCCAGAGCATCCCTTCTCACTCTTACAGTGTGATGTCATGCAAACTTGGAAAATGCAGACTCATGAAATGCCTTGATTTTTGAACAATCATGGCACTACTTAATAGAGAAGAAGATTAGATTTATTAAATTTCTGGTAACTATGTAAAAGAACATATTTCATTACTGTATGTGTGAAACATTTTCTTACAGGCAATTACAGAACTTAAAAGCATCAATGCAGGAGGAAGAAGCAGGATTTTTCCCTATTTAAAATTCTTGACTCTGATACTTAAGAGAAAGCAATGTGATCTTGTTGTGCCAGGCTCATCAGGCTGCATTTCAAATTGGGCTGTGATTATTATAGTTGGCTTCATTAATTATTAGTTTATTTCTTCCATCAAAAGCATTTGTGTATATGTCTAGGCCTGAGCTACATTTTAGCCTGTCATCATTATCAGGCCAGTTTCTATTTTGATAAAATCTAAGTAAATGGGCGGCTGTTTTGTGTCCATTTGCAGAGCCTTGCAACATGCTTGTGAGATGATGCCATGTATCTAAACCAGCCCTTTCCCCTAATTTTAAATGTATTTTTAGTATTTAAGGCCTTCTGACGCTTTTTCCGACTAACTTTATGCAAAATCCTCAAGTAACTCAGACGAAAGGATGAGCAAATCTTTTTGGTCTGCAGAATCCAGGATAGGGCCCAACACAATACAGAAGAAAGCTTATAGAGCAAGGGCCTCTGAAAGGCATCTGGAAAAGCCTCTTAGACAGGGAACACGTACCATTTATACAAAAACACTCTTTAAAAGCACCTGGAATTCTTTTATCTCTGATGCATTATCAGTGTGTGTGTATTACAGGAAGGGTTAGGGATAATGGGTGATAAATCCGTACTGTGTAAGAAATTTAGAAATATGGAGTAATAGAGAGGTTCTGCTCAAAAGAACTTAGTCTGAGTACACCTAATCTTTCTGGTGTCATTGCCCTTAAACATATTTGTCAGTAAATAATTTTTCTGCCCCTAGTCTTAGTTAAGAATTGGAATAAAATATGTCAGAGGAAGATTTCTTAAAATAAATTTATTTTAAGAAAATAGATTTATTTATTTTTTTCTTACATAGATTAGAGATTTCTGAACAAATTCCTTGTTACACCATAGCTGTGGAATCTCTTTTTTGAGCTGTAGTAAGTGGTATACTTGGAAATGTTTTCCTTAAATGATAAGGATTCCTGGTTTCAGTAGAATTTCCTCCTCCTTCTCATCTTTCCAACCATTAAATCTTTTTTTCTTTAATTTTTAGAGCCAAGTGAAATATATTCTCTTTCTTTGTGGAAAGACTAAAGCCTTTTTCTTAATGAAGTCTTCACTGACTGTGAATAGAAAGATTTCTTCCAAATGTTTTGGCAAACCAAAACATTCACGTTTTTTAAGGACAGCAGATGTCATCTTTAAGAAACAGCATATTATCAAAAATGTTACTTTCAAAGTGTGGTTTTTATAGAAAATTTTCAGCTAGTCTAACTGTGCATCATTTCAAGCATATTACTGACTGGAACTTGAATTGGGGTGGGGGGGAAGCATCCCCGAACTTTGAAGCAGCTTATTACATTCCCTCCATATTTGCTGAGGACTGAATATATTTGGCAGCTGTTTATGATTATGAATTTAATGTGAAATGAACTTTCCTAGGAAAATATTACCGAGGTAAATGCATTGACAAAGGTAACTAAGGCAAAACTCTGCTTTGGCTTTGTTTCTTCAGGGAAACATTTCATAGACAGAAATTATGTTCTGAAGAGTGAGGAAAAATCATTATAAGAGAAATTTCATTATTGCTGAAAAGAATATAATGGGTTTATATATGATGGAGAAAGATGGTATCACTCATTTGAAGCCTCTCTTAATGCACTGGTGACTTTACCATTTCAGCAAAATGCCAAAAAAGCTGCATGTTATGAACCCTGGTGTCATTATTACTGCAGCATATTATCGTGGCATATTCTTTCTTGAGTAAGTGCCATTGAACAGAGCCAACATTTCAAAGTAGAATTCTTCTCTCTTAATTTTAACATCTTCTTGCCATTTGGTTCATTCCTCTCCAGTGCCCTCTTGCTTTGAATTTGCTGTTTTTATTCCTCACCTTTTGCTTTCCCTTTCCTTTTATAGCCTTGTTAGCATTGGTTAAGTGATGTTCGTTGCCATTTAAACAACTCTGGGAAAAAATTTAAGACTTGCATCTGATTATCAAATTGTCTTAGAAGTGAGAATTCAGTACCACTCAGGCCTGGTTTTATTACTGTTTGGTAGTTTGCTTTGCTGTTATAGCTAAAAATAAAATGATTTATGAAGACAAATCAGATGTGCATCATACTCCTGGTTTGCAAGAAGGGCTACACAGCACATTATGTAAGTCAAAGAAGTGTGAGAATATTAATAACTCTGTCAATCAAGTTAATGTTTCTTCATTTTAAGCCACATTTTACCTCTAATCTTAAAGTAGAACAGTAATCCCCAGTTTTAAAATGTTACTGCTCACCAGCCCATTCCAAAGTGCTTTTCGCTGTATTATTCCCATTCTTACAAATGACAAAAAACTGAAGCAAAAGTAAAATTAGCTTTCTGAGCCTCATTCAGCTTCCCCCTTGTCACCATTATACTTCACTTGTGATTATAGTTCTTTATTTATAAGTGTCTTTATTAAGATAGTAATCTTCTCTTGGACTCACACCACAATCACAGTCATCATTTCTCATTCTGTCCTTTTTTGACAGCGGAGAAGAGGGCTAAGTTGCTTTTTTCTTCACTACCACAAATGAGTTTGGGGTCTCATAAATACATACAGGGGGCCTTATATTGCTCTGAAAGCAACTATATCCTGAAATAATTTCAGAAGCCTTTCTGGCCTTTCTCCTGAATTGTGCACGTTTCAGGGAAGAAGGCTGGTGTCTTTAAGGAGATGAATAAACCTCTGCAGAAGCAAGGAAGACATTAATATCTTGGGTGTCAGCAGTGATGCTAATGGCAGCTGTGACACCTGCCAGGTATACTGCGTTTGGCAGCAAACAAAAGGAGGGAGCTTTTTTCAAGTGAAGGTAAATGATACCTCTTTTAGGAATAGCTGGGGCTGGCATGGATTCTTACAGGGAATAATAGCTGGGTTAAGCATCCCAGACTTAATATGCTAATCACCATCCTACAGTTCCAGCCCCAAAGTAGGTGCAAGTTTCAGACAGCAGTGCAGCGTAAAGAGAAACTGAGCAGCTCAGAAGCCGGCTTCAGAAGTCTGGCTCAGGATCAGTTCAGCACAGGCTGCTTCACTCTGCCTCTCGTATTGTCTTCGTGCATCTGCAATGACTTTGGTGCCCACTCCAGCTCAAGTGCATGTGATTGGTACAGGGGACGCAATTAGCTGAAATACGTTGCGTAAACACACTCACAGTTTTTCTTTCCTTCTGTTTTGTGCACTGTAAAACCTGGAGAGATTTCCATGGAGAGAAATGTGACTGTAGTCAGCCCATCGCACGATCATTTGGGGGTAGCTTTTTATTTTTTTTTCATAGACCCTTGTCAAAATGAAGGGTAGTGCCTTAGACATACCAACTTTATATTGGCCAAGCACGGTTCTCATGGAATTCCTTCGCCTTTGTCCAAACTTAATAGGTCATCTTCATGATGATCTTGCATGGTAAGGAAAGCGGAGAGGATAGTTGCACTGTGGGCATACGATCAGTAGAAGTGCTTAGGATGCTGTGTGCCATTTAATGTGAAAGGGGGTGGCAGGCGTTCCATCTCTCTCAAATCAGGGTCTTTGTACATCACACTGACATCCACATACTGGGTTCCTCAGACTTGGGTACAGCCTCCAGGCAAAAATAGCATGTCTCTACTGGCCCATCTGCTCTGAAAGGTTATTTCTGGGATGGTTATTATTTATTTCTGTTTTCTGTCCAGCTGTTTACACCGTAGAGTTTCTGCACATTTTGATTCCCGAAGCCCAACTGTTGATTATGTGCTCAAGTAAATGTTCCCAGATGTAGTTCTCAAGCAGTTCTCAAGCATTCACTTCATTAATATTAAATTGCAGTATGAATGCTGATATATTAAAACCAAATATAAATCAATGCATAACTGTGAACCAGATCCTTTTCTGATGTAAACTGAGATCACTCAGAAAACATATAAATCAGAATGTTTCTGCTGGGAGTCAACATGGGGTGACCTTAATAGTTAGAAGTTGGGAGACAATTCCATGGAACCACTTTACACTTCTGTAAAAGCAGTTTTAGAATACTCTCCAACTGAATTCGAAGGATGTTTGCGGCAATGCTTTTGAAAGGGTCACTGACTGTACAAGGATGAAAGTTGGGGACAATAAAGTTCTGTAATTTATTTCTGTCTGCTGAAGAAAAAGGGCATAGGTTTCTAAAGCATTTATTGAAGTTTACTCCTTTTGATTTTTATTTAACATACAAATTTTAAATGAATCAACAAATGTGGAATAAACACACATAAAACCACAACATCAGACTATTTAGCACACAATAAATTACCAAGAATACATGCATTCTCAGAATTTCTGCATGTGAATTACATGGCACTCAGAACCTGAACTTCAGGGTTCTAGATCATAAAGTGATGATTTTATTTTACTGTGGTTTAATGAGGTATTTATAAATTCAGAGTAGACATACAGGTGATGAGAAAGAACATGTTCTCAGCAACTCAGATTATTTGACTGAAGCTGTAACAAAAATAAAAAAAAAGGCTGTGGGTGGGAGGGGAGCAAATAGCTTGCCTGGCAAGTTGTTGCCAAGCTGTGACCTACACAGCTGTTCGTTTGAGAACTCTTGTCCATACTGTGATTTCAGAGATGATAAATTTGAAGCAATTAGCACTGATTCATGCTTGTAAGTGCTACTTGAAGGTTCAGATGAGGAACTGTGCTTTTGTATGATTTTTGTGTAAGTGGTGCTTCAGCATATTTAATAAGGTCAGTTATAATACATGTTTGAAAACTGCATAAATGCAATCAGGAAAACATTTCTGATTGCATGAATAATAGTTGTTGCGCATACTTAAAATGCAGTAAATTATAATGTGATATAAATTGAGCTCTAGAGACATTTTTTCATTAATAAACTTAAAATCTCATATATTTTGCCTAAGTGTTCTGATTAAGCAGACATTTGAAGAGGGTGAGGAGGGAATACCCAGTTGCTGAAGAAAAGGCAGTTACAGATGTCATAGAACCAAATCCTGTGTCGTCTGCATGGGCACATTTATTGCTGGCAATCACAGTGTATCAGTGCAGGAGGAGGCTTGGAGGCCTCATGACAAATCTGTCAATGATGTAAAGCTGCATCCAGAATTGTGACTGAAGTCAAAATGTGGTGGGAAAAAACCTCTGGCCAACTAAAAGCTGACATTTCCAAGAACAGCTGGTGATGCTGTCTACAGTCTGGCTCAGATACCAAAGTGATGTCAGGGGATTCGTGGTGTTTTGGAGTAGCTAAAACATCGCGTACCTGATTGTCCTAGCAAAGGCTTGAAGCTTGTCTAGACTATGTCCTTTGACAAACCCTGGAGCCTGAGCTTAATCAGCTGAGTCTGTCATGGAAATTCTGACCTGGGCTGATGATACAGGCTAGGATGGATGGGGTTTGTGCAACTGAAGTGTAGGTGGTGCTTGGATAAAGCATGTTATGAAGAGGTCTCTTCAGCAGCAAGGTGATTATAGGTAATGTGCTTTTTCCTTATTCTCTGCTCCTTGCAGCGTCAGGGAAGGTAAGAGCATGTGTGGGGAATCCTTTTTTTCAGGGGCACAGACTGGCTAAATGTCAGGTGATAACAGAATCATGAACAGCTGGAATCAGAACACCTATGAGAGAAGTGAGTGGAAATGTCTTGTGCTGGAAGAGAAACACTGGTTCTAACAAAAACCCAACTGCTCTACCGATTTGTGACTCAATGTAGTAGTTCTGCATACCTGGAATAAGAATTGCTGAAGGGATTCGTGGGAACCCAGCACTAACAGCTGTTGTTAGGAAGCCTGCAAAGCCTTTCTGCATATGGTTGTAATGTTATCTACTGATTCTTACCCTGTCTGTACTGATCGCAATTGTGTAAGCACCTGTCCATTATCCTAATGAGAGTTCTATGTGTTATTTTTCCTTGTGTGTTGGTGAGATACCTTCTGAGGTTTTGCTTGAAACAATTTAAATATGAGAATATCTTCTTGAACATGCACCTGCAGTTACATGCTTTGCTTTATTCTGATACACGTACTTCAAGCTTATTAGACAGCTGGCCAGCCAGCACATGGTCACTGTTTTAAGTTATAGCAGAACAGGGCTGGCAAGACGGCCCATCCTTTTGCTCAAATACCTGTGCTTTTCCTGACACGTATTTTTCAAGCCTGTTTCCGTACTGAATATTTCTACTGTATGTTACTCCACAGCTTGCACATGCACTTCATTCTTCTTGACTTAAATTTAAGATTTCCTAGTGTCTAGTCAGAATCTTTCTGCTGGAATTCGAGGGAATTGTTTCATGTCCTATTTGCATGAATATAAAGAGTAGATACCCTCTCTGCATCAATGTTCTGGGGACTGTTTCTTATCTTACCTGCAGACTGCCGTTATTATGGGTTACTTGAGAGGACACAGTACCCGTTTCGGTCCATATCCAAAGACAGTATGAGTTTCCTTCACTGCTGTTCATTTACTGTTTCCATGATCCTGTTACATTCCCCAGCTTTCTTTCCTGGAACAATTCCAGAGGCCCATTGAAGAATTCAGTGTCCATGAACAAGTTAATATGGTTTCTGCTTCACTTAATTTTCCTTCCACTTGTGACTGCTTAATTGCCTGTTAATTGTATTCCCCATGTCCTTTTGGTATGCATGTTAAATGTGAAATTTATGTACATAACAGCTGTCTCTGTATGTTTTGCTGCATTCTAACAAAGATAGTACTGATGTTTCTTGTGTCTCGTTGAGTTTTGGGGGAAAGAAAGCTGAGACTGTAGGACTTGAAGGACCAGTGTGTTAGATGAGAAGAATGTAGGGAAGAAGATGGTGAATGTGGTTTCATAGGTGGATGAGAGCTTAAGGAACTCTGGAGAGCAATTGGCTTTGTGCTTAGCCTCTGAAGGGAGGAAAATTGCATTGACTGAGACTGAAACTCCCTTGGGTTTCTCATTCAATTCCAACCTTGTACTCCCTGGGCCAATAAACAGATAAAGAAGAACTAATAAAAAAAAGAATCGGGTTAAAGAGGGAATCTGTAGCTGCTAGCACAGCTGCAGTTAAATGCTTTCCTTGCATCATAGATTGCTCTCAAGCAAAATCATTCGCTAAGGCTATTGAAAATACAAAAGCTTCTGCTTTTAATCGTTGCCTGCTGAAGGAATTGACCTTTGGCTGTGCTGAGGTAGGAGGGCTGCCAAGAAGAATGCAGATTGGAAATTCATTTGCCTTCATTTTTAGGCCTGTTTCCTTCCTCACTGCAGGCCATGGCTGCCAACAGGTTTCTTGGAGCCGCTCGGATGGCTCTTGGGCTCTTCATGATCAACATGCGTTTCAGATGGTGTCAGCAGCTCTTCAGGTGCTGGGTTCTCACACTAAAGGCCTCGCTGCCCTCGGTTAGCAGAACTGTGTCATCCCGGCATACTCTGTAAAGAATGAGGAGATCTGAGTTGCTTCTGGTTGTTTACATTTATCCAGTTATGACTCTGACCCACTTTCTGCCCTTTGAGTTCAAAATATCTGTTGACTTAAAAGAAAAAACAACAAAGCCCACTGGAAGTTGTATATTTAAGGGCAAAATGTATCTCTGCATATATATTTTTTTCTATTCTTACATTGTTGCGTGACTACAAATCTTGTTTGCTTAGCCTGCTATGTTTTCTCATGCCACTGTATGATGGCAAAACAAAATGCTTGTGTGTAAACAGAAGCAAGTTCATTAAAATGGAAACCTGTAAGATGGAATGAGTTTCAAGTCAGGTTTCTAAACATTGCAGTGCATGTTTAGTACACCAATTCCTGGTGGTATGTGCAGCACACTTCATTCAGGTGGATAGCTTAAATTTTATTAGGTCTGGCAGTTCTTTATTTCACTGCTGATTAGATGACCTATGAGCAGTGTAGCATGTCACCCTTGCGTTGGAGAAGAATTGGCACTGCTTGTGGAGTTGGATTCAATTGTTGGGATGTATGAATGTCTGCTTCCAAATGCTTGACAGAGATTAATAAAGTGCAGAGTTTCTTAAAGGGAATCAATGACAAAATGGCAGAAGCTATTTTCTTTATCTTTTTCTTTTGGGAGGAGGGTAGAGAGGGGAAGTTATGTTTTTTAAGTAACAAATATAAAGAATTATAGACAGCTAACAAGGGATTGTGAAGATCAGGCACATCTTGAACTATCCTGTGTGGTGCATTAATGCTTACTGTTACATATCATGTATGTTTACTAAAGAGTAGGTAGGTGTTCGGGGGGTTTTTCCCATTAACATTTCAATGCAAGTTTGGGTGTGGTGATGTTCTTGTGAAAATCTGTTCTTGTGGAAATGTGTCCTCAGATTGAAAACTGCATGAGGAGGGAATGAGAGGCCCAGCATTCTCAACAAAATAGTTCCCCCCAGCTCCCATGAAAACCCTACTTGCTTTCCCAATCCTGTTCCAGCTGTTTTAAACTCTTGGACCTACAAGACAGTCATGCTATTCTGTGCTTTTATAGAATTAAAAAAAAAAAAAATCCCACAACCACCAAAAAATAGAAGCTATTGATATGTCAAAAAGTATTAATGTAATCCACCTACATGCACTTAATTTGGTCTGTTTAATTCTTCTTGCTTTCCTCCTACTCCCCCAACAATTTTGAAGAGTTACAGGGTATGTAGCCTTGTATATAATCCTTTGCAACTAAAGTCCTGGTGTGGCTGAGAAAGAAAGTATGGAAAGTGCATCTTTGTGAAATGGACCTAGTGTGCCATTTTCCTATAGAGTTATATGCTCCCCTAATAATAAAAGTGTTCGTTTTAAACACAGTTTCCCCAACAAGTATATCTCATGTATAACTTATACCGAAGATTCCCTAGTGAGTTAATTTTCAGTAACTGTCCTTTGAGACCAACTGGCTTGTGAGAGAATTTTTTCAAAATTCAGTTCCAGAAATGATACCCAAAAAAGCAGTCCTGTATTTTCCTGTACGATGGACTTTGTGGTCACTTAGTTCTTTCTGTGGTATCACTGAGTGCCTATTAATATGGAGTTCAAGGTAGCTAGATATGAGGCAGGAGATACAGGAAAAATCTGTTTGAAGTACTTAAGCTACCCTAGGAAATTCTTTTGAAAAAGATCTGCAAAATCACATTCTGATTGGTGGGTATGTATAGAAAGCAAATGGAAGGAAACCCTTTTCACAACTTGCAGATAAACTTAGCTGCAACATAAAAATATACCGTAGGGGAGAAAATGAGAATGTATGTTGAGAAGTTGAAAGACTATTGGGGAAAAAAAGTAATTCTAGTTTAAAGAACACAGTTTTTGTACAAGGGGAAGACAGCTTTGTGAAAGTTTCACCTATTAGGTTACATTTTTTGTTTATTTGTGTGGCATGTATGTAATAAATGAAATACATTTTATTACGGATTTTAACTGTTGGGTAAAAAGAAGGGTTATTTTTCATTTGGGTCAACATACAAAATTATTTCTGATTTTTCTAACAGCTCAAATCTATACTGTAAGATTTTTGCCACCAAAATATACTGCGTATATAAATAGAAAAGGCTTATATGGAAGAATGAATCCAAGTGACATTAAGTGATTAATGACAAATTGTGTTGCCTTTTTCTAATAATGGGATAAGCTAAGGGCTTCAGAAAACGAGGGGGGAGGCGGGGAGGGAAGGAGTTAACTCCTTTTATAAGTAACTGCCTTTCTAACCCTTATCTAAGTAGGTTTTTTACATTTCCCTCTTGAAAACCACAAGTTTGTTCAAATAAAAATCTTTTTGCGGGAAGGTATCTGTTTCCACAGAGCTGTTATCAGAACAGGATGGAATTTCATATCCAAACTGTATTGAGAGAGACAGATGGGATCAGGTCAGTAATTAAGTTATCAGCTTGGTATAGCATGTCTACCTGAAGTCCTTGCTCTGACTCATTACGGTGAAGGATTTGTGCGGTTTCACAAGCATCTTTTCAGTGGAAGTACTACTGCAGGAGATGCACACCTTTCTGCATACATAGACCTGCCTCTCTGCAGCCCGCTAAGTTGTGATGGTCCATTCGAGATGGTTCTGTTTGACACATACACAGCTGCGTGTGGTCTGGGGGAGAGAACAGGTAGGGCCAGAGAAGTAGGGCTGCTTAAGCAACCATTGCCCTATGAAGAAACCTTTGTCAAGTTGGGCCTTAAGTTCCAAACATATTTCTTCTTGTAAGGAACTGAACTCAACACTGCTGCTCTGTGCAGTAACAAACAGCTTCAGAATCTTGGTCCCCTTTGTTTCTGAAATTCTTAAGGGATAGTGGCTACCAGAGATGAACTGATGAATTTTCATCAGTGTCAAAATACATTATTCTTCTATTAATGCGAATTTTAATGTGAGTGTAGAAAGCTTTTCTATAAATATGTTTTTCAGATTGGGTTGGGTTTTTTCCAGTGTGTATTTCAAAGTACTATTTAATGTGGGCCATGGGGGGAAATAAAACCAATTTAGTTATTAGCTAGAAATGTAAAAGGAAGACAATTACAAAATTATGAAAAAACAGGGTCAGCTTTGGACCTTTAAGAAAAAAAACAAGTTTGAAATTTCTCAAGTGCTGTCGCAAGGTTTTGCAGTTTATAACCATTTTTGCTTTTCAAAAAGTCTGAAGTCCCTCCTCTTATGACTTGCTACAGTTTTTCCGGATCCTTTAATGGAGCTCATGGAGGCCAAGGGATGAATGATCTCATGAGAAGGTCGTCCATTAGCTTATTCTTCACTCTCTGTAATTAAGCTAAGAGCACAGTGGGAGGCTCATCTTCATAAGCTGACCTTCCTGCAGGAAGGGAGGTTATAAAATAGCAAAGCAAAGTTTCTTTCCTAGTATAATCAAATCTCTGAGACTGTGCTTATGGACATGCAAATTGTAACCAGGACAGGGAACAGAGCCCTAAACTGGCCGTAAAGTTGTTTCTTCTCATCTTTGTAATAGGAGCCTAGATATTACATGGTAAATACGTTAGGAAGTCATCATTTGGCAGGCAGATGAATTACACTGAAGTATTTTGTTCAGGATTTTGAACTCTCTCATTAGAAGAATGTATTAAATTAAGTTGGGCAAGACACAGGTTTTATGAAGGTGGAATGGAGAAGGTGGTGTGGGAAGCTTCAGAGTATGGGACTAACCCCAGCTTACTTTAGTAAAAGACCAACAAATAGGTAAAGAGAATATTAATGAAGTATACAGACAACACTGAGCAGGAGAAACTAAAGCTGTGAACATAATGAACAGGGACTGAGAAGGTAAAAACCATACAGAAAATAACAAATGGAGAGCCATCTGTGATATACCCAACCAATACATATGGGAAGAAAACAATAAAAAAAGCCCGGTCAGGTTATTTGGTGACACACAGTGGTGGCGGTGGGAAGCAAGTGGAGTAGAAGAAATGCAGAATAACGGATTTAGAATTTCAAGGTTAGCTATATCTCCATAATTGCAGTGTAAATGGAACTGCTCTTGACTAATATGGTTTCTGGTTTACCCATCTTCTGTAGTGAATTAAGTTCTGCTTCTTAAACATCTTCACATCTAAGGGCATATTAAATGGTCCTTCCTTGAATTGTGTGCACTGAACCACGCAGTGCATTGTCCTTCAGGATTTTCAAAGTAATTAGAATCAAATCCTTATGACTAGAAACTAATGGTGACAAGTTTCTGAAGGACTAAAAAAGCAGATACTGCTGGGGTGTTAACCACATGGCTTTGTGAAGACAAGAGAAATTCTTTTTTCTCCCAACAAATAGGGTGCTTGCTAGGCTGACGCATCTCATTGTGTGCTATGGGTTCTGTGCCTGGCTTCTGTTCTTTGTATTTCAACTACGTAACTGTGTCTGAGGTCCCTGACCCTCATCTTATTCATGCTGCGGTGATGTACAGGAGTCTCACTCTATCTTGGTGCGTCTGCGTTCTGAAATATAGTTGTCTGATGCTTGGCTCTTTTATGCTTTGAAGAGATGGAAAACTACTGCTGACAATTACCTTTCCTTGTTAAGATTTAGGGGTACTAAGATGTGGAGGATTTTTGTACAAGGTTATTTTTTGTGAGGTTATAACACACTTTAATAGGTTGCAATTGTTTTAACCAGAGGCTGTAAATATTAGAGAGAATTACATATGCTGTAACTTTTGCAGGTTGTTAAACAAAATTATGGGAGGAAGGGTGTAGGAGACTGCTTTCATGTGAGATGCATAGTCTGGGTAGACAGCCTAATGGGGGGACAGGACTGGGATATGTGGGTTGTTTTCTCAGCTGTGTATTTGGGCTGCTAGGTGACCTTGTGAAATACATTCCCAGCTTTGTACCTCAGTTTCCTTACCTATCCAGCTATAACCACTTCATTTGCCCTCCAGTTGTTGTTTAGGGTTGGAATACATTGTACTCCTGCAGCTACGGTCGGCTGAGTTTTGCTGTGTTCTTGACGTGCTGCCTTCTGCTAGCATCCTCTGTACCTAGTAGTTGTTGGTGAGGAAAAGGTATCTGGAAATCAGATACTTATTTTTTTAAGACAAATGATGCTAGATGTGTCCCAAGTTGCAATTGTCTAGAGAACAGTCACTGCTTACTCTTAGCAGAGGTCTAGATCCTGGCACTTAAGTGCCAAAAGACATAGACAAACACGTATCAGGATTTCAAAACTCACCCTGTATTTCAAAATTACCCCAGAAGCTTTCTCAGTCTGTCTCCGCTCTGTTCCCATTTATTGGCTCAAGTTCATGAATTCAGTTTTATTTAAGAAATTGGTGCAAATTTGGTAGTGATGCTCTCTTTTTGAATTGGACTAAGTATGCAACTCTTAGCACCTAAAATTTGCTTTAAAAACCTGGCCCAATGAAAACAGATTTTTAATGCAATAGGTATTTCCAAGTGTTTTAAGAGTTTGGAAGTAAACATTTGACAAACAAAATAATTGGTCAGCATATCTACTTCAATTAAATGTGAAATAGGAAGACTTTTTGCTGTTACAGGACGTTATACAGCCATGAAACGATTATTGATTGCCTGCACTGATTTCAACTGTTACCTGTCACTGTATTGAAATAAGACGAAAGTGAAAGGAGCTAGAGCTGATATTATGATACCAGATTACTTAGCTCTTTATCTATTTTAGAATTCATCAATCTTAATTAATGGGGGAAAGATTTTTAAGTCTTATTCTTATAGAAAGTCACACTCTCCTCCAGTTTTTTCTGTTGGGATTAAGGCTCCTCCTACCTGCAGTTGTAGGAGGTTTTTACTTTTTTTGACTCAAGACCAAACAGCGGGGTGCAGGGGTGGCCCAGACCCTTACCTGGATGTCTAGATTAAGAGCAAAGATCCAGGTGCAGAGATGCAGCAGAGAACTTTAGTTTGCTTAGGTATGCGTGAAGCAGCTCCCCTGTTATTTCTGTGCCCTGGGAGAGATTTCTGCTCCCTCTTGCCACAGCGTTTGCTCCTGTCTAGAAACTACTGCTGTTTTCGTGATTTGTTCCGTAACGGCTAAAAGGTGTGGAATAGGAGCTACCATAGCAGTTTTTAAATATGTTTTCTTCTTATATGCACTTTCCCTATCAGAACCAAATTCTGTGTCTCACTCATACTTGGAGCTGATTCTTGTTCTAGTAATGAGTGTCTCTAGACCTTGTCCCTAATTGAGAGGGACTAAGTTGTATGTTCAGGAAACATGTGCTGCTTTGATATATCCTCAACAACTATGTTTGATCTTGTGCACCGTTCTTGGTTCTTGTCATGGTAGAAATTCACTAAGCGTATAATTATCACAAAATCCCACTCCAGAATAAATAAGACTAGGAGAAAAGATGGCTTTCATTTCTCCCACCCACACTTGCTTTTTGGGGGGAGAGGGGGGCAAAGTGGGGAAGGAACTTAGGGGCAAGAAACTGAGGGGACAGAACAGACAGCAAAGCACTCTGAGGCCATAAAAAGGAACAAAACCAAATTACGTAAAAATACATATCTAGCATATTTCTTCTGAAATATTTTACTGAGAAAACATCAAAGTAGATTACAGAACACTTTGTCTACCTTCCCATTATTTGCTTACCCTTTTCTATGCCGCCGCCTTTGGAAAAAGCCAGGTCCTGTATTTAGTATCTGGAACAGTTTTTATAACAGGAGTGGACAGACTGATAGAAGATGCATTCCTTGGGGAATATCTGAGTAGTTTTCCCTTGCAGCTGTTAGAAATGTTTGTCACTTAGATGATAAAGCTGTTCACTGGCAGCTGATCGAGCATACTTGACACTATTTTAATAGACATTGCATATTTCCCCTGTGTTGAAGTGGACTGCTTTTATCCGATGGGAGAGATATTTGTTCCAGACACAGGAAGGGCACCTGACACTGGTGCCAATATGCCACTTAGAGCAGTATAGTGGTGGAGTACCAAGCTAGTCTGACTCACTTTGAAGAAGCCAAAGCACTTAATTCTCCAAGTTTTCTTATTCATATTGATGAAGTAAAACAAAATACAGATGCAAAAAAAAAAGTGAAGAAATTAGTATGCTAACATTTTTGTTAAATTTCTCATAAGACTTCGAAAAAAGTGATGACAAAAAAAAACCACCCATGAAAATTGGCATGGCTTTCTTGCCAAATGGAATATTAATAAAAGAAGGTGAATAACATTGAAATCAAGTTTTCATCTTTAAATCTAACCTCTGGAAATGGCATGTCCTTTATTTTGTGCATTACACATACTATGAGCCCTAATTAATGTACATAAACCCATAGGATTTTGTATCAATAAAACCTTTTGAAATTCACATAAGGAAAATGCTATTGCTATGCTATGTATTTGCATGAATGGTGTTTTATTTGACTTTTGCTACTAGTGCTAATAATGTGCTGGGGTTATAGAAATACATGCTATGGCAAAATAAGATACGTCTGTTTATTTTTTATGCAGATAGTGTGCCCTAGCCCCACCTGCGGCCACCTCTGCAACAGAAGCCAGATAGCTGAATCCTACATCACTTTTGGGTATGCCGTAGGAATCCACAAGTGCTCTAGTTATCCGTTATTCATCTAGAGGTGATACCTACCTTAAGAAGTGCTAACTCATTTGCTTCCAGTTGTTAGTGGGCCTGTGGTGGAAATGGTGTTTCCACTTGGGTGTTAACAGGTTGGTAATTCACACCAGTGGAACTGCAGCCATGGTTACCTGGTTGTTTTATTTTTTTAAAAAAAAAAAATCTCTCTCCTTGGTGCTGAAAGGATGCGTTCCAGCCCTGTGCTCATTGTAGCTTGTGCATGGCGGTGGAGGAAGTCTGATCCAAGAACTGCTCAGTCTGAGAACCAGGCTGACTGAAAAAAAAGAGGAGTTTCAGTCCGATACAGATATAAAAGTCCCTGTTTTTTATTTCTGTGGCAACAGAGTTTCACATCAAATTAAAGTGACCAAGTAAACATAGCTCAAGCAAGGAATTTAGCCTAATCTGTGGTATTTACTTGGCGTAAGAAAATAGCTGGTATCCTGATGACATAAGCAGGGCAAAGCCAGCATTCTGATCTCATTATACCCATGTTATAATGCATACTATTAAATTTGATGGCTTTACTTGGGATTTAGGATAGAATCAAATTCTGAATCTTCTAAAGAACTGCAGATAGTCACGGTGTTTTATGTAGCATCTACAGAGCTAAACGTGCTCTAGAGAACTCAGGAGACCCACAGTGAAAGTACAGTTGAGAAGCAATATCTAGATGATGGGAGGTTGAATGTGGAAGAGCAGGACTGGAATACTTCCATGGAAAGAGGACATGTTGGGGAAGCAGGCTGTTGGGATACGTAGGGTAAAAGGGATTACTTTTTTTTTTTTTGCTGAAGGTTGGGGCTTTCATAGTAGCTTCTCAACTGCTACGTGGTATGTATACTTCGTATTTCTCCGCAGACAGTGTGGGAGAGTTTTGAGTAGTTTTTGAATATTTGGTATCAAATTTGATCTATTTTGTGCCTTCCTCCCTCAGAGCAGTGCATATAGCTTGTCTGCTGACAGCGGCTTCCGTAATGCCATTTTATTTCTTGTCTTGTAAAACAGTGATCAGAAAAGTGAGCATTTCACTTTTCTGACCTAGTGGTATGGCCTTACCTTAGAGGTAGCTCGTAGTGGTGTGTAAGGCAAATGGCTGGGTGAAGAAGGTGACGTTTTCATAGCGACGATTGATGCAGAGCGTAACATGGCATCAACAGGAGATACTCATGGTTCCTAAACAGATGAGGGGAAAGCAAGCCTGGGTGAGAATTGCTGTTGCCTTTTCTCAAGTTGGTTGTTTTGGTGGTTTTTTTTGAGTTGCAAAATATTCTTTGCTTTTCTTGCTACTGTTTCTACAACTAATGAATAAACATAAACTAACGTTAAGGTACTATGTCTCTTGGATCTACCCATTTCTCTCCCACCAAGAAAATACAAGCTTGTCTATCATGCAGTCGCCATGGTTTCAAGTCATGACAGCTGCATGCTCACAGCTAAAAACCCTTGACAAGCCTCTGACACTATATTTAATCCTAGCTTTGTTTTAGTCATGATTGTGTATTCTGCATTTCTGAGACATGATTATAAATGTAAAGTAAGCTTGTCAAGAAGTCACTTCCAGGCTTTACAGGTTTTGGCAACTGATACCAAAGATAACTTTGCAGTGAAGAGCATGCTGTGCTGTATCTGAGCCTGAGGAGTGCTCTGGCATCGTTGGTTGAGTCCTATGCTGGTGTCGCTGCAAGGGACCCACAAATAAGAGCTGACAGCTTCCCTCTGTGTGTGTTCATATGATAGGCACAGGAGGCTGCACTCACTCTGATGTGACACCAGAGTAACTAGAGACCAGGATTCAGTCCAGTCCGCTATAGCAAAACCAGCTGACATAGTTATGGCCCATCTTCCTGTTACAGCGTCAGACATTGAGGGAAGAAAGCAAGTTGGCTTTCAGTAGCCTGAGTTACCAGATTTTTTTTTTTTTAGATTTTAGGGTGGCAGGTGGTGTGTGGGTTTTGGTATTTTTTTTTTTTTTTTAAATTTCTCATAATTTAATGTTTTATTCAAAAACCATTTTTTCCCTACAAAACTGGAAGAGGGTGGGGGGATGGGAAGACACTGAGGGTTATATAAAGAGAATAACTGATTTGGGCAGGAGATAGAAAATACAGCTATGATGCAATTATGAAATAAGCAAATCTATATTTCAATACTACACGAACTATGGAGCAATGAAAGCTACCTAGTGCACTTGATGACTGTTTGGATTATGACCACATAATAATAGAAGAATGGATTTCCAGGCCACTGTAGTAAACGCAGAGGTTTGGGTAGGTTGGGTGCCTGGAGATGAGCTCACAGACATTTGGATGTTTATCTGAACTGCAATAGGTTACTGACTCTTGTGACGTTCAAAAGTTAGCAACACAAATCTAACCTGTTTCCAACAAGTAGTGAAGTCTAGAGAGAAAGGATTGCTCCAGAGGCTGAAATTAAATTGTAATGTTTCCTTATAGCATAATTCCTATTAAGTGATATCCGATGCTGAAGTATGTATTACCGGTATTCTAAACATTTTGGGAGAAGGAGATAGTGCTTTTGAACACTATTTTTAAAAGGCCATGTGATGAGCAAGTAAGTTACTTGAAAGTCAACTTGAAGAATAATTGCCTAGGTGACTCTGAGAGCTGCCATTAAACAAAAGGATGAGCACAAACCAATAAACTATTTGGATCCAATAGCACCCATGAATCTGTCTCCTTTTAAAGAAACTATTGATCTTTACCATGAGACATCTAGACAATCAGTCATTCTTTGACAGCCACACATATACATGCAAGCAGTAATCATATCGTGCATTCTGTTCCCCAGTGAAATAGGTGGGGGGTTTTTGTTTGTTTTTTTAAATTATTTTAACTTTGTTTAGAGAGTTTTTCAAAATGATCTTTTTTAACAAATTTTCACCACACATGCATTTTATAGGGATCTTGTATGAAAAGGACAAATATGCAGTGTTGTTTTTTGGAGGCTTTTTGTTTTGTTGTTTGTTGGGGGTTTTTTTTGTCATCTTTAAAGCTGTGAAATCTCAGGCCTGGCTGGGAGGCTAGTTTAAAAGGAATATTGATTTTTACGAAGGTTATTGAAGTCTGAAATGCTTAACTGCTTTATTTCCATTCAATTATATTGAAATCACTGGTCTTAACAATTAGCCAAGTTGGAGTTATTTGCTTTTAAGAAAGATTTAAACATTATCTATTCTATTGTCCTTTACAAAGCATTGATATTATGTTGATGGATCCTCACATTGTGGGAGCAAGAGACAATTAATTGTCCACCTAAATAATTTAAAGCTAAAGATGTTATAGTTTCCAAGTATCCATTTAAAAACAAAAAGGAAACAATCCACCAGAACTCAAACACTGTGGCTGAGCGTTATGAATGTGGTTTCACTCAAGTGTAATCACATTAGTTTGGAATGTGTTATTCTTTGACTATATGCAGACAAACCGTAGTAGGATATATCTAACAATTACTGGAATAGGTTCTTAAAAATTAATACACTATCTTGTTATATCTATAATTGGTTATTACATATCTCTCTACTGCTATGCTTGCAGTAGAATGGGTCTCTATTTATTATTACTGTTTTAGTTAGCAGACTAAATATTTTTTTGCGTTGAAATGCTTGTGCATTTCTTGAGTGCACTGATAACCTGTTATATATTTACTGCAGTTTATCCAATATGCAGGAGGAGGAAAACATTTATATGTGCTCTCTCCACATGATGTTGATTCAGGCAGGATTTTGAGCTTTGATTTTTCTCATTAAAAGTAGCCGACTTGACTCAGACAAAAAGTGCTGAGAAGAAAGAGTGATCAGAAAACATACTGAGAACAGCGTCTGGTTTGAGAACTGATTTGGATTTCAAGAAAAAATGTTTTGAGGCCATTCTGTTTTGCATGCATTGATCAGTTATAGTCATAGTATATTATAAGGTTTCTTGTACAGTTACTCGCACTGAAATCTTGACCTCCTTTAAGTCAAAGATAAAACCAAAATTTCAAAATGGATGTCTTAAAATAAATCTATAGCTTTGCTCCATATCTTTGTTCCCTGTATTTCAAGAAATGTCTGAGTAAAAATATTTCCTTTTATAAAGTGATTTCTTAGACCATAAAATAAAAATTCTTTCCTTTTGGTAGGCTTTTTTTTTTGTGAATGAGATTTTTAGTTTTTCATTAAATTTAGAATTGCTTTAGAAATACAGGGCATTTGTAACTGTGTTGCATTGTCACACTGAAGCTTCTGAATAGACCACCAGGGATATTTTTATCCATTATGGGTAAGAAACACATCAGATAGAAACAAGAAAACTATTGAATGAACTTTCTTAAGGTTAATTTTGCAGCGCTGTTAATATCAAAGTAGCACAATGTTAAAGCGGTCCTGCCGGTACTGGAATCTGCTGACTAACATTTGTAACTTTCAATACTTTTGAAGCTTTAAGGTAACGGAGCAAGTACATTTCCTAAACCTAATCTGTGATAAATGTAAAATTTGATCATCAGACACTATTTGTGGGAGAAATTCTAGCCCCCAGTAGCAAGCTCATTCATGAGAGGGAATGAGCTATAATAAATAATTGCTCATTTTGCTGCACTGTTATGGATTTCTCTCTGAAGCTGTGTTTTGTATGTGTAGTTTTATCTGTTTATTTTTGTGTTTCTCTAAACAACTGTCAAGGAAAGATCTACATCAATAAATATACAGTCAATACTGACCTTGGATCACCTAGCTTCAATAAGACAGCCTGCTACAAACTATTCTAATTAAACTCTCCATACCCAAACTATGCTAAGATTGGTGTTGCCTTCTGTTGAAGGGTGATAAATCATTCAAGTGAAATCTCAGTTCATTTAAACGAAGTTGTGTAGGATTGAGTTTATTTTCTGGGAGAAACAGGGCTTATCGATAGAAGTGGACTCAGAGCCAGAGGAATTGGTCTTTGGGCTGCAAAATAATTTTTCACAGTAAAATCCTAGAGAAGGAAAAATACAGGGTGAAATTCTGAGGGAGGTTCTGGCGAGGCGTGTTATTTTCCTCACTCTAATGATTGTATCCTCTGCAGAATGGCTATACCCCCAGGGAATATACGAAACACGTAACAGAAGGTACTTTCACAAAGGAGTTTAAGGTGGTGAGACTTTTCATTTTGCATTTTTCCTATTGAAACATATATTTTTAAAAAAAATCATTTAAATAAAATGCATTAGGGTTCAGTTTTGTGGCATTCCAGATAAAGGGCCAGACACTTAAGGCTGGGCCCTCGTGCTGTGTTGGAGCTGATCTTCAAATTTGGTCCAAGAGGAGATCCAAAGCAGGCAGCAAATGCACTGTGTAGATAGCCTCAGTCTACAGCTATCAAGAGACAACTAAAAGGCAAGCACTCAGGAAGGACACGGGAGAAATCCTGCTGCAGTCAGAGCAGCAGAGGGGGCCTGAGGTCCCCAGGTGTAATTCCTGATGTGGGGAAAGTCTGTTCTACAGTTTAATCCCATTTCACAGGATTAAAGGTCATTATTTTAAATAATTTAAGTTTACATTTAATTTTAAAGCTCTTCAAAAGGGACTCTAGCAGCAGAGCTGAATAAAGTGCTCTAGATCAGCGTTCGAATTCTAGAAGACATCCAGGAGGAGAGTGAAACATTCCTTTCTGTGCTTGGCTGAAGAAGGGGCTCAAGCCCCTGACTGCAGCTACTGTCGGACTCTTTTGTTATAAGCTGTTCTTCTCTTGGAGCTTGCTGTATAATTCAAAATTGATCGAAACAAAAACAGTGGACAGAAAAAGCCATAAATCTCAACTCTCGGTAGGAGAACATGACCATATTTTGAAGAAAGATGACCAAGACAATGTAGAGAGTGTGCCCTGATGTGCCGTTAAGTGCAGCACGTGCCCCAGCGCAGCAGGCGGGATGGGCAATACACCATTTGTGTCAGTGCTACACGACCTGACGTGCGGAGCCCCTGTCCCCATGCTGAGTGCTTTGAGAAAAGGTTTTGATGTGTAAGATGTAAATCTACACATCCTGAAGAAAATATAATTCCAAAGACCTTCAGGCCGCCAGAGGACCTGTGTTCCTGACCAAACAAGAACACTGGGATGCTCCAGCATAGTGGTAAACAACCTTACTTGGTCTAGTGTGGTTTTTGTTTATTTTGTATAAATGCACAGCAGCAGGTGAAATTTACAGTAAGTCTTCATTTTGGGTATTTCAGACAATATTGGTATTAATTTTTCATATTATATTCAGGATTCAAGGGCGTGCGTTGAGTTTTTTCAACAGAAGATCCTCCACAATAAAATGAGATGTGACTTGAAATGACCTCAGCTGTCCTGCTGTCACTGGAGATGAGGTCTGTGTAAACATGAATATCTAAATGCTTCAACCGTAATCTCAAAACTGCAATTTTAAAGCAGCTTTTATTTATTTATTTGACTAAAAGTGTGAGGAAAACTTTTTTTCTGCTCTAGTCTCACATTTTCAGGCCAGAACAACAAGAACTGAGCAAGATAGATGGGCTCTCTTGAGAGCAGACAAACTAGTTGCTACTCATAAATGGAAAATAATGATGTCATGGCCAACAGAAATAAAACTCACCTCATCACTGAAACTTTAATAAGTGCAACAAGTCCTCGGATACAGTCTCTTGAGAGTAATATTGTCATTACTGAAAAAAGATTTTCTTGGAGATTTCAACAATGTTTGATCCTTTGATTTAACATTTCAACTACTAACTTAAAAGCTATGGAAGAGTTCCACAGTAATTTCCATTATGCATTGTACTCATGAGTTACAAGAGGGTAGAGTCTGCTCATATACTGTGAGATGAAGACTATTTTATTAATGCCAATGGTCTAACACAATAAAATATTAAATTTAGCACATACATTAATACATTAGTTATGTATTAAATGTATTATTAATGCATTTAATACATTGTTTAATATATTAAAATACATTAACCAGGGTAACAATAACTTGCAGCAGTTCTTCATGGTTTTTATTACTTAAAACTCTGGGTGACCCTATTAATTTTGATTAGATGTCATCCATGGGTGTCTGTACTTGCAGATGTGTGAAGGAAATCAGTTTTGAAGACAGAAATAGCCCGTACTTCAATATAGATTGTTTGACTCTTGTTTAATGCTAAGTGCTGTTCCTGTGGAGTCCCCAACAGGCATCTATCACAAGTAGTCCAGGACTTGTGCCTAGGTTAGTAGTCTTCCCTGGTATCAAGGCTAGTTAAGCGCTCTGTGCCAAGTCTGAGAACAATTTCTAGTTAAAAGCTGTATCCCCAGTGGAGATTCAGGTGACCTGTATACTTAACATATACTCTGTACTGGAGATTTAGCGGAGGTGTATGTGTGTCTCCAGACATAACCTGGACTCACACGTTACATCACATTTTTACTCCCATTCTCTGTAAGCTACGCATATAAGTAGCAAACTGTGACATTTCTCAGCTCAGGTGATCATGCATCTGATGCATGTTCCTGCGCTGTGTTCTGGGTAAATGTTTTGTTTGGCAAGTATGTGTTTTTTATTTCTTCCAGTAAAAACTGGACTATTTCAGGAGGAATAAAATATTTTCTGGGCTAGTCTTTCAAAACAGGGAACACACCTAAGCAAAGATGTGGCTTGCCGTCCTAAAATCTTCCTCCTGGTTATAGAGGTTTAACCTTCATATCCCTAGGCAGTGAGGAGAGATCTGGTGATGTGTTTTATGCTGTGTGTTCTCTGACTCCTTGGTTGATACTGTTACACTTCCTACAAAAATCTGTAAATATTAATGAAAGCCTATGTTAGGGTCTGTTTGGGCTGTCCTCCAACTTTTCTATCCAGCTGGCAATAGAAAAATTATCTGTCTGGCCTTTTGGATGAATCAAATATTTAAGTATCTTATGCAAATTGGATAATTTTCAACAGACAAATAAACATTTAATTCCAAGGCAAAGCAGAGGTCTGCAGCCTGTCAGAGAATGCCTTTAAGCACAAGTAGGAATAAACCTGCTGTTGTGTGCTGACCCTCACTGAGTAATTCTCACATCTTTGTGTCAGCTACCAAGACAAAAAACCAGAAAAGCTGAAGATGGCTGCAGTCTTAGTTATTGGCATGTAGTATTGTAATGTAGTATTTTATTTTTATTATTTTTTACTGGTATTTTGCTTTGCTACTTTTCTTTGTCTTACTGTTGCCATTACGCAGGGTTAATCATGTTTTGATTTCTGAGTAGTTCTGGGATGTGGAAAGGTGGAAAAATCCAGCCCTTAGTGGCTGCTTTGAAATTAAAAAATTTTAAAAACCTCAGCAAACCAGAACACGTTTATAGTTTCTACCGTCAAGAATTCCTAAGCAACATGGCTTCTTGACAGATCGATAACAAGAATTCAGCTCATATACCCAAAGTAAGACAATTTTTAAATTACGTCTTCAATCCCTATAAAGAAATGACTTTTCAGACCTGTTTTGATATGGCTTGTCTTTGATGCTGACAGCTACCTGCAGCAGCTCAATGGGTGGTGTCTAGAACTGATACAGTCTTCCTGTGCCATCACAGTCATTCCTCACCACTATGCCAGTATGAATGAAAAACAGGCAAACAATAACAAGCCTATCAAGCGATACCTGTGCCTCCCACGAGATCTTACCTTTCATCGCTCAAGATTCTTCACCAAGTTTTTGGAGTATTGACCTCTGGTGTACTCCTTCATACGGGTGTGAGACATTGATTACCATGTGTCAGAGTAGCTCAGGAGACTTATGTTGTCTTTTTCCCAACTGGGATAATCATGTTTTCTTCAGAGAAGATCTACAGAGTAAATTATCTTCTGTTTTTAAGGTGTTATGAAAATGCTGCATTACCTCCAATGAGGGGCATGTGAGTAGTATGACTTAAGTCCTAAGGTGCTTTTTAAAATTGTAAGTATTTTTTTAAGGTAATTAGCCTTGCTAGAAGCTTGCCGCTTTTTAGTGGTGGGTTTTTTTTTTGTTTTTGTTTGTTTGTTTGTTTTTTGTATTAACCATAGCAAGTGGACTAATTGGTCACAGAGTGGAGAATAGTCCTGCAATTGTATCAGGCTTGTTCATGTTGCTTGCATCCCCTGTCAGCTGTAGGCCAAGTGCCAAAGTCTTAGAATCACACATGTGGAATTGGAAAATTTAGATAAGTCTGCAGTGTCTCCACTGATAATTAGGTTGAAATGAGCAAATATCCTCTGAGCAGCAAACTAACGAGCCTCGGTTTCCTACAGATTTGTGCCATGTGAAAGCTTTTCCAGCTTTCATGGAGCCTCGGGCACATGAATAATAGATCTGTTCATACCACAGCCTCTCCCGTAGTATTCTATTAGGGGCAGTTAGAAAGCTCTCTTCTCATCCATCTCTTGTGTTGGGATGTAGTTATCTTTGAGACCCCCTACCCTTCTATCACACTGATTTAAAATCAGTCAGTGTATTTGGAAAGAATGTATAAACAGTGTATCCTTAGGAAAGTAGACTAAAAAATGATTATTTCTCTTATACTTGATGGGGTCTATTTCTACTCTTAATCCAATTACAGAAAGTAAATGGCTGTTTTATCTGCTACTGTGTATCCTGTTGTTACCTTAAAGAGTTGGATTCACTATGAAAATTGTCTCCATACGTTCTATACCAGGGTTATTGACATGTTAGAAAGCACAGAAGTGCCTGAAAATGGTCACATAGGAATTAGGGCTTCTCCCCCCAAAAAGGAGGTGGGATCAACAGCCCAACTGAAGTGCATTTACACCAATGCATGCAGCACGGGCAACAAACAGGAGGAGCTGGAAGCCATCGTGCAGCAGGAAAACTGTGCCATAGTTGCCATCATGATGGGATGACTGGCACAACTGGAGTGCTGCAATGGGTGGCTATAAACTCCTCAGAAAGGATAGGCAAGGAAGGAGAGGTGGTGGGGTATGTTAGGGAGTATTTTGACTGTCTAGAGCTTAAGGGTGGTGCTCTTGAATTTGCTACCTTGGACTTGGACAGGGCAGACTTTGACGTGTTGAGGAGCCTGGTTGACAAGAGTCCCTTGGGAGGCAGCCCTGAAGAGGAAAGTTGTCCAGGAAGGCTGTGTATTCTTCAAGGACGTCTTAAAGGCACAGGAGCAGGTCAACCCCATGTGGTGAAAGATGAGCCAGCAGGGAAGAAGACCAGCCTGGCTGAACAGAGAGGAACTCGGGCATAGGCTAGAACTCAGGAAAAAGAAGGAGAGTTTATGACTTTTGGAAGAAGGGGTAGGCAACTCAGGAGGACTGTAAGGGGGTCATGAGGTTACACAGTAAGAAAATTAGAAGGACTGAAGGCAAGCTAGAATTTAATCTGGCTACTGCCATAAAAGGCAGTGAAAAATGTTTCTGTAAATACATTAGCAACAAAAGGAGGGCTAAGGAGAATCTCCATCCTTTATTGGATGCGGGGGGAAACAGTGACCAAAGCTGAGGAAAAGGCTGAGGTACTTAATGCCTTCTTTGCCTCAGTTTAATAGTATGACCACTTGTTCTCTGGGTACCCACTGGAAGGGAGGGTTGGGGAGCAGAATGAAGCCCCCATAATCCAAGGGGAAATGGTCAGTGACCTGCTACACCACTCAGATGCACACAAGTGTATGGGGCCAGATGGGATCCACCCCAGGGCACTGAGGGGGCTGGCAATGAGGCTGGTGAGGGGTCTGGAGCACAGGTCTGATGAGGAGCAGCTGAGGGACTGGGGGTGTTTAGCCTGGAAAGGGAGAAGGCTGAGGGGAGACCTTCTTGCTCTCTACAGCTGCCTGACAGAAGGGTGTAACGAGGTGGGGGTCCGTACCTTCTCCCAGGTAACAAGCAATAGGACAAGATGAAACTGCCTCAAGTGGCACCAGGGGAGGTTTAGATTGGAGATTAGGAAAAATTTCTTCACCGAAAGGGTTGTCAAGCACTGGAACAGGCTGCCCGGGGGAGTGGTTGATTCACCATACCTGGAGGAATTCAAAAGATGGGTAGATGTGGTGCTCAGGGACATGGCTTAGTGATGCACCTGGCACTGCTGGTTTAACTGTCAGACTTGATGATCTGAAAGGTCTTTTCCAACCTAAACGATTCTATCATTCTATTCTGTGTTGAAATGTTGGAGAATGGGAGATCTGCGCTCCTAGTAACGACTGAAAGTGGTCTCTGGAGGTCAGATTACAGGATGTTAAGCCATGACAGCATGACTTGAAGAGGCACAACAGTCTAAGTAAAACAAAGGTTTTCACATCCCTTAGTATTTCCCCTGAAATAATGAAACCTATCAATTTTTCTTCCATCTTTGTTGGTTTATGGCAATCAAATCCTTCCAGCACTCAAGAAACTTTTTAACCCATGCATCACCTCTCTTCTAAGGATCCTGCAGAATAACCTCTAGAGGCAGCCACTCTGCAAATTGCCTTCTGATGCTGTCTGCTTGATGGAGAGAATTATATCTATCATTTTCCTGTGCTCATTTACAGAGATCCATTGCACATCATTAACGAATAGTGTTGTCCAGAACCCTATGTGTTAAAGATGGAGTTGTCTGTGTACTTTCTACATATCCAGACCAAATATACTTAGGTTTTGAATCTCCTGCCATAACTACAAAAACTGCAGTGCTTACCCCTTCAGTTGTGACACTGTGGACCATCTGACACTATCGGAGCTGTTGAGTGGACTATAGATGTCTTCATTTCTAAGGAATTATAATTACAGGAATAAGCACCTGCAAAAATACCTTTATTTATGCAGCTGTGAATACATATTGTTTCAATCTTTGTATCAACTATATCATAGTTTATTTTTGTACCACTATTACTTTGGTAACATAATTGCATTCCATGAGCTTCACTCTGTTATTATTAATGGCTATCATATTGGCAAGTTAATTTGGATACAGTTATTTCCTTCTTCTAATACAAACAAGATTTGATTAATAAGAAACATCAGGAATATATAATGTGCCCATTATTACAGTTGTGTATTTGCCAGTGTGTATTGATGTCTGGAAGTGGCATTGTTTGTTTTCGCTCATGCATGCATTTATTTCACTTGCATTCAGCATTTTAAATAACAGAAAATTGCTAAAGCAAGTAGGGAAGCAGCAGTAAAAAAAAAAAAGTGTTTAGAAGTGGTGATTGTCATGTGAGTCTGTTACACTCCAAGGTATGTGTGATAAGTATGGATAGCATGAGAAAGCCCCGTTATTTCCATGGCATTTCCGAAGTTGAATGCTGTTTCTTTTCTGAATTTGCGCCAGTGTCAGTGATGGAATATTGATGTGCTAATGCTAACACTCAGTGGTGCCTTCTGGTTTGAAAATATATCAATGAGTGAGACAACATTCATACAACTAGATAAATAGTTGTCCTGCCTGTTTATGGAAAGCCTGAATTATCAGAAATAAAAGGATCATGTATATCAAAGAGAGTGCATGGAGTTGAAGCTGTAATCTGTTTTCAGTTCAGCCCACCCGTGTCTTTCTAAAACAGTTGAATCATACTGCACTATTTTTATGCTTGGTCTCTGCCCAACATCTCATCCCGTCCACGCCCCACCCCCACCCCCGACACTTTTTTTTTATTTGTAGAAGAAGGTAAAAGATGCAGAGTTCCTCCTGTGGAAATACTCCAAGTATTATTTATTTTTTCACAGGAACATTGCTAAGTTCAAAACTTGGCACAAAAATTTTCCATTCGGTTTGGGGGAAGAGAAGGTAAGAATAGGCACTCATGACATCCCTTTCCAGTGTTCCTGGTTGGAATCTCCAGTAGTTTTAGAAGGGTCTAATGAGGACTTGACCCTTTGCAGCACCTTTACATGCTCTCCCTCAGCAAGCACTGCAAAGACCATGTGTAAACACCAGGCAAATTAAAAAATTGTGAGTATGGAAAGTGGCAGGGATTCAAGGAATGCCACATCCCTGTAAATTTTATGTACAACAAATAGCCTTACAGTTTTGGGTAAAACAATAATATTCTGTCCCTTTCTATTATGAATATAAGGATATTCCAATGTATGCCACTAGGCACCTATCAGTAGCCAAAGTGAGTGAAAACGTACTGCTGCCTGTTGGTGGGAAAGTCCAGTTAAGATGAAAAGGGTTCAGGGAATTCCAGAATTGGAAAACCAAAGCAATACATCCTGGAGGATTTGCTTGCAAGACAGTGTGCATTGCAAGAAGGACAAGTGAGCTCAACTCCAATAACCCAAAAGCTCTGCAACATCGATTCGGTGTATGCATCAAAAGAAGCAAAGATGTTGTATGGGTAAGGGCAAAGACCCAATTCTCTCTCCTCTTACTTCTCATGAGTCTAACCTCTGTTCGCAAAAGCATGACTTAAGTCTTTCAGTCTTTATTAAGGCCTTCAGAAGGTCTCAGCTAAAACGTAGCCATCTTTGGGATATTCTCATTTTCAACCCATCAAGTATTTACTTCTGTGGTTAGTTTTGTTTAGCAGGCTGAGACACACACCTTCTTCCTTTCAAGGTCTTTCCTCTAATATTTGTTGGTTCATCTACTGCTATCGTTATGATGAGTTTTCAGATGCAGCTGAAGCTTTTAGCGAGACCTGTTGCATGGATAATAAAGTGCCATGGGTTTCAAGTACATGGTTTCCACTGTTCTTAGAGAGGTACAAGCTAATGTATACCTCAGCACAGTGTGTTACAAATCCTTTGATGTGGGATTTGTAAGGTGACAAAAGCTGGTTGCCATTGACCTCCCTTCCACTTGAAACTCTTGAGCGTGGTGCTTTATCTGAAGAGTTTGTTGGTTTTGTGGGTTTTTTGCTTTTGCATAATTTGAGGCAAACAACCTTGAAATTTTTGTGAAAGATACCAGAGCCAGAAATTACCTGAAACCAGACTGAGGCATTGAAAAGTATTACTTTGAAAGTTGTCGTTTTTATTTCTTGTCTCTCTATCCCGCAATTGGCATATGCAAGCGCTGTCAGAGTTCCCTACTCACAAAATGCAGCAACGTGAGGACCAAAGGTCCCTGTTCGGTAACTCCTTCCAGAGTCTGGCTGTTCACTTCAGTATGTTCTCTGCAGCACCAAGGCATGAGTAGAATCGAATGTGCAGAGAAGAGTAATAATACATATGTATGTTCTAACAGTGTGTGAATTCATGATACATTAAGCAGAATTACAGAGGAATATGGAGGATCAGTTTCTTCTGTGTCTTCTGCTTATTTTGAGCAGTTCCCAATTAAAAAAAAAAAAAAAAAATGCTGCTGTTTGCTTGCATTAATAGGCCAGTGACTTGTTTACAGGTTCTTTGTGAGGCTTTGTGAGAACAGGCAGATTGTACTGATGAGTTTGGCCCTTTAGGTACATAGTAATATTATGCTGGGTTCTACATTATGTATTCTTCTACGTGATAGAGAATTATTACTCAATATAAGTCAAGACACAGTTTTGAACAAAGGAAAAACTTTCTACCCATGCCTCTTTACCCATAATGATAGAGAATACGAATGCCCGTTTTGAGGTCAGGAATCTTCTGTTACTAAACTCAAGAGCACTGGAGACCTCCTCCTGCTCCTCTTCCTTTCAGACGCAAGTCAAGCGGGTACATTTTTCTAAGAAGCAGGTGGTGTGATTTGAATCCTGTTAGATGGAGAGGGAGCTGAATTCCTCTCTTGGCTCTTCCTCCCCTCCGCAGTGGTTTTGCAGAGCGCTCTGAGATCACCTGTGGGGTCTGCCCCTTTAGCAAGTTACAGAAACGCCTCTGTGCCCTGGAAAGTACCTGGAGTAGCTAGGTACTGCTCTGCTCAGTGCCATCAGGGCATTGAATTCTCAGCGTTCCCAAAGGAGATCCTGTAGGGGAGGGAAAGATGAATAGCAAAAGGAGCAGACAGATTCCACCCAAAATTTTAATCTGTGCAGTTCCTGATCCAGGTTACCGCGTAGTTCGCTGTATGAGTGCTTGTGCTGAGCCAGTGAAGAGATCACATAGGAAAAAATAATGACAGAGGGTGGGAATGATTTTTTTTTTCAGCCTATGCCAGGTTCAGGCAGCTGTGAAAATGTGGCCCACCCTTGCCAGTAAGGAAGCCATTCTGTCCCCGATGCAATGGTGTCTGGCAGTGTCTTCAAACCTGGTGTTTTAGAAAGTACCACCAACTCTGAAGGAAGTAAATGCACTCCCTGTAAAGCAGTCATGGTTGTTCAAAGTACAGCTTTGATAAGTACATTTCTACATCATGAATAAAGAAGACGGAGGATTTATTCTAAAAGTTACAGCACATGGTTAATCCATTTTGCCAGTGATGATATCCATGTATCTGTTTGTCTGTTTTGGCTAATCTGCGTAGGCATTTGTGTTATGAACATCACTGTGCTGTCTCAGTGCTTACATATTTGTTGTATATTAGGGAAGAAACATCTCTAATTTAATTAGTTCAATTTATGGCATGAATGAGTTCAGGATTTATTATACAGTGGATGCTTGTTTAAGAGAGACTTAATTATTCATTTCTGCATTTGGGTAAGGGTAACGTAGCCTCAACAGAAATACATTCCTGTTAAGTTTATAGGTATTAGTTTCTTCCACTGAGCTGTAGAAAAGTCTGATGAAATAAAAATCTAATGCAGACACAGTAAATTACTCCGTTCCCACCTCACACAGGAATTGAGCTCAGAAATGATTAATGTGCTATAGATTTCTATAGCAGGTCAGAAGAAGCAAAGAAAATGATCCACTCACTCTCACCAGGACACAACAGCTTTAGTGTTTAGTATGTTCATCCATGCTTTGTCTGTTGGAAGGATACAAAATAAAAAACCAAAAAGGCATTTATCTTTATTCTGTGTAAAGGAGGGAGAGGATGACAATTAAATTACATAATGGAAAGGCTAAACCACTGCAATTTGTATTTGATCTAAAACCAACTATTATCTAAGAAAAATGGATCAAATTCCACTTTTGGTGATGTCATTACTATCCTGTGGTGTTAACTAGGCAGCGTGAGTGCAGCTGAAGAACCTTTCTCAGTATCTGTTTCACTGGGTGTATAGAACTCAATGTTATTAAGAGAAAATTACGAGAATTAAATGGGCGGTGATTGGGACGAAGAGACTGTTTTCTCCACGCTTGAATTAATGATCTCTCTCTCTCCTGCTGTGTTGGATGTGTTGTGGCAGCATTTTCCCGAAGAAGTTGCTTAGCCTGGATTTTGAAGCAAAACTAGCTTTTTACTTATGTCCTTCACTTCAGGCCATACCTGGGACATACGCTGTGCTGGGAGAATTGGAAGTGTTCTGGTGCCTGTGTGGCAGTCCTTCTACAGCAAACAGAGACTTCAGTTTCGGTTGTGGTTTTTTTCTTTTTCTCCTACAAAGTGATTCTCTATAGGGGAAGTTAATGGACTCAAAGATTGCGTGGGAATGAACAACAGCTTATTTTGGGGATATGCTCTCTGTACTCACAAAACCTACCAGGTAGGTTATTCCGATAAGAGCAGCTAGATGGATTTTCCTGAGGAATTAGTTATGCTGTATGCAGACAGGACTTCAGTTCACGTGACAGGTAGCCACAACTGGAATGTGCTTTTGGAAATATCAGAAGGAAGAATAACTGATCTTTTCTCAAGATACACAAGTTTTGTTTCTCAAGACAAGATACATTAGGCTATCTAGTTGGTCATTAGTTTTACAAATTTGTTGGAATAGTTTAAAGTAGACGTCAATCACTGCCTCTTGAGCATGGTTTTCTCTCTGTTAGTGATGATCCCAATCCCCATACCTAACTTGAATCAGGGATGAGCAAATGTCTGAAAGTAAAAGAAAGCTGTGAGTGAAGCTTAACAGAACTCAAGTACAAGAAAAAACTGAAGCAGACTCAACTTGAAAAGTATTGCAAGGAGAGTGGAGGACCCATTTGGAAAAGTTATTTGCGAACAGCTTGCTTTCTCACACATTCAAGCCCAGTCAGGAGCCAGGCTGCAGCAAAGCACTGAATCTCCAGAGCTTCTGTGCTGTGTATTTATGTTTGTGCTCAAGAGAGGCTGCCAACATCAATATTGATTGTGCCGTCCATTCCAAAATACACTATAGATGTCAGTTTTGTGCCAGTCGCATCAGCTGATCCTGAACACAAGGCAAGTGCCAGAGCTCAGTGGCAAGATTGTGAGGGAGGATTGTTAGTTTCTCACAAATATTTTCTACAAAAGAAAGACATTTTTCTTGACCAGTACATGTTAGGGGGTGATGGGAAGGAATTTGATTTTCAGGAGTTATTAGTATTTTGGATGAAAATCCATGGAATTCTTCATTTTATCAAAATGTGCCCTTTTCCTCACAAGTTTTTTAAAAAAAACCCACAACTACCTCCCCAAACCCAGATTGTTTTTATATGGTCTATTTTACATGTCTAGTTTTATTCAAACAACTAAACATAATGTTTCAAATAACAAAGTTAAGACAAACAAAATATATCAGAGGTAATCTTTGGGACATGTAATCTGCTAGTCTATCGGGTTTTGTTAATATGTAGCTAAAAATCTGCATCTACACTATAAATAAATAACAATTATATACAGTATTTCATCAAAGCTTAGTTATTTCCTCATAATAGACGGGATTTGAGGATTTGTTTTGGTTAAGATTCCGGTTGTATTCTTTATGTGTATATGATTACACCAAACAGACAAGTTTACATGTGGAAAATCTGAGTCTGCATTTTTAGCCTGGGAGTCCCTCGGGTTCTGTGAGAGCCTAACAGATGAAGATTTTGCCAGCTTTTTCAAATTTGTAGAGAAAGTAATTAATTCCTTTTGCTAGTGAAAAGACACCAGAATGTCACAGTCGATGCTTAGAAATTAAAATGAGATTTATTCAGAGTAGCAATAATGCTCTTAAACAATGGGAATTAACTATTAGATTTCCATGTGCTTCTTGGTTATGTGAAATCCTGAAACTGGAACTGGATATCTTTGTAAAAGTTTAGGCTACAGTACATGTACATATTCTGAGTTTAACACTAAAACCACTGAAATTTAACATTACAGGTGATCATCCTTCAGTCAAGTTTTTACTGGCAGGGTAATTGCTACCTTACTTTTTTAAATATGCAAGACAGAAGTCTCATAACAGCTTTATAACAATGAGGTAAACTTTATTTTAAAGTCACAGACTCTGGTGTTCTTGCTTAATGAGGCAGACACTAATTTTGAAAATAATTTTAAAAGGTCAATTTTCCCCCCCTTTTTTTTTTTGCATGGGAAATGTGCTGGCTTTTTCAGTACGCACAGATTCATAGTCTTCAGTCACAGTGGTCTGTTTTAATACTTTAGTCTGATTTCCTGCATTACCCTTTGACAAGAGGAGCTGAATTCTTCATCTTTTCTGATATCATTATGTATTTGTTTATTTATATCGCAATTTTATTGGAGATACTGAGTCAGGACTGGAGTTTCTCCATGCTGGAGTAAAGACACAAATAAATAAATAAATAGCCAAGCCAGAATGCCCAAGATTTGGCATGAGTCTCTATTTCTAGCATGGTAATTACTTTTTTTCATTGAATGAGCAGTCAGTGTTTTGGCTTCAGTCCTATTGCTTTTTATTGTGGCTCATACAGCTGTTGTTATCCTTTTTGTTTCCCAAGATCATACTCCGGTTTTCAAGATGTTGTCTTATGGTTCAAGGTGTGCCTACTTTTGAGCTGATTTATATCAAAATGCCCCCATTCTTTTAATGTAGAATAGCCCAAATCTGATTGAAATTACCCTGATTTTCCATTGCTTGTCATTTGAATGTTACTTCCAATCACTACAGAGGCTGAAGTTTACCTCTAACTTTGTTTGGAAAGAGTTTATGGCTGTCTGAATTGCTTCTGTTCCCTGTGTTTTAGGAAAGAGTGTGCTACTCCTTCTTTTTTTCCCCATTCAGAATAAAAGTTATTTCTTGACTTCATTGTTATTGACATCGCAGAAATTTCCCAATCTTCTGTAACCTAAAAGTTTAGTAATTTTCCTGTCTACTATGAACAATAAAATAAGGCCATCAAGTGCAACTGACTTCATAGTCTTTCACAGTCGTGCACAAAGCTACACGTGTCTGTATTTCCCCACACTGTTCCATCCTGTTTAACTGCTTCTAGCTTTGTGGCATATTTCACTTTTCTGCTTCCAGTTTTTTAATTAACGCTGCCTTAGTCTGTGACTAAACTGTGTGTCAGAGTATATAATTTCTATCTTGAATGTGTGTATGTGTAAGAGAGGGCAGCAATGCTGCAATCTGATCACTGGTATTTCTTACAGTCATAGTAGAAGAAGGTAGCACCAGACTTCGATAAAGCCCTCTTGTTAGAGTGCGTGTGTATCTGTGTGAGAAAATAGTAAATTTATTGAGAGAATAATTCTGGTTTTGATACGTAATTCAAAACCTCAGAGTCAGACTGTCAGTTCATAGAAACAGCCTCAATTCAGATGCTTTCAAGGTTTGGTCAACTCTCTTCATCTGGTTATCAGAATTCAAGCAAATCTGCTCTGCAGGAACATTCAGCTTCGCTTTGAACACTGCAGTGCAGTATATTCACTGTTCTGTCCAGGTTTATTTATTTTAAACGAATTATCTTTTCATGCTTATGATAGGCTACTCATCATCAGAAAATTATCTCTGACGTTTGTTGATCCAGAGGAAAGGGAACCTGATGCTGTCACACTGTGTTTGTTGGGAAATACATGCCTTAGTTGTTATCAGATGTGATACTCAGGGTTGTGCTAGGATCCAGTCATTCGCTTTGCCATACCAGATGATAAAGCCAAACAAATATCTTTAAAGAATAAAAAGAGCAAGCCTTTTCCTTTCCCTTTTTGCAGTGCTCCTCCCAGGTAGCAGGCAGCTAGCAATTTAAATGAGTTGAGTTTATGGATGACTGCAGAAGCTGTCTTCATTTGCACCCTGTATGTATCCATCAGCCACTTCGCAGCATTTTACTGCAGCAGCAGGGGAACAGCTCATCAGGCCCATCCCTGCGGAGTGCTGCAACGGGATGGAGAGCGCTGGACTGTGTGTTTGTGTAGGCTTGGAAGTGTGCGGGAACAAGAAGGCTGTGTGGAACTTGAGCAGTCAGAGGCGTATTGCGTGAGTAACCGCCCCCAGCAAACATGCATATTAAAACCCTTGGAGGTTTACTAATGAAACTAAATGTACTTTCCTACTTTTTGGTTGTTCTTGTGTATTTTAAGGGCAAAAATTGCTTATGGCAAAAATTAAGTACCTATTAAAAACTTTGCAGACTGTACCTAATGTAATCAGACTTTCCTTATATCACAGCAACTGAATATACAATAATATGTTTTTCCAACTCCACTTTCAAGTGTAGAATCAATCACTATGCCACTCTACTGCAGTGGGCACCTTGCTCCAGTTGCTAAAGAGAATATTGTAGTAAATAAGCAATGTTAAGAGCTTGCTTAGCATACAAAAGTGTAGGTCATCACACTTCAAAAGGAAGAAAATTGTTTTAAGTAGAATTGGATATTTCATGGATTTACATGAATTTGACCCAGGAGATGAGAGGTCCCAGACCATCCCCCAGATTCTTTCTGAAATTACCTTATTTTGACTGATGAACTGAAACGAGTAATGTTGATATGTAAGACAGCCAGTATAGAATGATTCTTGCTTTGGAAGAATATTTGTCGCATATACATCCAGCCCTGTTCTTTCCCTCTTCCATCTCAGGCTTTTTTGCTATGCATTCCAGAAAAGCTAAGCATACTCTCTGACAGCCAGGTGAATATATATGGTGTTAATAAAAAGAGTGTCTTAGCAATCAATCTTCTGAGCTGGAGAGATACCTGTAGTAGCTCAGCGCTCAGAGGTGGCTCAGAGCTCTGTACTCCAAAGACCCAAGCAAGTTTTGCCATTACAAGAGATGTATTGTATTGAGAAAAAAGGTTCCTCTCTGGGATCCAAAGAGTATTTTGGGGTGTTATGATTTATCAGCATTTTGATTTGATAATCCTAGCTGCTGAAACTTGAGTAGGTCACTTTTTGGGGGGATGAGCTGCTCCTGAATGATTGTTTCCCCAGTGCAAGCACTGGGAAAGGAAGAGACATTTTTAAATGATTGAGGAGCAAGCTGGGGAAAGTGACTGTCTGAAGCAAGGAAACTGTTCGTCTAGGAAAGAGGAGAATGCTCTGGTCAGCCAAGCGTGGGACACAGTAGAGCAAATCAGGCAGAGAAGGAGCAGAGCACAGGGCATGTAGATGAGGGAGAAAATAAACAAAGGCCAGCTGCTGCCTTTTGGGGAAAATTATCAATTTTAACTTTGGCAAAGTTACCTTCAAAGTTTACCATGCCATCTACAGAAAAATAAGTTTCAAGATCACGGCTGTGTGAACGGCCCGTAAAACTGTGTAGCCAAAGATTTTGGATAAGGGATCAGAGCCCTTTCTCCTTCATTGCTTTCATCAGTGCTTCCACTTCACTGGCCCCTGGGGCCGGCAGAGTCCGGTCCAACCTGGCCAGGAGAGCTGACCTGGAAGCAGGTGTGTGTGTGTGCATCTCTACATCTTAACTACTCTCCGCCTGCCAGCCGTAAGGCATCCCCAACACATTTCACATCTCAACAGCCCTTAACCCTCAGCATTTTTTGCCCTCCCACAGAGGTGTTACCTGTAGCATTTTACTCCCAAACCTCTACTCACCTGCTCCTGCCCCACACCATATTCCCAGACTCGTGCTGTTTGCTGACGAACCGATGCTCAGCCTCCTGTCAGAACTCCTTTGTCATCCACTACTGCCAAAGATGTCCTTACGGTGCTGGCACAGCGGCACAGCCTGCGCTCTGCATGCTGCTCATCTTACACAGTTTGTCCTGTTGCAAAGAGGAGAAATGTGTCTGCGTTCAGGAGGCTGCTGCTTCGTGCTGGTAAATCACAGATTGAGTACCACTGCTATGTATCTTCATGAATGAACTAATGGTAAAGTACACCAAAAAAGGTACCGGTGGAGCAAAGGTGTTTTGCAGCCTGCAGCATAAAAGAAGAGAGACCTGATAGTTTAAATAACACATTGGAAGTAATCATGGATTAGAAGCACTTGGACGATTTCTTCCTAGTGAAGCGGAAATTTTAATCTATTGAATGAAAAAATATAATGTTATTGCCTGGCTAGAATGAACTGAAACTAGATTCTGATATATCCAGTATGAGGATACTGGAATTGCCATAAACTGAGAGTGTTACTATGTTCTGAGCTTAATGGCAGTAAGTTGTTGAGGTATGTCCGTAGGATTGCATTGTAGCAATTGTCCAACTTTCTAAAGATAAATTCTTTGGCTCCGTTTTCACAGAACTACTGGATGATTAAATCTTCAAACAAACTACAGTCTGGTCTGGATTTCTCTAAAAGCTAATGTTTTCTGGGTTTGAAGTATAAAGTAAGAGGCGATCCATTGTCTAGCTGGTGAGTACTATAGGTGTGAATAATCAGCATTCGTCCAAATGTCAAAAAATATGGGAAGAATCTGGAAGTGGCAGGATGATGAGGAAAGGCAAGATTCTGTGAGTACCCCCTAAATAAACTAAATCTTCAGGGAATTCCTTTAAGCTTTTCTTTTATTGACAGATATGTAATAGACATGTAACAGTCATTGTTTTTTCTCTACAGCATCAGCAAATGATGAACCAGTGTTTTTGCCAGTGCTGTTGCTGCAAATGACCATTATATTCAGGAAGGAATCTATTATGCTTAAGTTTAGGAAGAACCATTGTAAATTCTCAGCCATGATTTTCTGTTATTTGTATAGGTATAAATTAGGCATTAATTCTTTAGTCCACATACTGCTCTCATTTCTATCATTTTTACATCTGCACAAATCTGCTGATTTCAGTTCGCATACTCCTGATTTATACTGATATAGCCAAGAATATAATCTGTCCCAGTGAGTGCAAAGTAAACAAAGAGAAATAGGTAATTAAAGATGTCAAGGACATATAGGAGACAGAAACTCTAGTGAGAATCCATCAAATGTGTCGGGACAGGCAGTGAAGAATCATGGTATCCAGATGACAGCCAGAAGTGAAATAGAAAGCAGAACAGGAGTTGTTCTAAAATGCCAGTGTGAAAGATAGTGAGAATATATTGGAGGTGCCAGTTGCAGAATGGCAAAAAGTCAGACTAAAGTTGTAATAAGAAGAAATAAAAAAAATTAAAAATTGGGTGCATATCCTGAAGATCAAGTTACAGGTACTTGGATGAAAACAGGAAAGAGCAAAGAGTAACTGTAAATAGTCTTTTACTAAAAAAATTGTGTGTGGCTGAAAACCAGTATGAAATTGAGAGAAATTTAACAGATCAGTGAGAGCAAAGGTGCTTTTAGCCTGATTGACTGCAAAACCAAGAAAATCTGGGCCAAAATGAAGAAACACAGGTAATGAGAAATCTTTTAGGGAGTTGCCTACTAAAGTTGAAGCAATAGGCAAGGAACAAAAAGGGCTGCTAACAGTCTTCAGTAAACACTCTGCTGCTGGAGTTGTCAGCAATCACAGAGACATCTTTACAATATTTGTAAAAAGTAGAACCACTGAACCTTGCAGAAAGAAATAAAATATATACAGATAACTGTGCAGTTCTCTAATGTTAGTACAGGAGAAAAGCTGTAAAATTGAAGAGGCACTCAGAAGATGCTCAAGGTCTTAAAATCCAGAATTATGAAGATTTATGATTAATGACTTTTTGCCTCCCCACCTTATTTTGAGGTTTTGATGATTTTCTTGAGGCAGGAATTTTAGATTAACCATGCAGAACTAGATACAATAAGCTGTAAACCAGTAAATGAAGGCAGTTTTGAATGAAGGCAAAAGGCTGCAGCTGAAAACGTAATTGCACGATACGCTAACCAGGAAAGCACACTACAGGATTGCACCTTGTGGTGACAAAGAGTCACACAGAATGTTGAATATAGTTGCTTGAGACTTCTAATTGTATTGACTTAGCGTGGGGTTTTCAAAAATGAAAGACTCCGTTTTTGTAGCCTATCCGCAGATACGGGGGAGAGGGGATTATGCTGACTGCAACAGCCAAATAAAGCAGTACTGGGTCGTGCCGGGATGTTGGTGTGGGGTTTATGTTTATTCATCCTTCTGAGCAGATGTGAGACTCAATGTGGCCATTCTCTTCAAGCTCTTCCTGCCTCTTGTCATGATTAATGACTCTTGATTTTTGAAAGGATGGTTACAGATGTATAATGATGCCTTCCAGCAAATTTCAGGATCTACCACTCTTTCTCAGAGGTGAGCTATAGATGTAATCTCAGAGAACGGCCTGCTGTAAGGAAAACAATGATCAGTTGGCAGCTGGTTGTTGAGGTCCCTGCTTGCCCTCTTGCTGTTGTGCTATACTCCACTTTCTGGAATCATCTCACAGTGCATCAGATTTTCCCATCACTTCCTCTTCAATTAGTAATATTGCTCAGCCCACAACGGTCCAGCTCATATGATCTAGATCTCTTAATCATCCAGTGTTTAATTAGGATCTATTTTGGTCCTCGAAGGTCTTAGAAGTAGTGTGCAGCGAGTACAAGGCATTTATTCATTAGCATTTTAGTTTGCATCAAGGTATGCCTTGTCTCCCATTTGTCTCCAGTTACTGTGCCGTTGTTCGCACTGCAGAGCATGTGGAATGGATTCCTTATTGATGAAAGGAGAAAACAGACTTGCTTGGAGTTTTCCATACCTAATAACCAAGAGATCAGTTCTAAGGATCAGGCTGGAGCTAGTCTGAAGCAAAGTGTGGACTTCATGTGCGGAACAGACGCTGGATCCTCAGCATGAATTATTCCATTCTGCAGATCCACTCTGCAGGCACCATGCTGCTTGTTGATGTAAATGCCAGAATTTGTGCTGCAGGAGGTTTATTGTGTATGTTTTTCTTTCCATAATATATATCTGCAAACCTGCTTGTGTACATTGTGGCTGGTGAAGGGTCCAGTCCTTCCCCTGTCGTATAAGGTGGTGCTTTTCAGCCATCAGATGTTCTCAACCCACTGTTGAGAAACAATACATCAAACCATCATTTGCATTTTATTAACTGATTTCAGGTTTCTAACACAAAGACAAGTGCGTGCAGCTTCCAGACTGGTGCTGAGGACTCAGTTTCTTTTTAAGCATCCACAGAAAAGCTGTGGCAGCTTTAGTGTCTCAGTGTGGTTAACCATCATTTTCTGAGAAACAGACAATCTGGGCGATTTAGGAGAGTCTCATATAGGGCAGATTATTCCAGTCCTCAAGCTGATGTTAAAATTACATGGTGTGTTTTTCATTTGGCTGGATTTTTGTCTCTTGATTTCGGGTTGCAGTTTCCCTTGCAAACACTTCTCAAAATACTTCTGTGAAAAAGCGTTCACCTCTGTTGAAATATTCTACCAGCTCATATTATGTTTGACTGAGCTGACAAATGGCTTGACAGCATTCCTGGAATCTGCCAAAATATAATTTCAGAAATGACAATACCAAGCGAAGTAATAATCTAAATGAGCGTTACGGCAGCTGAGCATTCACGTTCCTGACTTTCTTTAATTCAGTTAGAACCAGGCAAGTCCCCAGTTGTTTGTTTCTTAGTAATTGTAAAAGTTTCTGGTTTGTGTTTGCCTGTCAACACATGATTGTAATTCACATTTCATGGTTGGCTTATAACAAATCTAGCACATTTCAAATTGTTCCTTAAATAATGGAGTGATCAATGGGAATGACCTTAGTGTACAGCTATGAAGAAGTAGCTTCAGTGCAGGAAATGCTCGGTTTTAATTAGCTGTTGATCCGTGGGATCTCCTAAAAATGAGCAAGAGCTGCTGTTTAGTTCCTGAGAAATCACAAACACATATGAATTAGCAGTTTTGTAGCATTTGTTGAGGTAAACTTCATCTTGTGGATTTTGTGATGTTACTGGTTTTGAAGTATAATTTCCAATTTGAGCTTTCTTAGGTATTAAAGCTGTTTTAGAGGACCTACAAGTAGACGTTGTAGTTTTAATGTAAAAATTATTGTATCTGCCTTACTAAAACCTGTGTCTTAATTTCTTGCAGTATTGTAAAGACACTATATTACCAAGCAATTTGGTATTTTTAATCATGTAGTGTTTGCACAGTCTTGACTCATATTTTTGTGGATATATTTTTAAGATGCTGTTACTTTTTGGGTAGTTTCAGAGTGTTTTCTGTAAGTTCCTCAACACCATCCAAATCCCACTCACATTCTGGTTCATACAACCAAGAGAAAAAGCCACCACCTGCTTTCCCAGCCACTTCTGCAGTTGAGGAAATCACCTTCCTAGGATACAACAGCAGGGAATTTTGCCTTCAGTAGAAGCAGAAGGGAGCTAAAAAATAGGGGGAAAATGATGCTTGGGTGCTGTGAAGATAATGCTAAATCTGTGTCTGTCTCCAACAACAAATATTTAATAAAACTGAGGTAGAACCATTTCAGGAATTTTTTCTTTGAGGATAGATTTAAATCTTATTCATTTTCCTAAAACCAGTTAGGATGAAGTCCTCTCTAAGCGCATTCTTGTATATATTGAAACAAATAGAAGTGTGACTCTAAATCTCAGCTCTTGACTTGGGTGAATACTGGTGGTTATTAAAGAAATCTACATTATTAATCTGCAAGTAAAAAATCTTATTTTGCTGGAAATTCTCAAAGCTTTGGCTCATGGCTTGTGCCACTCATGAATAAAGTTGAGGCTTTGGCTTAGCAGCATGAAAAATTGTTTATGAAGAGCATTTAAGGCATATGTTCATTAATTAGGTCACTAAAGACAGCAAGAAACAAAGTTTTTTTAAAATATGTTTTTTTTTTCCCCCAGAACTTGGGTAGATTAGTTGTAAAGTATCTGCCTCAAAACTTTTTGTACTATAGTCCATGGAACCAAGAAAAAGGTTAGTTTAAAATGTGTATGGTATTGAACAGAAAACAAAAGAGTATTTTAAGAAAAAGAGATTAATGTTTAGGTTTACTCACTGTAATCTTAGTAGATGTGTGAAATTCATAGTAAATATGTGTATGTTTGTATTGGAGGGAGGGTTCAATTAGAGCATGTTTCTAGAGATCCTCAGCGCATTTACATAGTAATTCTATATTCTGTAGTTGCAGCTGCTCTCTAAGATATATATTTCCTCTGATTTTACATCTCTAAGGTTTGGAGATTAGTTACACTGCGTGTTTGAACTATTTTCTCTGTTGTTAGAATTAAATAGCTAGTTGTACGAGACCCCAGGTGTAAAATTACAGCTGATCAAAATTCAAACATTCTCTTGTGCCTATAGAAGCCTTTATGACCTTCAGTGCTCTTCAGTTGTCTCTCAGTGCTGTTTTTTTCAGGTTCTATTCTTTGTTGAAATGCTGTTTTGATTTGCTTTAGACCCATTTAATGGTTGAATCCCTTTAAGAGGGAGCAACTGTAACGTCTAGATATCAGGAACGTACTTCGGTTTACAGCAGTACAGTTCAAAAAATGTCTTTTTGAGATCTGGAAGCAATTCTCCTGAGCCGTGGCTGCTTGGTTAGAAAGTTCCTGAGACTGTAAAAGAAAGTTTTGCTACATCTTACTTTCTCATGTCATTATTCATTCCACGCCATGCCACACTACATACTGACCTTTTATCACTGATGCAGAGAGGCGCATGTTCTGGCAAGATCAAGAGTGCATTATATCTCCCTACAGGAGACTCTTTCAGATGTCTGTCCTTTATCCAAGAAGCATGCTACTGTAAAAAATGAAAGGTCACTTAGTTTTCTCAATTTGGCCAGAAGAACTTTGGTTGAATGTTGCTTTATCATCGTGATCACAGCTATGGAAGCTTAATACATATATATTTCATATTTTTTATTTGTCCTTTTCTGAGCAGCTCTGAACATGTGTCAGTAATTGACAGTGTTCACATTGAATACTGTTGCTGGAGTATGTACTGTGTTAAATTCCCTGTGTACACAATTCAGAATTTTAACTTATGAATCAAGAGCCAATGAAAGCATAAAGAAAACGTTCAAAATTCCTGAAATCATGTAACACCCGCGTATCATGTTTGAGTCTTTCTGCTCTCGTTTGTCATGATTCTGAAGCAAAATGGAAATATAGTCTGAGTATAGCTGACATAATGATATTTGTTAGCGTATCGACTTGTTACTGATACGATGATTTAATAGTATCTGTGACAGTACTTTTGGGGTGAGTAGTTCTGGCCCTAGTGTACAGGGTATGAGGGGTCACTATCTCCCTCCTTGAGGGGAAGATACTAAGATGGTTGCAGTGGCCAAGTTGACTAAAATCTTTATCCGGTAATAATGAAGTTGGCTTCGCTAGCTAGAACTGCTAGCAACTGGAAGTGTGTGAATTAATCTGTTAGATCATCTTTTTCATTGCAAATTCAAGTGGAATTCTAGTTCGACTTTTGTGGCTTAAAATATTCAGCGTGGATCTGAAGTTGCTTTTGGACAGTGTTCCATGGAATTCTTGAGAACAAATTATGCGTAAATTGGGCAGTCAGGTGCTGTCTTCTGCTAAAATAAAATAGGATCAATGCATATGGAAACCTTTGTACTGTGGATGCTAAAAGCCTTGGCATTTAAATCCCACTGGAGCCATTACTGCAGTTTAGCTATCCTTTGCCTGAACTTAGGATATTTTGTTTCTTTGGCCTTTTTATATAACTTTTTTTTAGCTTTTTTTTTTTTTTAATTGATTATTTGAGCTAAATCTTTTGAAGTACCATTCCAACAAAAACGGGTTCTCTCCAAAATACTATTGCTTCAACCAGATGGCCAAGTAGCAATCATTTATGAAAGGTAACATTTTGTTACTGTTACTTTACAGCTGACACGAGAAATTGGTTCCTTAACATTCAGAATAATCCGTATTATTTAATCAGTTTAATACATTAATGAGGTACTGTTAGTAAAATGTTACATTCATGTACCTCCTGTGATTCTTCAGGAAACGGGTAGAGAAGATGCAAGTCTGTCAGTAACAAAACAGAGTCATGAGGGACTTGAATCAACCAGCCCCAGCTGGAAAACCTCATCACATGATAACTTCTATGAACTGATCAAGTTATTTAAAATAACCTACTATATGTTCAAGTTGCTGTGGTAAACAAAGTGAGGAGTGCTTTCTTGAGGGAGGGCAGGGTTTCTGTTTGCAGCAACTGCTGCAATTATTTAGCTGCTTCATTCCCATCAAGCTTGCTGTTAGCTGTGCATAATGATTTTTGATGTTGTGTTGGGTTTTTTTAGAATGGGTAAAATGCCAGAGACAGTTAACAAAATGATGTTATAAACTGAAATGGAAACCACACGTTTGCAATACCTCACAAGGTTTCTGATCTGAAAATGTGTACTATTGTCTCATAGAGTCAGCAGCTGGTTGTTTCATACGCCAGTTGACCAGGACAGCTTTTTTCCTGATGAAGTTCTAAGAAATTTCAAATGCTGGCTAAAACTGGCTGCAAAGTTGTCCTTTTCAACAGCAGCATGACTAGTTTGATTTCACCTTTGGGAAAGGGTTTTTTTCAACAATACTTGGAGCTAGATTTTCCTTGAAGCTACAAATGAAATACAAAAAAATGCATGTGTACTCCCAGGGAGAGTTCATTGCTCATAATTCAATATAATTCATACAGTCTATTTCTAGGCATTAGTTATGCATTTAAAGAAGTAATTTTAAAGACTTGGGACATAGAGACCATTAAACTAGTTACTATAGATCTCAGAAAATTGTGTCAATAAATATCAAAGTTAGATAAGTTGATTTTATTCAACTGCTGTTTGTTTCCTTGTACATTTTAACCTCTGGGATTTGTATATCTAAGTGGAGTATCAGTATGATTTTATTCATAACTTTTATTGTATAATTTTGATATTAGGAGAATTACCGCTTTATCTCATGTCTCATGAGATTATTTCCATAATGGTAAATTAAAAAAAAAAAAATAATCACATAACTCAAAACAGATTTCTGAAGACTACTTCTAAAATAAAACAAGAAATAACTATGTATTTAATTATTATGCAAATTGTTATTCACTGTAAAGCAGTTCTCATATGTGAAAGGAACGGTGGCCTTAGGATTCTCGTGTGGATGTTGTTCTCCAGATACAAACCCCAAATTCTTGAATTCTTGAATGTTCAGAGATCAGAAATAATGCTGCTTCAAGAAATTCCTGGAAGAAGGGGGAATATATTTCTGTAATCTCTGGCTCTGCTTCCTGATTCCTGTTTGGCTGGGTGCTATTCAGTTTGTGAAAGCGGGAGTTAACGACGCCCAGGGATGCTGCTGCCTGTGCTCTGTGCTGAAGCTGCTGCACAATTTAAGTAGCAATTCATGGGTCAAACTGAGAACCAGTGCAAAGCTCGCAGGGAAGAGGGTGGTGGTGGTGTATTTTCTAGCTAAGAGGTGAAAACCCATTGGTCTTGACTGTATTTTCCCAGTCCTCTGAAAACTGTAACTCCATTGACTTGAGTATGTTCCATGGTAGACTTTTGGTTTCTAACTGGGTTTTATAAATTCCGTGGCAGATAGTACAAATGCCAAGGATCATTTTATCAGAGGGACCTCTCAAGCTTATTTTACTGAAATATGTTTATTCTCTGGCCTCCCACGAGGGCACTCAGCTTTGCTACCCAGTTCCACCCTGCTTGGGCTTGGCTCCGTGGGTGGGAACTTCTTGGTAGTGAATCCATAAACAGCTGCTGCAATCTGGAGCTGTGGCACCCTGTGGAGCTTCAGTCCTTTGTCCCAGAGTTCTGCTGCCATCCTCTTCCTTTTACTTGTCTCGTTTGCCACCTGCACTTTCCCTCCCAAACAGTTCTGTTTCTGTAGAAGTGATTATAAATTTAATTTACTGTCTATCACTGGGAACCCTGACTGAATTTCGGAAGCTCAGTCGACCGTGTTTGTTGTGGGAGATGGATGGGAAGGTTGGTTTAAGCAGAGATTTGCATGAACATGCTGTAGGCATCGGGATATAATTGGAGGGTAACCAAAGAACTGGGGAAGTCTCAAGTGGCTGGGACCAAATGCCACTACGAGTAGGGCATTACAGATGTGTTCAGGGGTCAGTAACTATTGAGCTTCCCTGCAGATTGCCTCAGGACCTGCTTGCCTGAGGAAATTTTCAGCTGAGGTGGTAAAACATCACAACACCACCTCTCATCCTCAGGCCCTGTTAGAAGTACTCCACTGCCTGTCCTCCCCCCATCCTAATTCCTCCCTGCCTTTGCTGCGGGTCTGATAGCGATGGTGGAGGCTCTTTGAAACGTCATGGAAGGGGAACTGGTGGCTGGAGAAAAAAAATTAAGCATGAAGCTGCAGTGCCTCTAAGACAGTTGTGTGTGGTGGAGGCATTGTAGCTAGTGTGCGTGTGTTGTTAATTTACAACATAAGCAATGAAGTAACATTCTGTTTTTCAATCTGGTCTTGGAGCTGCAGCATCTGTGACCGTATGGCATGTCCAACACAGTAAGGTTCAGTGAGCCCATGCCTTGCTCCCGAGTTTTACCTTTCTGGGCTTGTGAGAGCTTTACAGCCTGCAGCATAACCTGGGGTGGCTGGTGGGGTCATGCTAAAGTGGGAAAAACTTTCTGAAAGTAAAGTTAGAATTATTTAAGTCTGGGCAGGCATAGTGGGCTTTTTAGTACATCCTAATGAGAGGAAGAGTTCAGGCAGAAGTGATAATGTATTTCTAGTTAATCCGCTAAAAGGGCCAGCAAAGAATAATCAAACCAAGGCGCGGGTTTTTTTACAGTTTTCGGTATTTCAGCACAAGCTAGCATAGACAGTCGTGTGATTGTTCCAGCCACCCAAATCTATCAGCTGTGTATGCTGGCACAGTGCTGTGCTAAAGCAGCTCTGTAGCTTCTGGCTCACAGCTGGCCCTCATTCATCCTGCTTGAAGCACAAGCAGAGTAAATGAGCAGCTGTTTGCCCTCAACATTGTAGATGTACCCTCTGGCTTCATTCTTATGGATAAACAAAGAGTGGGTTGTTCTTTTTTTTTTTTAAGAAATGTTTTTAATTCTTACTATATTTATCTTTTTACCAAAAAAACCCAAACCACCAAAAACCAACCCACAAAAAAAAAAAACAACAATAGAGCAGCTGGAAGATTTCTGTGTAAAAGGCCATATGATTGAAGAATTCTGAAGAATGAGAATTCTTATTCTGGCTGACATGGGCTCAGTGGTAACTTATTTCTTTTTCTTTTTTTTTTTTTTTAATTTTCAAATTTAATTTCAGAAGCTTTTGCCACCCCAATGAATCATTTTGACCGTGGGTAAAGAAAGCCTATGCTGTAAGTTTTGCCTACCGCTTTCTTACTATTGCCTATGGAAACTTCTGGAAAAGTCTTGTAGTAAAACAAGAGTGGCAAATTTTGTTTCCTAATGTAGCGCAAAAAAACCCCAACCCATGAAAAAAACCCTTTTAATTCATGCAAATTAAAAAAAAAAAGTAACATTCTGGGCCATATTAAGCAGAAGAAATTTTTTTGCACATTAGTGGTAGCTGAACAGAAAGTACATGTGCTGAGAATTTTAGTCTTATGGGACATCTGAGATTGTAACACGTGGTCAACAATGTTTTTTATGCCATACATACCTGAGGACTTATTTGGATAGGTATTTATGTATTTTATACTTTTATTAATAAGCAGGTATGAATGTATTTAGCATTATATATGAGTCCAATGTGAATCCTTTATACCATTTGAACCCTTTGTACCCTTTCATTCTAGGCTAAAGCGTTTAATTTTATTTTTATTAATGACTTACCTACAGCATTCTAGACAGGTCAGGTTCTGACATCCTCAGACCTTTCGTTACATGTGGTATTACTTCAGTCTGGAGTGATTTCTTCCCATTTCACCGCTTAATATTGCTAGCTCTTTAAATAAACCCTTACATTCCTGGCCTTTCAGGGAAATTTATCGCTAAATTTTTCAATGGATTCCCCTACCAAATTTAGAATGAAATAGCCGCACACTAATTCACTAAGCAAAAGCATCCTGTCTGGATGCATATTGTCTGATTCCCAGAAGAGAGAGGGACCAAGCTCAGAGGTGGTTAGAGATGTCTTAATGTGCTTACGAGTTTGGAGGCAGCTCTTGACGCTAATGCAGACCCTGGGCACTGGCGACCACTGAGAAATCTTTATTCACTGAAGTACTCGGTGGGTAAAATATTTTCTTTTCCTCATAAATAAATAAATAAATGATGTGTAATTTGCTGACACAAACTATTTGCTTAAAATAGGCAATAGGCCTTGGGGAGATATTTATGATACAGGCTAGATTGACTTCAGCAAGCAGCAGCTGGTGCTTCAACACTGCTTGGTGTTGGAATGATCTTCTGTACTGCAAGGTAAAGAGGCAGAAAATGCAGCTGCATCTTTCTGGAGCTAATTTTAAAAAAGCAATGAGCTGGTAATTACCACTTTTCCCAGCTGGTCTTTATGAGGGTAAAAGGTTTAATCATAGATCGAGGATGGAAGAGGAAAATACTAAGCAGGCTGCAAACCAGCGTTAATAAACATACCTCCTGGAGATGCTTAGAAATTTAAGCTCTTGTTGGCTGGGAGGAGCTGGGAATGAAGATTACCTCCAAAAGGTTATCTGACAGTCCTTGGGGCCTTCCTAAAGGAGCTTCCTCAGGAAGGATCTGTGATGAGGGTTTGGTGCTGGCTCTGTACCCTGTGGGCTCATCCAGCTCAGTGTGATCTTCCCAGGCACCGGGGGAAGAAACTGAGCTGAGCTCATCCTGAAAGGTGCAAAATAAGGGGGATTTTCTGTGGATTTTTTTCAGTCAGCATCTCATTTCTGCTGGAATCATACAAATATCTTACAAGCTCAATTAATGCAACAAAATATAAATATTTTTGCACCCATTTAGGTAACGTTTGGCTCTATTTATAAACAAGAGCATCTTGCAAGAGCTTCTTTTTGACAAGTAAATGAAGTAAGTATAGAGAGTGCCAGTGTGTTAGTTAATTTAACCATGCTTCATTAACTCTTCCAAAATACCAGGTCTTAGGTAATAACTAAACCAAAAAGTGACAATAGAGTAGGTGTGGAAAGAATAACTTAAACTTCAGGGGAGCAAGAAGCTGTTGTTTACTTTCTTAGTTGATAGGGGAAAAGAGGATAAATCTGTTTGTTTTTACCATTCATTTCAGTCTTTTAACTGTATTGGTTTTGTAGTGACATGAAGGGTAGTAGGAGAGAAGAGCAGTCATATATGAATGTCCTGGTCTTAGGGTCAATTTCTATTTGCTAACTTTTCTGATATGACTAATGGGAAATGGTGGCAGACCCAGGTCTAGTTCAAGCTTTGATTTTTGCAAATCACAACCCAATCTGTGATTTCTGATGAAGGAGATTTTTGATAGTTCTGCCTGTATGAAAGTAAGAAAGCTTTTTTTGCGAGCTTTTAAACTAGCACTTTTTAATATGGCCTCTGCATACTTAGTTTAACATATGATTATTCTTTTGATTGACTTTGTTGATGACATATCAATCTAAGTTGGCTGGATTTGACACCTATGTATTGAATGATAAAAGAATATTTTGCTTTTGTTGAGAAACAATAATTTATTATGCCTGATATGGCAAAATAAATTTGAATCACTTCAAAATGTGTTTCATCTCATCTCTTGATTGCTTAAATCAAAATAATAAAAATGCAATAAAGAACTGAGGCCCACCCAAGTCTAGCAATTTATGTTTGCTTCTTAAATTTTTTTTCATTTGTTATGATCATGAGACCCCACCTGCAGTACTGTGTTGAGCCCTGGGGCTTCCAGTTTAAGAAAGACATGGACCTGTTGGAGTGAGTCCAGGGGAGGGCCGTGAAGATGATCAGCGGGCTGGAGCACCTCCCCTGTGAGGACAGGTTGAGAGACTTGGGGTTGTTCAGCCTGGAGAGGAGAAGGCTCCGGGGATACCTTACAGCAACTTTCCTGTATCTAAAGGGGCCGACAAGAAAGCTGGGGAGGGGCTTTTTACAAGGGCGTGTAGTGACAGGGTAAGGGGCAATGGTTTTAAGCTGAAAGAGGGTAGGTTTAGATTAGATATTAGGAAGAAATTCTTCCCTGTGAGGGCGGCGAGGCGCTGGCACAGGCTGCCCAGAGCAGCTGTGGGTGCCCCATCCCTGGCAGTGCCCAGCGCCAGGCTGGACGGGGCTTGGGGCAACCTGGGCTGGTGGCCGGCGTCCCTGCCCGTGACAGGGGGCTGGAACTGGATGGTCTTTAATGTCTCTTCCAACCCAACCCATTCTGCGAGTCTATAACTTCTCAGTTAAGTTTCCTGAGGGTAAAATCTTGAAGTAGGATTCCATGATGCGAAGTGATGAACATACACAGAACTGCAAAGACAGCTCCTGTCCCAAGTCTTGCAAGTGAATTAGGTCAGGGGATGTCAAAGGTGAGCTAGTCTCTGTGTGAGGGACTGTCTTGGGTTACCTGCCTTGCTATCCCGGGCGCATGTCTATCCTAGGCAGGTAATAGACTTTATAAGGGGGCAGAAAGGATTCTGGCCAAAGGCCTCATCCTGCGCAGTGGGACAGAGCAGCACTCAAGATGTCCTTGAGAACTGGGTTGGGGCCAGTTTGACACGGGTCAGATTTCCCTTCCTGGAAGTGGAAGCTGAGTATCTGCCTGTGATGTGAGAGACTGGGTCCATCAGGGACCTGGAGTCACGAGCCGTGCAGTACATCTCCGTACCGTTCCTCTCGGTGTGTCTGTGCTCTGGGAGAGGGACGGGCAACTTCGCGTTTATTCCTGGCTGTGTGCAGAGGCCAAGCCAGTACATCACATTTATATAACGCTGCGTTGGGCTAAGGGAGTCAGATCCAGTCCTGGTTTGCGGTATCAATTCTTCTCATGCATGATTTTAGGTGTGCAGAGTCCCTTCATTTAATTAAAAGATTGACTTAGTCATATGCAGCCACTGAACCATAGGTAAAACCTTCAAAGTGTGAATTCTATGCAAGGAGAAAGATATTTTTAAATATTTGTTCATCAAAAATATTTCTCAGTTGCTGTCACCTGTTGTATTGGAGTGGGTCCATGCCTGGTTTTGCTTTCCCTTCAATGTCCATCAAATAAGTAGTCTTTAAAGTCAGCTAGGAAAGAAAATATTAATTCTCTCATATCGGGTATGTAACAGATGAATATATGGAAAAAACACTTTCTGGTGGTTTTGTCAGCCCAAAGGAACTGAAAGTGCCTTTTCTGGTGCTCTGTGAGAGGGAAACGTGCTAATAGAATGGCATTTAGCTAATAGCGCAGCAGATGAAAACTGGGCCATGACAGCAAAGGTGGAAAGGTCAGAAAAGAGAGAGAAAATTATTTCATTTGGAGGTGAAAGTCATCTGAAATAAGTGATTTCACATTTAAAAGGCCGCCAAGGAGAAAATTGATGAATGTTAACATATTTTTTATATTGTTTTATTTCATTCTTTTTTCTTTTCTTATTTGTAATGCTTACGTATTCAGGAAGTTGAGGTAGGTTTTTCACTTTTAACTTGTAAATGTCCATAGAGTGAATAAAAGTATTTACAGCATATCATAATTCATATTATACTTTGAACTCTTATGATCAACTGTTAATATTGTTATAAATGAAATGTATTGATACATGTTAATTATTAATGTGTTAATATTGGTTTATTAACATGTTAATATTAAAATGACATAATAGTTTTGTCTGTTACAGTAGGCATAAGGTATTTTAAGCACATTAGCATCTGTCCTAGTAGAAAGCTCAGAAATGCATCGATTTCTGTGCAGTCATTTTTGTCAGGAAGGTGTTTCGTTGAATGAGAATGTTAAATCTCTTTAATCAAGGCGATTGTATTTATTTTTTATATATGAATAATGATACACATAGAGGGAGAGAGAATGATATACACCTGGAAATGAGTGCCATGTTCAGGCACTGTGCATTGCTCTGTCAGCATGCTGGTTTTCTGTTGGAGGAACTTGCAGTGAAATGATGGTATCCATTCAGAGGCGTTAAGAGTTCCTCCTCCTAACAAAAGTCATTTCAGGTTAATGTATAAATTTCAGCACCTTGCAGAGCAGTAGCACAAAGCTCTGTCCATTTTTCAAGTCAGAGCTTTAGGTGGTATTTAAATAAGACATAGATTTTCTACTCAGCCATATCTACAGGGTGAATTTCACCTTTACAGTGTCATAACCATTCAGTTACAGATCTTGCTGGTATCAGTGCTGAAGTGAAACTCTAGTGCTGTATTTTCTGCTGTCCAACTGGCATAAGTTATTTTGAACTGCTATTGACCGTATTGCTTTAATGTATGTATAATCATTATTTACTCCTATAAATAATAACGAGTTTTATATATTGAAAATTTCAAAGGTTTTCTCTATTCTACTTTTCAGGGTTTGCTCCATATTTTTTCTTGTGTATTTTCCTGCGTTATCATACTGTAGTTTCAGGCATCTTCTAAAATAAATATAGTTTCAATTTTCAAAAAGGAATACTAAACAGGTCTGCATAAAGGAGAAAAGGAGTTGGTTTACAGAAGAGATAGTGTTTTGTAGGTTTTTTTGTAAGGAAGGTGCATTTTCTGTAAAATATTCCTTTGACACTGAAATTGAGATAAAGCCCCTTTCCAATCCTTATTTCAAAACTGGTTCCATATGCCACCCGCATAAGAAATCTTTCTTGGGATTTGAATTATTTAACAGTTTCTGATGCTGAAAACCCAGCAGCAAAGCAACACCTAGGAAAAAATGTAGGCAGGCAAAAAAAGAATATTTTGTTGCTGGAAAAAAATTATTCTGCTTAAAAAGCTTAAAAGCCAGCACATTCTGAAAAGTGATTAATGCTTGGTGAATTTAGCAGTACATCGTAATCAATTACAAAGCATTGTATAACCATGACGGTGGTTTTGTATTAGCAAAGCTGTGGAATTCAAAGGCAAGTCTGCGATTCTATTTCTGGTGCCAAACCCCGTACTTCTGAAGAAAAAGTATAGATACGTTTGATATATCTGAAATAAATTGTGAATAATAGTCTTTGTTGTTAGTATGGAACATCATCGCTGTCCATGAAGTCAGTATAGATGCCGAGCACGAATATACTTGGGGAAAGAAAATGCATTTCTTCCTGATAGTCGTGCAGAGTTACGTCCCGACCTCTTCGTTCAGGGAGCGTTTGCCTACCCCCGCCTGCCCCCCGAGCAGGCAGGGAGGAGGGAAGCAGCCCACGGTTCTCTGCGCTCTGAGCGTTGGTGCTTTCTGCTTCTCATGCTGCCCATAGCCTTCGGAAAGGAATGTGCTGCCATGAGGGGCATCTCCTGGTGTTCAGTGAGGGAATGGAGAGTCCCCGCTCCTCCTGTTCCAGCTCCATGGGCTGCTCTGAACCCAGAAAGACACGCTGGCTTCCAAGTCTCCCAAATATTCCCGCTTAGGGTGACGGGATAGCATGAGAGCATGTGAAAATCACTGTATTGGAGTGAAATGGTAAACACAGCTCAACAGAAGAAATAATTTAGGTGTCTTATTCACACTGATGGGTTTTCAGTTACTCTTCTGGCAGGAAAAAAAAATCTAGATGTCATTCCAGACAGCTTGATAAAGACATCTTTTCAGTGGCAGCCCTCAAGAAATGAATACAGAATACTGGATATATTGAAAAGGAAATAAAGATTAACATGCAGAAAAATATCACAGTGTTAAAGAAATCTTCCATGCTTCTTCACTTCAAATACATTATTCTGTTGTTACCACCTCCTCTTACAGAGGACACAAGTGAGATGTACAGAATATGCTGAAACTAAATATAACAGTTGGGCTTGAATCCCAGTTCTTCAGAACTGGGTTGATGGAACTGTGAAGTGGGGGAAATTTCACCTAAATATTTGCTAAGTACGTAGAACACAAATTGATCCAATGCACAGAAGAGTTTTCCACTCTTTTCTACAGAAAGACTCATTTGCAACAGGATAATCATTTGGCCAGGCACTCCGGCAGTTCCCACCTTCTCCAGTTTAAAGTCCAGTCAGAATTATGTAAAACAGAACCACAAGGCTCACAGCAGAATTATATCTTTACATCAAATTTAAGAAGGTTTTAAAAAATTGATAGTGGGAAAAGTGACAGAAGTAGTCACTGCAAGTGCTCCTGGATGTTATTGTACTTTAAGTATAATGCTTATGATATTATTGCTGTATTTCTGTACATTCACAATGGTGGGATTGACATGTGTCCAAATGAATAGAAGTATTTTTGGATTTATTTTGCTGACCTTTTGCCACACCAGGATGGTGTGGATCATGTTATGTTACCTGAACGATATCTCTTATCTTTGTTATCAAAAGTTGTAGACTGATAAGAAATAATACAGAGTTTTCAGAAAAATATATAATAATGCACATACTTTGAAAAACAATTCAGAAGAAAACTTGAAGGTACTGAATTCACGGAATTTTCTGTTCTTTAATTTCTAACCTGCATTTACGACTCTTTAGGATGCAACCTGTTGATAGTCTTATCTGATTTGATCTAAATATGTTAGGATAAAAAGATGAGTTGAGTCATTTGTAGTTTAGTTATGTAAAATTGTAATGGAAAGACTGATTATATTTTTCCTGAGTTTCCTTTTCTTTTCTCCCCATTTAGGATGATTATTTCAGAAACTGGAATCCCAACAAGCCTTTTGATCAAGGTAAAGTTAGTACACATTTTTTCAGTTGTCTTCTGCTATTTCCTGATATCCCCATATACTTTATGCCTTTCTTCCTCCGTCTGTCCCATGCATTAGTGAAGAGCTATATTCATGCTTATATCTCATTCCCAATTTAGTCACAGCTTGAGGTGGTTTATGTATAAGGGTTTGACTCATCTCTATTTTTCAGCCACATTTTAATCCATATCCATTCCAATTTATATTCAGTGATGATATATATGCTTAGATTCTCTGTAACCATGAATCTTGGGCTAACATGCAACTTAAAACAGGTATGTTCATGTACGTTTTCTTTCACGTTAAAAACTTTCCTAAATGAATGTCATGAACGTAATTACTGCATTTCCTAACACTGAAGGGGCCAATTCTTTGAAGCCAGTTGTAATGTATGAATTTCAGGGTGGTTTTTCAAAAGAAAATGGTGTCGTGTATATGCTCCTGATGCAGATTCTGTAAATGATATTTTACTTTGTCTTGGTGAGTTTTTAAGTTATGGTAGTACTTCAACAATTTCCAGGCCATCTACCAAAGGATAGGGGAAAAAAACCCCACCCAAAACCTCTAACTGTTGTGTCCAGGATGGCACTGGAAACAAGTCATGCCAGGAGAAGGAACTTCAAATTGACAACTTGAAGAGATCTCAGGTAGCAACTCCCCATCAAGCATCCTCTGCTTTGTGTTCATAACTAGCAAAAAATCTTTTCAGATGGCATGGTAGGAGACATTCACTCTAAATGCCGTAGGTGAACGTTGCTGGAAATACTAGTAGCCCAGATGCTGCTACGTGTGGTGGGTTGTATTTGATACTTAATGTCTTGTCAGTAAAAAACACTATATGCAAAGAAATCTCAGCAGTCCATCCTGTGAAAGACAGAGTAGTGCAAGCCGATAGCATGCCGTAATTTTGTCCTTAAAATGAGAATATTGTACTTTAACTTTGCTATTTGTTATACCTGTCACTCTGACACTAGGATTCTGTAACAGTCCATCCTGGAGCACCCTCAAAAAGTGTAATATGAAACGATTTGGGTCTTATATTTCTTTATGTCTTAAAGCTTTCTAGAATGTTTTGGTGGTTTGGGTTTGGTTGTTTTTTTTTTCCCCAGGACAAATGTGAAAAACTACATTTTGCAGAGCTTCTTTTCATTTGGTAGAACCAGTTACCAGCTGTTTGATTTGTGGAGATAACAACACACAATATAAAGCGTAGGTCGGTTAGCTTCTGGGTTTGCCTTTTGACAGTTGCTTATTTTTCCTGTTTGTAATGTTTGGTGAAGCTCATATAACTCCTGCTTGAGAACACATGAGACGAGGATATTACAGCTGTAAAATCACAGGTAGATGGTAGACTTTTTCCACTGCTTAAGGCATTTTTAGGATCCTGGATTTCTTTAACTCGCTTTGGTTCATTATTCAACATCATGTCTCTTAAACTGTAGAACACCAGTGCCTCAAATTTTATTCAAAATGGTATTCTATAAGTTTCAATCCACTTATGCTCTGAAATTTGAAGGGGTTTTAGAAGATGTTATCTTAAAGTCATGTAGAAAGGAATGATCATGTACCTGGTAACTCCAATACAAATGAGTTTCAGTCATGCAGATCCACTGCACAGTCCTCCTCTGTTTTGGATCCTGTGTCAAAGTTAAGTGGCATTCAAGCAGAGTGTGAGGCGTACTTTGCCCTTCAGAATGTGAAGTGGCTCTCTGGATATATAACTCTTGTGATTTTACATGCAGAAAAGGTATTCCTGCAAGAAAATTGCTTAGGCAAATCGTTGAGCAGCCAAGTAGCTCATGATGGAACAGTCACAGTGTGGTACGCAGAGGGAAACAAGGAATCAGACTGTGCATGGCCTTCTCCAAGCATGGCTTAGGTCTGGTGTCACTGGGATTTAACCAGTGGGTAATGGTTAAAGAATATTAGATAATAGCAGAGTTGCAGAGTTGCAGGAGGTGCCCAATAGTTTAGTTGTTAATTTTTTAATAACTGCTTAAAAAAAGAAAAAGAAGCAAGTCATGTTACAGAAAAACATTTTTATGCCTCTGGAAGTTAAATAGTATGAAATGATACTTGTGAATCATACCACAAATGAGAACAAAGAGTGAATCAGTTGAGAAGGAGAAGGAAAGGCATGAACAAATGAATGAAGGCGTAACTAGATAAACGACAGTCCAGCAGAGGAGATGAAACCACAACGCTTTCTTTATTCGCTTTCGATTTCAGCTTTGGCAGTCATTTATTTTACAAACAGGAGTCATAAAAGGGAGCACCTTGGCCGATCAGAGATTTGAATGTTCAAAATTACTAAAGCGTTTAGGAAGAAAATACCCATTAGAATTCTCTGAAGGTGCTTTTGAAAATTTCACTTTACATCTATTTCTATGTTTCTTTGCCAAACATGTTCCTTTTATGATCTGTAGGTAGCTCCCAGGAATATCATTGGGGGCTTATACATGTTAGGGCTGAAGAGTGTAGATTCTGTTTCTTTATGGAAATGGAACTGCAGTGTCAAAGGAAAGGGAAACATGATGGTTTTTGTCAAGGCATATATCCACAGGGATTTTCAAAGGCATCTGAGGGATTTAGGATTACAAATCCTATTGACTTCAAATGGAATTTATGGTCCTACCACTTTCAGAGGCCTTGTGGCTCTCTGTCTTCCCAAGAGGAAAAACAAAAAGGTAAATCCTGGCAAAATATTGCAAAAAGATTTTGAACTGACATGCTTTAAAACTGTCTTGTTCATTGTGTTACTGAGATTTCTGACTCTGGGCAAAACCACAAATCGTTTTAGAGAATCTAAAATCGGACGTGGATATCTGGAAGCAATACAAACAGTCATACATCTGTTAAAGATTACTGTCTCTTTACAGAGAAAAGGATCATTTCTCTTTCATTGTAAAATTTCTTCAAGAGTATGGATAGTCTGTTGTCAGAAAGCAGAATGCAGGCTAGGTGATGCAGTCTGAGCATGATACTCTGCCTTGCGGAGAGCTGTGCAGCGCTTTTGACTCATTTAAATCTTACAAATGGATTTTATTTGGCCAATAGCTCATTCTTTTTCACAAAGACAACACTACTCTTGGCCTTGGTAACTGACTCAGATGTTAAAATAGCCACTCATACCTTTCTAAAGAGATTTCTTACACAAAATATTACCTTAGGAAACTGTTGCTTAGTCTGAGCAACCTGGTCTAGTGGCAGGTGTCCCTGCCCATGGCAGGGAGGTTGGAACCGGATGATCTTTAAGGTCCCTCCCAACCCAAAACATTCGAAGATTCTATAAATCTCTTTTCCAAGTCTTTTCCACCATAGGTTTAATATCTGTCATTTTCCATGCAGAGAAAAAAGAATTGTCAGAAGGATTTGTCCTAGACATTTTATGCAGAGCAAGCTGCAAGATAATTGTTTCATCTGTCCTCAGTCTTCTCCATTCTCCCAGCCCTGACATTTTTTTCCATGTTGTTCCTTTTGGCCTTGGGGTGTTTAAATCCCCCTGTGCTTTTGTATGATTTTGGAGGTACAAAAGCTTTTATTTTATATTCTTTGGGGTTCTTACATCCAGAGAGCCTGTGCAGATCCTGCGGTAAGGAGCCCTAGCTTGCTGCTGTGAATTCGGTAGCAGCTCTGTGTTCTCACCACACAATTGTTAGAGAGATATCCCAAAAGAAAATTTTAATCTCACAACACCAAGGTTTTTCCTACAGTAACTGAGGAGAAAAAACTTCTCCAGTGGGTGAATGAAAGCAAGACAACTGCCTCTCTCCCTGGCTTGTAAGGGAAATCTGAGCCTAGCATCACTCAGCTAAGGCTAACTTGTGTGAGAACCCACTCTTTGGGATGGCTTTACAAGTTGTTAATGTTTAAAACCTATTTTTCAATTCTAAATCTAAAATCATGTTTGAATAGTCTAATGGTGAAGTCTTTCTATGGGAGCCAGAGTGCAGAATCACAATGAAGGACTGGGAGGGCAGGGTTCAGAAGTAATGGAAGGTGGCTGGTACCTGCCAGAAGTCATCTCGCAAAGGCAGCTGGAGGATTCAGTATGTTTAACAGATTTCAAAACCAACAGTTTTGCAAACCAGCAGAATTCTGCTTCTAGGCTTGTACTTCATTTGCATCTTTTAAAGAAATGTCTGCTGGGTCCAGCCAAATCTATATTCTTTTCTAAAAATATCAAAGCTAGCTTTATTCAGCAGATTGAATCATTTAATTATGCATTTAAAAACAATAGCAATGTAATCAAGCTGTCTGCTTGCAATGCAGAGAGAAATATCTGCATGTATGTCTCCAGAAAAGAAATACCTTGTTTTGTGAAAAAACGTACATGACTTCCACTGAAACAACCCCTAGAGAGTCACACGAGGTACCTTTGCCTAACGTGCCTTTTCAGGGGAAGTCAACTTGAATGGTTCAGCTGCATCTTAGAGGGTGCTTGAGTGATCAGAATTTATTTTTAGCCTAGCTACCAGCCCAGCTTTTTATCCATCTTGAACCCAGGAGAAACCAATACAACGGTGAGCATCTTGCCGACTGAGCCAAGCTAACGAGGCATTTGGACTGCAGAAGGCAGGAGAGCGTATAGCCTGAAAATGATTGCTAGTCATTAATATTGAACTCAATTCTGTCAGAGTTGCAGAAGCCAGAAAGCAGAAGAGTGGAAGGGGCAAGTTAGTCAGGATTCTAAAATATGAATCAAAGTGTTGAGGTTTTTTTCTGACAAGGTCATTTGAGAGTTCTTAAGGAGCTTGACAGCTAACTCGGCATACTTTCCTAGTCTTCTCCATCTACATTGGAGGAAGAAAAGAGGGAATCAGGGAGAAAGTTTAGCACAGCATTCTCACATCAGAGATTTTGGTATGGTAATTAAATGTGTCTGGTATTCTGCACCTATTCAGACTTGCCAGAAAATGAGCTCATTAAGATTTTATGTATTAACTGTTAAATAAAAAAATAAGTTTGTTATTGAGAATTTCTGCTAAAAGCCACCTCTCAATAGCTCTAGTAAATTCTTCTACAGACAAATAGATATTAATTTTTCTGATGAGATGCACAAATAAGAGTACATTTTGTTAGGTTTAAAGTTGCTGGAAACATTTTGGAATGATGTCCAGTTATTTGTCATATGGCTTTTTTTAAAGCATCGTTACCCAGAACATTGGAACTGTGGAATTAATGGGATGCTCTTTGTATTGCACATACATAAGCTCTGAATCCAAAAACATTTAGACCATTGAGCTGCCATTATTATTAACGAGGCTGTAGAAGGACATGGTAAGAGGGGGGAAAAACTTGATTCTGTTGCAGTGCTGAGCTTTTTCCCAAATCTGTGCCTGAAACCATCCACCGAACTGTGCAGTTGTCTGTTCAAGTAGGTGCAAGTCTCACCCTTGCCATGTGGACTGTGACACTGTCAATGATTGCAGTGCACTGAGCTGCCCGGAGCCTCCTACCTTGACCCCTCCTCCTGTACTGAGGCAAAGGAACTGGCTAGAAACGTGGTGGCATCTCACCTATCACTGGTGATAGCAATCCCAAGTGATCCAGGCTGCTGGACTTTTCAGGAAAAGATGCTCCCAATTAAAAATAGTTGGAATTTCCCCCTTCTCTTTCAGTCTTTGTCTTTATTTTCACTGTCTTTATCCCCAATCCTCTTCCACAGTAACTGAGAAATCTGAACGGGGAAATTATTTCTCAGGGCTTTCATTATCTGCCCTGTGTGTGGGGGGGGGAAATAAAAAAATTTCCAAAATCCCTTTTCCACTATTCTGTGTGAAGATCTTCATCTGCCTGAATGGGACCTGTCAATGACTGATGCCAAGGTCAGTCACGCTTGTGTAGACTTGATTATCATTATTAATTACAGACATGAACTCTCCATCTTTTCAAAGAATTCCCCTTGAGCACTAATGAAAGTCTGAACTGGCAAAATACCTTCACTTTTGAAGAGGAAAGCTCTGCTTTCGAGTGGATTGCAGCCTCCAGCATAGCATAGCCCGTGACTTTCACAGTCCAGCAGCCCCATGGAAGTGAATTTGTCAAATTTAGAGCTTTATACCTCGAGATGAATGTGTTGGTATTCGTGCTTCCTCTGCTGCGTTCAATTGTACCTCTGTCTTTCCAGTGTCTAACTGGCAAATCCAGACTCCAGAAATGGCCTCCTGCAGCTGTGCAGGATAAAGTTTGCCTAAAATTCATAAGTCTTCCAAAACAGAAAGGATGATAATGGGAAGCCTGTGATGCAGGATGAAAATCATAGAACCTGCAATTATTTTTGAACATGTAATTTTCTGTTAGCCCAGTTAAGATGTTCTTTCAGAAAAGCCTGAATAAATTCCTTTCAGAGAGTTGTTTAGTACTGTACACATCTCTAGCCACAAATATATGTTAGTTTTGTAATAAATGTTTTCTATTACTGTGCCTCAGATGGCAGATTTCAATTGAATAACTTATTTTGCAATTTATTTTTTGACTGTGGTTGAATTAGTTTTAGAGCCTTATTCGTAGGACAACTGCACATGAATTATGTTTGTAGATCTTCAGTAAATCAGTACAATTTTAAAACATGCTAACTGAATCAACAGAAGACAATAGCCGAGATGCAGCACATGAAATATGCTGTCTTCCATCAAACGCATTTCAAGTACATATGGCTGCTTCTATGCGCCAAGCAGATGCACGTGGTTCTCTTTACGTGCTAAAATGTAATATTAAATTCCTTTTAAGTTTGTAAGCAGCCAATTTTGTCATTAAATATGGCATCAGAAGTGGCAGAGATGGGGTCCCTGCCTATGACTGTATTATGGCTGATGTGCTTTGAACTGAGCCAGTGATCGATAGGTTGCCTTCTAGAATTTTATTAACACTTGGGGAGCACTTGTTAGTTTTGTCAGTAATGGTGCTGGCTTTCTTTTAATATCTCTTACTTCATTGACTGTGAAGCAGAAATGGTTTGTAAAGGGAGATTGGGTCTTCCTCATGTTCATCTAGCTCCCATTTAATTAAATACATTTTTGGGAATATCACAAGGCCCAACCCTGCTCTCATTGACATCACTTAGTGAGCAGGGGTCTCCTTCCCTTTGCCTCAGTATATAGGAGTTCATTTTTGGAAACTTACCTAAGCCTTTAAAAATGAAGTGTGTTTGGAAATACATGCCTGCAAATCTTCCTTCCTTGTTTCCTGCAAGAGAGACCCCAGTGTATTATTCAAACTAGCTACTTCGGTTTGTATTCTGATTTAACAAGGCCAAACCAATCAGGGGCAAAGTCTCCAGCTTTGAAATATTATTTGACTTAAGTATTGGATGGTATAGTAGATTTATACTGCATGTCAAATTGTGTTTTAAATCACTAGCTAGGCAGCAGAGTAATCTGCATAGTATTTAAACATTTTTTTTATGCTTGCGAGTTAATAGGTGATTACTAACTGTCATTTGATTCTAAATGGAAAACAGGATCTCTTGTGGCGAATAAAAATAGAAGGCAGAGTGACAACGGCCATGAAAAGGTATAATGCAGAATTTTTAGGAAGAGAACAACATCAACATAAAGACAAGTTATTTCAAAAGCAGATTTCAGTAAACTGAGAATTGGTAAGGTGGAAATTAGGGGAAGAAAAATCAGGATAATTGGCATTTCCTCGACGCAGAGGGCACAAACACAAATTACCCAAAAGCCAAGAGCTTGGTTAGTGACGAGGCTCTTTGTGACTGCGGTGACAGCAAGCCACATGAAGAACGTGCAGCCAGGCTGAACTCTGAAGGGAGCACCAACAGTAGCCCCAAACTCAGCAATCCACGTATAACATGAGATATTTGGGCAGGGATGTAAGAATACCATTTTTTTACAGCTGTGTTAGAAAAAAGAGAAAGATCAAGAAAAATGATGGCTCACTGCTCAGTGGAGAGAGATGCCTTATGTAAAGGCATTGCTGAGAAGGCCAAAGCATCGCTGCCTGTCTTTGCTTTGGCTTTCACTTACAGCCCAGCTGTGACCAGGTGGCGATCGTAGTTAACGTCCTCGGCTGAAGTGTAAGATTCTGGATTAGGGAAAGAACAGGCTTGAGTAAATTAGATATTTGCAAATTGGAAAATGGCTGCAAACCAGAATTGATCTAGGGTTTAATTGAACGGGCTGAAATAATTTTAAAGATACTAAAAGGTACCTTTTAAAATTTATGAAATGATGGAAGACTGGGAAAGGACAAGCAGCATGCATATTTTTTAAAGTTAGAGAAAGGAAGAAGATAGGAAATTCTATCCATAAGTTGAACCTGAAATCCTGAAAAAAAAGTACTAGAATAAATATTAAAGCAAATATTTGTTAGTATCAGGAAGATAATGGGATGAATAAAGCTGGTATGGGTGTCAAACTAAACTAGTTTTCTTCTGTGTCATTTAGAGGCCCTGAGACTTGGGAGTAAGCTTGTTGTATCACGTATCTTGACTTTAATAAGGCTTTTGACATTGAATTACATTACTGTCTTATAAGCAAGTTAAAGAAATATTGTCTAAAAAATAATTATGAGGTGGATATAAAATCAGTTGGAAAACTGCATTCTGGCAGTAGCTGTCAATGGTTCCATGTCAGGCTGGAAGGATAAATTGAGTAGGGTTCCTTTGTGATCTATTTTGGGTCCAGTATTCACCATTTTCATTAAATTTTAGATATTGACATTAGTATGCTTATTGAATGTAACACAGCAGTAAAATTCACAGTCGCCTTAAGAAAGTTATGAAATGGTCTGAAAACAAAGAATAAAGGTCAGTCCGGGCAGATGCAAAGTTCTTTACTTAGGTAAGAATAATCATCTACACAAAACAGGATGAAAAACAATCAGATGGTAATAAATTTGGAGAAAAAGGGTAGAGGATTACAGTGGATTACAAATAGAACATGAGTCAACAATGTCATTCTGTTGCAAAAAAGGCAAATGTTGCACTGGCATGTGTAACTATGAGTAATCCTTCAGTTCTAGTCAGCGCCAGTTAAGACCTTGGCTGGAATATGTTGTCCAGATTTGAGTACCAGGCTTCTAGAACAGTGTGAATCCAACTGGAAACTACCCAGAGAAAAGTAACAGATATGATCAGTCACAGAAAATATATTCTGCAAAGAAAGATTGAAGGAGAGGAGCACCTCCTCTGTTGAGAGAAAACAAAACAGCAACAAAAAAAACCCAAACAGCCCACAAATCCTATTTTCAAATGCATAAAATTAACTGCAAAGTGGAGAACTTGTTCTCTATCCATTGTGGATACAACAAGGAGCAGTATGTTTACATTGCAGCGAAGAGGATTAATTTTAGCCTTTGTAATGACAGCAATATTTAAGCATTGGGAGAAGTGTTTTAAAGAGGTTGTAGAGACTGTCTCTGAAGGTTTTTAAACACAGGTTAGACAAAAGTCTTGCAGATAATGACACATTGATAGTTGATCTAGCTATGGAGAAGGGGAATGGAATTAGCATCCTTCCCAGAATTGCCATTCCAGCACTGTGATTCTGTGACTGTATTTTGATTAATGGAAACCAGCTAATTTCGTTGAAAGCACAGAAGAAGTGCTGAAGAAGGTATTTCTTAAAATAGATTACCAGTCAAAGCAAAGAAGGGAAAAATAAATGAATCTGTATCCTTGACAGACATTTTGGCACCACCTGAAAAAACAGAGGTTCTTATTTGATGGGAGTAATGTGCATAAACTTCAAGATAGATACTAGCCATGGTTGTCACGGGCTTGCAAACCACCATGAATATAAACAGGGACTGGCAAAAGGCAGCCCATTTTCTCTGCTTCTCCCTGTCTCGCTGGCTTTCTAATTGTCCTTGTTTTGGCTGCAGTAGAGTTAATTTCCTTCCTAGCAGCTGCTACCGGGCTGTGTTTTGGGTCTGTGCTGGAGAGGGTGTTGGTAACACAGGGCTGCTCAGTCCCCGCTGAGCCGGGCTTACACAGAGCCAAGGGCTCTGCTGCTCCTCACCCCACGCACCAGCGAGCGGGCTGGGGGGCACAAGGAGCTGGGAGGGGGCACGGCCAGGACAGCTGACCCTGACTGACCCAAGGGATGTCCCCTGCCATCAGCCTCGTGCTCAGCATATGGAGCTGGGGAAGGGGGAGGAAGGGGCGATGTTCGGAGCGATGGCGTTTGTCTTCCCCGGTCCCCGTCAGGCAGGATGGAGCCCCGCTGCCCTGGGGATGGCTGAGCACCTGCCTGCCGTGGGGAGCGGGGAACGGGTTCCTCGCTTTGCCCTGCCTGCCTGGGCGGCTTTTGCTTTGCCTGTTAAACTGTCCTTAGCTCAGCCCACGAGTTTTGTCCCTTTTACCCTTCCAATGCTCCCCTCATCCCGCCGAGGGGGAGTGAGCGAGCGGTGCCGCGGGGCTGAGTTGCTGGCTGTCCCACCTTGCACTGAAGGTCTGGGAAAGATGAACAATTCTTCCAAAGGAATACTCTCTATTAAAGTGAAAACATATGGAAACTTGCATAAACTATAAGTTTAAAGCCTTAATCTCATCTTCAACCAGCCTTTCCTTGGGTTTAAGAAAATTACACACAAGCTTCTGGACAGACATTATCATACTGGTTATAATATCATTACTTTACAGTGTGAATATTACATCAGACACCTTTCTATTTTTACATTTGTTGTTTACTTCTTGATGAGCCTTTGCTTCTTCTCCAGGATTCCCAAGGCTCATACAAGCTTTGAATACCAAAATCTTTTCACATGGTTCGCTCTTCTGGGTAGGTTTTGAGGACAAGGCTGGCTGGATGTTTTGAAATAGGAAGGTTAAAATTTGCCCAGGTCTGCAGAAACAGGGTATTTAAGGGAGACGAGGACCAAGAAAAATGTGAAAAATTAAGTCACTTATTTTTTCTTATTCTCCTCTAAGAAGAGGATACCTAGAAACTACAATTAATCTTTAAGTCTATCCTGATTTCTCTGCCTATCATTTATTGAAAGAGAACCTTGTGTTCCATTAATAAAAGTGAAGATCTATATTCTTAGAAAATTAATCTATAATTTCTGTCATTGTGATGCTTGGGCCAATTTTTGCTGGCATTAATTAGCCAGGAGTATGTATGAGCATTTGTTTAAAAAGAAAAAGAATCCAGAACACCCGAACACCCATCTTATCACAAAACTAAATTATGCCCACAGTTCACTTTTTTTTATTCCTAGTAGCCTTTATGCTTTGCTTTCTTCTCCCTCAAATGAATCATGTGTGACAAAGATGCTGCTATCCCAGAGATCACAAGTTTCTACAAGTTTTGTGAAAATGGACAGCCAAGAAGAGAAGAGACTTGTTAACGCCTCCGCTAGGGAACAAGCGCAACAGAAACGACGCTTCTGGGGGATCAGAAAGCCCAGATGAGAGTCTGTCAAACACCCAAATGCCAAGACAAACAGCAGGCACTGTTGGAGTCTACCTTAGAGAGCTCACTCCTCAGGCATGGGTGGGTTTTGTGGTTTGTTGTTTTTTGGTTTGGTTTTGTTTTTTTTTTTCCTGGATAGCGTCTCTGATATCTAACAAAGATGAAATCATGCTGAAGCTTTGGTTAAGTTCTTCTAAGAAGAAAGTCTTGCTCTGCCTGGGTCAGCCTGGCCGAGCGCTGGAACCCTTCCTGCACAGCAATCAGTAGCTCACTTGATGGGAAGTTCCTTAACGCTGACTTTCCTCGCTCTCCTGTTGCCCAGGGCTGCCTTGTTGGCACAACCGTAACATCATCATTAAAGAAAGGGAGCCTCCACTTCTTCAGAACTTCAGAAAAGGAACTACAGGTTTTCAAAACAGAGCCATCGGTCCAGGGCTCCCCTCTGCCCCTCACCGCTGCCTGGAAGGCTGCTCGGAGCTCTGCCCATCTGCGCAACCAGGAGCTCAGCTGACACATTTTTCTGAACGTGTACCTGGACAGAGAGCACCGAGCCGCAATTAAAATGTTCCCCTTTATGAGGTGTTTCATTGCTAGCAGTGATGGGAAGTTATTCCACATACCTCAGGTTTAAAGCCTATAGGCAGTGTAAGAGCTCTGTGTCTGCAGAGACAAAGGACTCGTTCTGGAGGAGCTCAGTCTCAAACTGATTTGCAGAGGGATAGGATGCCCTACGAGTCCTGTTCTCATCTGGGGGTGGTGGTGGTGGTTCTCCTTTGGGAGGGGTACTATGGAGCTGGGCAGTTCTGTATTTCACTACCTGGAAGTGACTTCCAAGGGCTTCCCCTTCCTCAATGGAAGGGGGGAACAGCACATTCTGCTTCTCTGGACACCCTGAGTTATTCCTCAAGCTCATACCTGGCAAGGAAGACTGTCCAGGGCAAGATGTCAGAAACAGAGGATCAGAGGCCAAAAAGTGAAAGAATTTGGTACACTTGCCCTAGGGAGCACGTATGCCTGATTTATTCATTTCTATCTTATACCAATCTTAGCGCAAGAAGAGCTTGCAACCCAGTCTCGGCTTTTATTAGGTTTGACAGAATTAAGCAGTCAAGTTTCATAGCTGATTTCAGATTCCAAGGGATGTTTTAATTCCTGAGAAATAAAAGCACATCACCTATCACGAGGAACAGGGGACATGTCAAACAGCTCAATTTTCCTCGGTACCAGAAAGTTGTAATGATATCCAGGACTTTTCTCCTGTGGCAGGCCCAGAGGTGTCTGCAGACATGCTTACTGCTCTTTGTTCATTAGATACTCTTACAGCCTGAAGCTTTGAATAGCATCTGCTTTTTCTGACAGGATACCATGTACTCATCACCCAAACCAGAGACACAGTTTTACATTGCTCATGTGAGGGTAAGCAAGCAGAGAATGAGGGAGCAAAGATGAAAAACCTTGCCAATGCTCGTAACACATCCCTGCTCTTTCATCAAATTTCTGGTCTGGAGAACTGCCAGGGTATTGAAAGGAAAGCGGGAGACATGCAAAGAGCGAGAGGAAAAAGGAAATTAACACAAAGCTAATTGTATTGGATTTCCACAAGAAGAATCACCGTCTGCCTTAGCAGACACACTGGCAGAACACACACCAAGAGAAACAGCAGATTTGACCTCACATTTCACCCCCACTCCGGGCTATGGATGACTGTCTCTAGCAGAATGAAGTAGCTGGTTTTCCTTTGAAAAGCCAAGTTCCTCATAAAATCACCAAAAATAAAGGGTGGAAGTGACCTCAGAAACACCTTGTCCAGTCCCCCTCTGCAAGGCAGAGTCAGCAATCCTGCACCACTCCTAGGGGATGCTCAGGAAGACCTCAGTGATGGAGCGGGGGGGAGGTCTGCAGCCCCCCAGGCAGGGGACCTCAGCACTCAGCTCTGCTCAGCTTTGAAATACTTTCCATAACCAGGACTGCACTTGCTGTAGCTCAAACTCCTTATTTCCATACCTGGGAATTTCATGCCTCAGCAGAAGTTCCTATAAACCGGAATTGACTTGTGGCTACAACTGCTTAAAATCAGACATCTGCCGAAGCACCATGCTGAGCCTGGGTTCAAATTAATTCCTACATCTCCACTATTCACTCTCTGCTCGCGGCCCCCCCTTCTTCAAACCACTATGACAACAGTGACCTCTAAGTACACACTGTAGCATATGACATTTTGATGGAATAGAAAGCCTACTGGTCAAGTAATACAAATTAATTTCATTCATGGATTTTAATTTACTTCCTACAGAGTGATGTTTTGCATCCCAGCAAGTTAATGCCAAAGTCAATAATGACTATCGTTGTCATTCCAACCTCTCAGTTCAGTTTCCTGAATCACGTCTGTAAATCAAATCAGTTATTGCCATAAGATGCATGTGCCGGTTATTTGATTAGCTCCCTATAAAGGCACTGTCATTCCCTGCCACGAAAGTAATTGCAACTATAACTTTTTAAACCAAAGCTTGACTTTATAAGCCTCTGTGCTAGAGGCTGCACAGCCTTCTGCTGCCTTCCTACCCATGGCTGTGGCTCAGCTCCAACCCGGGCATCGTGCCGCACCGCATCAGGCCAGCGGGTCCTTACAGCGCTCTTGGCCAAGCGCTTATGGGTACCCGAGGATATCATCCCCCATGGTCATCACTATTTCGGGCTTCTCCTAGCTGGTTTACGAGATACTGTAACTGGTAAGGTCTGCACATTTCCACTAGAAAGCAGATCCTCAGGCACCAGCTTGTGGGTGCTCAACACACCCTTTGGAGAGAGCCTGTGCCAGGGAGGGAGCTGAGGTGCTCTGGCAGCATCTTTTTCCTCCCAGCTTGGCTTCCTTTGCTTTCTCCATGGCGAGTGCCAGCCACCCGGGCCCCAAATGCAAAGCTGCACCCGGATGCTGTTCACCCCAGTTCTGCTGGGCTCCAGCATCGGCTCAAGCCAAGGCAGAATCTTGTTGACATAAATGATGACCCAGAAAAAATGAAGGGTTTCCAAAGGAATTGTTGTTTTCAAACGATAAGTAAAGCTAACAAAGTCATTGCTGGTAATTTTCTTGCAAGTGATATGTACAGCTGTCAATCAGTGAAATAAAACCCAATTCTATTCCTTTTTGAAGTGTTCAGCATGTCTTTTTCCAGCTGAGATATTCTGGCTAAAGAAGCACAGTAAGAATCCTTCAATTTGAATTGTCCTTACTAGCTTCAGTCTTCTGACATCTCTGGGTCTCGTGGCAAATATAAATTATATTCAAGGTCTGTACACTTTGTTCTCTGGTACAGTTGAAGAGACATTTGCTGGCATGGAAACCTCTCTTCCTCTGCATGCTTTGCCAGGCAGCACACCACTACCGTGTATCAATTCACAAAATGTTTCAGCACTTCAAATTGATTTCGGTTCAAGTTTCCTTAAAACCCAAGAAAGTACATTGCCAGGTTGTAATGGACACATTTCAGATTCCCAGCTCTGCCTGCCAGTCGGTTTGCAAGCCTTTGGAGTACTGTAAATAAGACAGCAGCAAAGGAAATCGTCCTTTGCACCAAAACAGAATGATTTGTATGAAAAAGCGTGTATTAAAGGTTAATCAAGGCATCACTATAGGGATTTCATTTGTGATTTAGCGATAGTGTCTGTTGCTCTGTAAAATGTTGCCTGCAATTTCTCACAGTAGACCCTTTTATTGATACGTTAAAGTAAATATACAATATTACTGTCTATTTTTTTCCTATGTCATAGAAAGTAGAAAAAGCAGCCAGGAAATATCAGAGCACATGTATGTTACAGGGCAAGATCCTGGCCCCACTGCCTGTTGACATCACCATGGCTAATACTATATTCTTGAATTGCAAATACGTAATAAGTTCATCAGTTTAGAAGTGTTGCATCTTTTCTACTTTCCTGTATAATACACAGTGCACTTAAAAACATGACAAATATTCTTTCCATGATTTTTTTTTTTAAATCTTAAAAGGGATGCCTACAAATTGCAACCCTCACAAATGGTGCTGCTTTTAGCACGCATTCACCTTGGTGAACCTTACAGCTGCATCTGCAAAGATGACAAACAGAACACCACAGGTTTTTACTGTTCTTTTTGGCAGATACAATGTTCTTCCTTAGGAAGATTCTTAAATAACTTCATTGCAGTGCTCATTTTCAGAGCTCAGTGCATAAAAGTACAAATCACAACTCAGCTGCATTTAGCTGAAACATTTTCTAAGGCTCTTGAACTTTTCGAGTAATCCAGACCTGATTTACAGTTTCCTATAAAAGTCAAGCAGCATTTCAAGGTTTCATGTACGTGTGTCACCAGTGAAACGATTCCATTTTAGCTGCCGTTTGCTTCCTTTTTGTCACCTTCCAACCCTGATTATAAAAATATCCATTTACATTAACTAGTCCTGCATGAAGAGAACCAAATGAAACATTCCCCCAAACCTCTCTGCAGCTTTGGATCTTCCATTTTCAGATACCTTTTTAATGTTCCTTAACTGATGGCACATGTATCACGATGCCTGTCTTCTGGGACCTCTCAATGCAAGACAAACACGAGACACCCACTCTGCTAGTGAAAACCCTGAGCTCTTCTCCCCCTTTCCCCAGGGAGCCAGATTTCCTCAGCACATACTTTGCATCTTCCAAAACTGATTAGTGAAGGCTCTTGTTTCCCTTCACTTTTGTCCCAGTAGATGGCATAATAGATGTCTAACTACCAAAATAACCTGTTGTAAAGTAATGCAAATCTGGATCAAGCTCATCGTCTTGTAAAGAATTGAAATGGTGTGAAAGAAAAAAATATCTTCCTGAAATATTTCTCCCTGAGAACTTCCACTGACATTGTTATAGTTTGGTGATTATTTTTTTTTAATCAAAAATATTTTTTACAGCAAAACATTTCTAAGAAACACCAATTGTGAGCTGTTCTGCATTGTAAACTGTGTTCTCTGCATCTGAATTCTGATATAAAATACCTCCAGGTATAATATTAAATTGAAAAAATAAATCATACTAATAAAGCTGTTCATTCTAATGTTTTTTTCCCAGCTTCGATATCTCCTAATAAAGCATTCTGTAGGAAAACTATGTCCTGAAAGAAATTAAAATGTGTAATATACAGAAGTCTCAGTCTGCCTTATCACACATTTTCTTCTTCTTAATATAGAAGAAAATTCCGGCTGTGTGACATATGCAAGAGGTTAAGGGACATAAAACAAGCCAAACAACATTTACAACAGGAAGAAAATAGTGCAGGCTGCAGGCTACTCAATTTCTACATTTATTTGAGCATCCCAAAAACTTTAAGTAATAATTAATTACTTGTATTAGAAAATTGCTTTTTTTAAATTGATAACTGGATGCTGAATAAATGGAGTGCATGTTAAGCATGCAATTATTTTGCTTAATTCCATTAAGTGGACATAACTGTGTACATATGTCCTTTTAGAGTGACGTCTTCAGACTTCACTTACTAAAATACTTGGTTTAAACAACGTATCCTTAGTTTTAAACACTCCCAGTACCCGGTTCAAAGAGGTATCTTAGGATCCCAGGGTAAGAATTGGGAGTATTTCTTCTGGTGTCACTCCGGCAGGAAAACCTGGGTGGAGGAGATGCTCTGGCTGCCTGCGCTGCTCACTGACACCCAGCCCGAGCCCTGGGGCTGGGAGACTCTCCTGATCAATTCATGTTGCTAAAGGTCATCTGATGTCCTCATCTAAGCACGTTTATCTCGTAAAACAGTATATTGTACCAACTGGTGCTTGACCAAGTAATGAGTTTTCACTAAGGCACAGATTTCAGAGAGACTTCTAATCTTGATGACAAGACCCTGATTTAAAAAGAAGGAGAAAGAAAAAAAGACACAAAAAAAAAAAAAAAAAGAACGTATCACTATCCTCAGCACATCCTTCCAGTAGCTAATCATGAACACTGATAAAAACATCCATCACATTTCTAAATTGGGTTTGTTTGGTCTCGGGTTCCAATCACTGGCTCTTCTCATCCCTTTCTCCTAGATGAAAGAGTACCAGTGGAGATATAACTTTGGCTGGTAATCATATCCTCTCTCATCTTGCAGTATTAAATGGAAAGAACCTTTGTAGGGGTTTTTGCCCAACATCAAACTGATCTTGCAGCTCTTCCCTGTAACAATTTCAGGATTCAAGCATTCTGTTTACCACACAGACAAAAGTATTGCAATATGCAGCAGTCAAAATCTGCCTTTATTAATATAGCTTTCACACTATAAGTTTTAATTTTCATTTATATCTAAGTGTTTTGTCCTAACCAAACGCATCTACGATTTTCTGCAGTGCCTTAGAAATCAATATTTGTGTAACCTTGAAATTGCATACAACTATTAAGACTTGTCTTAATTTTTCCCTCTTGATTATAAACATACATATCTATGTTATTGTTGTTACCACCAATTTCCTGTGGACAGTTGATCTTTGGTTATTGTAACATGGAAATCTAAAATTTTCCTTCTGTTGTGTCTTTACCACAACAGAAAACATTCAGCTTTAGCATTTAGAATAGTGATGCCATTAATCATATTTTACTAGTGAATGCAAACGATTCTCAGTATATCACAAGGGAACTGAAATCCCTCATAGTGAGTGTGTGTTTCCACACTGGAAATGCAGAACCTAGAATATTTTTCCCTGGCTGGTACGCAGGGACTGCCTGCAGTATGGTTGGAAATGCAGAGCAACCGTTAACATCCAATTTTTTATGAAGTATAAATTGAGAAGCCGCAATAATAGACCCTTTAGAAAATTTTGCAGTGAAAATTAACGTTTGGAAGCTTCTTACAGAGACTATCAGCAGTCTGTGTGGGCTCATTAGTGAAGAGGCTGGCTGAGGGACACAGCAGTTTTATTCCTCAGTGCAGGTTTGGTTACCTGCTGTACGAGACCCGCAGGAGTTAAGCTGGCAGTTGGCATTCTCCAAAACCACAGAGTACAAAGCCAACACCCTTTCAGTACCGAAAGCAGGGAAAGAAGAGGAGCAAACGCAGGCAAGTGATTGCTGGAATCAGCCTGGCTCTGCACTGGATTTTCCTAACAGCTCCAGGAATGCAGAAGGCAGGGAGGACCAGACGCTCTTCATTATCTGCAAATGCAATGGGCCAAATTCTGTGGAAGGTCAGCGACACCTTTAAAATTGCCCTCCAGAGTATAATTAAAATTATTCTCTGGCTTTTACCTCAATATATCTAACAGTCAGACCCCAAACTTCAAAGCAAACCATCCAAATCATGAAGATAATTCTTAACAAGTACATTAGTAGGTGCACATAATAGCTAGAGGGTAAAGTGCAATGCAAGAGGAAAGTTGTAAATGATGTTTTGGTAAGATCTTTTAAATCTTTCCTCCTTTACAAAAAGTCCTTCCAGAGAGGCAGAAAATTGATTCTTGTCACTAACTGGAAGCTGCCCTGGCACATTACAGGAATTGTACAAATAACTGCTGTGTAAATAGTCAACATATGCTGAAGAACAAGAAGTAAGACTGCCAAATGTATTAACAAATCTTGAGCATAATAGTACACTGTGTGGTGATACTAATGACCTGGGACACAAGAATATCTTCCCGAGGAAGTGAAGAAGCACTGAAGTGTGAATGCAAAAGCATCGTAACACTTGCATAAACCCTGCTCAGGCTCTAAATCATCCTGGGTCAAGGTTTCAGTAGTTTGCAAGCACCTACAGATGCAGATCCTCTATTTATTCCTCCTCCTTTCGTCTTGGCAAGGTTAGACCTCAGTGAGCCTTCCATTTAGCGTTTGCTGAACCGTTCTTGAAACTATTGCAAAATATACAGGCGAGCTCAACAGAAAAAGCCTATCCAAAAGAAATAAATTGTTGTAACTACCATTTAAAAGTTGATTCTAGTCTCCATAATGTAATCCTTATATTAGTGTTTTTCTGGCTGAGAACATTAAAGCCATAAGCGTATCACTAAATTTAGCTGTAAATGTTTTTTTAGTAAAGTTATTGCAACATTTATGCTAGGAGATGGCAACTCAGCAACCATCTGTGAATGGCTAGAGGTATCTGTAGATCCAAATGTTTATGGCTCACATTAAATCTAATAATAATACATGCAAGCCCTTGTCATATCATATTTTACGGCAAAGCAGCTGGCTTCTGCAATGAAACTCAAAAAATGGAATGATGTAGCCAAAACCAAAGCAAGAGATGGGGGCCTGGGCATTTTCTGTCCCAGCAGGTTGCTTTGTGAAATGTGCCATGTAAGATTCAAATGACACGTAGGAATCACACGCATTGGAAATTATTGAGGGCATACAGTAATTTGGTGCTGCTTAGAGCACACGGATTGCTGATTCCTCTGTAACACCACAAACAGCGGTCACAGTTTGATGCTCCCAAGCAACAACCACCAACATCACAGAGACCCCACTGCAGGCACAGCCTGTCCATTCCAGCTGCCCAGGCAGAATACTGCTGCCAGTAGAACACCAGTTCTTTGGGGAAAAAAAAGTATTTTTTTGGCTAAAACAAATCACAAAGTTACAAAATCATGAGAAACAGTGGTGCATATAACTAGACACAGTCTATTTCTATGTCTTTGCTGATGGAAGAGAACCAGAAGGAAAACAAATCCCTTCCCCAGAGCTACCCAGAGGTCAGGATGAAGGAGAGGTTTCTTTGTGCTTTATCCTGGAGCTATTTCTGTTCCCCATCTTCAGCTGAAGTCACTCTGCATCTCTTAACTCCTTGGCCTTTCAACTTTTTGTGGAGACGCTTGGGCCTATAAATAGTTACAGCCAAGTTAAAATTGTGCTTTTTGCAGTGGCAGAAGGATCCCTTTGAAGGGCTGGTCCTGAAAACTGCCTTGTTCTAAATAGCATCGCAACGAAGCCACACAAATAGGGACAGGTGAAATTAGAGCACCCATCCCTCCCCAGACACCTGATTCTAGAGAAAAACTGATTTTTCCTCTCTCTAGCTGGCTCAACACTGAGCCAGTCAGTTGAAGCCACATCCAGTTATGAGATAACTAGTATAACAGGGAGGGTTGCACCTGGTTTTTTTATTAGCACGGGTTGAAGCAGGCAGCAGCCACCCCTTGTGCGCCAAGCCCCAGCCCTGCTGGCACAGCTCCTGCCCAGAGCAGCTCCGCACGTCCAGCCCAGCATCCCCAGGCTCCCCAGCATCTCCCTCCATGCTCTGCTGCACGTGAGATGCCCAGAGCAGCCTCAGCACATACGTTTGTGGGGAGGTAGAGGTGGATTCAGCACGCCACGCTTAAAATGCATCAGAGAAAGCCCCCTAGGGCTCTCCAAATGTCCATCCCAGTTCTCTGCAGTGATTATGGCAGAGAGAAAGGCATAAAGTCACCAAAACCGATCCAAGTCCATCTCCAATTATGTAGCACCCATGCTGTAGGGACGAAAAGGAAAAATTTCCTCTTTACTTTCTGGCACATTCTCATGCTGTTCCTGTCAGTCTGTTTCTTTGGACTGAAATCTCTGCTTTCGTTCCATCACTGCTAGCAAAAATGGACGTGGAATAAAACCACTAATCCAAATATTTCCCCCAAAATCAAGAAAATTCAAATCTGGATTGAAATGTGATACCTCAGGCCCTTTATTAAATGCAAATTATTCTCGTTAAAAGTAGTATATTGAAGACTGATCCCCAGACATACAACTGACTCGATCAAGCCTCCTGCTGAACAAAGCTATAAATGTTACCATAAATATTAATGAAGTTCATGTAAATAACATCTCCCACAGTGCTGCTGCACAGGTAGAGTGAGTAACACATTTATTTATTTATTTTCTTAGGGAGGTGGTCCACTTCTCCATTGCAGGGAAAGAAGAGAGCCATGAAGAAATACAAGGAGCACCTAGGAGGGAGGGAGAAGCTGAGTCACCAGCAAGGCCAAAGCCCTGGTGTAGTTAGAACAGCTTGGTCCTGTCCAACATACATGGCTTGGTTTCCAGAAGCAAAAGATTGCTCCCTGCCCACAGCAGAAGCCTGGTTTGGATGCTGCTTCACATACCTGATTTAACACCAAAAACCTCCTTGCAAGCAGGGAATGATTTATTTTGCAGAGGTACCCGCGCAGTGGCACAGACCAGGAGGATCTCTACACGTGGTGGATGGTGCTGTCTCCGCAGCAGAAGGCTGCGGCTGAGCTGGCGGGGACGGGCAGACTGCAGCATCAAGCGAGCTGGCGTTGCATCCCCTCCGTGCCACGCTGCCACCGGCACAGGGCAAGGTGGCTTTTAGCTACCGCCTCACCCCTGCCTAGAAACCAGCAAGACACCCTCAACGTTTTGCTTCTCTACCAAAAACACCCCCCCACTCCTCCTTGAAAATAATTTTTAGCACAGACACACACAAAGCTGGGTAATGATGAAGAGCGCCTTGCCCTTCCCAATCCAGCCAGTCCCTTGTGGTGCCCCACGATGATGCCAAGGTCAGAGAGGACCACAAGCCTCTGCCCCAAGATGTGTTATCTCAGCTGCTCTGTGGCAGGACGGCGTCAGCGGGCAGCTGGCAGCATCCCAGGCTTCTCTCATGAAACTGCAACAGGGCTGCAGACCAAGGAAGGCGCAGAACTCAGTGACAAGGAACTTAACGCAGACCAAAGGGTGCCTAGAGGTTTTCCAGAACACTGAATTCAGCACAATTAAGACCTCTAAAAGGGAAGATAGAAGCCAGACAGCTCTTACTCCATCTCCTGTTCTTTGAGCAGACAACTGCTGCTGGGAAGTTTTTCATATCCTTTCTGATCTGCTCCATAAGGAAGGAGCAGCCTCCCACACACCTCCACGCCAGGCACTGCTCGAGAGGTCACTGCAGTCACTCCACACCTGCCAGCAGGAGTTTTGCCACATGACTGAGGCAGTTCCTGGGTTGTTAACACCGTGATTTTTGTCTTTTATTTGTCATTGTACTTTGTCCCATTTTATTAGGGCTCGAGATGAGAGAATTATGTCTCTCCAGGACAGCAGAAAGAGGAAATTTGAAGCGAAATCCTTGTTAATAGCTCATACTGATAAAACTGCTCTGAACCACTCTCTCCAAGGGAGAGTGATGGCTACAAAATCTTCGCTCTGCCTAGCTTTATTTTTATAGTGGAAAAATTTGAAATTAAAAAGAAATCTCAGCAGCAGTAAGGGGAAGAATGTTTGAGGATTATTTTTTTTTTAATAATGAGAAGTTTTGCTTTTTTTGGTTAGAAGTAAAGATAATTAAAAGTTGCCTTTCTTATTTACTTTCCAATTTTGCTCTGCAATACAGTGAGTCTTTAAACCCAGAGCTCTTCTGATTCTCCCTGCATATGACAAATTTCCTTAGTGATCAACAGGCAGAATATATAACCATGAGTGAGTTGCAGACATTGAGCTATAACTCATTAGCAAGCTGCACTTTTTTTTTTTTTTTTTTCATTTTCAAATTGCTTTCTAAATATTCAGGAGCATGATGTAGATTAGGGCTCACCTACATACCTCCTATTCACATCACTGATGTCTCTTACTTTGGGACTTCGGAAACACGTATATACGAGGAAAGAAATCAATAATTAGCATGATGATTGCCAAGAAATCAGAAGCTAGGCTCACAGATGATAGTCGGGATCCAGTGAGCTCAAGCGTCAGCACAAGGCAAGAGAAGAAGTAGCAGCAATCACAGTTCATTTGTATGGGCTCAGCATCACCTCAGTTCTCCACAGCCTCATGGCCAGGATACTCCTGCAGGAAGATGGGCTGAGAAAACAGAGTCTGCCCGACTAGAAAAATCTTTGGGTCTTCTTTTTCTCAAACAAGAAGGAAAAATTGCTTGACCCAGAACTGAATTGTTACTCCTTGCACGGTGGGGATGCAGCCTCCAAGGGGAGTGCTCTGGTACTGTGACATTTGGCATAAGCTCCTCATCCCTGTGGGAATGTCACCTGCAGACAACTCTGCAGCTTCCCCTGCATTCCTCCCCTTGCCCCTTTGGCTGTGGGGATCCTCAGGGAGAGGACAAGCCTCTCTACCCACAGCTCTTGTGCAGTGGACAGGCACAGGATCAGAGGAGCTTGTGTTTGGTACAACCTTTCTTCCACGTTTTTTAATTTGTGGGGATGCTGCTTTTATTCTTCTTGTTGTGAACAGGGCAAATGGTTTCTGCTACCTCTTATGCCAGTGCCGTAACACAGACTCTGCTCTTGCCATCCATTAGCAGAGTTTGAATTAGTCCATTTCCTGGAGCTTAGGGAGAGCAAATGTAGGTGGCAGACAGGACTGATTTTTGAAACATCATTTTCTTCCTCTTAATCAGAGCTGTGAAAGTGGCAGTGCTTGATTATCTACAACCCAGACACCTTCACGTCTGAGCAGCTGGAGCAGCTGTCACTCAGTCTGGTGAACGCGACTTCTCCCCTCTCATGTTCAGCTCTGTCTCCCCCCAGCCCTGTCAGGTGAACCTGTCTTCACACTTTGGCAACAGCACCGGGGTGCTTAGCTGGATGCTCTTGAGACCTCTTCCCAAAACCTGCCAGACCCATTTTCTTTCTCCCTAGATGGATTCCTTGAGTGAGAAGTAGGCATTTCTGTCAGGCAGAGAGGCTCTGCATTGCACAAAAGACTGATACTGTACCAGTCTAGAAATCAAGTACTTCTAAGAAGTGAAGAGATTTGCAAGAGCTAGAGTGAATCTTACTGCTCGATCATAACCAGCTGAAGTACAAGTATTTAAAGTGGCTTTAATTTGGAAAGCAAGTCAAAGAAAAACAAAATCTAGAAAGAACACTAAAAAACTATTGTAGGGGAATTACCTGAAAGTACTGATCACATTCATCCCTAGTTATAAGAATTATGAATGCAAAAAATCAGACTCTTCAAGATATGTTGATCAATGGACTCAATGATCTTAAAGGTCCTTTCCAACCTAAATAATTCTGTGACTGGGTATCATCCTGAAAGAAAACTGCTAGGACAGAAATATGGCAAAACTGCAGTGGTGTTAGTTCTGCACTTGCCCTTCTGCACAGCTCTGCAGTTGGTAATTTATTCTAGTATTACATATATAAATGTACTATGTAAAAGCTAAAAATATTGGCTACGGACATAACGTGCCTATAACAATCGACAACGAAATAACTGCATGAAACAGGAGTGTGAGCAATTGCAGATTTAGATGGCAATACCTGACCGTGCTAAACACATGTATTCTTTTAATGGTGTGACATAACACGTCTTTAGATACTCTGCCCACGCTTATGTCCGCAGCCGCAGATTTGCAGCATAAACTGGGAATTATTTTGGTCCAGTTTCTCTTCCTATAATGCTTCCCTAAATTTCTTCACATATTGAAGAATATGCCACATTTGGTGAGTGTTACTGGAATGGAATTGAGTATTTTTTAGCAGGAAACCCACTGGTAACTGAGTGACTTGCTGGAAGCTTTCTTGGTTTCAGGGTTGGGTTTTATTTATTTGTAACAAATAGCTGTTCTGGAAGATAAGTAACAACATGTCTGTCTTCCATTGAAAATACCTAAACAGATAGTAGTGTTCTTGGCATTCTAATAAGCACGTGACATTTCACAGCTTTAATGCTTATTTTTGCAAGGGAAGATGGTGAATTCAGTCAAATTTTTACTGACCCGTGAAGAACCTCACAAAAAATGCAGTTTTGTCTTAAATTCATGGAATCATGAAAGAGGGGTGAGAAAGAATTTTAAAAGGATGTCTAGTCTATTCTTCCCTCCCAAGGCACAGCCAAGCCTACTATGTCATTCCTTGAAAGTCTTTTCTTTAACATTCAGGTTAAGTGAGAAAAAAAAACAGTGAAAAAATTACCCAGGGAAAAATTAGAGACAAGACCGCAGCAGTGAACAGACAGGCTGTCAGAGAAAGAAAGGGAGACATACAGGCAAGTAAATAATCCCAGGTCGAGTCTTATCTCAGCAGTAGTAAATCTACTTTGAGTACATTGCCTCCACAAGCCTGTGGTGTAGAAACCACACAGTCCCCCTTACGGCTGATGTTTTTCTTGCCACCACAAATACTAAGTCTACCAAAACTAAGCTGTTTTTGCCAAAATGTTTGCAGTTTGACCAATATGCCAGGCAAGAGAGTGCCTATCACTGTTAACAAGGGAGACCAAGTTTTGGAGGCACAACTTTTCTTTAAAATCTGAAGTTTCTTAGAATCATAGAATGGTTTGGGTTGGAAGGGACCTTCAAAGATCATCTAAGTCCAACCCTCTCACCATGGGCAGGGACTTCTTTCACTAGATCAGGTTGCTCAAAGCTCTGTCCAGCCTGACTTTCAGCAGTTTCAATGATGGGGCATCCACAATTTCTCTAGGCTACTTGTTTCATCGCAAAGTTCAGTTGGAGATATTAGCAAGGTTGTTTCCAGGGAGGAACCTCTGGAAATGTAAGAACTCAGCCACGAACAAAGCCCATGCAGAAGTTTAATAGACAGGGTTGTATCGCTTTATTAGCATTTAGCCAGTTGTATGTGCCTGCTGGTTCATCTGGCCCTCAGTGCTAAAGTTAAGTCTCAGTGCAGGTCTACACTTAAATAAGCAATTAACTTTAAACGTCTAACACTTCATATGTATTCACAAAAAAAGAAAAAAAAAAAAAATCACACCTAGCTCCTGAACAAATCAATCAAATGCACTATTTCCTTTAAACTTTCTATGTATAAAGAAATTTTAGCTATTAGCCCAGAGGGTATAATTCCAGTAAATCCATCAATCTGAATGTAAGGAGGGATAATGCAGCTTATATGAAAGGCACATCAGCAATATCACTCCTGAGTTGGACTGAAGAGCTTTCTCACTAGTGTCAGTCCAAGATACTACTTCACACGATGGTCAGAGCCAGCATCCAGCCAAGTAGAACTCATTAAAAAAGCCAAATAGCACAGAAGAGCTAGGTGTAATGATGCCACCTGTACGTGGGTGACAATATGGAGGCTTTCCCTTCTGAATGGCTAGTATCCTTAAACAGAGACCAAGGCATAAATAAGAAACTCACCAGTGAATTATGGTTTACTTAAGAACAGTTACTCAGGGTCCATATGAGCCTTTGAGAACAGGCTAACACAGGATGGCAAGTGATCAAACTGGTCTGTGGTCTGTTGAGTTGCTTCTGCCTTTGCTGAACAGTGTGGGTAAGGCTCAAAACCAAATCATTATTAGGTTTTTAATTGTTTTTGTTGTTCGGGGGTTTTTTTGCAGAGAGTGGGTTGTTTGGTTTTTGACTGCTCAAGATAGCACGCACTTGTCTTTCTGCACCCAGGCAGAGTAACTGCTCTCCCTGGCTCTAATGCACTGCTCTTTAAAAGGCAGTTCCTTCCAACTTCTTTAAGCATTGGGTACATTTTTTTTTCCCCTCTGCTGATGCAGGAAGATTAGTGTTGAACAACATGTTCTTCCACCCCAACAAATCCCTCTGGCCATACCACTCTTCTGGCACCAGTGTTTTTAGGCCAGCAGAAGGGCTCAGGCAGATGCCCAGCGGTGCTCTTCGCTGCCTGCCCTGGTCCTCATGCACCTCCTGCTTGTGGAGAGACAGGACCCCTCCTGTGCTGGCAGGGGGGTTGTGGCAACACGCCTCAGCAAGCCCTGGGTCTGAGGGCATACGGGATTTACACCAGGGTGCACTCATCTCAAGGCTGGTGGTCACTCAAGGAAAGCGCTAGCAAAGCACGCGCACCAGTCAGCGCACACATTGCCCCTGCGCAGCGCAGAACTTACATTCACACTGAGTACCCACCGATTTCTGTGGGACCCTGTCTATAACCAACACTGGTCAGCGCACCGACACAGAGTGCATGCTCTGGGCTGCGAGTGTCTTGTTTTTATCTCATTCCACCAAGAAAAGCCAACCCAGTTCATTCTTAGCACCAGCCAGAGACTACAGATTTGCAGTCTGCGATGCTTTGTATGTTCAGTACTAAAAACCTCCTGGTCGAAGGAAGAAGATATATAATACAATGTGATTGCTTTAATCTGTGTCAGAGAAGCTTTTATCTTTTATGACTATGGACATTGTCAGCAGGAGAAAGCCAAGCTAGCAGGAGGCTTATAAGTCAGTGTAGAATGTTCTATAAGCTCACACAAGGGAGAGGAAGATACCCTGACATGAAGTAACAGGGAATACATCCTCATTCTGCACCACACCCCGAAAGAGGTGCAAATGCAAAGCTATCTACTTAATAACACCCACCTCCTCAGGGCAACACAGGCATTGCTGGTTACAGCTCTGCCTGAGAAAGAGCAGCTTCTGAAGTCTCCAAACAGAGCATTAGCCTTGCAGAGGTGCAAAGGCATCCCTCACCAAGATGAGGACTTACATCGTTCCTCCGACAGAGTCTCTGTTCCCTGAAACTGTGAACATACTATTTCAGGGGAGTAACAGGGTCACTTTGCTATGAAGGGAAAGAATAAAGCCAAAGGAGCATTGCCAAGCATTTAGTGAAAAACTGAACAGAACTGCTCATGCAACATTTATGCAGCCAACAGCAGTTGCTTCATACCTTAATTCTGACCAAAGTAGATGTCAAAAGCCCACAATAAGGTGCCGGCATTCTGAGTTCATCTCATTCTCATCTCATCTCATTCACCAGGTGCCTTTGACCAGAAAGAACATGAATTTTAACACTGCAGAGAGAAGCAGGAGATCTATTAATCTGTGGGTTTGGAATAGCTATTTTTGAAACTTCGTACTGATTTTCATATGTAAAATGATACACAGGACTGAAGGACATTCATCTTGGAGCAAAATTCTTCTTAGGTGACAGGTGGATTTGGAATATGGACTGCCAGTAATCCGATAGCATTTGGGATTTAAGGTGATTTTATTCCTTTCAGAGGAATAGTTTATAAGACAGATGCACAGACTCCAAAAATTACTTTTGTCAATGAAAACTCTTTTCTGAGAAAGGTCATCCCATCACAGCACCCAGGAATTGGGGCTAGCCACTGAAGTAAGGATATACGGGAGCAATCCCTTCTGGTGTGTAACAAGAGGTACATTGCTATTCCAGGATGGATTCTGTAACCTCATAGCTCTGCAGGTCTTATCACTCATTTTGGATGGATTTCAAGGGTCCTACTCCCTTCTTAATCCACTGATGTTCTCATTTTCCTGCCTAAAAAGCTGCAAGCTCCAGGACAGAATCCAGCCCAGAATTCAGCTTTCTGTTGTTTCAAGCCCCCTGAGATACTGGAGGTTCAAGCATAAGACCTGCTGCCTACCTACATAGCAAAGACTTTCCGATGCCAGTGATCAGCACTTCCCAGTACTTTCCTGCTATGGAGCTGACAGTTCTGGCCCTGCACTTGACGTGGAAATGCAGCCCATTAATCTTTTCAAACCCTGGAGGAGAATACTGGGGAACAGGGTACTTCTGAGCTGCACCCAGCTTTGTGGTTACCAGATCTCCATCTCTGGGGCCATGGAGTGTCTTGACATCAGCCAGTTCCCCTGAACACCACATTAAAAGAAAAGCAAGTGAAAAGTATCTATATGCAAAACTCAGAGGTTTATGGAGGCACAGAGGACAGGTGAAACAAAACCACATTAGTCTCCTGTCCCAAAGGGTTTCATTTCCCACTCTATAAGCAGTTAATAAGTTTTCCTGGTGTACTACTACCTCGTGTTGAGCCCTGCCTTTCTGTGTGCTTTGACTGCAGTCCATAGGGAACACCGTGCCACAGGTAACAGTCTCCTTATTCAGTGTTCACAGACATTCAAGACTCCACTTCTGTACATACCCACTGTTCACCACCTCAAGCAGCAAGGGGAGGGTCTTCCCTTCTCACTGCTTTGAAGACTTTAGTGCCTCTTAAACCTGGTGCGCACAGATCCCATCACAGACAAGTGTACTGCCTGTCTGCACCCCAAATATACGCTTAAGTCCTTGTGAAGCATAACCACGTTTCCCACCAAGCTGGCAATGCACCTGAACAGGTTTTGGGTGACAAACACATGAGCAGCTCATGCAACCATAGAAATATATCTGTGTAAACTGAGGGGTGAGTAGCTGCTAACGACAGTTTAAAACAGCACAGGCACTGGCTATGAAACCACAACACTGAGATGAAGTCTCTTTGCATGTCAAACCTCATACTTCTTGTAGACAAGAAATCATCGAATGCGCTTTGCGTGCATCTATAGATGTAATTAACATATGCAACTCGCTGCAGACCTTTAAGATCAAGCAAAACAGCAACCAATTAATTTGGATCAGAATGAGCGAACTAGCATTCCAATCTTGTTTTGAAGGGATACCTTGACACCAGTTTAATGGGACATTAATGAATTTCTTGCAGTCTTTACAGAGCAAAACTCCCAATGGCATCCATGGGAGCTAAGCTGATTGCTAGAGCAACCTCGTCCTCCTAAATGAACTGCGAAGTCCATTACTATACAGGGGAAAGCACACAGCGCAAAATCACAAGTCTAGTTGATTAACTTTTCAATTTATGCTAAATACATTTCTTATCCATGATGTGCAAGATATTCTGCAAGGTGCTGAGAGGGCACCACTAATTTCAAACTTGAATTCACCCAGCTGAGACAAGGGGGTCATCCCATTTGACACCGATTAGTATGTAAAAGAGTCCACAGCGCTGAGAATCAGGCTATTGGCGTTCTACAGACACCTCAGCTTACTGTCCTTTCGTGTACAGTTTTCTTCAAATTCAGACCTGAGTTATTCTCTACAGATGACTTATCTCCTGCTTGGATCCCCAAGCTTACTACCTCTGTGTGCGTGTGTGTAAATCTGCAAAGCCGGAGTGGCTGGCTGGGGTGTAGCAGTGACGCAAAGTCAAACCACACGGCTTTTGTCAGCAAAAGCTCACAAGAGCATCAGAGCAATCACGATAAGGCCATAATAAATTCACAAGACAGTGGCAAAGACAGAAGAAGAAATGCCGTTATCCTTCCAATGGTGTTATATCCTCATTACCTTTTTTGTTTTACAAGAAAATAAAACTTTGATTCCCCTGTAATACTTGGGAACACGCATTGCCACAGTGAGAAAAAAATCACTGCCCCAGAGATCTCCTGGTTTAAAGTGAGAAGGACACAAGCTCTCTAAAAAAGGACATTGGGACTGTAGGTAACAGCAAAAGGTGGTTGATGTACTGCTACAGAGTTTTTTTATATATATATATATACACACACACACACCTTAAGCACAAGAATTACGTGAATTATGGTGTTTTCACATTTTGCTATTAAAATGAAACGTGGAACTGAAGTTACTCTCAAGACGACCTGGGTTGCTCCTCCTGTGCCCAAACCCAATACAGTGAAAGCAAATACAGAAGTTCCTGCTAGAATAAGGAAGAAAAAGAAAGCGGGCACGTGGAAATAAGTCCTTGTAGCAAGCTATAAGCCTTCTGCCCAGACAGCTTCCCAAACCAGGTAACAGTCTGTACTGAAACCCTGTTCTGAGCCTGCAGAATTCACAGCTGTTTAACCCCAACCTTCGGGTTTGGGTCAGCGTTTTGCTTTAGTTTATCATTTCCAGGTGGAAAATACCGATAACTCAGTCAAATAAAAACTCTTTGTGTTCTTTCCTGTTATGTAATTTTGGTAATAAGCAAACATCTTTTTCTTTTTTTTTCCTCTCTGCAATAGGTTTCAGCAGATTGACTTGTTTCTTCAGAGGAAAGCACCTTGTGCCCCCGTTATCAGACGAGATACACATTTCATTCTCCTGTTCTAATATGCCTCAGCACAGTCTGAATCATTGAGAAAGTATTTTTACCACTGCAAATCTTTAGCAACTGTCAAAGCTTGTTTCAGTAAAACGTACTCACAAGGAGCTCATCAACATTCAGCCTGTGAAACAAGCCTGAACTAATACAATATGTGTTGTGTTTGTAAGGGGAAGAGGAACGCAAACCGTGACAGTTTACTTCACACTTTAGAAAATTAGGTTCTGTTTTCTTCCGTGCAGTAGCTGTTGCAGAAGTGGATGTATTTTAACTAGTGAAATAACCCAGTCTGAGGACGCGGATCAGATCTACGTTAGGAGCACAGTTATGATCACGGACCTGCCTTTGCCCCGAACACTTTATTACCTGCATTAAACCAAGACGGCACAAGTGAGACCCCGACCCTCGATAGCTGCCAGGCACTCGGCACACTGCACGCCTCACCTTGCACCTCCTGACCAGGGATGCCAAATTCTTCAAGCTTCAATTCCCCCCATGCAGGCCCAGGGAATAATTTTTTTTTTTTTTTTTTTACTTTCAAGTGAAGGAACCAACTGGCTATGGCACTGAGCTACCGGTGCTGCCTGGGGGTCTACCACACCATCAGAAGAAAAATCAAGTTGCATACTGTCAGAGAGAAGCAAGCAGTGACTTATGGGCACAGCCTTGCTATTAAGAAGCAAAGTCATCATGAATAGTTAAAAATCTCTGAGAGTTACGATGCTTTGACTACATTTTAAACAGTATTCTTCCACTCCAGCATCTTAATCTGTCCTTTGTTTAACCAGCTAGAACACCACAGAAAATGCTTTGTTCTACTACAGCGGTTTATGTGGTATAATTTGTTCTCTCTGTAAATGATCGCTCAGTTAGCGTGTTACAGCTGACGACATAAAGCTAACGGAAGATTCTGAAGTCCTACTAGATTATTGTTCTAGAGAGAAACGTTTACGGAACTGGAACTCATACATGTAATTGGTATCATTATCTCTTTACTGGGTAGATGCAAAATTTAATAATGTCTCTATAATAGCTCTCGCAGATCTCACTTATCACCACAGATAATTAAACACAAATATTCTATTGAAAGAAAAATGCCAGCAAGATACTCCGACAAAAAGTTTGCCTCTAACTAATGAAATCCATCGCGTGCTTAGATTATTCTTATTATTCAGTTCACTGTAATTTTTTTTTTTTTTACATGCATTTTTACTGCTTTTCATTGGTTCCCCAGTAAATCAGCATGGTTATATTGAATGATTTCATAGAGGAAGAATAGAACAAATCCACTGACAATGCGCCGAAGCATTATCCTGAAAGCAAACGCCTCGCTTCACATTGCAAACTGCACTTCCCTCTTCCTCCCGTTTTAGCTAAGATGTCAGGGGAACCAGCTAGAACAGAGAAGAGTTTGATAGCCTGGAATGCTGAGGTGCCAGCCCCCGCTGCAGTGCAGGTGGGGAGGACGAGCATGGCCAGGGCAGCTTTATGCCCTCAGGACATTTGTCACATATGTCTCCGGGCTGCAGACAGCTAACACAGAGACCCTTCCAGACAGGGAGCAGCTGAATGCTCTCCAGGATGGGAGAAAATCAAAAATAATTCTTAAAGTCATCTTAGCTAACCCCTCCTGAGCTGCTCCTAGCACTAAATACCTTTTCTGCAGGAAGATGTATTGTACAGTGAAAAACCATAAGGAAAGACCTCCCGTTTCTCATTCTCCTAGAATTACAAATATTAACGCTGAGATTACTTTTACTGTGGTGATGCGATGGGAGATGAGGGACTGTATTATAAAAATATAAAATAGACTATGTCTATTTCAGGCAATTAATAATGTATACAGTGCTTGCAACATTCATATAACTATAGATTTATAATTCTGCTTCAAAATGAGGAACAAGTATAACATTAATTTTTATTACTGAGTGAAGAGAAAGGAATTATTTGGGGGGGTGTTTTTCCAATATTCTTTTGGCTTGCTGAAATTCGGAATTTGACCTTTTAATGTAATTTAAATCAAAATGCTTCTTGGGAATGAGGTCTTTCAAAGTCCTGGATTTATTTCTAGCCAGAAAGCAAAGATTACACATCCTTTCTGAGTTTTCCTCGGAGTCGTGTTGCCTGTTGTTTGCAATGACTGGAAATGGCTGCGAACAACCCCTGGGGCAGCAGCAGCACATATTTCCCAGGAACAAGCAGCAGCTGAAAAGTGCATATATGTTTCTTCGGGGGGAAAGAAACCTTTTTCATGAGTGGAAACAGGAGCTGAATTGGTGTAGGACACTTTTTTCCCTAGTGTTTGAGTTTGTCCTGGTGCTTCTGAATTCCCTTTTGACTGCTCAATCTGCATTTATTGTTATGAAGAATATAAATGAAAAGTTAAAGCCTTAGAAATTACCCAGCTTTTCTCTGGCTAACCAGAGCCATCTGGGGAGGTGGCCACACAGACGTATGTTGCAGTCGTCAGAAATTTGCACTAGAGAAGACACGACTAAGCTGGGATAGAATAAAATCAAGGAACCGCAACTCATACTCTGCCAGTCCTTCCTCCTCCACCTTCCCCCTCATCCATCCTTCTTCCTTCCCACACTGCTTCCTGCTTCATTAATCATCGTTCTGCCAGGGAGATTCTCCCGCTCAGCGTATCCAGAGAGCAGGATGAGAAATCCCTGTGATAGGGGAGGCAGGGGATAAGGGATGCGATAAGGGAGCAGGGAGGCAACCTGGTACTTCTGCCTTCGAGCCCATCTGCCTTGGACAGCCCTGGCTACGCTGAGGCATCCCCAGTACCAGCATAAGGTGAAAACACAACACCAGCAGGGACAGCTTCAGGCCACTGAATTAAGTTGTAATCATGTATCTCCCACTAATGTCAGAAGAAGTTACACGGCTAAATCCCTGCAAGCTGTTTTGAATATCTGAAAGTTAATTTTACAGTTATTGCTGGGACAAAGAAATAGGACTGCCCACTGGGACATGCAGTGAGTAACACAGACTGGCAGGACAGAAAAAGATTAGCGGCTGAAAAAACACATCCCATTCCATTATTCCCCTCGAGCAGGATAATGATGCTTTTGGCACGTCATACATTACTGTCACCCCCAGCGCGTAGGAGCCAGCACACTGCACGTACTCCAGCCCTGCTCCCCTCTGGGCAAGGACACGGATGCAGGATCGTTGCAAGGGTTTCTGTACACAGGCACCTCATTGCCTCTGGAACACTTGGACAGCCTGTTGCCAGGCCAAGGAACTGCCTTTAACAACAACCTCTGGCTTACTGAGCTAATTGCCAGTGACAGAAACGTTACCATCTCTCTTAGTATTCACAGACAGTGCTCAACACAGCGTCCCTGCTTGCTCCATCATGCAAAAGAAGAATTCACCCAGCCAGTGGAGCTAAGAGACGTTTTATCGGGGGCTCTGGGCACCTCACTGTTTCTAGAAAGAGCAGGAATGGGGATGCTCCCACAGCCCCAGCACGTGCAGCACAGGCATGCCTGGAGGTGGCATAGGAGGTGCCAGGCTGTCTTACAAATTTGTTTTCCTTTCACTCCCAGATAACATTTCTAAGGTTGGTTTTGTATGCGTGTGTGTTTTTTAGTTGTTTTTTTTTTTTTATTGTTATTGTTTGGTTGGTTTGTTGGCGCTTTTTTTTTTTTTTGTCTGTCTTTTTTCCAGGCAATTTTAGGAACCTGTGTCCTTCCGCTTCTGAATCCACCTGAAGTCACTGGTGTGCTCCCACCACTGTCTCTTCTGGGCAAGGCTCTATTATACGGGAAAAGGAGATAGTGAACAGAGATGCATAGAGATGGCTTTCAAAGGTTTTTTATTTAAAGATGGATTCAAGTAAATGTTTGCCTACCAAAGTATAATATGCTACTAAAATCAGTGAAGTCCCGTGCAGCTCCTGGAAGCACTGAGCATCTTGCCCTCTCACTTTACCTTCTGTGTGCTTCATTCAACGGTTGCAGGTTTAATGTCACCACAGCTGGGGAAGTGCTTAACATGCAGCCAGCTCACTCAAAGCCTCCCTGGAGGGAATTTTTGACCATTCAGGAGAAAAAGTTCCATGGGATAATACCACTTTTCCTCTCAATAATAAGCATTGCCTGCGTACAGGTTTCATTTAGCAGTTGTGAGGCCAGCTTAGATTATGCCAACCAGACTGCATCTGACAAAACTAGACATGGAGTATTTGAGAAAACTTCATAATTATTGTGGAATGAATTCATTGTGGCAGTCAACTGCTTTTGGATTAGCTCAGGTTCGACCGGGAAAAAGGAAAGCATGGAGTTAGCAGGCATTAAAAGAGAGAGAAATCTAGATTTAAGATATGTAAACAACTGACACATCTTTGGGTGGTACATTAGTCTGTTTTCCAGAATTCTGAACTATTTGTTACTATATTAGAAGCCTCTGTGACATGAAAGTGAAATGAACAATCTCTTCCATTTATCATAGAATTTATTGCATTTCTGAGAATCCCTACAACTCCACCACCCGCAGCATTTTAGCGCCAAGCACTATGAACTGCAGTCTCTGCTTGAAATTCAGGTCTTGACACACTTTTATTTCTGACCACTACAAATCTGTGCTGGATCCTCCTGATTGAACACTGAACTTTTGTACTAAATACCATGATTTTCTTTACCTAGAAAAAAACCCTATGGCTGTCTCTGGAAATAGTACTATTACACTGCAGCACGTATTGGCATAGAACTAGATAACAGGGACACACTATCATTTAAGGAACCATGTTCATAATTCCAACCTGTAATGGGCTTCATCAGTACCAAAGTTACACTTAGCTGCTGCCTCTGTGCTGCAAAAGCAGCTTGCAGAGACCTGTTTGCTGTTGTCTCTTACGTAAAGTTACAGGATACTCTCCTAGAAGGCAGCCAAATCCCTTTCTACTTAAAATAGCTCAAAGAAGAAAAAAAAAATTCCAAACATTGTTCAAAAAGCATTTAAATGTGAAAATACATTGCCTTCAGGAAATTCAGACACAAAGATGGTGATGTTCAGACAAGGGGGGAAGAAAAATTTTGAAAATCCAAGTAACATTAATGGGCAGAAAAATGAAATTAGCTGTCATTTGAAGTGATATAATTAAACAAGCACTAATAAGCTGCAGAAGCAGTACAACATCTACCATGCGGCTACTACTAGGAAGCAACTACTTGTGGTCTTCGAGAAACAAGGAGTCTCTCCAGCATCCAGCATCCCTTCTTTTTTATTAAAGATACAAGACTTGAAATTGTTAATCATCCTCTGTGAGCAGGCAAGGAAGCCTAATACTTCCAGGATTCAGCTTCCACACATTCCTTATTCTTATGGAAGACATTACCTGACTTTGCAAAGCGTTCATTAGAGAAGAAAGTGGTTTAATACAGATGTGTTGGGTTGTGGTTATTTGTTAAAGTCCCTGTTCTGCAATGTTTTAAGAATGAGCATAATTTTATGCTGTGTAAGTGGGCAACACATGCACTTTCATATATGTGAAAGCATTTGCAGGATCAAACCACAAGATAAAAATTAAACAAGCTGAATGTGTGTTTTCCTGCTCACAAAAACAATGGACAAATCCACTAAAAAGCAGGAATGCTCTCACTCCTTCCTTCATATCTATGCTAGCGATGATGTAAGTGGGTTTGCACATATGACAGAAGTGAATCTGGCTCTGGATGTGAATTTTAAAATCTTCCTCAGGAAAATCAGTGATGGAAGAAACGAGAACAGAGCTTTTCACACTTTTTTAAACTGAGACAAAGGTGGCAAAGTTAACAGCAAAGTAAATATTGTTCTTTGTGCTGATTAGACCAAACACAGAACAAGGGCAAATCTGTCGCAGATAATGTTTTTCCAACACTCACTGCTGAATCCATTTAATTAATTGTTCTCTTGGGGTCAGTATCAAGTTATGTTAATAAGCATTTGAGATCACCCAGAACTGATAGCTGGATCTGTCTGTTTGAGCTGGCATTTTTATCTTGTAAACGTGGCTCTCGCTGTAAACCCTAAGAGCATCTCAGTAATTTCATTTTTTTGTTTTCGAGTTTATAGAAGGATTGGACCCATCGCAGTTGGAAAGTACAGTTGTTCTTGTTTTAAAGTGAGACAGAGTTCCCTTTGCTGGGAAAAAAAATAATATCTGGTGAAGAAAAGAGCATCTGGGGAGTATTAATGGCTTTTTTCTGGCTGACGTAAGGATAATCCACAAGATTTGTCTTCTTTTTTGCAAAGAGGTGTTCTGAAAGATGTTTTTTCCCCCCTCTTTTTCGAGATATAAATACCTTCAAGAGAAGGAAGACAGATTGCCAAAACTGAGGTCTTTATTAGAAGAAAATAGAAGCGGTTGAGTATCTATCATCAGGCCTAGAACAAAAAACCTGAACTAAAACATAAGATTTTGGCATTTGAGACACCACGTTCAGGAGTGAGCCCTCTTATTTCTTCTGGTGACAGTTTTTTTTCTCAGCCAGCAGCCAGCTTTGCATCTGATAAGCACACCTCCCATCACACAGGAGATGCTTTCTGGTGAGGCAGCGTGCAGCCAGGCTTGGCTTGGCGCTCATGTAAATTGGCCACATGAAATGTTTCAATGTGGAACTAATCCAGTGAGCTGGAGGTTATAAGAAATTCTTTCACAGGAGGGATTATTTCCTATTCCTGTTCACAGATATTGGGCCACACAGCGGGAACTGGGCAGTCCGCAGGTTACACCAGTTAGCCCCCTGTTGCTACCTCAAGGTGAGATATTGTCAAAGATCAATACTACTAAGATTTACAAAAGGAAAACACTGAGGGAGTAGGTATTCTAGCAAATAAGCAGCACAGGAACATAAAGGTTTATTCTAGCAGGCTCTAGAATAGCTTTTAATGCTGGAATTAAAATGAAGAGCATAGCAGTTAGCTGCTTCAAATACTTTCCATACCAAACGTGCCTTCTGGTGTCATCAGACAGTTTCTCCTGTGTGTCACTGTGGTGGAGCTGGGTACATAATTCTAAACCTGAGGAACTGGGAAAAGATGAAAACACTAGAAAATATGAAAGCATGCAGGGAAGCAGAAGGTTATAGGTGTGTGCAGATGTGCAGGAGAAAGCACCCACAAGTTGTCTGCTTTGATTTGTGCTTAAAAAATCACCACTGAGGGCAAGAATGAAATCTTTTTGGAATAAGTGGACTTCTCACATGATAGCTCTTTCCTACTATTTATGACCTATTAAGGATAACAAGACCAGTTGCCTTCAAACGGGCAGAGTCCCCCCCAAGAGAGGTATACGCCTGAAATTCTCCAACCATTCCCACCAAGGTGGGTGTTACCAGCCTGGAATACATTGCACAGCTGACAGGATCCCAGAAAGAGCTGAGCTTTCCAGATATCCCAGTATGCTTTCAGCATGAGCAAAGATCTTTTTAATGAGAGATGTCAGGTGTCAAAATCAAGTAATTACTAGTGATAAAACTATTAGCCTGGAGAAGGGTCCACTCTGTGTGTAGCCTGTTGGTAAATGACCTACTCCGAGTACATCCTTCGTCATCGTACAGAAATGGTCTTTGCTGCTTGAAACAAAGCTTGGACTTGTAGTATTCATCAAGGATGAAACCACCCTATCAAAAGTAAAAGCATTCTAATTTGTGGCACTTGATTATGCAGCTTTTACTTTTCAAGCATGTCATCCAATGTGCTGGAAAACCCTGTATCCTGGGGCGTTTTTCTATTAACATACAACCACCTCTTGATAAGGGGGCAGATGGATCTCTCTCCTCTGATACATTAACATCTCACTATGTTGGACTGAAAAGACTTACAGAACGGAGAACTTCTGCCAATACCATGAATTATTTAGTTGCTGGGGTGCAACACATTTGTTATATTGTAATTGGTTTGCTTTTGCCAAGAGGAAGCTGTTTGTCATTCCCACCTCTGCATTAGCGCAAAGTTTATAGCACTGGAGCGCTTTAAGGAAAGCTACATCTGTTTTGAACTGCAGCTCTTCTGCTTTGATCTGATGGTTCTTGAAGCAATAAGAAGTGGGTAGTCCCATCAACTCCTAGTATGTACAGAAATAATAAATACCGTGCTGAATTCTGCTAAGGAGTACTAAATATTCAATGTGACATAGAATTATTGTGCAACATCCAGACTGATTTACACTTCCAATAGAGAAACCAAAGTTAACAGCAGTCAGTCAGGTAATTTTCTGTTGAGAATTTGCTGCCGGTCCAAAGTAAGTGGATCCAGCTACAAACCAGGTCACTAACGAGCTCTGAGCACCTACTGAGGATCACAAGAGCAGGAAGTTCATACTATGTGAGACTGAAAATAACCAGTACTTAGGAAGTGCACTGGATAAAGGAATCCTTCGGCATCATCTGAGCTAGGTAGCTCATAGAGGAAGCAGGAAAATTGCCATTTTGTCTCCATTTTTGTGGTGGGGTGTAACAGTCGTATATTGAATACACGCAGAACCTCTGAGGATTAGAAAATAGATACAAAAGCTGTGTAGAACTCTCAATTCTATTTTTTTACTGCACTATTTTAAATTGTAAAATGACTAGACTATTCAGAAAATTACAGCATGTTGCTTGTTTGTATTCCAGAATGTTCGTTCTCTTTTCACATTTAATACACTGAAATATATGCACAATCATGCTGAGCGGGGTAATTGAAAATTAAACAGACAAAATTACTCACAACAGCAATATTTTAAATTCAAATAGGTTTCATAACATATGGCATTTATGACCTAGTCTAACAAAACATTTTGTGGTTGCTTAGATGAGGCGGGTCCTTTATTTTCTGTACTGCTGGGTCTGCACCTGTATTGTCTAGAGGCACAGCTCAAGCCTGCTGCTACATCAAGGACAGGCCTGGCCAAACAGATTTCATATCAAAATGCTTCATCAATAGCCTTGTCCCCTGGACAGTGACACCGTCAGACCAAGTTCCCTTTTTTCTTGCAGGGTACAACATCTCTCAGGCATTTCTGAGTGTGAAAACCACAGTTATCGACCAACTTAAGCATCATCCCCAAATACCAAGCAGACAAAGCGCTACCACAACCTAATGTCAGACGTCTAATATAAGTACCAACATTCGGAGCAGCGAGTTCTTATATACTTCAGTTTCAGGAGGTGGTTCAAAAATCAGCCGCTTGCAGCTCCCGATGCAGGGACCCAGCTCCGCTAACGCAAAACTCTCACTCTCAGACGCTGTCAAGGGCAGGCTGCTGGGAGACCCCGGTCATCCTTGGTGACTACGAAACTCATCTCTCTGGTTTGAGATGGGAGGGAAGTTTCCCCCGCAGAGTGACCCAGAAGATGGAGGTGCTCTTATTATGCAATATAACCCCCCCAAACAAGAAACTCAAAGAAACAAGTCTTAGACAACTCCCTATTTCATGCCTTTTCCTGCCATATCAGAAGCAGGAACGTCTACACAAGAAGCAGGAGCTGACACCAGTTAAATATGTTTTGTAAATAATCATTTTATCTTCCCTTGTTTGTAACCTCGAATATGTATCTCCTATAAATTTCCTCATTCTAGAGATCATTCAGAGAGGTTTCTTGTAATTAAGATGCGATGCACATGTGCATATACATGCTGCATGCATTTTTAAGACTGTACTAATAAAAGTAATATCTATTTTCACATGTGATTACTTCAAAATACATTGAGTAGACAGTAGAGCTCTGTATTATATTGTGAAAGGCTTTAGGGTATTAGAGATTGTACCAAGTTATCAAATTGTTTAGTGTATTGCCTGGTGCTGGGGTACACCCCTGCTCGATGGCTCATTCCACCCTGCACACACAGCAACACAACCAGGATCGCTGTGGCAAGAGCCATCTACTTTAGATTCCTGGATTTCATGGACATGTGGGAATCAAACTGAAGAGTGTTAATTACTTTCCCCTTTAACGACAGGTAGCAGTCCTCTGTCCTTCGTTGCTCTCTTTTTTTCCAATACTTTTTGATCTATTTGTGGGAAACTCTTTAACAGTAATGCTCCTTGGCTGGGGAACAATGAGATGTAGAGGAGAAAACTGATGCTCTTCATTACAGCAATTTCCAACCTGTCTGACAGCAATAGGAATTCAATTACAGTCCTCCAGTGGCAATAAGCTCCGTGCACTAGATCTTAATTGTTCAACCATTAGTTTGCAATTTGCATTTGTACTGTAATGACAGCTGACCATTTCCATCAGTAGCAGACATTTATATTCATGAAGAACTAAATACATCAGTGTACCTGCTCAGCAAGTAAACTTCCTATAATGATAAAACCAACCTATTTGCTTAAATTATTGCAATAATTTGCAGCTCTGGAGTCTGACATACGGTTTTTCTGTGTTATCGCAAACCAGAGGTACAACTGTGCATTCTGAGAAGTAGTTATATTTACTAGCCATGTTGTTCACATTTTGATTCCCTCCTCCCTTAAAGGGATCAAGTGAAATTTAATAAGAAAGTGTTTCCTGTATAAATGAGTATGATCTGAACACTACAGTTCTGAAACACACACGTTATGAATTTGCACATGTATGAACACAGGTAAGTGTATGTTTGTGATAGTGAAAACAAACTATCTTTTGTAGGAGTACGGGGATAGTCCCTATATGCAAGCCAGACAGGAGAAATTTGATGCATACCTGTGCCTTTCTTAGGCAACCAAGGTCAGTCTCTTTTTGTATACACTTAAAGAGTCACAAGTCCCGTTCTGTAAGCATCATACTCCTCTACAGCAGTAAAGAGCCCATGCATTCCTTCAGAAGAAAGGAAGCACAGAGCAGAGGTGAAGGCGAGCAGAGCAGCATTGCTGCAGCCTGGTCAGAGGCAGCAGGCACAGGGCATGGCTGCAGTACAGACAAGGGTCCCTTTCTGCTGTGCGTCTACTTGCAGGCCCTTTCTGGCAGGTGCAGCACACCTTCCCACTCCTGTAGTCCCGCCTCACAGCTCTCACAGTGATGTCAGCTGTGCTAGAACAAGCACTCCTCCCAAAAAAGCCACTGTGCACAGTTTCACTGGTGCAGTGTTGTTGGCAAGGGTTAAGCAAGTCCCTCCAAGCAGCTCATAGAAGCAGCTCAGTAGGGCAGTTGTGGGACATCTAAGGGAGCTTTCCAACCCATAATAGGTGCAACACCAATGATATACCATCTGCCTGATAGCTACCCAGCACTGACCACAGCCAGGATGAGGTGGGGCTTTGCTGGTGGCTGAGCCTCCTGATGGCTGCAGTCAGAAACTCCCGTCTGGAGCGATGTTTGATTCATTAACTCAATAGCTGGTAGCCTCCACCGCCCCAGGTATCTGCCAACACCAACTTACAATCCGTGCCAAACGAACGAGGCGAGAAGGCATGGCTGTGTTACCAGGGCGTGCGAAGTGGACATCACCCAGCACGGGTACGAGTGAGCAGTAGCAGAGCACTACGTGGCTGTGATAAGGGAAATTCAAGACTGGGAAAGCAAAAGGTCAGGACTGAAATTCAGTAACTGAACAACGCAAGGAATTAGGCAAAATACCCGGTCTTGTATCACCTCCATTTGGCAACTTGCATTAATCTTCACCACTTTTTTTTTTTTTTTAAAAAACCCCATGTTATTAAGAGCTGGGGAAAACAATGACAACTTGATGTTGTGTCCTGCAGGCAGCTGCCTTGCCCTGATGAATTACTGCTGCCTCTCCCGGCACCCATCACCGCGAGGCATGGGGAGCAGGAGGAAATATCAGAGATTTCTGTCTAGGGCTAAAACTCCTTTTCCTTCCATGCAAATAACACAGCCTGAGACCAGCAATCCTGGGATGTTATCTGACACAAGCCTCTCAGCCTAGACATGCAAGAGGCTTTACCAGTCTGAGGAGTAATTCTGGTGGTGTCTACATTTATGTGTTCAGGATTGAGCCTGCTCGTAACAGCCCTTTGGAAGAATTTATTTTCCCTGTTGTGGACACTGTTTATGTTCTTGGTATTTGTGTCAGTGTCATGGACCAGGACAGTCAGATATGTTCCCTGGCATCCTAAATCTAAATAGTAATTTGTTAGTGACAGTTTTTATTTTATGGAAAGTGTTGTACCTGCAATAGTAGGAAAAAAAGCACCAGAAAATTTTTTTTTTTTTTTTAACTTTTCACTCTTAGAATACATAGCCCCCCCTTTTTTTTTTTTGATTCAGTGCAGTCTATAACAATCTGATTTAGCAAACTGAATCAAACCAGCTGAGCCTTAATCAGTACAGACAGGGGCTGCAGCCGTGCTTCAGAAGTGTTAGAGTTTAGATGTTTCAGGCACCTGTTTTCCTTCACAGACAAGACAACCCACAGCACTAAGCCAGCACTGATTTCTAAGGCCCAAACCCTGTTTTGCTTTATGGGATTACCCCTATCTTAACCTAAATTTCATTTTTAATTAGGTTACAAAAACCCAGTTAAATGAGCAAACTGGAGGAGTGAACTGAGGTAGTAGCCGTATTTTCAGGGAAACATTTTCTTACAGAAGAGGAGGTTCAGCTCCATAAACTATGAGTAGATCATAATCCAAATCCTGTTGCTATAGAGAAATAAATCAATCACTCGTATGCTGTCCAGAAGGAAAAAACACCCCACCAGTATTTACCTGGGTGCAGGATAAACACACACCTAGGTAACTGTTCTAGGTTGCAGGCTATATTAGTAAAATATTCTTGACAGTACTAATTATATTATCACCCTCCCCATAATTCTTCCCTTACAAAAGCAGCACAGATGTGAATCTTTATGACTGGAACAAGCAATCTTTCAGATGGGCAGTAAGATACTGAGTAAACGTTATATGAGAGCACTGCAAGAGAATTCAAAATGGTAAAAGGTATGTTTTGATCTACAGAAGCATTTTGAAAAGGGTAAATCTTTATCAAACCGAGGTATGCAACACGTCAGATGTTATTGGCAGCTCTCACTGCCTGCTCTGAGCCTGATAAGAGCAAGGAGTTGTAATGAGCGTGCTGCCAGAAATATTACAAGCAATAAGCTCCAAAAAAATCAATGAAGCATGTACCCTTCAAGCCAGTCTGGTGAAGTAACGTCAAGTGTTATTTCAGGTGTTATTACAGCTTTGTATGCAACATTTACCCAGACTGATTTTGTAAGACAAGCCCTTTAAGCACTTTTACCAACCCCAAAATATACAATTGATATTATTAATTAATATAAAACACAAAGCCCGTTTGGATTTGTTTTGTGTTCCTAAAAATTGTAACTCTCATCTCCCTCTTTGTATAAAAAAAAAAAAACAAACAAAACCACCCCCACAAAAGTGTCAAACTCAGGGTTACAATTTGAGACAGAAAAACTTGTATCTGTATTTTCTCCTTTGCATAAACATAATTCTGCTTGACTATGCATCAAACATTTATTCCAGTGAGCTTTGACTGCAGAAGACACTGTCATGATTCATCATGCATGTATGTTTACTAAATTTTATAAATAGCGGAAAATAGGCCATAAATGCTGCTTTATGTTTTAAATCACCATTTTATCTAGCCAAAAACGTCTCTAGAGTAGTAGTGCTAGAAATACAGATGATGAAAATTAAATAGGCATGTTCTTTCCCTTTATATAGCAAACTTAGATTGATGGGGCAGTAAATCTCTTAAGTGATATGGGAACAACAAAGAATAAGATGGTCCAACCTGCAGGAAAAGAGCCAGATTCCACAGTCTTTATCCCGAGCTGAGCTCTGCTGCACAGAACAGCGCTCAAAAGTGCATGATCTGCCTTTCCCAGGCCAGCAAGAACCAGAAAAGGTCAGCTAGACTCTGCCTTATTTAAAGGAACTGTATTTCAACAGTGAAATATTTTGTGAACATGAATTCCAGTTCAGCTGCTGCATTGCAATGCCAGAGCGAGGCACTGTTCCCCCCCCTGGCTGAGGTTTGCTCCAGGCATGGCCTCTGCCCAGGACGGAGGTGGGGGGAGCAGCTGCATCAGCTGCCTGGTCCTTCCAGGCACCTCGCCAATCCATCAGGGCTGTGCTACCGCAGGAGCAGACGGCACCGGCACGCAAGAAGATGCTCATTGGACTCACCAAGTCCAATACCTTCCACAAGACAAAAGAGAGCATCTTGCAGTACCTGTTTACTTCAGCTAAAGGCACAAGAGGGGCGATTCACTAAATCACCCAGCAGTTTTACGAGAAGTCTCACAGAGCATCATACATGTCAGGCATTGATCAAAAGGACATCAAAAACAGCAGCACACGCCCCATAGCGTAATATATCTGACCTGATAGCAAGGGGTGTGACGTGGCCAGCCATAGGAATTCAGGAAACAACTTAGGGCCATACAGAAATGCAGTTTGATTTTTTGTTTCCATCACTCCCCCCATCTTTTTCTTTCCCGCTCTGTATGCTACAAAAGGGTTCTTCAGTGTAATTGCTTATAAGGATACCTTCTAATATGAAGATACATGGAGCCAAGCCCTCCCTTTACGGGAGAAGTCCCCAAACCTTCAGTATGAACTTGTGGAGTTCACAGGGGGAACATCGGGATTTTAACATCCAGATAGTTTCATTTTTCCTTTGCTTCCCACCACGCATGTGGATTGCAGAGCGCTCTGCTGTCCACCCCTCTTGTCAGAGGGTTGTTGACATGCTGGGGAGATACCCGGAGAGCAGCAGCTGATGGACCCACCACAGCGTAGGCACTCGGTGTGTGCCATGGCAATGACCTCCAGCCACCAGCCAAACACGTGCCCCAGGACCGAGCTGCCACAGCACCAGAGAAGCGGGTCAGTGAAATGCCACCAAACGAGAACAGGTTAAGGCTTATTGAATATTCCAATGTGATTATGTCCTACCCTTCAAACCTCATTCAAATACCTTCAAGGAAAGGGTCAAATCCAAATGCTTATCAGGGGTTTCTTCAATGATTTGACTAAAACCTCACGGTTTGGCTGCACCCATTTTACTAAGGTGCTCTGCTCTTCCCTGCTTCAGCCTGGAAGGGAAACTGAAGTGCTTGCTTCAGATTCCTCTGCTTGAGAAAGGTAGTGAGGTTTGTCGCCAGGGAGGAAGGGAATTTCTTCCCCAGACCGGATCATCTACAAGCCAAGAGGATCTGAGTGAAAGCCTCCAGGTCGCCTTTTGGCCTTGTAAATCACGTTGGTGCTCCTCGCCTGCCTGCCTTAGAGCACTTCCACATGAAGGCTGCATGAAGAAAGAATTTCCATGACAGGCACTGGTATTTAAGCGCCTGGTGTGAGGTGAGGAAAGCTTTACCAACAGTGTTAGGAACATGTCTGCTAGAAGATAGGAGATATCCCACACTACAAGCGCTACCCATCTTTTGCAGCAAGGAGATAATACGCTCTGGGTGTTTGACTAGGGACTGCACATGTGTGTGTCATGGTCCTTTATATATTGGGCCAGTTAAACTTGTTATCATAAGGCACAATATTCACAACTCTGCCAGGTTGGATGCTAATCAAAGTCAAGAATTCCCAAACTGAATTATTAAAACACTTAATTTTGCCTTAAAACTTGAGATCTGTTTTAAAAGCCTGCAAGATCTATACCCGTATTAATATTCCAGGAAAAGATGATGTAATTGCAACATAATTTGCAATAATCTACTTCTAAAGATTAAAAAATAATGCAACAAAAGCCACCCTCTTTTTCCTACATCTCAGAGCTCTGCTGTCAGTGTGTACACTTACATCACTGAGCAACATCCAGAAATTCCTGTCTGGCTGGATGAGATGTTAAAATAAGTAGACAGGCTGGGTAAGCTTAGGATGCCTCGAGAGAAAAAGCAGCAGCTTGAATTGCCTTTGACTGTAGCTTACTTCCATGAAAACATTAATTAAGACCCCAGAATTGCAAAGTTTCATATTTCTTTCTATCTTTTTTCAACAGCAAACTTTAGAATAGAGTAAGGCATGTTTGAGTGCACAAATTCACATGCACTGATAGAGAAAATACAAATGCTTATTGCATGCCTAGTCTTCAGTGAGCAGGTAGCAAAGGTACAGGAGATGGGGTAGAGGAGAATAACAATCAACAAATGTTTAATGGATGCAAAACTCACGAGAAAGCATGGGGAAGGCTAAGCAATGCCAAGATTGTCTTTGTCTAAACTGATGACTGCTGTTTGGTTATGAAGGCAAAGGGCTAACGGAGATGGTTCTCTGTTACAGATAGCTCCTTTATATCCTCTGCAGCCTCCAGCAGTTTTAATTAGTGCTCTTTACCAGTTTATCAGTTTCTAACGTCACAGATTATTTCTGCATGCAATGTTTCTTTGTTATTCAAGCCACTTGTGTCTCGAAAAAAAAAATATGCTATGGAACATAAAATGGAGACTAATGCATACAACAGAAAGGCAGAGACTTTAAATGGCTCTTAGTGGAAAGCAGTCTACCAACCCCCAAATGTCAGACCAGCAAGGAAGAGGCAGCTTGAAGTAGTATAACTAAAATTTTAACAGCAGCAAATAGAAAACCACCCCTGTTCTCTTACATAGTTTTCCTAGAGAAGGAAAGAAATTACAGTATTTCTGTAAGTGCAAGCGCAATCAAAGATCTCCTTAGCACCAAGGGCTGTAACAACCCGGCTTCCCTTCATGGCTGGCTTCCCATTAAGTTATCAAGTTAAATTTAATATCTCAATCTTTATCTTGCAGATCTCCAGGATCTGGGTCTAGAGCACATAAAAAAAAAAGGATTGCCTAAAGCTCCAAGGGAGACCTGCTTCTCAGCCACAGCACAATTCCAGCCATAACAGCAAATCTCATCTCTGAGGGGCAGAGCTCTCCGGGGAATGGTGCACAGGCAGCAGAACAAGCCCCGCAGGAGCAAAGGGCTACAGGACATCTTTCCCACCATCTTCTGCTGTAATGTAACAGAACCAAGTTGCCTGCAAAATATATGGAGCAGGCTGGTCATTTTACGGGTATAGAGCACTCTGCTGCATACTAAATTCCTCCTTGTGAGAGCAGGCTGTGGAGGAGAGAACGATCCCTACCGGCACATCCACGCTGGGCGCTTGCAGGAAGGCAGAGAGCTGCCATGGAGAAGGGCAGGAGAGCAAAGGGAGCCAGGGGTGCAGTGGGGAAACACAGCCGCTGGGCTGCTGAGAGGAGGGAAATCCAGTATAATTGGTGGGTGTTGCCGAGATCAGATTAGGAAGAGGACCAGCAAGGAGAGTCTGCCATGAATAATCAGTCCTATCTCAGACTTACTGTAACTAATGTATTTTTTGCTGTCCATGACCTCCTCTACTTGTATGCTCTTCACAATCCCTTTGTATTCCCAGCACAGCACATATCATGAAGGATCATGTCAGCAGTTGGGGAGGAATTAGGCTCGTTCCCAGAGCTCTGGTGGTAGTTCACCTCGTTAGCAGGAGATGGACAAACTGGAGGTAGTTCAGAGAGCAACAAGAACAGAGGCAGATGGAGGGGGACTGACTTAACAGAGAAGATTAGAAGAGCTAAATGGGCATAGCTTGGTTCAGCAGCAGTGTCACGGGAGCACAAACACTAACTATAAAGATTTTTAGGGCATAAAAAAAATGAAAAATGGGCTTAAGATTGCAAGAAGAATGTGTGGAACTAGACCAAGTGAAAAAAAGACCCTCAAGAAATTGCTTTGTAAGTTCAGAGTTAGTTTGTACAAAACAATGTTTGCATCTACTGCAGGTATATTTATCAGTTGCAGCACAGGACACTGATGAATTTGGCCTTCAGAAAAGCTACAACGAAGAATGTTAACACTGCATAAAAGGCACAGTTTTATGTTACTTGTTAAAACAGTAGCTGAACATGGAAATCTAGATGTCTCTTCCAGGTAAAGAAAACAGCACCATATGTATGTCATTGGGCATCCTACCTAAAGGGATTTCTGGGTTCCTGACAGACCCAACATTTTACCTCTCACCTGAGGTTTGGCTTAATGCCTTCCTGTCTACTGTTTTTTTTTTTTTTTTTTTTTAGTTTCAGTGATTTCAGTTGACCATCAGAAAAAAAAAAATCATAACTGGCTCCATTCCAAGCATTTACAGAAGTTTGGATCAACACCCTTTTAAAGAAAAGGAGAAGCTTGTGTCCCTTAGTGAGTTTGAGTTAGGCTATAAGGCCATTTCTTACAAGCTAATCTAACAATCTGGAGGTGACTGCCAATGTCATTTACCTGTTGGGTTTTTTCCTGAAGGTAAGGGCAACTCCACTTTTAACATTAAAATCTCAGGCAAATTATTCTAAAATGACTACAGAAGCCAGCCTTTGGAAAATACCGCAGATTCACGGCAAGCCTGCGTAATCCAGCATTCATTTTTAGTGCATCTGTTGCATTGAAGAACATTGCCACGCTATCAGTTTATTGGCCTTTCCCACAGAAATGTTGTCTGCTTTGTTTTTCCATTTATAAATTGAGACCATTTATTGCGGTTTTAGCAGACTTCTGGCATTAAAATGCCGCAGCATATATATCATAAAACGTGTGATCAAAGGAGACTAGCTCCACTAAAGTTTCTTTTCTTCTAATCTTCCCTCCTCAGGCAAAAACCTGGATGAATAGATGAGTTAGTCCCATGAGATGGATGAAACTTTGATAACAAAGCTTATGCTACTTACACTGATACTCATTCAGATTTTCTAAGGTCCATTTAAAAAATCTGATTAAAGAAACACAAGACTTCACTTTCTTCCAATGTTCAAACACATTTCACTGACAAAACAAAAGCAAGATTGCATCCTGCTCTTCCTACACTTCAAAAAAACCCATACATCAATGCTAGCTCCCATAATAGTTTACAGGGGGAAAGCTGTAGAGGTAGGAAAAAAGTCTTGTTTCAGATTGTGTACAAAGGTAAGCCGGTAAAATACAGCAAGACAGTCCAGGATAGTCATCTTAATATATTTGAATATGTTGCTAAAAATCAATGAAAACATGTTCAGGAAGAACACCTGATGTACTTGAATAACACGTTACCAAGGTGGCCTCGTTCATCTTCTTATTACTTGGGGAACTGCAACATTTTAGGTACCTCTCTGTATCCTTCTGATCTTAACAGACCTAAAAACTAGTCCAGAAACCGTTATGACTTATTTTTGAAAAACAGCTAGAAGATTTAATGCTCTTTTAAAGACTGAGACACAAGGGACAGAATCGTTGGACTTAAAATCCCTGCCAGCAGTTTTAATGAATAAATAAATACATGCCTTTTTGCTGTTACCATACCAACCCGAGCCAAGGGTGGTATCCTTTTATTCTACACACAGGCAACTCCCATCTACTGAAAATAATTACATTAGCTTTCTACTAACTAGGTGGAAATACCTACAAATTATCTCATGAACTGTACAAAGTTCTGCTTGAGGAGGAAAGCCACGAAGGTGGGGTTTTTGGGGGGATGAGGGGAACGGATGACACACCTTGGTCAGGGTTATTTTTTAAAGGAAATTATCTAAAGAAGCAAAACGGAGAAGGCCAGGAAGATTTTTGGCCAGCCTTTGTTTTCTGACATTGGAGCACTTGAGAGGCCAGGAGTGAGCCTCACACGTCCTGCAGGGTGGCTTTCTGCTGGCTCGTGCCCAGCACCCAGACTGCAGCCACCACCCAAAGCAAAACAGCTAAACTAGAGGGTAAAATAACTCCCGTACATGACAGAACACCCAATTCCACCTGTGACATAGGAACCTTTCAAAGAGCTGACCCCACTATCATTTCGATATTCTCAGAGCTGGTAGACTTACAACAGCCCATTTAAACTATCAGGATGTGTAGCCAAGGGATGCATTTCTTCACGATTAAAAAAAATACCTGTAAGCATTCCTATTAAAAAGTGGTATTTGTATACATACATACACATGCATATACACTAACTGCATTACCTAAGCAGCTTCTTGAACAAAACAGCCTCTGTCTCTTTGCATACTACAAGCCCCACAAGTACACTGTGATACATGGGGATGGAGCAGATTTCTGCCAAAGTTTCCAATAGCCTTCTGGCTCAGCAGATTAATTCTTTGAAGTCTCATCTATATTATTTCAATACTCTTCCCCACACATCGCCAGGCAGGTAGTGATGTGTTTTGCTAGCGTGAAAGATTTGGCCTTAGCACAGATCCTGCTAATTTGTGCTTTGTCCAGTGGCAAACCTGACCGTCGGCATGAGCTGCAGAAAAACCAGCTCTAGTCAAGTATTTCAAACCCCGGTCAGGTGATAAAGCAAAACAGTTTTTGAGGGAAAATAAAAACAAAACAATAATAATAATAAAAAACAACAACAACAACAAAAAAAAAACCTGCAGCCCCTGGGGATGCACCCTGAGGGCTGTTAGTCAACTGCCAGATGCTGTCAGCTTCAGCTGAACCTGAATCCGGCAGTTTCTTCATCCTGGGGGTAATGTCTTAGGAAAACAAAAAGCAAATTGCTTCTTCCAGGCTCAGATTATCTGGTTGCAAGGAAAGCTGCCACTCTAAGAGGATTTGCACTAATTACATAAAGTATCATATGAAACAGTGTTCAGAAAATAATAGATTTCAAAGCCAGAAGGTTAATATGCACACTGATTCTGAACCTCTCACTAGCCTGAATTCCCACGTAGAGAAACGCTGTCAGGATGCCCAGTAAAGATACAAACCACAATTGCTTTATTGAAATGATTGCTTGGCAATGAAATGCTTAAGAGTTCCCTTCCGCACTCGTTTAAATGACTAGTGAAGTAAATAGCCAGATCAATAACCACGAAACTCGATCTCGTTTTTGTAATTAAGAAAGCCGAGACAGAATCCATCCATAATTTGCTCCCAGCAATCAGCGGGGTGATTGCAGTCTGCCTGCTTTATTGGGCCAGCCAGCTCATTCCTATGCAGCAGGTGTGAAGGAACATTTCCTACATATACTCACTTTAAACTGCTCTAGTAGGTATCTGCAAACACCTTATATTCATATACCCCTTTTATAGACCCATGTATTTATCAGCTCAGTGAACACACGTTAACTACTGAAGTTGGAAATATGTTTGGTTTAAGTAAAGAGTATGATTTATTAGAAATTTTGGAAGCACGCTTGGTTTCAGTGGAGAGTATAATTTAGCAGAAATTCGACTCTGCCAGATTCACAGAAGTGCATCCCACAGTGCAAACAGGCATCGCTCTGGTGACAGCCTGGTCACATGTGATTTTATAGCTTTGTGTAACAGAGACATCTATGAGAAGAAACTGCAGCCCTGAGGAAACATGCAGGGTCAAGAGGCGATGTGATAAAAGCCTGCTCCTTTTACAGCAGGCTGAGAAAAGCCATTTTAGCCACTGCATCAAGGGGAAAAAATATGTTCCCTTTCCAGCAGGGGCTCAGGATATAAGTACACAGAGACAGGCTTGACTGCACCAAATCCACAGGTCTCCCCCTCAGTCCCAGGAGCAAAATGAGCAGAATTAGTTTAAACAACCCATGCAAGGGAATCTCAAATTTTTTTGAAATGCATCCAAATACTGAAGTAGCAGTGAGAAATGAAAATCTCCAATTTTCAGCAACAGAAAACTTGCTGAACTGGTATAAAATGTTAAAATCATAACAGCTTCAGATTTCCTTAGCTTGTGCTCCTACACACCTTGAAAAAGACTAGAAATTGCCTGTTTTGATAAAGTCAAATTAAAACATGCAATAAAATCAGAAAATTCCTGCAAAGCCTCCTGCTGTACAAGACTGTACTTTTGGAAATAAGAAGACTGTAATCAGAAATTTTAAGTCAGTTTGATGAGTATCACCTATATTTTATACCTATACCTATCTCCTTGGCTGACCATCCTGCTTCACTCACAGGAGTATCTTCCCCTCCACCTTCTCATTTGTACGGAGAAGCAGGACCAGGTATTGAAATGTTGATCTTTCTGAAAACAATGAGAGTTTTGCCATCTGACCCTGCTGCAGTCACTTCTTTTCCTTGCTTCAAAATTTACTGGTATTACACAGAACTGATTTTCCTAATAGGTCTTTCCCACAGGCAAGACTTGTGGAATAACACGTTGTTGTTGCAGGGATCCACTCCCTTAACAACATTAAGGGAAAACAAGGTAACTCACAGACATGTACATTATTCCACCGCGGTGCAGCTGAACACCTATGCAGTTTGGGGAGTCATCGGAGAAGTTTTTCCACTTCTTCCCCTTTTTTACTTGGTTTCCAAGTCATACATGAGTAATTACATAGTGCCCACAGGAAGGAAAGCTCCCTGGAGGATGTTCTTTAATAACTGGGGAAGGGAGAGAGGAAAATGAGTACAAAAGGCACTCAGCTGCTTCCCCCATATGGCTGTTATTGCAGGTTTGTCGCTTAAAGTATAAACAAAAGCTACAGTAGAAAAATATGTTGTATTACGACAAAAGAAACTGCGTCCCACCTCTGGTTCTGCATCGACTCGTGTTACTCAGAGGCCACATAATCTCAGCCTAAAGGGATCTCTGACTGCCAGATCGTGTCTACATGGTGAATTCCTATGCCCAGACTGGATCTAAAACCCAGGGAAGCACACAAATCAAAGCAGAGCCAGTGTCCTTCAGGAACAGTGAAACCCAAGTATTTTTAGGATGGAATCCAAAACGTACTACCGTGTTAATCTTTTTTTGAAACATATTCCACGTCATACAGTTTAAACCAGGCTGGAAAGGCATCATGCAACTATAAAACTAACCACGAAGGCAGAGGAGCAGGACTAACAAGGCAGATGCTTTATGGAGTTGGCCAGCCACACATTTGCAGCTAAAATCCACCAGATGGCTCAGTGAAGAGAATCCCAGCTCGAGAACACCGATTTCAGACTTGCAGGGCATAACATTTATTCCACAGGAAGATCAGAAACGAAAGGCACGTGAAAAATCACAGCACTGCTCCAAAGCCCAAACACTCCTGCTCGCCGCAGCCACTCTGCCCAGAGCACGTAACAGCGCGTAGTCTTACAAATCCATCCTCAACACCATAAACTCCCATTTTGAAGCTGTTTACACAGAACGTCCATCCTTGATAAAGAGCCCATTTCAGGAGGTATACGGAGAGGAAAAAACTGGAGAATGTGTTTCCCGACAGAAGTTATCCTGGCTAAACACCACATGCAAGTGACTCTGCACAATTTACCCTGGCGGTTTAATAAAAATAGGGTTTGAACAACTGGCAAGGAAACTCATAATTTAAGCCTAGGAACTTTCCCCTCAGTATCAGGAAAGCTTCGTGGGAAGAGCAGCATGTCCTACAGGCAAGCAGTGAAAAGCACTTTGCTCACAGATACTTAAGATTATTTTCTAGCAGCTATCAGCAGGCTGAGAGCATGGGTTTGAATCTCAGAGCCAAGAACAAAGCATGAAAGGAAAACAGAATCAGTCTTATTGTATAGAAAAAGACAGGACACACAGAATGAAGGATAGGTGCACAGAAGGGGGTTGTTTGTTGGTAGCTTTAGAATAACAAATAACCTGCCTCACTTGGCCGCAAGGAGTAAGAGAGAATATAAATACTAAGTGAGAAAAAGACTACAACATGGCATTTAAGAGTTATGGTACAACCTGCCTGGACTTACATCCATTAGACTTGATGGACACTTAAGTTCCTCACTGACAGGACACCTGCAGGGAAATCTACATTACCCACCTGCAGAAAGAGGCTGCTTAGGGTGTCCTAAAAATGATACTGAACATAGAATCAGAAAAATATGCAAAAGAAAAGGAGAAAAAGAACCATTGTGCTGGTGTACATTTTATAATACCAGCCTGTCCAATTGGTAAATAGGTGACAGTTGTGGCCCTGAAGGCTGTTTTGCCTACAAGAAGAAAACAAGGCATAAAAATAACCCATGCCAGGAGCAGAAGAGAAGCATTCCTCAACCAACACATCCTATACCCATCCCTTCTTATTTTTCTTGTCCTGACTACAGAAGATTTATAATGTGTTTCTGGAAAATACATCTCAACGACTGCATTAAAACCTTATACTTAACTGCAAGAGTCCTGTTAACATCACAAAAGCAAGTTTTGCTCATATTTTCACTTTTCTAGCTACAGACAAGCCCCTGCACTTATAATGAATGAGCGTTATTGTTCAAAGTGTGCTTTGTTGATTAGCCACTTTATTCAACAGCATCATCAGAAACTCATCTACTTATTAATTTCAGCTTTATAAGTTATCTTAACACTCTCCCCTAGACATTAGTTCTTCCTCAGGCATATCTGTCATTTCTGTCAAGAGTACTTCCAATTAATTGGCAAGAGAACCTAGGAAGCACTGACTTTGTGGAAAAATGACATTGGCATGGATTTATGAATTGCACTAGAGATATATAAAATAATGAACAGCAAAACAGAGGCAAATTGGTGCTCCTTGCACCATGTCAGCATGGACACAACCTACAAGAAATTAAATGCAACACAAAAAACTTTGAAAAGAAACAGCACGTTGCACAATGCAAACTCAGACTGAAGGGCTCATATGTACATCATGGCAGTGAGGACAGCAGTTCAGAAAGATTACAAGCATTAGGCAGTAGCAACTAAGTGGAGAAAAAGCACCAGGGTTTATCTGTTCTGGGAACAGGCACACTATGTTTTTGTTTCATCCGTTTTACACAGTTGCAGTGAGCAGAATGAGCAGCTTATTAAACACTGGGTGTGTGCAGGGCCACACAGTTTGTTCAAATACCATTCCCAGCTGACCCACACGCACTGAACCCAATGCTATTACACTCAGTAGTGTTTACTTGTAGTCCTTATGACTAGTTAAGTCCTTTAAACTAGGTCAAGTTTAAGACCCAACCACAAGCCAAAGTTCAGCGCTATGTCAGTATGCCAGCTCCTGTGGACATAAGGCAGAGCCACGTAAGGCTAAAAGACCAGGTAGAGCACCTGAGCATGCTGACATGCACAGCACCATCCTGATGAGCCAGGGACAGAGCTGGGACCAGCCTCCTCCTTTTCTCCTTCGCAGGTAACAGTCCCAATAAACCCCACAGCGGGAGAGACCCAGCAAATCCCAGGAAAACAACAGTAGAAAGGCTAGGAGCACAGTGGCAATAGCCTTCAACAGTAGCTTGCACTGCACACTTATTTTCAGTTCAACTTAGGCTCTTGCAGCTAATCTGTGTTTGAAAACGCCGTTCAAAATCACGGTAATAGATTAAAAGTGCCAGAACAGAGATCAGCCCTGCTCCCACCGCCTCAGCTCTGCTCCACCACCCCACTCGGAAAGGGGCAGAGAGCAACCCAGCACAACTTCACAGACAAGGCGACATCCCACTTCTGATACTAAATTTTCATCTTAAAATGTGAATGCAAGTTCCTGCTACATCATGAATATTTACTATCAAGGGATTCAATAAATCTCTGCCAGGTCTCACTCAGCTATTATGGCTGTTAACCTTCATATGTTAAAACATCCAAATACTTGAATACAGCTAAAACCACTTCCAAAAGTCATCGAGAACTGGCTTGGGACTATATTTACTGATTCCTATTGAAGCATTTGCAGGTCGACTAAACATCACAAGCTATGAGAGAGAAATCAAGCTTTTTGAGTCTTCAAAGTGAGATCTGTTCAGATTTCTATACTTACGTTTCATTAAAATAATAGTTTTTATTGTCCAAGTAGATATTTACACTTAGAAGTATGCCTTTCAGAGGTAAACTCTGAGAAAAGAAAACATTAAGACTTCTTAATGGCAACAGCACTAGAAAAATTATGCATGCTTTGTCTGCCTGTGTTCTTACTGTTAACTGAATTATCTACTGACTGTTGGAATAGCTGGAAAGGAGGAAGCAACCAGTTTACCTGCAGAGCTATTGCTGCACATGCACACACTATTTTCTGCAAGAACTGTGATAAAAACATTAAAACCAAAATCAAGGAACAAAAAGAAAGAAAAAAAAAAAAGGAAAAAAGGTAAATATTAACTATTCAGGGGAACTTTTAAGCCAAGAAATGCTCTTCTATATGCATCTGTGTATTTTGATTGGAAAGATCTATTGAATCCTTCGATTTTCAGTATCACACTGTGGGAGTCAACACTTTTTTTGTGTCATGCACATAATTTATATTTGCATAAAATTGACCTAGAGTATCACAGTTACGAGGGCTAAATTATGGCAGTGTAGGGTGGTGGCCCTCTACAACACTTGATGGATGCAAACCTGTAAGACAGTTGACAGCTGGATAACAACCTTTTTCTTGTGCAGCATCATTGTATCATCACCAGCTGCTTTGTGAAGTAGCTTTTAGAACTGGCTATGCATTGCAAATGCTGTAACACTTCTCAGGCTGTTAACCCTCTGATTTACTTACTCATCTGAGCATCATCAATGAATGCTGGAACATATTGCTTTGAGAATTTAGTAAGTTAATTATGAGCCTGAATAATTCCCCCACCGAATCTAGAAAGTTAATAAAAAAGAAAGCAAAAAATACCTTTTGTAATGCTCATTTTACAGGAACATTTTAACAGAGGCAAGCATAGGAATGTTATTCTATTTGATTTCATTCCTACTTTATGCTGGCTCCAACAGCTCTCACCCGCTCCTTGCACCTGAGAAAAACCACGTGGGAACACTGGACTGAAAGGGTCCTGGACCCTGGAGTCCTCAGCAGGCAACTTATGTTATTACTTCTATAAATTAATCTAACATTAAAATCCTGTTGGGGAACCTTATTCCAGAACCTCATTCCTCAAAACCTATTAATTTATTTCAGAAACCCAAAGTTAAATGTAACTGATCAATAAGAAGACATGTGGTTGCAACAGCTCCAGGGAAGACTCCTGAGATCACCCAGAGGGGCAAGGCAGCATCCTCCTCCCCACAGCAGCTCTTGTCTTCAAGTCAAAATAATTTCGTATGAGCCATCAAACCTTTCCTTGTTCAGCAGCAGCTTCCAACTGCTGCAGCACAGAGGTAGCAGGTGCACAGCTACCTTTATTACCATTTTCTTCCCCAACACAACTCTTTGCTTCTTTAAAGTTACATTTTTAGTAAAGACAACACGATGAAAGCCTGAAATTAAGTCAGCTTCCAATATGAGAAACCCAAACATTCATGCAGACTAAATCTAACAAGCAAGCACCTGATAAACCTCCTTTCAAATCACTAATCAACATTCCTTATCATTAAATACATGCTCCCACCTTGGAAATACACAGGGAACTGTTCGCCAATTTTCAGCAATACTGGTATTCCCAAACACCAGGCAAAAGAGTAAAGCACCTCCTTCTTTTTGTGAAAAATACTTCTGTGCTCCTGTTGGCACTTGCAATAATCCAGGAACATTTAAGGTCTACAACATACAATACATTAGCACCCATAAGAACCTGCAGGGGTAAGAAAATTTTGCATCTAGTTTGAAAATACGTTAAATTCCACTATCACATTACTTACCGTCCTCCAACAACATTTTAAATCAAGTCTGGTAAGGCTTTTGTTTAAAAGCAACACTCACTCAGCCATTGCTTCTTAATGGGAGAGGATCTCAGACCAGGTCTTTGAAAGAGGCATGCCTTTCTCTACTGCAAGCTCTCTGCCAAGACCAAAGTTCCTTCACGATACAGTGAGGCTTTACTAGAACACAATTCAAAATAATTCACTATTTAAGTAGAAGAAACTCAAGAGCATCTGGATCAGAAAAAAAAAGAGCTCCCAACCAACAACTAGCTTGCTCACCTGGTTCATGCAAGCAGGTCAGCGTCTCCAGGCTTGGTGACATGCTGGACATCCAAGTATGAACTAGACGCAGCCCCATCCTGCATCACATAAAGGTAGGCTCTTCCACAGAGCCGACTGATGTTGCTTTTGAAGCATCACCCCACAGTCACCAACACCCAGAAAAAAATACCCACAAGCCCTCCCCAGGACACCTGCCTTGCCAGAATTAATCACAGGTGTCTTCACAGCTAAAGGACACTTAATGGGCCTTTTTTGTGTGGGTGTGTCGGTGTCCCCCTTTAAAACCTTCCATTCAGAATATTAAAAAGCATAGTTCAACAATTTGCTTTCTGCAATATATGTATGCTGTTGCTTTTTTTCCTGTGGATGAGCTGGGGTTTTGTAGATTGTTTCTTGCTAGATGAGGTTAATGGAAATCCTTAAAAGCTGTGTGCCCTTCTAGGTGCAATGTGCTCAAAAAAGTGTTGAAAAGTGTCTTGGGAACTGTTATTGAAACAACGTCTTAGCAGTACCTATGCTGTATGTAAAGCATATAGCTGTGCTTCTTAGTTCGCTCACACTGAGGCTTCAAAAGTATTGTCAAGCAGAAGGATAGGGCAATGTATGTTTTTTTGAAAAATAAACATGTTCTTTTAAGGGAAAAAGAAAGCACCAACCCATTGAGCATCGGATAGTTTAGTCCTCCTGTTCCCAATTACTGAAGCTGCAATGTGGTTGAGGAGCACAAGACCATGGTACCGCTTTGAGAGCTTATTTAGAAACCCAGCAACCTGGAAAAGTGCTGGTACTTTGAGGGAAACTTCACAAAAAATGTTAGAGCATGCAAAAAGTGCACGATTTACCTTTGATATCTCCATGGCACAACATTTAATATAGCAATGTGCTACAATACTGCAAATGGCTACTCCAAAACTTCAGTGCTGGATGTTACTTGTACAGTTCCTTACGGCTGATTTAAAAAAAACCCTAATGGCAAACCCCTGTAATTTTACATTTATTAGAGGGAAGAAAGCTTGGGGGCAGGAACAGCTATTTGGAGGCTGGCATGCAAGTCGAAGGCATTTTCTAAGCTGTCACAGCCTGTTTAGTAGCTGCAGCTGGCAGATAATCAAGTCCTGATGTGCTTTAAGTAGCCGGTGTAGCAGCTTAGCTGGAACCTGCTCACGTGGCTGTAGAAAAGAAAATGATAGCTGAATATTACAGTGGAAAATGACATTCTGCTTTATGGCTTAATTCAACAAAGCATTTAAAGATCTATTGAACTCCCAATACTTAATCTTTTAATTAAACATGTGCTTATGTGTTCTGTTGTCTACTTTGGGCCACCTGACTCTATCCCTTAAAATTAAATATCACCTCTAATAAGGGGGCGTGATGTGAAAGGTTTTGTTACAGGTGTGGTGGTGGGTTTTTTCTGGGACAGGGGGAAGTCTGGGAGACGGACTAGGAGGAGGACGATAAGCTGCAATAAAAGCATATAAATGAATAATTGAATTAAGCTTTCCGTACCTCATGGGAAATCATCAGAAAGGTTTTCCCACTGAGTTTACGGCATGTTTAGAGACTGTAATACTCCCTTCCCTTTCGTTACCCATTGAAGCAAAGCGGGATACTCAGTTCTGGGCTTTTTCACCTTGTGTCCATCCAGTGTTGCTAATGCAGCGAAGCTCAGTGGCACACGGGGCGCACAAAGCCCGAGCCCACTCTGCCTCTGGCTGACAGGCAGGTGCAGGGAACCTGTGGGGTTGATATTTTCCTGATGTACAATTAGAGCCAGCAGGCTGCAAACAGATGGTTATGCCACAGTAAAATTACTAGAATCAGATGTAAACAATTTCCATCCAAGCTATGTTTTGCTTCTGTGTGTAGAAGGAAAAGGAAAAACTGGAATGCAGCCCGAATCAGGCTCGATTACAGCGTTTTCAAGGATTTTCTCCATTGCAATTGCACCCAGGCTGTCCTGTGCAGGAGGAAGAGAAAACGCAGTATTTACCCAGAGGCAACTACAAGTAATAAAACCAGTCCTGTTTCTGGGCAGGGTGGTAAGACTTACTCCTAAATTAGAAAGCATTCAGAGCTGAGAGTGCAGTTAGCTTTGCTTTTCTCACATTGCCTTTATGATGAACTCGACTGGATTTATGGTTTTAGTAACAAAACTGTCAAATTATTACCAAGAAAGGTAGAACCTAGAAAATGTGGTTCTAATTTATTCTTTTGACCCAAATTCACCGTGACAATACATTTGTCTAACTTGTAAGGGAGTATAAAGTAAATTACACTCTTGTATAAGCTTAAATACTGTTCCCTGACTGATCAAACAGGAGCTACAGCAAGACAGAAAATGTGTGAAATACCCCAGCACGCAGGAATGTCATCTGTCGCAAACATGACTGCGTTTCGAAAAGCTTTCAACTCGGTCAGCTTCTGATCACTGCTTCTTTAATTGCCTTAATTGGGCTCTTTCCTCTGGTGTATATTGGTGTCTTTCCCAGCTGCCAAGGAAAGTAAAGCTTGTCATCTTCCTGTGAGCAAATGTTTGCCTTGTGCTGCCCCAGAGCACAGCGATTTTGTCTAGTTTTCCTCTTTTTTTTTTTCTTTTCTGATGATTAGTTTCTATGTGCTTGATTATTTTATGATTACAATTCCTACACGGGGTACAGTGGATGGTAATGTGCCAGTATTTTAGGTCTTAGTAGTACAAATATAGTAGAAAATCCACCGCAATTGAAGCCAAAGGGCCAAAATGCGCTTCAGACAAACAGCTTTTTTTTATTATTATTTTATTTTAATTTTGTCTTTTAGTAAAGGCAGGTCTTGACTGTAAGAGGAAACTAGCAGGGTAGTTGCTACAGTTAAGAATTTTTCAAATTAAATACTAATGGTTTTAATATGCAATCAGTTGGGGTGTAGCTATAGAAAAATACATAATTTCCAGTATAAAGAAGATACATTAATCTCTTCAAAGCCTCTGCTATAGCAGAACGGTTGCCTAACTCTTTGAAAAGAAATTCTAAGAAAGCAGTAATAGAGCTGAGCGCTCAGACCTGCTCCGCGGCCAAATCCTGGCACTTTCTGTCCAGCTTCACTTGTTCCGTGGCTGAAAAGATAAAGAGCGGAGCTGAGACTGACGGCGGGTGTAATTACACCAGTTGCATTTTCTCTGAAAGCTGAACTAAAAAACAAGCATTTTTCAAAAGACAGTTCCTAGTGGCTTGCTATGGGCAGAATTCAGCAGCCAGGTGCGGGCCTCTGAGTCCCAGAGAATTAAAACTTCACAGTTTTTTTGCACACTCACTGTAACGGATCCCCCTGAAATGCAAGGGACCCTGCCTGGAAAATGCAGCTTCGGAGGTCTGAAAGCCTAGTGGTGTGCCTGTAAGTCACAGATGACTGCCCTCCTCCTTTCTATGCTGTTTATAAATGTATAGAATCAAAAGTAACCTAATGTTTTCCTTGCCTAGGATCTTGATTCAACATTCATTTACAGGAGCCATTTCATCCTTTCACAATGAGATGGATAGATAAATGAATAAATAAGTGTTCTTTTCTACTTTGACCTATTATATTTTGTTGAAGTCTGCCAGAGGCTTCCAATCCCTAGAAACTCTTTTCTGGGACATCTCCAAATCTATAAGCATGTGGAGACACTAATTAATGTAAAATCTTTACTTGCAAAAGCAGGGATACTAAAAATCTCTACCTATTTTTTTTTTTTTTAGATACTTCAATATTATTCAGTTATAGAGCTTCTAATTTTTTTAGGCCCTGAGATACTTGGTTCCATTTCAAGCAGCAGAAGCAAAGCTAACAGGCAATTTTCAATAAAATAACTTTTACTAAGTAGGGTTTATTTCTTAGTTGTATGAAAATTCTGCAATAATCTCTAGGCTTTGTGCATGTAACTGTGTACAGGTACTTCAAAATCCTCACATTAAAAACTTCAGCTCTAATTATTATGAAGAATAAATATTCAGAAAGGCTCAGGCAAACAAGAATTAAAGGCTCAGACAAACAACTAGCTTCATTTCTCCATGACATAAAAATGAACCTGCAGGACTGGAAAGATCTCAATCAGTTGAAAATTAATGCCTGACTTCATTCTTGGTTTACCCACAATAAACCAGATGCTTTCCCCCTCTCCATATTTTGCTACCTTTTTCTATGATATAACATGGTTTTTTCCTGGATCAAAATCTTCCTCATCCAGCCTGCACAGATCCAAAGGCAGGCTGGTGCTGTTGATCCTCCCGGGACAGGCTGTGCTGCTGGGCAGCAATGTGTTGGAAGTTATCAGCGTTGCCATCTCTTTGGGAGCACGACGCTTAAGGAGAAGTCCAAAACACAGTGGTTTCAAGAAGTGAGGAGTCTGGCTCACTCTTGCAGTAAGTCCTGAAGATCTGTGCAGGTCTCAAGCCCACTGGTCCCCTCCTTACCTCCATCCACCCCTCCTCAGACTTGCCCACTGCATCCTGTTCTCGCGGTTCCTAAATCCTGCTCTCACCCTGGTCCGTTGCTGTAGAGGAACTGTAGAGGGTTAATTAACATTGATAATACACAGTTGTGGGCTTGCTTCTGGGGCGGTGGGTTGGC